>OX451741.1:252054944-253267196 GCA_948472305.1 Vicia faba
GTGATCAACTATTTAATGAGTGTAAAATATAACTGCAAGTGCACAATCTATCGTGTAGTTTTAAAAGATATCAAACCATACAGACCAATTTTCAAATCTATCATTACTTATTGTTACGGTGTTTATCTAAGGCGATTGAATTAAGAATAAGAATAATGAAGTAAATAACTTTAATAAATTCAGATGAATAACAATACTGGAATGTAATTCACATCAATCAATAATACTCTAATTATCTCTTACTAAGATTACTTACGGGTTAATATTTTCTACTTTGAAAAAAGAATCAATTTAATGGAACTGTCGCTTTCATGTATTCAGAACTGAGTTTATTCTCTAATCTATGTCATCCCTTGTCTCATTTGGAAGGTTCTTATCGCGTTAAAGTATTAAACCTATTTTTAAGAAATTAAACTCTTAACTCGATTGAAAAGTAATTTTGATTGGAAAGTTTAACTTAAAAGGGTTTCAGGCTTACGCTCAGGTAACCGGATCCTAAACCTATAAACGACGTATTTTCGTAAACAGTTTTAAAATCACTTTCTAGAAATATTAGACTCCTAATTAAGTAACAAAGTGCTTTCGTGGTATTTGTTAAATAAAAAAATTGATTTTAGTATTTAATGTTAGACGACTTTCGATCTTACCCGATGTTTTCACTACCCTACTTTCCTAGAGGCAGATTAAAATGAATTCAGAAAAACTGTGTTTAAACAAAAACAACCCACAAACGTAATCCTAAAGAAACAACATGTAGATCATCGTCTATTGACAATCCTTACATCCCAGCATTAATAAATTAGTCTGACATTTTTATATTTACAAAAGATAAATAAGAAGAAGAGAAGTAAATGCAAGGTAAACAAGACATTAATGTAAAGGCAAGATAAATAAAGATAGGAAAGAAAAGGCAAGATAAATAAAGTGTAAATGAGGGATAAATTAAGAACCTGCTCCAAACAGAGATTTGAATCAGGTACGACGATAAATAACTTGAAGTAAAGCTTTAACGGAATGTAAATGGCAGAAATAAAGTGCTTGGAAAATAAAACTTGTACATGGGTGATCCAAACTTGATACAGACTCAATCGACAATGCAGTAAACCTTCGGTGTGAAGAGTTAATGCTCACAAAAATGGAAGATATATGTCTTATATGCATAAGCTTGGATGAGTAAAATGGAGGCACAATGGGATATTTATAGGGTTTTAAAAACCCTAATAATCCCTTAAAACTACTCCAAAGACATGGAGAAAAAGTAGGAGACGTTGTGGACACTTAGGGGCTAAGTAAAGCTCGTTTCCAACCGTTTGGACTTTATAAAGGATGAAGAACACTGTGGGGGTCATGGAGAACTCCATGGCTTTCTAACTCATGCCCTTTTGTTCATCTTCCTTTATTTATGGGCCCCATGTGGTCGCCCTTTAGTGCAAACTGCTCAATTTCTTCATTTTTCGTTTGTTTTGCTTAGTTTCTTTGAAAATGCTTCTTAAATGGATAAACACTTTAAACACAAACAAAACACCTGCATAATAATGGAAATTTAAACAAAATGACAATAAAACACACACAAATCAAGTCAAATAAATGATGTATTTTGGTGTCATCAAACTCTCCGACACTTGAACCATTGCTTGTCCTCAAGCAAAACGAAAGTAAACAGTGATACTTGATAGTTACTCTGGGCTTTGAAAATTTAAATCGGACCAAGTTATATCAATAGGTGTCATACTCCAAAATTTTCCTACCCTTATCTCTTTTCATCTGGCTTATTGCATTGCATTTTGCATACTCACATTAGGTCATACATCATTGTTACACTCTTGAGATCAAGGCTCCTAGGGTTTTCTTTAACTAAAGACATCAAGAAAGCAAGTTATTGAGACATTCACTTAGTATATCAAGTATAAGGGGGACTCTCATCCACAAATATCACTCATCAAGCACAAACAATTTTCGTCTGGTCAAATTAGGGTTTTAAAGCATTATGATTGGTCAACTGAAGAAGAACATGGTGCGAGGGCTCAAAGGTTGAGATACCATAATCATATCCATCTTATTATCATACAAGGAATCTTTGTGAATGAGATTCTCCATGAATCCTCAAGAAATTAGGGTTTTGATCATCAGTCAACATCATCTAACTATCTGGTCCTTAATTAGGGTTTGTGATAAAATCAATTTATTTATGAATTTTTGAGAGAAATTGGTTTTCATGGTTCTCTAAATGACCCTAAATGTCTATGGGTGGAATATTGATCATCAATTTCATAAGAAGAAGTCCAATTGTTCATATGATTGTTGACCCATTTTTATTGAGGAAAAAGTCAACTTTTTGGTCAAAGTCACATCCTGAATGATTTCTTAAACAAATTGGTTTTCATGGGCTTACATGTGTCCTAGGACATATCTATAATTTTTTATGGATCATTGGTTTTCATCACATGAGGTTTGATTGGTCAAAAGGTTGATTATTGCTTGTATTTTGAGGATAAGTCAACAAATGTCAAAGTTTGACCAAGTGGACTTTTGGTCAACAAGAAGGTCAAAGATCATATTTTAATGTTACATGACCATTGGATTAATAAAATCAAGAGTTTGATTGAATTTGAGGTTAACTTGAGAAATAAGTTATCTTTTATAACTTAGAGAATTTTTTCCTAAGTTATGGAATTTAACCATTTTCAAGCTAAACTTTTAAAAATCATAACTTCTTCATTTTTTTATCAAATATTTGCAAATCTTACATCCAGGGAAAGAGAAAATTAATATCTACAAGTTTTTAATTGTGAGCGCATGTCCAAAAATTCATTATTTTGTGAGATATTCAGCTTATGACTTTTGATCATCATGGAAATTATAGGTCATTTTTCAACTCAGTCAGCTTTCATGGGCAGTTTTGGGGATTTTAATGGATTCAAATCAAATTTCTTCCAACATGGAAGTTGTAGGAAATAAAATTGTCTTTCCAAATAGTTTTAGTTCATGAGAAAATATAAAATATTAAGGAAGTTATGTATTTTAGAAGTTTATGTCATTTTTTGAAATTTGCAAGTCATCCAAGTTGCAAATTCTCTCAAACTTGATTTCTAGCCTTTTATTTTGATTCATATTGAGTATATAACATATTTAGGATGTGAGTAATCCCATGATACCTTCTATTTGCACCCATGCACTTTTTATGTTTGGTTTCCACTAAAAACTCAAAATTATCAAAAATAGTAATTTGTAAATATCTCTCTCCACTCTCCGCCACTTTGTACCATCTTTTAGCTATCCAAATATGACCCAACAAGGTCCCCAAAGAGCACAAGAATTTCACCCTAAACAACATGAAACACAAACTTGGGCACCACTTCATATTTTGGCCAAAACTTCAAATTTCACCCTCCAACGAATTTCTTTGTAAAATGACCACTCTACCCTCTTCTACACTCTCTATATAAGGCCCTCTAATCCTCATTTAATTCATACAATCAAATTTGGAGAGCTTAAATATATATAAAATAAATTGGTTCTTAAGCTTTTCTCTTTGAATTTCTTGAGATCTCCTTCATTCTTCACCTTCCTTGGAGTTCATTGAGGAGCACCAAGTGAATTTTAATGAGATTCTTAAGCTAGGAAGAGATCAAGGTGCAGTGGACATATTCCACTTAGTAAACATCTCCTCACTTTATCTCTCTCACTCTAGGGTATTAATACTTAGAAACTTGTTCATGCATCTTTAGCTGGCCCATAAAATAGGTATGAAGTGTTGTTTGTTTGGCATTTTTACTTGTTTTTAATGTTTGAAGTTTGTGTAAAAAGTGTGAATTCATGATCTTATCTTTTGTTTTTCTCTGTGAAAAGTTGATCATTTTTTAATTTCCTTGATGCTATGTTGTTCTACGTTCTGAGATCTATAATTTTCGTCAAGAATCTTTGAATTTCGTCAAGAAATGAGAGATTTATGATTTGATAAAGTTTGGTTGATAGATTTTGTTTTGGCTAAGGTTTTCACAATTTTTGTGTTGTTTTAGAGGAAGAAGACAACGCTTGTTGCCTCCTCGTTGGCCAACATCTCTTTTGTCTCATTCAAGTCCCATGTGTTGCTTCTGATTGGTACGTTTTTTTGGCTTTTTGTCTTTTCTTCATTAAAGGGACTATGGCCAATTGATTATTCTACATACACATGCATATAATAACGTTACTATCTTTTTATTATTTCATAAAAAAATATAGACCGGTCTTGGTATAGGCCACCCCTTTTTCTTGGCCCAACCATTTGTTTTAACTAATTCCAGTTATTTTCTTTTTTTACTCTTGCTCCCCCATGTTTCTTTTATTTTATTTTTTTTCAAAACTAATTCTAATTAAATACTTTTATGCACTTGACAATCATAAAAAAAAAATTCACGCATGATATTTTATGTCTTATTTTATTTTTCATTATTTTTATTTTTATTTTATTTTGATAATTAATTCTGATTTTATTTTTGCAAAGAGTTTTAATTAACCTAGTCTTGAACTCTGACTCTATTTTTCAATTCTTTACTGATCTAAAAAAATTCCAAGAACTACATTTAAGGTTCCTTGATGTTTTGAGATCATGTAAATAATTTATGTTTAATTTTAGCTTTGGATTTAATATTTTTTACAAATTTATTTGCTTAAGGTGTCTAGTTTGATTTTCTTTTCAACTAGTCTTGTCATTTTTATTTTATTTTCAATTTTCTACTAACCTGAAATGCCAAAAAAATTTGTTGATATTCTTGATTATCTTGATCTGACTTGGATATTTTTCATCTCATTTTTTCTTAATTGATTTCCTTATGTTAGAAAATTATTTGTCACGCACGCTTCAATGAACATCTTTTGAACCTAGTCTTGTTCTTTTATTTTTGTTTTTCATTTTCCTTCAAAGATAAAATGATTCAAAGAGACTTTTATGACTTGTAAATGTTTGAAGATCACATTCATGATTTTTATTTGAATTTTAACATCACTTTTCTATTTTTACTTGATTTAATTTGGAAATGTGTCAATTGGTTTTTTGATCAATGTTTTGAGCCAATTCTTGAGTTGCTTTGCTTATGGATCAATGATTGAAAGGTGATAAGTTTAATGATAATCCCTTAAGGGTTTGAAAATCACTTGACTTCATGAGATTAATTATTTCTTTGCATTTCATCTTGAATATGATTCTTTGTTAATCTTGTGTTGTTGCTTGAGATAAGGTATGCACTTTGTGCAACCTTAAGGAACCAAATTCGTTCTTTCTTTATCCAATCCTCAAAACATGTTATGGGTCTTGATTTCACCTTGATTGAACCATTCAAGCATCCTAACATTGTTTCATCACTTGCTTAAGTCTTCTTGAACTTGCTTGCTTGAATTCTTTGATCTATCTTTGGCTTATGCTTGACTATTCTCCCTTAACCTTCATGGCTTACCTTTCTTGAGTTCTACTTAATGTTGTTGCTTCCCCTTTTATATTTCCATCTTGTATGCCTCAATGTGCTTTTACACGCTAAGCCTTGATACTTGTTTGCTTGTTATCTTCTTGCCTTTGCTTGCTTGTATGATAATATGATCCCTTAGGACTTTGATCTCATCTTGTTTAAGGTGAATAAATTAGACCTTAGATTCTTACCCAAGCAGGTCAGCATTAGGTAGAACTCTTCTATCCTCAATGATAAGTTCATCTTTGCATGCTAACTTAAGTAGAGATTTCCCTTTTCAATCCTAACTTTAGAACCACCATTGCATGATAACATTAGGGCTTTAGTCTCCCCTTAGACTTCTTCATTCCCCTTTTTGAATCTTTAAAACTACAACTCTTTTTTCTTTATCAAACTCTCAAAAGAACTTATTAACTGATGACGGGAATCACACTTCCATAAACAATGAAAAAGGATGAGTGGGTCCATTTTTGAAGCTTGTTCGTTCTTCATAATCTTTGGTGTGGTTCGAATAACAAACTCTTTTCAAAATATAAAAAAAAACACAAACAAATTAAACGTGGCACCTCGCCTTGAGGGCGTAACTCAAAACCATTTCAAAAGGGTTCGTGACCCATAAAAGACACACAACAAACCAAAAAAATTTTTTAGAAGAACTACGAGTGCCTTGATCCCATATTGCACGAAAGGTTCTCAACTGCGGTGGGAAAAAACTAATAAAAACTTTATTTTTGTATATACTTTGCATGCATGCATTCCCTTAGCATTAAGCTTTAGATTTTTTTACACACCCTTTGATTAGAACAATAAGAGTGGATCATGTAGAGTACCATGAACGTGAGGGGTACTAATACCTTCCCCTTGCATAATCGACTCCCTTACCTAATCTCTTGGTCGCAAGACCTTGATTTCTCCTTTCTCGGGTTTTCTTCGATGTTTTCCTTTCCCTTCTGTGGGATAAATAATCATTTGATGACGACTTCATTGTTTGATTATTTTAGCTAGTTGCTTCAGTTCGTGACTTCACTGGGGATAAATAGTGAGTCAATCCTAGATCTTGTTTGTTATGTCTTTGGGTGATTACTTATTTTTAGCTTTATATCTTGATCATTTTTATATGTGTTTATCTACATATATGTTTTCATTGTATTTTTATTCTCATTGTTCCTATATACTGGATATGCTGGACTGTTTGTGTTTTCTTGGCGGGTAAGTTGTTACATGAGGTAAAAGGCCTAATACCCAGGACAGAGAGTTCATCTAGGAACACATAGGATTAGAGTGGATAGTCGTGACAGGTACGAGGCATATGTCTTACTATTTCGATTATGAGAGCCACACTTAGACGAGGTTCAAATGGGATACTATCATTAGGTATGTATGTGTTACGATGGTAGTACCTTAACAAGGACTCGCGACTTAGATTTGCCTTTCGATCTTACCCTAACCTAGACTTCACTCGTGAGAGGGGAAGGATTATTATTACAGGTACATGAGTTGACCTTCACGGTACTTGGTTACATCACGTTCTAAAATGGTGCCAGACATTTGATCCTATGATATTTAGACTTGGTTTCTTGGTATTATGAATTAATGGTGGACCTTTGATCCTATGATATTTAGACTTGGTTTCATTATGTTCCAAGATGGTTCCAGATCTTTGATCCTACGATATTCAGACTTGGTTTCTTCATGTTCCAAGATGGTGCTGGACTTTTGATCCTATGATATCCTGACTTGGTTCCTTGAATTCTGATATTGGTGTCGAACCTTTGATCTTATGACATTCATATTATTTAGAATAGTGCAGTAGTTATCCATTGTGATGGAACCTTGATCTCATGTCCTTTGCATACATGACATCGTTAACAACATCCTAACATACACGTTCCTCCATTTCCAGTGAATCGTATTTTTGAGCCTTGTGCTAAGTTTTTTCATTTCTCACTGGCTTAAATCCTAATCAAAGCATGTAAATTCCTTGGGAATGATGGAACATGGCATTTGCATCCACTCATGCACCTCATGCATCTTCATGCATCCATAACAGATACTCAGAGTGGGGTATCCATATTCAAACTTGGTATTCTCTCCAGAATTACAGACTTGACTTCTTACCGCTCTGTGCTCAGAGATCAGTTATGGAACAACTTCACGGGGAATTGACTGAGATAAAGGTTCAGATGGAGCAAATAGTGAGAGATGTGTCAATCATGGCTTGTGATCAGGAACTCTTGAAAGAGGAAAATGACCAGTTAAAGACTCAGTTGATCCTGGTTATGAAAAGTCTAAAAATAGTACTAAGAAGAGAAGATAATCATATACTTGTTGTTGCAATAAAAGTTGTCATTCCTCCCCTTCCTGTGGGATCTCTTTCAAATCATGAGGTATGTTATGGATCTCTTCCATAACTTGGTGTTCCTGGGTCTCCTCGTCTACAAGCAGTGTTTGTTCTCCAAGTGAATCTATGGGGAAAGGCCTATCAACAGAGACAAAAGAAGCCTAAGCATCATGTTGACCCAATTCCAATGTCCTATGGCCAGTTAATTCCTCGTTTGTTGGAATTTCAGTTGGTTAAGCTTTGTGCTTTAGGTCTCATTCCTCCATAAACCCCACCTCTGATTTTTGATGCTAATACTAGGGATGTCTTCCATTCTGGGGCACTTGGTCATGATATTAAGGGTGACAAGGGGTTGAAGTATAAAGTCCAACACATGTCTGGTATCTTTTTCAAAGTCTAATTCCAGTTTGGCAAACCATTTCATACTCTTAATCCACAATAGAATTTCTTCTATGTAGTAGAAGATATCCTGAGGTTCAATTATAGACTTATCTCTTCTGTATAGTAGAAGATGAGGTTAAAGGTATCCTCGAGTGCAGTTTTTGATTGTTTCTTTTGTAGTAGAAGATGCTTTTGATTGCAATTTCTGAATAGTTCTTATGTGTAGTAGAAGATAGAGTATGTATTGTTCTCTTCTTTCGTGTAATAGAAGATGAAGTGGTTTCGGCTGTGTAGAAAAGGATATTTGACTCCTGATTACTTGCTGCCATGTGGAAGAAAATACTTCAAAGGTCAAGTTTTACATTCAGAGATGTTTTTACGGTGAAGTAGAATACCCTCGGTGATTCAGTATGCAAATTCACTTGGTAAAGTGTTCACCCCATATTTTGAGAGAATCCTTTGTTGTGATACGGTGGCAGAACCGGACTGTTTTGAGAAAATGCTGGTTTGCATTTTGCGTTTGTGTTTGCAAAATGTCGCGGTAAGCAAGAGTCACCACCGACTTTTATTTTATCCAACTGGAAAGGAAAAAAGCACAGAAAAATTCCTTTTTCGAGATTTTGAGTACGAGGGGTAGATTATAGAAAGGGAAGGTATTAGCACCCTTTCTATCTGTAGTTTTCTACGGGCACTTAGGTACTTGCTCATCATTTTAAAAATTGCTTCCGTGTTTATGTGTTTTGAAATTTTTTTTTCTTTTACTTCGTTTTAACCCTTGTATTAGTCCTCAAGAGTGTTACGAAGTCGTTTTGAAAACTTTGTTAAAAAAGGTGTAAGTGTGAAAAAGTTTGATTTTGAGCAAGTACCTACTAGCATCTACCTACTCGAAAAAATAATGTTTATGTTCTTGTTTCCTTTAGACAATGCTATCCTACTATTGAGAAATAGGTAGCACCGTCCTTGGAGTTGTAAGGGTCAATTCGAAAGGGACGTACGATCACTAAAGCAATGTTAGGACGTCTTAGTAATAACCCTAGTGTCTTAAGATCATATTCGAGGCAACCTTTCCGAGGCAACATTTCTGAACGGGACTTTTGATCTTTGTTTAGACAAGAGGGCAACCACTAAGACACCCTATACTTAATGATCGTTTACCGAAGGCAATCGAAGTGAGAGTATACCCTAAGAGTGCGCATGTGTGAGTGATCTGATTTCAGTTATCTTTGCACATTAGGGTTTGCTAACCATTTTAAATTAACATACAGATTTTTCATGCAATCCTATTAACATACATCTAACAGTTAATATTTGCGAGAATTAAAATGCGAGAAATAAAACCTACGCTATTACAAGGCTTTGGGGAGGGGGATTAATTACATAGCCAAAAACCCGTAAAACGATAAATAAAAGAAAATCCTAATTAAACTATTACATACCATGAGCAGTTACATTAATATCACAAAAAAATAATAAATGCGCGCGATGAATCGAGAACGAGAAAAATTAGGGTTTTGACCCCGTCTAAACCAAATTGAAAGAAAAATCATATTTTTGTGGTTTTTATGTTATTTTGAGAAAAATAGAGTTTAATTGAATAAATAAAGAAAACCTAATGACTAATTAATTTTATTTAAGAAAAATAATTAAATTAACTATTTTTGTATTTTATTTAATTTGAGAAAAAGAAATAAAAATTAAATCAAGAACAAACCTAATTTTCTAATTTGATTTTAATTATTTACAAAAAAAGTTAGAATTAAACCTAAATTAAAACTAATATAAAATTAATTTTGATAAAATAAAATAAAACCTAAATTCTAAATTGGTGAAATTGATTTTATGATTTTTTTATAAAAAAAAGAAATTAATTTGTGTTAGAAAATAATTAAATGAAAGAGAAAAGAAAAGAAATTAGAATGGGCCTGGTGTTATAGCAAAAGGGGGGGGGGGTCTGAATTCCAATTTCTGGGCCCAAATGCTAACAGCCCATTTGACTTTTCCAGATTCCATGCGCCTGCTTGACTTGTGCCCATGGTGGACCTTCATTGGGAATCCTTGGATCTAGCATGTGGATGATCCGATTGGTTGAGTGTTGATAACGCATGGTAGTCACATGAGAAGCCTGCACACTTAATCATACAAAGTAAAATAATATTGAACAAATAAGGGGACCTGGGGATCGAACCCAGGCCCTTTGGCTTTTTCAAACGCATGATGACCATCTGAGCTGGCTTGGCTTTTTGTATATGGAATAACAAACAAACGTTATATGGAAAAATAAAATAATAATGTTACAACGCGCGAAATTTTGAATTGGCCAGTAACAGGATGCCACGTTACCCTCTTCTTCCTCCCACCGTTGCTAAAAGTATTGACTTTTACCTACGGACAAACGGGCGTAGGTACAGCCCTGTGATTCTCCAGAATTCTATGCAAGCATGATAAATGCACAACAATGGTACCAATCAACCCGTGGCAACCTCACGAGCATCATGGTACCCTTATTCATGGCCAATTGTACTTATAAAGAAAAACCCCAAAAATGAGCCAAGAACCCTAACTATGGCATCTTGTTGTACAATTAACGAAAATGCAATTAAGTGCCACCATTAGCTTGAAAATGATTCAAGGATTAAGAATATGCAAATAAATCATGCTAAGAGTGCCAGAATTATGATATTCGATTTCAAGAAAGCATGGATATCGTGGGATACTTACAGCGTAATTCTGGATGTTAGGAGGCTTGTTAATGATTGTAAAAGGATCCTAGAACGTCCAGGAAGCGATTGAGATGATTGGAACGCTTTGAATTGGTGTGCGACTTAGAGATCAGTGTGTCGCTTTTTTCCAATTTTTTGAAACTTGCTCTCTTGTTTTCACGCCTCCAATTCTCTGTTTTTGATCTGCACTTGTTCTATATGTACCCTAGAACGAATTAGGGTTACAAACTTATTTCAAATCTTCCTCAATTAAGATCATTGATTCAAGATTTGATCCTTATGCTAATATTTCCAAATCAAGCCAAATTCAATCTTTTGTGTCCAAATGAAGCTTGCACGATTTGATTCTCTTTCCAGCTGTATAAGAGGCTTAAACATGCACAAAATCTCAAGCTTTGATTAGTTTTGATATTTTCATGATTTTATTTTGATTTTATTTGAAATAAAATCAAAATAAATGACAAAAATAAAAGAATGAAAAATGGAAAGGATCATGGGTTGTGGGTCATGTTACCAACTCAATGCAAGCATAAAAAGTTGGGCCCATTTAGCAAAAAATGCAATTTTGGACATATTTGACTTTTGGCAATTTTGCAAAAAGGGTCAACTTCACCAATGCATAACTCCTTCAATTTTGACCCTAGAGATGTGTTCTTGGACTTTTTAGAAATCTTAATATGTCATCTAAGCAACCCTTTTGGTCTCGTCTCAATTGATTCTTCCATGTTCATGTATTAAGCTTTGACAAAAAAGGTGTTTATGTTGACTTTCCAAAATGACCTATAATGTCCAAATTTATATCTTCTTGTGAGTGCATATTTTGAACTTGGGAGATGAAGATGAATTATAGGGAATTGCATCCTCTTCAAAATGAGATTTGGATGGGTAATTGTTGATAAAGTATTTGAAAGTTATGCTTGGTCAAAGTTGAGTTGACTTTTCTTGTAAAACCCTAATTTAACAACTTTTGGATTTTGATGAATTGTGAGCAATCCTTGAGGAATCATGATAAAACCTTGATAAAATGTTGAATAATACTTCAAAATGAGAATGTTGACCAAAAATCTTGAAGTTTGACTGTATGTAGGACACAATTGACTTTTGCCCTAGCACGGTCGATTTTCAGGCCTTTGAGCAATTGACTGAGCAAACTTCCTCTGCAAGGCTTGAAACTTGACATGGATGATCTTGAGAACATATTAGGACAATGGTGAGAATTTGGGATCCTTTGGACTCAAGTACTTTGGTGTAAACTAAAACCCTAATTTGAGGAAGACTGCCTTAGGAGAGGGTTTGTCTGGTCAACCCTTGGACTTCCTTGAGAAATTTGAGGACCTCACTTGAAATGTATTGAGAAATATGGGAGGGAAAATTTTGGGGTACAACAACTGCCCCTGTTCAATCTTCTTAAACCTGAGGATGTAGATTGGCTTGTCTGCCATTCGTGATCCGAAGGTGGAAGATGATTGAACACTAGAGTGCCCAGAAATTTGCACTCGCATGAAGTGGTACTCGTCTTGCGATGTCGGTAATGGGCTTATAGATGCCATTTGGAGGTTGATGTCGGAATATGGGCTTAAATATGCCATCAGAGGAGGCGTCTATCGCATAAGAGATTCCTTTGCGAGAGCCCGTATACCTGTTGTTGAGGAGGACTACGTTGGGGAATATTGGTCTCTGTCTTGAGAGAAATAGAGCTTTAGGAACTTCAGTTGTCCGTTACTCTACTGGGGAATCATCTCTTAGTGGAGGAGGTGAAAATGAACTGCTATCTGGTCGTCTTCCAAGCATCACAGTGATTCGCTGAGGAAAATAAGATCGACTGCTATCTGGTCGTGCTCCAGGCTTCATGGTGACATACTGGGGAGATGAGATTAGACTTGCTATCTGGTTGTTCTCCAGGCTTCGCAATTTCTCACTTCTTATCTGGTCGTGCTCCAGGCTTCAGAATGAATTAAGTTGTTATCCGGTCGCATCCGGGCTTCAACTTGAATTTAAGGCATACTAATATTCGGTCGATTCCGAGCTTCTTAGTAATTGGCCAGGTAAACTGCTATTTGGTCGAAATCCAAGCTTCGCAGTACCCTATAATGTTATCTGGTCGTGATATAGGCTTCAGTATCCTTTTTCGTTATCTGGTTGTGATCCAGGCTTCACGGTGTCCTATACCATTATCTGGTCGAGTCCAGGCTTCATGGTATTTGGAGAAATCAAGATATTATCTGGTCGAATCCGGGCTTCATAACTTGCACTAAAGATATACCACTATCTGGTCGATTCCAGGCTTCATAGTATTCTTTGTTGCTATCTGGTTGTAATCCAGGCTTCACAGTATCTTATACCATTATCTGGTCGATTCCAAGCTTCATGGTATCTTGTATTGCTATCTGGTCGATTCCAAGCTTCACAATAACTTGCTGAGGGGTAAGTTGTTTTCTGGTCGATCTCCAGGCTTCACAGCTTGTATTTATGATATACCACTATCTGGTCGATTCCAGGCTTCATGGTGTCTTAGAGAAATCAAGATATTATCCGGTCGGATTCGGGCTTCATAGCTTGAATTTAAGATATACCACTATCTGGTCGATTCCAGGCTTCATGGTGTTTTATACTGCTATCTGGTCGATTTCCAGGCTTCACAGTAACTTGCTGGGGATTCAACTATTTTCCAGTCGATTTCCAGGCTTCATAGCTTGAACTGGAATAGAAATCTTAGCATCGATTTGATTGAACCAGAGAAAACTTGTGAGAACTTGATTGTATCTTTTCCTGAAAGGTAAAGAGTTAGTCGTATGTAATGTCATGATGTATTAAATGTATTGAGTAATGATGTTCTCAAAATAAATGAGATTGTGCTGTATGAAACATATGCGTATACTACGATGTATGGATATGCAATTTTCTTGTGATGTTCTCTAGCTGGGTGTGATTGGTGGAAATAGAACTGACTGTTTAAAGCTGGATCGCGTATGTCGCGGTAAGCAAGAGTCGCCACCGTCTTTTATTTTCTCCAACATGGAAAGGACAAAAGCACAGCAAAATTCCTTATGAGATTGTTTCTCGGTTCGGGAGGTAGATTTATAGAAAGGGAAGGTGTTAGCACCCTTTCTATCCATGGTTATCCATGGGCTCTTAGATACTTGCTCTTATGTTTTCAAAATGTTTGCTTTTCAAATGTGAGTGGGTTTGAAAAAAGTTTCATTGAAAGATTTTTGAGTGACTCTTGTATCTGTCCTCAAGAGTGTTTGAAAAATTTGTTTTGAAAGCTTTTGAAAGTGTAGTGTGAAAATATTTTTGATTTGTTTTTGAAGAGAGCAAGTATCCATGAGTCATCTACCTACCCTAAGGAATTAGGCTGTGTAAAAGTCCTTAAGGTAGTGCCATCCCACCATTGAGAGGTAGGTAGCACCACCGTTGGAGGTGTTCGGGTCAATTCGATTGAGGGACAGTGTGGTCACCGAAGCAACAGTTAGGACACCTTAGAAGTAACCCTAATGTCCTAGATCCTTTTTAATCCGAGGCAACCGTTTCGAGGCAACTGTTTCGAGGCAACTGGATCATGGACATAAGAGCGACCGCTAAAACGTCCTATACTTGACGACCACATTTTGAAGGCAACGAGTGAGGCGTACCCTAGAAGTGGTGTGTGTATTGTGTGTTGTTTTCATGTTATGTTTTATCTTTGATCATGGCATCGTGAGCTACGAGTTGTTTTTAATTACCATACATTCTTTCATGCGAGTTTAGCAGTTAGGAGTGCGGAAAATTAAAAGACGGAAAGATAAAAGCTACGCTATTACAAGGCGCGGGTCTATACATCGCCAAAATACAAAGACCCGTTTTTGATAAAGATGCGGAAAGTAAAAAATGCGGTAAACCTAATTACTATTACATCCTTGAACAGTTACATAATAATCAAAAGAAAATAATGCGCGAAAAGAATAAATTGGAACGTCCGAGGGTTTTGACCCTTTGCTTGAAATTAAATTAAATTAGGACCTAATTATTTAATTAAAGAAAAGAAAGTGTTTTTTATGTTTTTTGGTATTTATGAAAATAAAGAAAATAAAATCAAGAGAAAACCCTAATTCTAAGTTTATTTTAATTATTAATGAAAATGTCAAAGTTGACCTAATTTACTAATTAATTAATTTACATATTTATGTACAAAAATAATAGTAATTAATAATGATAATAATAATTAATAATAATAATGATAAGAAAAAAAAAAGAATCAAAACCTAATTCTATAGAATTTTATTTATTAAGAAAAAGATTGAATTTTAAACCTAAATTAACCTAGATTAGTTATTAGAGTTTATTTACAAAAATAAATTAGTGAGGAAATTAATAAATAATTAAATATATTTTGTATTTTGATTTTCTGTTTTTATTATGGAAAAAATTATTTTATGGTGAATTAATAATAATTAAATAATTAAAAGAAATTAAGAGAAAAGAAAATGAAATAAAGAAAACAAAGCAAACCAAGGGGTGTCAGGCCCAAAGTGG
The DNA here is from genome assembly GCA_948472305.1 of Vicia faba. Classification (NCBI taxonomy): domain Eukaryota; kingdom Viridiplantae; phylum Streptophyta; class Magnoliopsida; order Fabales; family Fabaceae; genus Vicia; species Vicia faba. Next base: position 252,070,340 of record OX451741.1, read on the forward strand.
AGGTGTTTGTGAGGAATTCTGGCCCATTGAAGACAAGGCCTTGTTGACTTTTCAGATTGTGTGCACACTCATTGACTGGAGCATACCATGGACTTCATTCTGTAGCCTTCAAATTGTTCATCAAGGCCACTTGGCAAGCTAGCGCGTGAGTACGTATGGTGGAACGTTGAATGCTTGCTGCATGTGAACGCTTGAGGAAAAATAACAACAATTATATGGGGGACCTGGGAATCGAACCCAGGTCCCAACACTCACCAAGCCACGTTCCCAACCAACTGAGCTATCCAGCGCGTTTATTATATGAATGGAAGATAATTATTATATAAGAAAAACAAATATTAATGGTATAAACAAAAAAAAACGCGCCAGATTTAAACCTTCCAACCACATGATGCCACGCCTTCTCCTTCTTCGTTTGCCCTGCAAAATATGAAACAAGTAGCGGGGGTTTTAAACCCCCACTAACCATAACCACGAAAAATAGCGACTAGGGTTAGGAACAATATAAAAAAGGCGCGAGGGTCTTAATGGTTTCGTCTTGTGGCAACGAATTCATCCATACAGGTTTGGAGGTCCAATTTTACAATACAAGGAAAGCCCCAATATTGAAGCTCTGAAACCCTAACGTTTGTTCATGGCAGATTTTGATACAGGATGCTTTAATGCAATTAAACCATGTCATTAGCTTCAGAAGGTTCCTGTGAATACAAAACACCCAATAATATGTATCAAATGCGCATGAATCATGATATGAAATTCTGGAAAATATGGCAAACCGTAGGGCTTGTTCTTGCGCGTTCTTTGGGTTTCAGGACTCGTTCTTGATGCCAATAGACTCCTGGAGACTCAGGCAAGGTGATTGAATCCTTTTTAAGCTTTGAAACACGCTGCAAGTAGGAAATCAGTTTCACACTTTTTTTTTGAGTTTTTTGCAATTTGGCTATGGAGTATTAGCAGCTTTCACGTGTGTCCTTGAGTAGGGTTTCACTCAGCATATGTATATGATCAGAATTAGGTCAAAACCTTGGCCCAAAAGTCCATGAATTTATGTTTGCAATCTTTGATTTTCAATTATGTGATTTTCAATCTTTTTCCATGAAAACCTTGCCAATTATGGAAGATCTTGTCCCCTTGAGTGATGCACGAAATCTTTAGCATGTGTGGAGTGTATTTGCTTCATAAAAAGATTTGACAACCATGCTTTGATATTTCTCTACAATTAAAACCAATTAAATGAATTAATAATAATAAAAATTCAATTAATTAATTAAAAATAATAAAATAAATCATTTTAAGTTCAATGGGTCGTGCATAGGCCTTGGGTAATGATTGAAGAAATAATTTGAGGCCCATTAGCAAATTTGAAGTGTTTTAGGCAAAGTTGACTTTTGAAAGTTCCCAAAAATTTCCCAACTTCTCCAATGCATATCTTGCTCAATTTTGAAGCTATGAACATGTTCTTGGACATTTTAGAAAGGTCTTGAAGTCCTCTAACCAATGAATTTGGTCCCATGTCATTTTGATTTACCAATATCAAGTTATGGTCTTTTACTTAAAGTGCCTTTTTGTTGACTTTTGAAAATGACCTATAATGTTGAAATTGATAACTTTTTGTGAGAGCATTTCTTGGACTTGGAGTGTGAAGATGAGTTGTAGGAAATGTCATCCCCTTCAAAATGAGCATTGGATGGGATTTTTCTGATGAACCATGAAGAAGTTATGCCTTGGTCAATTTGCAGTTGACTTTTCAGCTGTCTAGAAATAAAAACTTTTGCATCTTGAGACTTTTTGAGCCATGCTTGTGGAATCATGATCAAGAATTGATCAAATGATGATTGTGGCCTCAAAATAAGATGTTGACCAAAAATTTTGACTTTTGACTGTCAAATGACCATTTTTCCCCTGCAGTTGACTATGGAGCAATTAGGGTTTTTGACTGTGTAACTTGATGCTGTGAGTCTTGAAACTTGACATATGGATGCTTGACAATGTATATAGACATATGGGACTTGATTGGACCCTTAGAAACCTCAATTTCTTTGCCAGAACCAAAACCCTAATTTTGACTGTGTTAGGAGGCAAGTGGACTGTGCAACTCTTGAGAGATTTTGAACCATTTGGAGATTGACCTTGACAAATCTTGAAGAATATGGGAGGGAAAATTTTGGGGTACAACAGTTTCCCCTGTTCAATCTTCTTAGACCTGAGGATATAAATTTGCTGGCGTGCCTTTCGTAATCCGAAGGTGGAAGATGATTGAACACTAAAGTGCCTAGAAATTTGCACTCGCATAGTAGAGTATCAGCAGTGTGATGTAGGGAATGGGCTTATAGATGCCATTTGGAGAGAGGGTGGATAGGAGGATAGGCTTATAGATGCCATCTAGGGACTGTTGGTATGTGGATGGGCTTATAGATGCCATTTGGAAGTGTCGATCGCGTAAGAGATTCCTTAGCGAGAACTTGCGTACCTGAGAAAGAAAGATAATTACCTGGCCTGTTACGGGGGTTGATCTTCAAACTCTTTATGTAGATGTGCCCTAGCTGGATACAGGTATCGAATCTCTAAACTCTTCAGACGTGCCCTGGCTGGATACAGGAATCGAGTCCGGAAATAGTCATCAATAGATACACCCTAGCAGGATACAGGAATCGGATCTTCAAACTCTTCAGACGTGCCCTGGCAGGATACAAGAATCGAGTCCGGAAATAGTCGTCAACAGATACACCCTGGCAGGATACAGGAATCGGATCTTCAAACTCTTCAGACGTGCCCTGGCAGGATACAGGAATCGAGTCCGGAAAATAGTCGTCAACAGATACACCCTGGCAGGATACAGGAATCGGATCTTCAAACTCTTCAGACGTGCCCTGGCAGGATACAGGAATCGAGTCCGGAAAATAGTCGTCAACAGATACACCCTGGCAGGATACAGGAATCGGATCTTCAAACTCTTCAGACGTGCCCTGGCAGGATACAGGAATCGAGTCCGGAAAATAGTCGTCAACAGATACACCCTGGCAGGATACAGGAATCGGATCTTCAAACTCTTCAGACGTGCCCTGGCAGGATACAAGAATCGAGTCCGGAAAATAGTCGTCAACAGATACACCCTGGTAGGATACATGAATCAGATCTTCAAACTCTTCAGACGTGCCCTGGCAGGATACAGGAATCGAGTCCAGAAAATAGTAGTCAACAGATACACCCTGGAAGGATACAGGAATCGGATCTTCAAACTCTTCATACGTGCCCTGGCAGGATACAGGAATCGAGTCCAGAAAATAGTCGTCAACAGATACACCCTGGCAGGATACAGGAATCGGATCTTCAAACTCTTCAGACGTGCCCTGGCAGGATACAGAAATCGAGTCCGGAAAATAGTCGTCCACAGATACACCCTGTCAGGATACAGGAATCGAATCTTCAAACTCTTCAGACGTGCCCTGGCAGGATACAAGAATCGAGTCCGGAAAATATTCGTCAACAGATACACCCTGGCTGGATACAGGAATCGGATCTGGAATTGCGACAGTTGATAGTAATCACCTTTGTATTGACCTTTGTCCTGAAAAGACAGAACGTTAGTTGTATGCGATGTCGTGATGTATGAAATGCATGATGCCATGAGATGACTGAGGTTGTATGTTCATGATGCGTATATGCATGCTATAATGTATGAAGATGTGATGTTTATGACTGTATTTTTATCTAGGAAAATAAATCCTTGACGAATGCCGGGAAGTTAACTCCTGGGCTGACGTTGAAGAGTAGAGTTCCTTGTTTCCGCTGGGGATGATGGTTGTAAGAATAAACCGGTAGAAGAGGCTGACTCCGCTGGGGAATAAACTTGTTGGGGAGATTACTCTGCGGGGAATACTCTGTGGGAGAAGAGATACTTCGCTGAGGTTTGATGATAACTCCGCTGGGGATACCAGTTGATCTATGTTGGAAGATTTGATGAACTCCGTTGGGGCTAGGAAGCCTTCGCTGGGGACGATCTTTCCATTGTAATTCGTTGAGGATAACCCAGTTATAAGCTCTGGTGGGGAGTAATCTTCTGAATAAAGCCGGGAAGAGGCGCTCGTACTCTGCAGGTGATAAGCTTCCAGAATCTACTGGGGGTAAGCTTCCTGAATCTACTGGGGAGAATGATTGAACTCTCCTGGGGAAACTTTTGGACTGCATTGGGAGGTGGCTCCTCTGGATGTCTGGTATTCCGCCGGGGAACAATCTTAGATCAAGATTGTCGGGGATGCTTGTTAGGAATGTATGTATACTCCGCTGGGGAATATTGAGATTTACTGGGGATACCCACTTCCTTAAGGCTGACAGTAGACTAACTCTGCTTGGGGAGAGAATCACCGACTCGCTGGAGATACTGTGCCTTTTCAGGGCTGATGGGGGACCAACTGCTTGGGAGAGTATTGCTGAGTCTTATCTTTCTCTGGGGAGTGAAGGTATCTGGGTTACATTCTTCATCCAAACTTACCTTGGTACCTTGGTGGACAGACCAATTAGATTGCTTAGACAACTCATTGTTGCCCCTGTTTCTGATGTTACCTGTAATTAATCCTTTGTTTCGTATTCAAATATTTATGAGTTAGCAATTAGTGTCAAATGCATATATCACAATTGAACATTGGACGTTCTTTACAAAACAAAACAGAAAAAGGAAAAGAAATTGGCAATTGGTCTGAAAAGTGAATTTGTATTGATTTTTGGAATTAGCCTGTAAATAGGCATTTATGTACAAGAGGCTGACGTCCTAGTAAGAGAACACCGCCGAACAACAGAGTTTATACAATTTGTACAAAGAAACAAAACAGCTGTGTGAAAAGAGTAATCCCACTGGGTTCCAACTCTGCTATCGCCTTTATATCTTCGAGCGTCTCATCACTTGGCTGCTCGGTTGAAGATGAAGTTGATTGATTGATGCCGTCTGAACCTGATAGTTGATACCAGATTCTGGATGCAAGGTGATTCAATGATACATAGTATTACGCTTTAATCCCTAACTTTTGCCTGGACCGCCCTTTCGGGTTTTCAGTCCACCGGGATACCCATTTTTGCCCAAGCCGCCTTTTCAAGTTTTCGACTTGCCGGGTGTACAGATTTTTTCATTTCATCACTTATTTTTTCCCGAACCCTTTTGGTTCGCCGGGAAGCCCTAATTTTTTCCTAGGTATGTCAACCTAGCGGGTCTTTTATCATGCGTAGTATCTTTTTACTATGTCTGCATTGGCGGGGTGAGGAAGGTCGTCACCATCCATGGTGGTTAGAATCATGGCTCCTCCTGAGAAGACATGCTTAACCACAAATGGCCCTTCGTATGTGGGGTTCCATTTGCCCCTAGGATCACTTTGAGGAAGAATGATGCGTTTGATTACCAGGTCCCCAACTTGATACTCTTGTTGTCTGACTTTCTTGTTAAATGCCCTGATCATTCGTTTTTGGTACGTTTGACCATGACAAATAGCAGTGAGTCTCTTTTCGTCAATTAGGTTTAACTGATCAAGTCGAGTCTGGATCCACTCATCTTCGCTCAAACTTGCATCCTTCATTATCCGGAGAGAGGGTATTTGGACTTCAATAGGCAAGACTGCCTCCATGCCGTAGACCAAGGAAAAGGGAGTTGCCCCGGTTGACGTTCTTGCTGAGGTACGGTACCCATGAAGAGCAAACGGTAACATCTCGTGCCAATCTTTATAGGTCACTGTCATCTTCTGCACAATCTTTTTGATATTCTTATTAGCTGCTTCTACAGCCCCATTCATCTTCGGCCGGTAGGGGGAAGAGTTGTGGTGCTGTATCTTGAATTTCTCGCAGAGCTCAGTGATCATCTTGTTATTAAGATTGGTACCGTTGTCCGTAATGATCCTTTCCGGGACGCTGTATCGACAGATCAGGTTATGCCGAATGAACCGTGCCACGACGTTCTTGGTTACCGTAGCATAGGAAACTGCTTCAACCCACTTTGTAAAGTAATCAATTGCTACCAGGATGAAGCGATGCCCGTTGGATGCCGTAGGTTTGATCTCGCCGATCATATCAAATCCCCACATTGCAAAAGGCCAAGGTGCAGTCAAGACATTCAGAGGAACTGGAGGAACGTGCACCTTATCTGCATAAATCTGGTACTTGTGACATGTCCGAGAATGTTGGTAGCAGTCAACTTCCATTGTGGACCAGAAATATCCTTCCCGAAGGATTTTATTCGCCATGGTGTGTCCACTAGAATGTGTTCCGAAGGTACCTTCATGTAGCTCTGCCATGATCTTTTCTGCTTCAGTCTTATCCACACAACGCAGTAAGGTTGAATCATGGTTTCGCTTGTATAGAATGCCATTGCTGAGGAAGAACTTAGCAGCGAACCTTCTCAGAAACTTCTTGTCATTGATGGATGCACCTTCAGGGTATTCTTGAGCTTCCAAGTACCTCTTCACTTCATGATACCAAGGTTTTTCAGTTACCACCTCAGCCTCGAGATCACAGCAATATGCGGGTTCATCCAGTTTCCAGATAATGATCCGGGGAGCCTCATTGTCCCATTTGACTTTGAACATAGAAGACATCGTAGCCAACGCGTCCTCCATCTGATTCTCCTCTCTTGGGAAGTGTTCAAAAGTTATCTCTGTGAAATGGGGGATCATTGTCAACACACACTCTTTGTAAGGAATAAGGTTTGGGTGTTTCGTATCCCACTCGCCTTTGATCTGATTGATCACGAGAGCAGAATCTCCGAAGACACTCAGAAACTTGATCCTTAAGTCAATTGCAGCTTGAAGACCCATGATGCATGCCTCATACTCCGCCATGTTGTTAGTGCAGTTGAAACATAGTCGGGCAGTAAGTGGAGTATGAGTGCCTTGAGGGGATATGATCACAGCGCCGATACCGTTACCCAAAGTGTTGGAGGCTCCGTCAAAGTGCATAGACCATCGGGATCCTTCCTCAGGTCCTTCATCCGGTCCAGGTACTTCACAATCAGTCACTACCATGATGTTCTCGTCAGGAAATTCAAAGTTCATTGACTGATAGTCGTCTACTGCCTGGTGTGCCAAGTGGTCTGCCAATACACTTCCTTTGATAGCTTTCTGAGTCGTGTACTGGATGTCGTATTCTGTCAAGATCATCTGCCATCTTGCTATTCTTCCCGACAGAGCAGGCTTTTCGAATATGTACTTGATCGGATCCATTTTTGAAATGAACAAAGTAGTGTGAGTCAACATATACTGTCTCAGCCGGCGAGCAACCCATACCAAAGCGCAACAAGTTTTCTCGAGCAGTGAGTATCGGGTCTCACAGTCGGTAAACTTTTTGCTAAGGTAATAAATGGCGTGCTCTTTTCGGCCAGACTCGTCATGCTGCCCCAGCACACACCCCATTGAGCTGTCAAGTACTGTCAAGTATAGTATTAGAGGTCTCCCATCAACCGGTGGCATAAGAATGGGTGGCTCTTGGAGATACTCTTTGATTCTGTCGAAAGCGGCCTGACATTCATTATTCCAACGTACTACTTGATCTTTCTTCAGCAGCTTGAAGATTGGTTCACAGGTAGCAGTTAGATGCGAGATGAATCGGGCGATGTAATTCAGACGTCCTAGAAAGCCTCTGACTTCCTTCTCTGTCTTGGGAACTGGCATCTCTTGTATGGCTTTAACCTTGGCAGGGTCCACTTGAATACCCTTGTCGCTCACGATGAAGCCTAGAAACTTTCCAGATCTTACCCCAAATGTGCACTTGTTCGGGTTCAACCTCAGCTTGTACAACTTCAGACGGTCAAACAGCTTGTGCAGATGGTCAAGGTGCTCCTCCTCAGTTTGAGACCTTGAAATCATATCATCGACGTATACTTCAACCTCATGGTGGATCATGTCATGAAATAAAGCAACCATGGCACGTTGGTAGGTTGCCCCAGCATTTTTCAACCCAAAAGGCATGATCTTGTAACAGAAGGTTCCCCACTGAGTAACAAAGGTAATCTTTTCCATGTCTTCAGGAGCCATCTTGATCTGATTATAACCTGAAAAGCCATCCATGAAGGAGAACACCTTGTGCTGAGCAGTATTGTCAACCAGAACGTCGATGTGGGGCAGGGGGAAATCATCCTTGGGGCTCGCCCTGTTCAAATCCCTGTAATCAACACACATTCGGACCTTACCATCTTTTTTCGGTACCGGAACCACATTAGCAACCCACTGAGGGTAAGAAGTCACTGCTAGAAACCCGGCATCAAATTGCTTCATAACCTCAGCTTTGATCTTCTCGGACATCTCTGGACGCATACAGCGGACCTTCTGCTTTACCGGAGGGCAGTCTTCCTTGGTTGGCAGGTGATGAACTACAATGTCGGTGTCCAACCCAGGAATGTCTTCGTAGGACCAGGCAAAGATTTCCACATAGTCATGCAGCATCTGGATCAACTGTTGTTTCACACTGAGCTCCAGATTGGCGCCAATCTTGACTTCCTTTATGTCTGTCTCAGTACCCAGATTTACCGTTTCCACTGGCTCTTCATGTGGCTGAATGGCCCTCTCTTCCTGGAGTAACAGTCTTGCAAGCTCGCCAGGCACTTCACAATCATCTTCACCTTCGTCTTCGGCTAAGTTGATCGGATTTTCGAAGTCATAACTGGCAGTAGCAGAGTCGTTACAAGTGAGATCCAGAGTGGATTGAAACCTGTATAGGTGAGTGTGTGTAAATATAGCTGTTTTGCAATATATAAAGAAAGAAAGAAAGGGAGCACAAGATTTGAAATGCGAAAAACGTCCAATGTCTTTATTCATGATATATGGAAATGACAAGTAATAAGCCCTCACAAATGAAGCCACGGTGCCCCGGGTAAGACACCGGGCCATAAAGTTCCAAATTATTGTTCATTACAAATTTAAAAACAAAGGAATTCATTACTGAGTAACAAAAGTAACAGGTATGTAGTCTTTTGCAGTCCAATTGTTCAGTCCACTGTCGGTCGTCGGGTAGATCCAGCTATCAAACTCTGATTCCTCCACATCGCCTTCAATAGCATTCACTCCCGGGTTGGTGATGAACATGGGAGGTCTTCCGATCCTTGCTTTGTGTACAGCCCTCTGAGCCTCTTTTTCAATCACAGCCCGGGCGTCCTTCAAGGAATCCATCTTCAAAGGAAAGTCTTCTTTAATTACTGTCTCAGCTGATGCTAATGTTGGAGGTACCTCTTCGAAATGTTGAAAGGGGGTCTCAATGAACTCCCCGTCCATCTCTATATACCGGAACGAGTTCAGATGACTAACCATATATTCCTCCTCCCCCTGCACTGTAACAATCTTCCCTCTGACAGGGTATTTAAGCTTTTGGTGTAGAGTGGATGTCACAGCCCCAGCCCTGTGAATCCAAGATCGACCCAGCAAACAGGAATAAGATGGACGAATGTCCATCACATAGAACGTTGAATCAAAGACTTGGGAACCAACCCGGATCAGAATATCTACTTCACCATGTACCATCCTCTTCGACCCGTCAAAGGCTCGGACAACGATGTTACTAGGCTTTAACTCCAAACCCTCACAATCCAACCTGTCTAAGGCCTTCTTGGGCATTACGTTTAGTGAAGAACCGGTGTCTACCAACATGTGGGCGAGAGTAGTGCCCCTGCATTCAATGGAGACATGCAGGGCATCATTGTGGTTCTTACCCTTAGCGGTCAGATCAGCATCAGAGAAACCCAGCCCATTGTCAGCGGTCAAGTTGGCCACACAATCAGTAAATTGATCAGCCGATGTCTCTTGTGGCACATGGGCCATCTTTAGGAAAGAAATTAAGGCCTTGGCATGGGCCTCTGAGCATAACAACAGTGATAGCATAGAGATTTTAGAGGGGGTATGCCCCAGCTGCTCAACGACGTTGAAATCGCTCTTCTTGATGATCTTAAGGATTTCCTCCATCTCTTGCTGGGAGGCTTCAACATTAACAGTCTTCGGTGCCTCCATCTGGGCAGGCACACCAGCAATCCCTTTGCCCCGAGTGTCAGATGACTCGGCAGTAGGGGTAGAAACTTGATCAGGAGGGGAAACAGGCGCACTTGTAGGCGTGATGATAAGGGGTCTTCGGATAACTGGTGGCGCAATATCAGGCGAGAAGAGCCTGCCACTGCGAGTAACTTTAGCGGGACCGGTGATGTTACTGATACCGGTACTAGTGTTGAACTCCTGCTTCACTCCAAGCACATACACATCTACCCCATAGTGCCATGGGACAGCCTTGTCAGATTTATAGGGGAGGGGCCCCAGAACAGTAATGATGATAGGTGCAACAGACATGATTTTGATTGGCTTCCTCGGGGGAGCCTTGGTAGAATTGTTAAAAATGGTGACAACAGATACCTCTTCAGTAGGAACAAAAGGAACAGTGGTCTTCTTGAATAAAATCTCTTTGCTATCCATCAAGTTTTAGACGCCTGACTTCAGCAACGGACAACCAGCAGGGGAAACGGCACACAGAAGGGAACCCTTGCTACAACCCGGAAATAAACCGGCTAGCAACAGGTTCCTCTTGACAGTCAATAAAGGGGTAGCAACGTCATCCACAGAAACTACATACAGGTCTTCCTCAATAGCATTTACTCCATGCTGGGGCATAGGAGCAGTCACAACGTTGGGCCTTTCGGGCGCCTCAAATTGTATTTCCTTGGCATCGATAAGGTCCTGAACCTTATTTCTTAAGGCCCAACAATCATCAGTAGAATGCCCCGGGCTATCAGAGTGATAAGCACAACGGGCGTTGGGATTATACTTCGGAGAGGTTGTGTTTACCACCTTCGGGGCTTCTCTGACGGTTACCAAGTTGGTCGATAGCAATTGCGGCAAGATCTGCGACAAGGTCATACTAAGCCGAGTATATTCTCTTCTGGGTCTCTCACCCCTTGGTTGGTTAGGTTGCCGAGGAGCGGCAGCAGGCTTTGCAATTACCACCGCGTTGACAGCTTGGCGGCGTTCCGGTTTGTTTTGCCTCCTGGGGCCATACACAGCACTGGCTTCCTTTTTGAAAGGCTTATTTTCAGAACTTGAGGACGCACCTTTCTGTATCTTCCCTGATTTCATCCCAGCTTCTATCCTCTCCCCAGTCAGAATGAGATCTGTAAATCCTACGGAAGAATTACCGATCAAGTTGTTGAAGAACGGCCCAGATAGGGTCCTTAAGAACATGTCCACGAGTTCACGGTCGTTTAACGGCGGCTGCACCCTGCCAGCCAGGTCCCTCCACTTCTGCGCGTACTCTTTAAAACCTTCTCCCGATCCTAGCGACATACCCTGGAGTTGGGTACGTGTAGGAGCGAGGTCGGCATTATACTGATACTGCTTGTAAAAAGCAGTAGCCAAATCCTCCCAGTTACGAACCTTGGTTCCATCCAGCTGATAGAACCATTCGAGATGAGTCCCTAAAAGACTCTCCTGGAAGAAATGGATCCATAAGTTCTTGTCCACAGTATACGGCTGGATCTTCCGCACATAAGATCTGAGATGTAGCTTAGGGCAAGACGCCTCGTCATACTTTGCGAAAGATGGTGCTTTGAACTTATGTGGGATTACCACACCAGAAGATAGACCTAGGTCTCCAAAATCCAACCCAGGCACTTGTTGAATTTCCATGGCATTCAGGCGATCCTCTAGCTGCTTGTACCTGTCTTCAGCGGGGGGTACTGCTTTTCATTGAAATCAGTCTCGTTGTCAGAGACCACAGGACTAGGAACCCTTCCCCCTTGGGGACTGCCTTTACCCACAGAAGAGCCAGCTTGGTCAACCTCATTTTGCACTGTGTTTCCAAACCTCCGGCCAGTGTTGAATAGTACAGTTCTCTTCTTCTTCTTCTTGACCAGCATAGCCTTCAATTCCTCTTGCCCTTGGGCTAAACTCATAATCAGCTCTTGGAACTGGGCGTTTTGGGCCTGGAGGGCCTTGATGGATTGCTCAGTAGATGATTCAGGATTCATGATGAGACGAGCTGAAATAAACATCGAAGAACATTAAGCAACCTGAAAAGAAGAGTACCTGCTATGCACATGATGCATGATATGCTGTTTATGCAATGCATTCAAGGGTTCGAAAGTTCAAATTTGTTGTAGACAAAAGGAACACACGTTATTATTAAGAAATAATTGTTCAGTACATCAAAGCCTCATGGGCAAAAATTACAAAGTAAACTAATCCCAAAAGACACTGCACATCCTCTTTGGAGCTATGTAAGTGTTGAGAGTCTTTTCCTCGTGCAGTAGGCGGGTGAGCTCCAAGACCTTCTTCTCACTAGCATGTAGTCTGGCTTCAAGAGAATCCCGTTCTTCCTTAAGCTGGATCCACCTCTTCTGCATTTCTTCCCAGGATGTAGGCATGTCAGGATGTTGAATAGTGTATGAGACCTCTCCTTCCAACACTGGCTCTTTGATCACAGGGAGAACATGAGGATATGGCATTACTAACTTCTGGGAGCAGGCTGGTACCCACTTGAGATAAGGCTCCAACGGGATGGAGTTCCTATGCCCCAGTGTCTTGCTGTCTACCCTATTGGGCATCCTCCAAGCTCTGATAAATCTCTGGCGAAGTCCTTGTGCATCATTGTTGAAGTCAAAAACTATGTCAGGAATTAACATGTTGTGGGGGCCATCCCTCCGAGCATAACCAAACTGTCTCAAAGCCAGACACGGGTTGTAAGTAATACCTCCTCTGATTCCAAGTAAAGGAACGTTAGGGTACTCCCCGCAACGATCAATGATAGTGACATCCTCTCTGGACCGAGAGCACCAATGTATATCAGCATGCGTAAGAGTCATCAATCGTTGTGACCATCTCAAACCCCGCTCGTTCTTCAAAAATGATTGCGGAAGGTGCGAAATAAACCACCTTCCCAGGAGAGGAGTGCAGCACATAAGAACACATCTTTTTCTCATGGTTCGAGTGTAACATGAGTGAAGGATGTCCCCAAGCAGCATAGGTATAGGATTCCTGGACATGAAGATCTTGACAGCATTGATATCTATAAGCTGATCTGGATTCGGGAACAACACCAACCCATAGACCAGGAGTGCCACAACTTCTTCAAAAGCTTGTAGGTCAAGGGAATTCCAACATTCTTGGGCCTTCTCAAACAGAAACCTGGCCAAGAACCCTTTGATACCACTTCTAACTTCCCAATGTCCCTTGATGTCAGATGGTTGTAGGCGTAATTCTTTAGCCACCTCTTCAAGTTTGGGTTCCCTTTCCGTACCGTTGTAGGGTAGTTGACTAAGGATAGGGATCTTCAGAAGCTGGGAGAACTCTTCCAATATAGGCACCAGTTGATAATCCAGGAAAGTAAAACAGTGGTGCAGAGGGTCAAAGAACTGGAAGAGGACCTTTATCATATCTTCCTCAATGTTGGTGTTGACCAAACTGATGAGTCTTCCATGTTTCTCACTGAAAGAAGAGCTCTCGGGAATCCTGGATGTAAGTTCCTTAAGCTGAGGAGGGACCCTTATGAGGTTGATCTGAATTGTCTTTCTGCGGATAGTTTCCATGTCCTACAAAACAAGAACAAAGATGAAGATTTGAACCCCTGAAGTGGTTAGTGGATGCATATAATGTTGTATGATGTTATGATATAAAAAAACACACCACAAGTATCCACAAAAAGCAAACATGGTAAGGCACACAAGTCACACAAGACAACCCTTAGAGTTCAGGTCAGCATGGGGTCTAGGTATTACCCTCTTGAAGTTGGTGGGCTCAAAACCTGTCCTATCAAAAGTAACCGGGTTCTAAGGGTCTCAATATCATTGGATTGTTTTCTGTGTTCATAGTTTCGATTTAGCCACTGACCTGGCGATCAAAATATTCCAAGAAAACAACCCTCAATGAGTGTAGTATCGAGTATCAACCAACTTCGGACTGCATCAAAGTCAGTTATCTCACTACCCTAAAGAGGCCAGGATGGTCAAGTAAGGTTCCTAAGGTCAGTTGATGCTTCACGACACCACGCGGCGGCCCCGTACTCTCCTTGACTTGACTCAAGGGTTACCGGTACTCACCAAAGTGCCACATCAACGTAGCAGACTGCTTCAACCGTGTCGGTATACCCCGCACAGTTCCCTCACAGTCTTGTTGCTACTTTCTAAGAGGTATCCCCCAGATCCAGGTTAGGATCTACAGAAATCCCAAGACAGGCCCACAATATCAAAGCACACAAATCAGGCAATTGAAAACATAAGTATGATCTATCCTAAGGTACACCTCACTTTAAAGTATCCCCAGCAGAGTCGCCAATTCTGTGATCGGTAGAAATAGAACTGACTGTTTAAAGCTGGATCGCGTATGTTGCGGTATGCAAGAGTCGCCACCGTCTTTTATTTTCTCCAACATGGAAAGGACAAAAGCACAGCAAAATTCCGTATGAGATTGTTTCTCGGTTCGGGAGGTAGATTTATAGAAAGGGAAGGTGTTAGCACCCTTTCTATCCATGGTTATCCATGGGCTCTTAGATACTTGCTCTTATGTTTTCAAAATGTTTGCTTTTCAAATGTGAGTGGGTTTGAAAAAAGTTTCATTGAAAGATTTCTGAGTGACTCTTGTATCTGTCCTCAAGAGTGTTTGAAAAATTTATTTTAAAAGCTTTTGAAAGTGTAGTGTGAAAAGATTTTTGATTTGTTTTTGAAGAGAGCAAGTATCCATGAGTCATCTACCTACCCTAAGGAATTAGGCTGTGTAAAAGTCCTTAAGGTAGTGCCATCCCACCATTGAGAGGTAGGTAGAACCACCGTTGGAGGTGTTCGGGTCAATTCGATTGAGGGACAGTGTGGTCACCGAAGCAACAGTTAGGACACCTTAGAAGTAACCCTAATGTCCTAGATCCTTTTTAATCTGAGGCAACCATTTCGAGGCAACTATTTCGAGGCAACTGGATCATGGACATAAGAGCGACCGCTAAAACGTCCTATACTTGACGACCACGTTTCGAAGGCAACGAGTGAGGCGTACCCTAGAAGTGGTGTGTGTATTGTGTGTTGTTTTCATGTTATGTTTTATCTTTGATCATGGCATCATGAGCTACGAGTTGTTTTTAATTACCATACATTCTTTCATGCGAGTTTAGCAGTTAGGAGTGCGGAAAATTAAAAGACGGAAAGATAAAAGCTACGCTATTACAAGGCGCGGGTCTATACATCGCCAAAATACAAAGACCCATTTTTGATAAAGATGCGGAAAGTAAAAAATGCGGTAAACCTAATTACTATTACATCCTTGAACAGTTACATAATAATCAAAAGAAAATAATGCGCGAAAAGAATAAATTGGAACGTTTGAGGGTTTTGACCCTTTGCTTGAAATTAAATTAAATTAGGACCTAATTATTTAATTAAAGAAAAGAAAGTGTTTTTTATGTTTTTTTGGTATTTATGAAAATAAAGAAAATAAAATCAAGAGAAAACCCTAATTCTAAGTTTATTTTAATTATTAATGAAAATGTCAAAGTTGACCTAATTTACTAATTAATTAATTTACATATTTATGTACAAAAATAATAGTAATTAATAATGATAATAATAATTAATAATAATAATGATAAGAAAAAAAAAGAATCAAAACCTAATTTTATAGAATTTTATTTATTAAGAAAAAGATTGAATTTTAAACCTAAATTAACCTAGATTAGTTATTAGAGTTTATTTACAAAAATAAATTAGTGAGGAAATTAATAAATAATTAAATATATTTTGTATTTTGATTTTCTGTTTTTATTATGGAAAAAATTATTTTATGGTGAATTAATAATAATTAAATAATTAAAAGAAATTAAGAGAAAAGAAAATGAAATAAAGAAAACAAAGCAAACCAAGGGGTGTCAGGCCCAAAGTGGAGGTGTTTGTGAGGAATTCTGGCCCATTGAAGACAAGGCCTTGTTGACTTTTCAGATTGTGTGCACACTCATTGACTGGAGCATACCATGGACTTCATTTTGTGGCCTTCAGATTGTTCATCAAGGCCACTTGGCAAGCTAGCGCGTGAGTACGTATGGTGGAACGTTGAATGCTTGCTGCATGTGAACGCTTGAGGAAAAATAACAACAATTATATGGGGGACCTGGGAATCGAACCCATGTCCCAGCACTCACCAAGCCACGTTCCCAACCAACTGAGCTATCCAGCGCGTTTATTATATGAATGGAAGATAATTATTATATAAGAAAAACAAATATTAATGGTATAAACAAAAAAAACGCGCCAGATTTAAACCTTCCAACCACATGATGCCACGCCTTCTCCTTCTTCGCTTGCCCTGCAAAATATGAAACAAGTAGCGGGGGTTTTAAACCCCCACTAACCATAACCACGAAAAATAGCGACTAGGGTTAGGAACAATATAAAAAAGGCGCGAGGGTCTTAATGGTTTCGTCTTGTTGCAACGAATTCATCCATACAGGTTTGGAGGTCCAATTTTACAATACAAGGAAAACCCCAATATGGAAGCTCTGAAACCCTAACGTTTGTTCATGGCAGATTTTGATACAGGATGCTATAATGCAATTAAACCATGTCATTAGCTTCAGAAGGTTCCTGTGAATACAAAACACCCAATAATATGTATCAAATGCGCATGAATCATGATATGAAATTCTGGAAAATATGGCAAACCGTAGGGCTTGTTCTTGCCCGTTCTTTGGGTTTCAGGACTCGTTCTTGATGCCAATAGACTCCTGGAGACTCAGGCAAGGTGATTGAATCCTTTTTAAGCTTTGAAACACGCTGCAAGTAGGAAATCAGTTTCACACTTTTTTTGAGTTTTTTGCAATTTGGCTATGGAGTATTAGCAGCTTTCACGTGTGTCCTTGAGTAGGGTTTCACTCAGCATATGTATATGATCAGAATTAGGTCAAAACCTTGGCCCAAAAGTCCATGAATTTATGTTTGCAATCTTTGATTTTCAATTATGTGATTTTCAATCTTTTTCCATGAAAACCTTGCCAATTATGGAAGATCTTGTCCCCTTGAGTGATGCACGAAATCTTTAGCATGTGTGGAGTGTATTTGCTTCATAAAAAGATTTGACAACCATGCTTTGATATTTTTCTACAATTAAAACCAATTAAATGAATTAATAATAATAAAAATTCAATTAATTAATTAAAAATAAGAAAATAAATCATTTTAAGTTCAATGGGTCGTGCATAGGCCTTGGGTAATGATTGAAGAAATAATTTGAGGCCCATTAGCAAATTTGAAGTGTTTTAGGCAAAGTTGACTTTTGAAAGTTCCCAAAAATTTCCCAACTTCTCCAATGCATATCTTGCTCAAATTTGAAGCTATGAACATGTTCTTGGACATTTTAGAAAGGTCTTGAAGTCCTCTAACCAATGACTTTGGTCCCATGTCATTTTGATTTACCAATATCAAGTTATGGTCTTTTACTTAAAGTGCCTTTTTGTTGACTTTTGAAAATGACCTATAATGTTGAAATTGATAACTTTTTGTGAGAGCATTTCTTGGACTTGGAGTGTGAAGATGAGTTGTAGGAAATGTCATCCCCTTCAAAATGAGCATTGGATGGGATTTTTCTGATGAACCATGAAGAAGTTATGCCTTGGTCAATTTGCAGCTGACTTTTCAGCTGTCCAGAAATAAAAACTTTTGCATCTTGAGACTTTTTGAGCCATGCTTGTGGAATCATGATCAAGAATTGATCAAATGATGATTGTGGCCTCAAAATAAGATGTTGACCAAAATTTTTGACTTTTGACTGTCAAATGACCATTTTTCCCCTGCAGTTGACTGTGGAGCAATTAGGGTTTTTGACTGTGCAACTTGATGCTGTGAGTCTTGAAACTTGACATATGGATGCTTGACAATGTATATAGACATATGGGACTTGATTGGACCCTTAGAAACCTCAATTTCTTTGCCATAACCAAAACCCTAATTTTGACTGTGTTAGGAGGCAATTGGACTGTGCAACTCTTGAGAGATTTTGAACCATTTGGAGATTGACCTTGACAAATCTTGAAGAATATGGGAGGGAAAATTTTGGGGTACAACACTGGGGAAAATAAATCCCGGACTGCTACTGGAGAATACCAGGAGTTGAGCTCTTTGCGCTTGCTAAGGATAGTGACCGAAGATGATTAGCTGGAGATTTGCATCCGTTCTGTTTGAGGATATTCCGCCGGGAGAGACTTTGCTGGAGAATAAATTGGCGAGAGAATGATTCTGTGGGGAAGGGAAGATACTCTGCTAAAAGATTTGCTGATTTGGAGAAATAACCTCAGCTGGGGATGAATTATCGTTGCTGGTGATAATGAACCTTGTCGGGGATTAAATTTCTTCCTGTGGAAGAAATAAACTCCACTGATGGTGAACTTCTATTGTTGGTGGTAGATAAACTCTGCTTGGGAGGGTTCACACCACTATCTTTGGATACTTCCTACTCTGCAGGGAGTGTATGCATCTTTAGTCATATTCTCAAGCTGGCTCTGTCCCCGTACCTGGTGGGTAGAGCAACTGTAAGGTTTGGACATTTCTTGTTTGCCCCTGTTCCTGGAATTACGAGTAATCGTGTTTTGTTTTTCATGTAAACATTTATGAGCAGCGATTATTTTCAAATGCATATATCAAAAATGAATCATTGGACGTTCTTGCAAAACAAAACAAGTTGAAATTTCTTGTAAAATTGAATGGTATTGATTTTGAAGTTGGCCTGTAATAGGCGTTTTGTACAAGAGGCTGACGTCCTAGTAAGAGAACGCCGCCGAAAGACAGAAATTATACAATTTATGAAAAAGAAAGAAAAATAGCTATGTGAACAACCCCATTGGGTTCCAACTCCGTTATTGCCCTTATATCTTCGAGCGTCTCATCACCTTGCTACTTGGTCTAAGGTAGATCAGATTGATTGGCACCGTTCGAGCTTGATATTTGATACCGAAGTCTGGCTGTAAGATGATCCAATGAGATATAGTGTTACACTTTGATCCCTAATTTTTGCCTGGACCGCCCTTTCTAGTTTTCAGTCCACCGGGATACCTTTTTTGCCCAAGCCGCCTTTTCAGGTTTTTGACTTGCCGGGTGTACCATTTTTTTTTAATTTTCATCCCTTACTTTTGCCCGAACCCTTTTGGTTCACCGGGAAGACCTTATTTTTGCCTAGGCCAGTCAACCTAGCGGGTCTTTGATTATGTGTAGTATCTTTTCACTATGTCTGCATTAACGGGGTGAGGAAGGTCGTCACCATCCATGGTGGTTAGAATCATAACTCCTCCCGAGAAAATGTTCTTAACCACAAATGGCCCTTCGTATGTGGGGGTCCATTTGCCCCTGGGATCACCTTGCGGCAGTATGATGCGTTTGATCACTAGATCCCTGACTTGATATTCCTGTCGTCTGACTTTCTTGTTAAAAGCCTTGATCATTCTCTTTTGGTACGTCTGACCATGACAAATAGCAGTAAGTCTCTTCTCGTCAATTAGGTTCAGCTGGTCAAGCCGGGTCTGGATCCAATCATCTCCGCTCAAACCTGCATCCTTCATAATCTGGAGAAAGGGTATCTGGACCTCAATTGGTAGGACTGCCTCCATGCCATACACCAAAGAGTAGGGTGTTGCCCTTGTTGACGTCCACGTTGAGGTACGGTACCCATGAAGAGCGAATGGTAACATCTCATGCCAGTCTTTGTATGTCACCGTCATCTTCTGCACAATCTTCTTGATGTTCTTGTTAGCCGCTTCAACAACCCGATTCATCTTCGGCCGGTAGGGAGAAGAGTTATGATGCTGTATCTTAAATTATTTGCAGAGCTCGGTGATCATTGTATTGTTGAGATTTGTACCATTGTCCGTAATGATCCTCTCTGGTATACCATATCGACAGATCAAATCGTGTCAGATGAACCGCGCCACGACGTTCTTGGTTACTGTAGCAAAGGAAGATGCTTCCACCCACTTTGTAAAGTAATCAATAGCCACCAGAATGAAACGATGCCCTTTGGACGCAATAGGTCTGATCTCGCTGATCATATCGATGCCCCACATTGCGAAAGGCCAAGGAGCTGTCAAAACATTCAGAGGAACTGGAGGTACATGCACCTTATCAGCATAGACTTGGCACTTATGATAGGTCCGAGAGTGCTGATAAAAATCGGCTTCCATAGTAGACCAATAATATCCAGCCCACAGGATTTTCTTTGCCATGGTATGTCCACTGGAATGAGTTCCGAAAGTACCTTCATGTAACTCTGCCATGATTCTTTCAGCCTCGTTTTTTCAACACATTGTAGTAAGGTTGAATCATGGTTACGCTTGTAGAGGATGCCATTACTGATGAAGAACTTCGCAGCGAATCTCCTCAGAAACTTCTTATCTTTAACAGATGCACCCTCGGGGTACTCTTGAGCCTCAAGATACCTTTTCACCTCGTGAAACCAGGGTTTATCTGCTACCTCTTCAGTCTCAATATCATAGCAATGTGCGGGTTCGTCTAACCTCTCAATGGTAATCTGGGGAGCTTCATTGTCCCACCTGACTTTGAACATAGAAGACATGGTAGCTAGCGCGTCCGCTAACTGATTCTCCTCTCTGGGGAAATGTTCAAAGGTTATTTCCTCAAAGTGTGGGAGCAACGTCAATACATACTCTTTGTAAGGAATAAGATTTGGGTGTTTCATATCCCACTCGCCTCTGATCTGACTGATCACTAGAGAGGAATCTCCGAATACACTCAAGAACTTAATCCTTAGGTTAATAGCAGCTCGAAGGCCCAGGATGCACGCTTCATACTCTGCCATATTGTTGGTGCAGTTAAAACACAACCGGGCGGTGAACGGAGTATGACAGCCCTCATGAGATATGATCACAGTGCCAATTCCATTACCCAATGCGTTTGAGGCTCCATCAAAATACATAGACCATCGGGATCCTTCCTCAGGTCCTTCATCCGGTCCAGGTTCTTCACAGTCGGTCACCAACATGATGTTCTCATCCAGGAACTCGAAATTCATGGATTGGTAATCATCCACTGCCTGATGCGCCAAATGATCTGCCAACACACTCCCCTTGATTGCTTTTTGGATTGTGTATTGGATATCATACTCAGTTAAGATCATCTGCCATCTTGCTATTCTTCCGGACAAGGCAGTCTTTTCGAAGATATACTTGATTGGGTCCATCTTTGATATCAATAAGGTAGTGTGAGTCAACATATACTGTCTAAGCCGGCGAGCAGCCTATGCCAAAGTGCAGCAAGTTTTCTCGAGCAATAAGTATCGGGTCTCACAGTCAGTAAACTTTTTACTAAGGTAGTAAATAGCGTGCTCTTTTTGGCCAGAATCGTCATGTTGCCCCAACACACACCCCATTGAATTATCCAGCACTGTCAAGTATAATATCAAAGGTCTTCCTTCAACTGGAGGCATCAGAATAGGTGGCTCTTGGAGGTATTCCTTGATCCTTTTGAAAGCGGTCTGACATTCATCATTCCATTTTACCACTCGATCTTTCTTCAGCAGCTTGAAGATTGGATCACAAGTAGCAGTCAGGTGTGAAATGAATCGGGTGATGTAATTCAGACGTCCCAAAAAGCCTCTTACTTCCTTTTCTGTTCGGGGAGGTGGCATCTCCTGTATAGCCTTCACCTTTGCAGGACCCACTTGAATACCTTTATCACTAACAACGAAACCCAGTAGCTTACCAGACCTTACCCCGAAGGTGCACTTGTTCGGGTTTAACCTCAGCTTGTACATCTTCAACCTGTCGAACAGTTTCTGGAGATGGTCAAGGTGTTCTTCTTCAGTCTGGGACCTTGCAATCATGTCATCAACGTAAACCTCAATCTCATGGTGAATCATGTCGTGGAACAAAGCGACCATGGTGCGCTGATAAGTTGCTCCAGCATTCTCCAACCCGAAAGGCATTACCTTGTAACAGAAAGTTCCCCACTGTGTAACGAAGGTTGTCTTCTCCATGTCCTCAGGAGCCATCTTGATCTGATTGTAACCAGAAAAACCATCTATAAAGGAGAAGATCTTATGCTGCGCGGTGTTGTCGACCAGAACATTGATGTGAGGAAGTGGGAAATCATCCTTGGGGCTCGCCCTATTCAGATCTCTATAGTCCACACACATCCGTACTTTACCACCCTTCTTGGGCACTGGAACAACGTTGGCAACCCACTGTGGATAAGAGGTGACAGCTAAAAATCCGGCATCAAATTGTTTCATGACCTCAACTTTGATTTTCTCAGACATTTCAGGGCGCATACGGCGGACCTTCTACTTTACCGGAGGACAGTCTTCTTTAGTCGGCAAGCGATGAACCACAATTTCAGTATCTAAACCAGGCATGTCTTCGTAGGACCAGGCGAAGATCTCAACATAGTCGCGTAGCATTTGTATCAACTGTTGCTTGACACTAGGCTCCAGATTCACACCTATCTTGACCTCTTTCCTGTCTTCCTCTGTACCCAGATTTACTGATTCGACTGGCTCCTCATGAGGCTGTATGGCCCTCTCTTCCTGTGGTAACAGTCTAGCAAGTTCTCCGGGTACCTCACAATTATCCTCACCTTCGTCCTCGGCTTGGTTGATCCGATATTCGAAGTCATAACTAGTAGTAGCAGAGTTGTTATCAATGGGATCCAGAGTGGATATGGATCTGCATTATGATACGCGAGTATGTGTAAGCGAATAGCTATTTTTGATAAAGTGAGAGGCAAAAAAGAAAAACAAGGAGCGCAAAATTTGTAATGCAAGAAAACGTCCAATGCTTTATTGATGATATATGAAAATGACAAATAATAATCCCTCACAAGGAAAGACAAGGTGCCTCGAACAAGGCACCAAGCCGTAAAGTTTCAAACTGTTTATTACAAACTTCAAAACAAAAGTCAATTACTGTGAAATAAAGGAAACAGGTACGAAGTCTTTCGCTGTCCAATTGTTCAATCCACCATTGGTTGTCGGGTAGATCCAGCTGTCGATATCGGAATCTTCTTCACTGTCCTCAATTGCATTCACTCCCTGATTACTGACGTACAGAGGAGGTCTTCTAATCCGCGCGCGCCTAACAACCCTTTTAGCCCCTGTAGTAAAGCCCAAACCAAACTTTTCAGTTTTGTGTGTGAAATCAGGGAGCTGACCCCAATTTGCACACCCACCTTTTTCAATTACAGCCCTGGCATCCTTGAGGGAAGCCATCTTCATTGGAGGTTTATCAGTAGCAACTTCAGTCGACGCCAAAGTCTGAGGGACCTCTTCAAAATTATGACAAGGGGTTTCGATGAACTCTCCATCCATCTCCACGTAGTGAAAGGAATTAAGATGACTCACCATGTACTCCTCTTCTCCTCGCACCGTAACAATCTTCCCCTTTACCGGATATTTCAACATCTGATGGAGCGTAGAAGTCACGGCCCCAGCCTTATGAATCCAAGGACGACCCAGCAAGCAAGAATATGATGGTCTGATATCCATCACATAGAAATTAGATGCAAAACTCTGAGAGCCAACCTTAACAGGGACGTCCACCTCCCCGTGCACCATCCTTTTTGATCCGTCGAAGGCCCTGACCACAATATTGCTCGGCTTTAGAATCAAACCATCATAGTCCAGACGGTCTAATGCTTTCTTTGGCAAAACATTCAACGAGGACCCGGTATCCACTAGTACATGGGCCGTAGTAGTGCCCCTGCACTCGATCGAGACGTGCAGAGCATCATTGTGATTTCTTCCTTTAGCAGTCAGATCTGCATCTGAGAAACCTAACCCATTGTCGGCAGTCAAACTAGCTACACAATCTTTGAATTGATCGGCAGAAGTTTCTTGCGGCACGTGCGCAGTTTTGAGGAAAGCAATTAAATCCTTTGCATGGGCTTCTGAACACAATAACAAGGACAACATGGATATTTTTGACGGGGTCTGCCCCAGCTGCTCGACTACGTTGTAGTCGCTCTTCTTGATAATCTTCAGAATTTCCTCTATCTCCTGTTTAGAGGTTTCTACAATGATCTTCTTAGGTGCCTCCGTCCGGGCA
Source organism: Vicia faba (assembly GCA_948472305.1). Classification (NCBI taxonomy): domain Eukaryota; kingdom Viridiplantae; phylum Streptophyta; class Magnoliopsida; order Fabales; family Fabaceae; genus Vicia; species Vicia faba. Next base: position 252,094,358 of record OX451741.1, read on the forward strand.
GGCTCACCTGTGATTTCTTTTCCCCGAGTCCTAGATGGTTCGGCGACAGGGGTGATAACCAGAATAGGAACTGGGACAGTAGCTGATGTACTAGCAGATGTAATGACAACAAGTTTGTGGACATCGGAGGGGAAATCTAGGGAGAAAAGAGTCTTCAAATTTTGGTGACCTTGCTAGCCCCGACAATATTGCTGATATCACCATCAGCTTCTTCAACCTTTAAGTCTTGCTTAACTCCATGGTAATACACATCGGCCCCATAGTGCCAAGGGACAACCTTATCCGAAGTGTATGGGATAGGACCAGGGATAATAATGATTAACGGAGCGATTCTTGGAACGAGTGTAATCATAACAGGATTTCTCGAGGAAGCCTTGGAAGGATTGGTGGAAATGGTTATGATGGCAACATCTTGAACTGGAACCAACGAAATCATAGTTTTCTCGAACATGATCTCTTTGTTATCCATCAGGCGTTGAACACCTGATTTCAATAAGTGGCAACCAGCAGGCAGAATTGAACACATGTGGCAACCTTCGCCACAACCCGAAAATAAACCGGCCAACAATAGATTCTTCTTAATAGTCATCAAAGGAGTATAAATTTCTTCCACGGAGGTCACAAATAAATCATCGTCCACAGAATTTACTCCATGACCGTGCTTGGGCATAGGAGCAGTTATGACATTGGGTTTCTCCGGAGCGTCAAACTCAATCTCTTTAGCTTCAATCAAATCTTGCACCTTATTCTTCAAGGCCCAACAATTGTTCATATCATGACCTGGGCTATCGGAGTGATAGGCGCAATGGGCGTTTGGGTTATACAACGGAGATGTGGTGCTGGGATTCTTCGGGGCTTCCCTCAGAGTTACCAGGTTGGTCTTCAACAATTGTTGTAGAATTTGAGACAAGGTCATATTAAGCCGAGTGTACTGTCTCTGTGGTCTCTCCATTCTTTGCTGATTTTTGCGTTGTGGGGCAACGGTGGATCTTGATATTACTACCGCATTTACTGCTTGACGGTGTTCAGGTGTATTTTGGCTCCTCGAGCCGTAGATTCCACTAGCTTCTTTCTTACCGGTGAAAGGCTTCTTTTCTGCACTTGATGAAGTACCTTTTTGTATCTTACCACTTCAGATACCAGCTTCTACTCTCTCCCTAGTCAAAATCAATTCCGTAAACCTAGATGATGAACTGCCGATCAGATGATTGAAGAATAGACCAGACAACGTCCCTAGAAACATATCAACCAACTCCCTATCATACAAAGGGGGTTGGACTCCTACAGCCAAATCTCTCCACTTATGAGCATAGTCCTTAAAGCCTTCGCTTGCACCCATAGACATACCCTGAAGCTGAGTACGAGTGGGAGCAAGGTCGGCATTATACTGATATTGCTTGTAAAAAGCAGCAACAAGGTCCTCCCAGTTTCGGACATTAGCTCCTTCCAATTGATAAAACCATTCAAGCTGAGTCCCTGACAGACTATCTTGAAAGAAATGCACCCACAAATTCCTATCAGCAGTATAAGGTTGGATTTTTCAGACATACGAGCGGAGATGGAGTTTTGGACAGGATACTCCATCGTACTTGGCAAAAACTGGAGCTTTAAACTTATGAGGGATCACCACCCCAGATGCTAGTCCCAGATCTCCGAAATCCAAACCAGGTATCTTCTGAATCTCCATAGCGCTCAGACGGTCTTCGAGTTATTTGTACCTATCCTCAGTAGGAGGATACTGCTCATCATCAAAATCAGTATCATTATCAGAGACCACAGGGATGGGACCCTTTTCTTCCTCTTGGTCTTCCTCTCCTTTGGATGAAAGAGACAGATCAGCTTCCTGTTGCAGCCTATTCCCAAATTTATTACCCATATTCAGAAGAACCACCTTCTTCTTCTTCTTCTTCTTCTTCTTCTCCTTCAGGATGAGAGTCTTCAAATCTTCTTGCCCTTTAGCCAATTTCAAGAACATCTCTTGGAATTGGGCATTCTGTGCCTGAAGAGCTTTGATGGCTTGATCGGTAGGTATTTCAGAAGACATTTCGTGCTGAAATAAACAGCGAAGGAGATGAGAAACCTGTAATGATGTGCATGATAATGGGATGCGTATGTAATGATTTCAAATACATTGGGAGATTTAAATTTGCAAACCAAAAATAAACAAACTTTATTAGATTAACTTGTAAAAAAGGTTCAACAATGCCTTTGAGGCGTTACAAAGAAGTAAATGGAAAACAAATTTAAACTAGAAAACAAAGCAAAATCAGAAATCCCATGGACGCTTCCCCTTCGTGCTGACGTAGTCATTGATCGTTCTTTCATTCTCGAGTTGCCTGGTGAGCTTCAAAATCTTCCTTTCTTGCTCATGGTACTTCTCCCGGTAGGTATCCCTCTCCTCTTTCAGCTGAATCCAAGACCTCTTCAATGCCCCAGGATCAGTGGGCATGTAAGGATAAAGGACTGTATAAGGAATGCCCTCTTCATTGGTAGGCTCCACAATTACTGGCAACACAGCTTCATAAGGCATTCTAAGCTTTTGGGCACGAGCTCGGACCCACTGGAGATAAGGCTGCATAAGGAGAGAAGTCCTTGGTCCTAGCTCTTGAGGGTCAGACCTGTTCACCATGCCCCAAGCTCGTATAAACCTTCGGCGATGCTCGTCAACGTCTTCCTTATAGTCAAATGCAATATCTGTAAGAAGTAGTTCATGAGGACCGTCTCTCCGAGCACGACGAAACTGTCGCAAAGCTAAACAAGGATTATAGGTTATTCCCCCTCTGATTCTAAGCAACGAGACATTAGGGTACCCCCCACATCGATCAATGACAGCAATGCTTTCCATAGCCTTAGAACTCCAAAGAATGTCTGTATGGGTAAGGGACATTATCCTGTAAGACCATCCTACACCTTCCTTATTCTTCAACACAGACTTAGGGAGGTGCGAAATAAACCACCTCGCCAGCAGCAGCATGCAACACATGAGAGTCCCTCTTCTTCGCATAGTACGAGTATAGAGGGCATGCAAGATATCACCCAGAAGAGTAGGTACAGGATTGTGAGACAGGAAGATCTTAACCGAATTCACATCTATGAAGGAATCTGAATTCGGGAAAAGAACCAAACCGTAGATAAGGAGAGCCAAAATGTCTTCGAAAGCCTGAAAGTCCAAATAATCCCAGAACTGCTGAGCTTGATCTATTAGAAACTTGGCTAAGAAACCTTCAACCCCGCTTCGTATTTCCCAATTAGATACTACATTAACCCGTTTCAAATGTAGAGCTGAAGCAATGTCTTCTGGTCTAGGATTCTCTTCCAAACCTATGAAGGGCATCTGCTCGAGTATGGATATGCCCAATAAGTGAGAAAACTCTTCCATAGTGGGAACTAGCTGATAATCCGGGAAAGTGAAGTAATGATGCACCGGATCAAAGAACTGGAAAAGCACACTCATCATCTGCTTATCAAACTTTGAGGTAATCAAGCTAAGAAGCTGACCATGTCTCCTAATGAATGAAGAAGTATCAGAAACTCTCGAGGCTAAATCTTTGAGTTGAGCAGGTATTTGCACAAAGTTAACTCAGATGGTGTTTCTGCGCATGGAAGCCATAATCAGCAAAACAGAACAAAGATAAATCCCCTCGGTCTTTGAAATGGTTAGTATAATGAAGTATGCATGCTATGTTATGATGAATGGTGTCATGATAAACCAAACAACAGGTATAGTAGATAACAGACATGGTAAAGGCAAATAAGTCACACAGAAGCCCTTAAGTTTAAGGCTTGCATGGGGTCAAAGGTATTACCCTCTTGAAGTTCAGTTGGTTTCAACCTGTCCTAGCAATGTTAACCGGGTTCTAGAGGTTCTCAATATCACTGACCATCCTACATCGGTCATGATTTCAGCTCACGCAATCTTTTCTTGCGGCCGGAACTATCTCGAGAGTATGGTCTCAATGAGTGTAGTATCGAGTATCAACCAGTTCTCAGCTTTACACCGAGGTCGGCTATCTCACTACTTCCTATTGGCCAAGTTGGTCGATTAAGGGTTCTAAGGTCAGTTGATGCTTAATGACACACATAGCAGCCCCGTATTCTCATCGTTTCTCCATAAGGGATACCGATACCAACTAATGTGCCACATCAACATAGCTACTGCTTCAACCGTATCGGTCTATGCCGTACAGTTCCCTCACCGTTTATTGCTACTTACCTAAAAGGTGTTTCCCAGATCCAGGTTAGGATCCATAGTAACTCCCAATACAAAACCCTTAAAAGTAAAGCAACCAAAACAAACAAGAGAAATTTATGATGAACTAATCCTAAGGTATACCCCACTTATTAGTCCCCAGCAGAGTCGCCAGTTCTGTGATACGGTGGCAGAACCAGACTGTTTTGAGAAAATGCTGGTTTACGTTTTGCATTTGTGTTTGCAAAATGTCACGGTAAGCAAGAGTCGCCACCGACTTTCATTTTATCCAACCGGAAAGGAAAAAAGCATAGAAAAATTCCTTTTTCGAGATTTTGAGTACGGGGGGTAGATTATAGAAAGGGAAGGTATTAGCACCCTTTCTATCCGTAGTTTTCTACGGGCTCCTAGGTACTTGCTCATCATTTTAAAAATTGCTTCCGTGTTTGTGTGTTTTGAAAAGTTTTTTTGTTTTACTTCGTTTTAACCCTTGTATTAGTCCTCAAGAGTGTTACGAAGTCGTTTTGAAAACTTTGTTAAAAAAGGTGTAAGTGTGAAAAAGTTTGATTTTGAGCAAGTACCTACTAGCATCTACCTACTCGAAAAAAGAATGTTTCTGTTCTTGTTTCCTTTAGACAATGCTATCCTACTATTGAGAAATAGGTAGCACCGTCGTTGGAGTTGTAAGGGTCAATTCGAAAGGGACGTACAATCACTAAAGCAATGTTAAGACGTCTTAGTAATAACCCTAGTGTCTTAAGATCATATTCGAGGCAACATTTCCGAACGGGACTTTTGATCTTTGTTTAGACAAGAGGGCAACCACTAAGACACCCTATACTTAATGATCGTTTATGGAAGGCAACCAAAGTGAGAGTATACCCTAAGAGTGCGCATGTGTGAGTGATCTGATTTCAGTTATTTATCTTTGCATATTAGGGTTTGCTAACCATTTTAAATTAACATACAGTCTTGTCATGCCATCCTATTAACTTACATCTAACAGTTAATATTTTCGAGAATTAAAATGCGAGAAATAAAACCTACGCTATTACAAGGCTTCAGGGAGGGGGATTAATTACATAGCCAAAAACCCATAAAACGATAAATAAAAGAAAATCCTAATTAAACTATTACATACCATGAGCAGTTACATTAATATCACAAAAAAAATAATAAATGCACGCGATGAATCGAGAACGAGAAAAATTAGGGTTTTGACCCCGTCTAAACCTAATTGAAACAAAAATCATATTTTTGTGGTTTTTGTGTTATTTTGAGAAAAATAGAGTTTAATTGAATAAATAAAGAAAACCTAATGACTAATTAATTTTATTTAAGAAAAATAATTAAATTAACTATTTTTGTATTTTATTTAATTTGATAAAAAGAAATAAAAATTAAATAAAGAACAAACCTAATTTTCTAATTTGATTTTAATTATTTACAAAAAAAGTTAGAATTAAACCTAAATTAAAACTAATATAAAATTAATTTTGATAAAATAAAATAAAACCTAAATTCTAAATTGGTGAAATTGATTTTATGATTTTTTATAAAAAAAAGAAATTAATTTGTGTTAGAAAATAATTAAATGAAAGAGAAAAGAAAAGAAAAGAAATTAGAATGGGCCTGGTGTTATAGCAAAAAGGGGGGTCTGAATTGCAATTTTGTGCCCAAATGCTAACAACCCGTTTGACTTTTCCAGATTCCATGCGCCTGCTTGACTTGTGCCCATGGTGGACCTTCATTGGGAATCCTTGGATCTAGCATGTGGATGATCTGATTGGTTGCGTGTTGATGATGCATGGTAGTCACATGAGAAGCCTGAACACTTAATCATACAAAGCAAAATAATATTGAACAAATAAGGGGACCTGGGGATCGAACCCAGGCCCTTTGGTTTTTCCCAACGCATGATGACCATCTGAGCTGGCTTGGCTTTTTGTATATGGAATAACAAACAAACGTTATATGGAAAAACAAAATAATAATGTTACAACACGCGAAATTTTGAATTGTCCAGTCACAGGATGCCACGCTACCCTTCTTCTTCCTCCCACCATTGCTAAAAGTCCTGACTTTTACCTACGGACAAACGGGCGTAGGTACAGCCCTGTGATTCTCCAGAATTCTATGCAAGCATGATAAATGCACAACAATGGTACCAATCAACTAGTGGCAACCTCACGAGCATCATGGTACCCTTATCCATGGCCAATTGTACCTGTAAAGAAAAACCCCAAAAAGGAGCCAAGAACCCTAATTATGGCATCTTGTTGTACAGTTAACGGAAATGAAATTAAGTGCCACCATTAGCTTGCAAATGATTCAAGGATTAAGAATATGCAAATAAATCATGCTAAGAGTGCCATAATTGTGATATTTGATTTCAAGAAAGCATGGATATCTTGGGATACTTACAGCGTAATTCTGGATGTTAGGAGGCTTGTTAATGATTCTAAAAGGATCCTAGAACGTTCAGGAAGCGATTGAGATGACTGGAACGCTTTCAATTGGTCTACAACTTAGAGTTCAGTGTGTCACTTTTTTCCAATTTTTTGAAACTTGCTCTCTTGTTTTCACGCCTCCAATTCTCTGTTTTTGATCCGCACTTGTTCTATATGTACCCTAGAATGATTTAGGGTTACAAACTTGTTTCAAATCTTCCTCAATTAAGATTATTGATTCAAGATTTGATCCTTATGCAAATGTTACCAAATCAAGACAAATCCAATCTTTTTTTGTCCAAATGAAGCTTGCACGATTTGATTCTCTTTCCAGCTGTATAAGAGGCCTAAACATGTATAAAATCTCAAGCTTTGATTAGTTTTGATATTTTCATGATTTTATTTTGATTTTATTTGATTTAATTTAAAATAAAATAAAAATAAATGACAAAAATAAAAGAATGACAAATGTAAGGGATCATGGGTCGTGGGTCATGTTACCAACTCAATGCAAGCATAAAAAGTTGGGCCCATTTAGCAAAAAATGCAATTTTGGACATATTTGACTTTTGGAAATTTTGCAAAAAGGCTCAACTTCACCAATGCAATTTTGACCCTAGAGATGTGTTCTTGGACTTTTTAGAAAGCTTAATATGTCCTCTAAGCAACCCTTTTTGTCTCATCTCAATTGATTCTTCCATGTTCATGTATGAAGCTTTGACAAAAAAGGTGTTTATGTTGACTTTCCAAAATGACCTATAATGTCCAAATTTATATCTTCTTGTGAGTGAATATTTTGAACTGGGTAGATGAGGATGAATTGTAGGGAATTTCATCCTCTTAAAAATGTGCTTTGGATGGGTCATTTTTGATAAAGTATGAAAAAGTTATGCTTGGTCAAAGTTTAGTTGACTTTTCCAACAAAACCCTAATTTAGCAACTTTTGGGTTTTGATGAATTGTGAGCAATCCTTGAGGAATCATGATCAACCCTTGATAAAATCATGAATAATACTTCAAAATGAGAATGTTGACAAAAAAATTTGAAGTCTGACTGTATGTACACAATTGACTTTTGCCCTAGCACGATCGATTTTCAGGCCTTTGAGCAATTGACTGAGCAAACTTCCTCTGCAAGGCTTGAAACTTGACATCGATGATCTTGAGAACATATTAGGACAATGGTGAGCATTTGGAATCCTTTGGACTCAAGTACATTGGTGCAAACTGAAACCCTAATTTGAGGAAGACTGCCTTAGGAGAGGGTTTGTCTGGTCAACCCTTGGACTTCCTTGAGCAATTTGAAGACCTCACTTGAAATGTATTGAGAAATATGGGAGGGAAAATTTTGGGGTACAACATCTGTGAATATCATCATGGGGCACTTGGACATTCAATTGAAGACTATAATTCATTCAGAGATAAAGATCAAGACATGATTGATTCAAGGGTTATTATGTTCACACTACATAAGAATGGGAATCCGTTGTCCGAATAAGCAACAAGACTGCAGAAAGTCTTCAGAAGCAAGAAGTACAGACGAAGTCAAGTCTCCTCAACAATGACAATTTTTGGTCTTTTACTGCATTTTCATCTATAATTTTGCTTGTTTAGTTTAAACATTATTTGCATGTATGAACTTGTTTGTTTTTTAATATTAATTTTAATGCAATGAGTATGTTTATCTTGAAGTAATCCATTCATCTACACTCATCCATTTGTTTTCCCTCATGAAAGATTTTCCTTGCGTTATCGGCAAAGATTGGAGGGAGGATGACGACAATTGAAAATGCAAAATATCTGGTTATATGCTTTTAAATAAAACCATGTGGGTGATGTACATGCATTGTTTCAAAATCCTAAACACTGGAGATATAAGAGAGTGAAACCCTCGTAAACCCTTTTTGAGCCTTGAAGTAGGAGTTTCTTTTCATTTGGGAAAACCCTCATTTTTAAACCCAGGGGCAGGGTAGTGTTCAGTTAATTTGATTGAGCGTTCAAATTTCTAAAAAGGGTGTGCATATAAGGATTAACCATAACAGTAATTTCTCGCACAATCGAAAGATTGAGGAAATTCAAAACCACAATGATCATCCCTCATGCATCAGGAGGTCAAAAGATGACGATACCATAATGGTTATCCCTCATCAACCGAAGAATGAGGCAGTCACAATCTTTCTAACAAGTTAAAAACGATTCAAGATCACACAACTTGTTCAAAAAGAAAAATAATGAATGAAAAATGAAAAAAAATAAGAAAAAAGTCTTCTAAGTCGAAAACTTGAAAACAAGTGATTTAGGAAAAAATTAGGGCATCCCGTTGGACTTCAAAATTAAAGTTGCAAAGAATTTGTCCAGGCAAAATTTAGGAAAAGGAAAAAGAATAAAAAATAAACTTGAAAACGATTACCAAAGGAAAATCCTCATAAGAACAAAATCGTGTGATTAGACACCAAAAAATAAAGGGTGAGTGACTGCCATGTCCAAGAATCTCAATGGTTCCTCAACCGTCTCGAACTCCTTTTGAGATATGTGTGCTCGTATCAAGTTAGATGAATGTAGGAATAAGGAACATCAAGGAGAATGGGTGGGTACATGTAATTTTGAGCTTTAAAGACTTTTTCCTAAAAATTGTGAACCATGCCACGTTTTTTTTTGACAACCCTCAAAAGTCCTAATTGAAGCAGGGTTTATTTCGAAAGCATACTGCAACAAGATAATGTTAACTAACTTCTAAGGTGTATTAAAATAACATTTATTAGTATCATATGCTTGCATTATCTTTCATGAAAAGATTTTCGAATGTTGCACTTTAGCTAGTGATTCATTCACAACAAAGTCATAACATCATTTCAATCAAAGTTCGTAAACTTCAAGACTAACATAGGCTTTACATTAGGATTTTCATTCTAAGAATAAACATTTCTCTGTTTGCAAATAATTGTTTGACATTAATAAAGCTTCCATGATGGGAATCAATGAGTGGAATGGTATTGTCAAATAAAAAGAGACTTGAGCACTCCATGGAGTAAAGGCTGATTATTTCAGAGAATGGTCATAACAAGGGGCATGTTGCCTAGAAAATCTTTTCATCATAAGAAAATTTCTTTCACAGTTTAATCACCCAAGAAAGGGTAGAGTTTGAAGTCTCTGTTTAGAAAAAGATACGCCAAGTGCATCTAATCTAGGGCAGTTACGTTGAGATTTGAAAGATCTCTCAAAAATATGAAGAAGTTGGGACAGACTATCCCGAAGACTCCGTGAAGCAGGGGCATGCCACTTTCAGATCACCCTAAGAGGGAAGGTACTTGAGGACTCTGTTGAGCATGAGCAGCTTGATGTTTTACTATTTAATTATCCTAAAAAGGAAAAGTTTAAGATTGTGTTTGTTATTAGAAAGTTTGTTTTCCCAGCACTGTTCGCTCTTAAGATATGTGAAGTTTGAGGAATCAACTGATCCGGGGCAATCAAGTCGGGATTTTATCCCTCAAAGTTAAGTTAATCTAGGGCAGTTACATCAAGATTTTTATAAATCTCTCCAAGAATCTGTTGATCAAAGGAGAATCATTTCAGAATTTGAAGATATTGGGGCAAGTCATCTTATATCATTATGATAGAAGGATCCTCTCAATGCAGATTCCTTCATAAATGCTACACCTGGGGCATAAGTTATGAATTGAAATAACGGTAGTTCACTAGTGACAAGCAACATACCAGTGCGAGAGAACAAAGAACTGTCAAGGTTGTTACCAGTATGAAGTTCTTAGAAGAGGATGTGAAGATTGTTTCCTCAAATAATTAATTTCTTCCCTAGTGAGTCTTCACCATATATCATTTTCAGGAGTTTATTTCTCTCCAGGCAAGACTAGAACTTTTCCCAGAGAGCCTTTCATTATCCCTAGTGGAGTTACCAATGATCTTTGGTATTCAATCCTCAACAGCACCAGTCTGTATTGGTATCTCAAGACATCGAGCAACGATTCCCAATGAGCATGTCCTTAACGCCACAAGGTTTATTTCTATGTATTTTGCATATAGTTGTCATTGCATACCATTGCAGACTCAAAATGCATAGCATATCCATTAAAATGGATCATTATGCTATACAAAATTCAAACATGCATACAAAGCATAAGCTAGATTTAGTACCTTGCATAAAATGCCAAATCATTCCTCCACCAAAACAGTGGTAAATCCCCAACTGATATTCGTCACTACATCATAATCCTCAGCTAATGGTACTAATACCTATACTCCTAAGTCCCCAGCAAAACCAATATACTTTTCATGCCTTCAGTCTTTGTTCTGCAGTCAATCTAATCTTCTTAGGATCGTAGGTCACCTGTAGGTCTAGCTTTCCTCTTATAGATCGCTCGTAGATCTCAACCTCTCAGGACCATAGATCTCCCATAGATCTAGCATTCCTCTTATAGATTGCCCATAGATCTTAACCTCTCAGGATCATAGGTCACCTGTAGATCTAGCTTTCCACTTATAGATCGCCCGTAGATCTCAACCTCTATGGATCGTAGGTCGCTCGTAGATCTAGCTTTCCTCTTATAGATCGCCCATAGATCTTAACCTCTCAGGATCATAGGTCGCCCGTAGATCTAAATTTATTCTTATAGATCGCCTGTAGATCTCAACCTCTCAAGATCGTAAGTCGCCCGTAGATCTAGCTTTTCTCTTATAGATCGTCTGTAGGTCTTATCTTCTTAGGAATGTAGGTCATCTGTAGATATAGATTTCTTCTTATAGATCACCCATAGATATAAACCGATTAGGATCGTAGGTTGCCCATAGATCTATCTTTCCTCTTATAGATCACCCGTAGATCTCACCCTCTCAGGATCGTAGGTCGCCCGTAGATCTATCTTTCCTCTTATAGATCACTCGTAGATCTTATCTTCTTAAGATCATAGGTCGTCCGTAGATCTAGCTTTCCTTTTATAGATCTCCCATAGATCTAAACCTCTCAGGGTCGTAGGTCGCCTGTAGATCTAGATTTCCTCTTGTAGATCGCCCATAGATCTCACCTTTTTAGGATCGTAGGTCGCTCGTAGATCTAGCTTTCCTCTTATAGATCGCCCGTAAGTCTTATCTTCCTTAGGATCGTAGGTCACTCGTAGATCTAGCTTTCCCCTTATAGATTTCTCGTAGATCTTATATTACTTAGGATTGTAGGTCGCATGTAGGTCTAGCTTTCATCTTGTAGATCGTCCGTAGATCTCATCTTCCTTAGGATCGTAGGTCGTCCGTAGATCTAGCTTTCCTCTTGTAGGTCATTTATAGATCTCACCTCCTTAGGATCGTAGGTCGCCCATAGATCTATATTTCCTCTTATAGATCTCCCGTAGATCTTATCTTCCTTAGGATCGTAGGTCACCTGTAGATCTTATCTTCCTTAGGATTTTAGGTCGCCTGTAGATCTAGCTTTCCGCTTATAAATCCCTTGTAAATCTAGTTTTCCTCTTATAGATCGCCCATCGATCTCATCTTCCTTAGGATTGTAGTTTGTCCGTAGGTATAGCTTTCCTCTTATAGATCACCCATAGATCTCACCATCTTAGGATCGTAGGTCGCCCGTAGATCTAGCTTTCCCTGTATAGATCATCTATAAGTCTTACTCTCCTTTTGTCTTCTTATGGGTCGTAGGTCACCCGTAGATCTTGATTTCCTTTTTTAGAATTCCCATAGATCTTACTTTAGATCATCTGTAAATCTTATCCTTTGTCTTTTCATACATACTCTTTCAATCACCATTTCGTTTAACAGCCACTCGTCTGAGAATGTTGTATTGGCACTGTTACCATATTATAAGCTATAATCATTCAACCACACTTTCTCATTAAATCTTTCCACCAGGAAAACAAATCTTCTTTCCCAATAGATATTACAAGAAAACAAAACAACACTCCTTCCCTTGCGGACAAATTTCAGGTACTCTGTATTTAATTTTCTTCTACCTTGAATATTCTAAAGGCTGAAACCAATCTCACATTCAGTTTTAAGATGATTAAATAGGGGCATCTATCATACCCCGAATTTGTTCTACCCTTATCTTTTTTCATCTGGCTTATTGCATTGCATTTTGCATACTCACATTAGGTCATACATCATTGTTACACTCTTGGGATCAAGGCTCCTAGAGTTTTCTTTAAACTCAAGACATTAAGCAAGAAAGTTGTTGAGGCATTCACTTAGTATATCAAGTATAAGGGGGACTCTCATCCATAAAGATCACTCATCAAGCATAAACAATTTTCATCTGGTCAAATTAGGGTTTTGAAGCATTATGATTGGTCAACTGAAAAAGAACATGGTACGAGGGATCAAAGGTTAATATACCATAATCATAGTCATCTTATTATCATACAAGGCATCTTTGTTCAATACATTCTCCATGAATTCCCAAGAAATTATTGTTTTGATCATTAGTCAACATCTTCTAGCTATTTGGTCCTCAATTAGGGTTTGTGATAAAATCAGTTTATTTCTGACTTTTTAAGAAAAATTAGTTTTTATGGTTCTCTACATGACCCTAAATGTCTAGAGGTGGAATATTGATCATCAATTTTATAAGAAGAAGTTCAATTATTTAGATGATTGTTGAACCATTTGTATTGAGGAAAAAGTCAACTTTTTGGTCAAAGTCAATTCCTGAATGATTTCCTAAACAAATTGGTTTTCATGGATTTATATGTGTCCTTGGGCATCTCTATAAGTTTCATGGATAATTTTTTTTCATCACATGAAGTTTGATTGATCAAAAGGTTGATTATTTCTTGTATTGAGGAAAAATCAACAAAAGTCAAAGTTTGACCAAGTGGACTTTTGGTCAACAAGAAGGATAAGGATCATATTTTGATGTTATATGGCTATTGGATAAAGAAAATCAATAGTTTGATTGACTTTGAGGTTAACTTGAGAAATAAGTTATCTTTTATAACTTAGAGAATTTTTTCCTAAGTTATGGAATTTGACCATTTTCAAGCTAAACTTTGAAAAATCACAACTTCTTCATTTTTTATCAGAAATTTGCAAAACGCATATCCTTGGAAAGAGAAATTTAAGATCTAAAAGTTTTTCCTTGTGAGCGCATGTCCAAAAAGTCATTATTTTGGGAAATATTCAGCTTTGGACTTTTGGCCATCATGGAAATTATAGGTCATTTTTCAACTCTGTCAATTTTCGTGGGACGTTTAGGTGATCTTAATGGATTTAAATAAAATTTCTTCCAACATGAAATTTGTAGGAAATCAAATTCTCTTTCCAAAAAGTCCTAGTTAATGAGATAAATAAAAAATTGAGGAAATTATGAATTTTAGAAGTTTAAGTCATTTTTGTGAAATTTGTAAGTCAACCAAGTTGCAAATTATCTCAAACTTGATTTCTAGTCATTTGTTTTAATTTAAATTTAGTCCATTCTATATTTAGGACGTGAGTTAGCCCATGATACCTTCTTTTTTCACCCATGCACTTTGTATGTTTGGTTTCCACTCAAAAAACACAAAATTACAACAAAAAAAAATAGCAATTTCTAAATATCTCTCTCCACTCTCCACCACTTTTTACCATCTTTTGGATATCAGAATCTGACCCCACAAGGTTCCCAAAATGCAAAATACTTGCACCCAAATCAACATGAAACACAAACTTGGGCACTACTCCATATTTTGGCCAAAACTTCCAATTTCACCCTCCAACAAATTTCTTTGTAAAATAACCACTCTATCCTCTTCTACACTCTCCCTATATAAGGCCCTCTAACCCTCATTTCATTTATACACTCAAAGTTGGAGAGCTTAAATAGATCTAAACGAAATTGGTCCTTACGCTTTTCTCTTTGAATTTCTTGAGTTTTCTTGAGATCTCCTTCATTATTCACCTTCCTTGGAGTTTATTGAGGAGCACCAAGTGAAATTTAGTGGGTTTCTTAAGCTAGAAAGAGCTCAAGATACAGTGGATATATTCCAATTGGTAAACTTCTCCTCATTTCATCTCTCTGATTATAGGGTTTTAATGCTTAGAAACATGTTCATGCATCTTTAGTTTGCCCATAAAATATGTATGAAGTGGTGTTTGTTTGGCATTTTTACTTGTTTTTAATGTTTGAAGTTTGTGTAAAAAGTGTGAATTCATGATCTTCTAGTTTGTTTGTATCTGTGAAAAGTTGACCATTTTAAAATTTTCTTGACGTTATGTTGTTCTATGTTTTGAGATCTAAAATTTTCGTTCTAGAATTTTTGAATTTCGTCAAGAAATGAGAGAGTTATGATTTGATAAAGTTTGGTTGATAGATATAGTTTGGGCTAAGGATTTCACTATTTTTGTGTTGTTTTGGAGGAAGAAGACAATGTGTGCTTCTTATTGGTCCGTTTTTAGCTTTTTGTTCTTTCTT
Source organism: Vicia faba (assembly GCA_948472305.1). Lineage (NCBI taxonomy): Eukaryota > Viridiplantae > Streptophyta > Magnoliopsida > Fabales > Fabaceae > Vicia > Vicia faba. The sequence goes on from OX451741.1 coordinate 252,109,397, forward strand.
CCTTAAAGGGACCATGACCAATTGATTATTCTATATACACATGCATATAATAACGTTACTATCTTTTTTATTATGTCTTTTATTTTCTTTTCTTTTATTTCATAAAAACAAACATAGGTCGAGCTTGGTATATGTTTTTCGCCCCCCTCCCCTTTTCCTGGCCCAACCATTTGTCTTTACTAATTCCAATTATTTTCATTTTTTACTCTTGCACCCCCATGTTTCTTTTATTACATTTTATTTTTTTTCTAAACTAATTCTAATTAAATATTTTATGCACCCGAAAATCATAAAAAAATTAATGCATGATCTTTTGTGTCTTATTCTATTTTTCATAATTTTGATTTTGATTTTGATAATTAATTTTAATTTTATTTTTGTAAAGTGTTTTAATTAACCTAGTCTTGAACTTTGACTCTAGTTTTCAATTTTTGAATGATCTAAAAAATGCCAAAAAATAAATTTAAGGTTCCTTGATGTTTTGAGATCATTTAAATAATTTTTGTTTAATTTTATCTTCTAATTTAATTTTTCTCACAAATTTATTTGCTTAAGGCGTCTAGTTTGGTTTACTTTTCAACTAGTCTTGTTATTTTGATTTTATTTTCAATTTTATATTAACCTAAAAAATGCCAAAAAAAATGTTGTTATTCTTGATTGTCTTGAGCTGACTCGAATATTTTTATCTGATTTCTTCTTGATTGATTTCCTTATCTTACAAAGTTATTTGTCAAGCATGCTTCAATAAACACCTTTTGAACCTAGTCTTGCTCTTTTTTTTTTCCATTTTCCTTCAAAGGTAAAATGATGAAAGAGATGTTTCTGACTTGTAGATGATTGAAGATCATATTCATGATTTTTATTTGAATTTTAACATCACTTTGCTATTTTTACTTGATTTAATTTGGAAATCTGTCAATTTATTTTTTGATAAATGTTTTGAGCCAATTCTTGTGTTTATTTGCTTATGTATCAATGATTTTAATGATAATCCTTAAGGGTTTGAGAATCACTTGACCTCATGAGCTTAATTCTTTCCTTGACTTTCATCTTAAACATGCTTCTTGCTTAATCTTGTGTTGTTGCTTGAGATAAGGTATGCACTTTGTGCAACCTTAAGGAATCAAATTCCTTCTTTCTTTATCCTATTCTCAAAACATGTTATGGGTCTTGAATTCACCTTAATTGGACCATTCAAGCATACTAACATTGTTTTTTCACTTGCTTAAGTTTTCTTGAACTTGCTTGCTTGTTTTCTTGACTTCTATAATCTATCTTTGGTCTATGCTTGACTATTCTTCCTTCATCTTCATGGATTACCTTTCTTGAGTGATACTTGATATTTTTGCTTCCGCATTTAGCTTCTCATCTTGTATGCCTCAATATGCTTTTACACGCTAAGCCTTGATACTTGTTTGCTTGTTATCTTCTTGCGTTTGATTGCTTATATGATAATATGCTCCCTTAAGACTGTGATCTCATCTTGTTTAAGGTGAATCAATTAGACCTTAGGTTCTTACCTAAGCATGTCAACATTAGGTAGAACCCTTCTATCCTCAACCATAAGTTCATCTTTTCATGCTAACTTAGGTTGAGATTTGCATTTTCAATCCTAACTTTAGGACCACCATTGCATGATAACATTAGTGATTTAGTCTCCCCTTAGAATTTTCCATTCCCCTTTTTGCATCTTTAAAACTAAAACTTCTTTTTATTTATCAAACTCTCAAAAACACTTAATAATTGATGATGAGAATCACACTTCCATATACAATGAAAAAGGATGAGTGGGTCAATTCCCGAAGCTTGTTCTTTCTTCATAGTCTTTGGTGTGGTTCAAATAACAAACTCTTTTCAAAATAACAAAAACACAAACAAATCAAACATGGCACATTGCCTTGAGGGCGTAACTCAAAACTATTTCAAAAGGGTTCGTCACCCATAAAAAGCACACAACAAACTAAAAACATTTTTTAGAAGAACCATGAGTGCCCTGATCCCCCATTGCACGAAAGGTGGCACGTAGGCACAAAGGTTTGTAACCGCGGCAAGAACAAATAATAAAAACTTTCCTTTTGTATATACTTTTCATGCATGCATTCCCTTAGCATTAAGGTTTAGATATTTTACATACCCTTTCATTAGAACAACAAGAGTGGATCCTGTGGAGTACCATGGACGTGAGAGATGCTTATACATTCCCCTTGCGTAATCGACTCCCTTACTCGATCTCTTGGTCGCAAGACCTTGATTTCTCCTTTCTCAGGTTTTCTTCGATGTTTTCCTTTCCCTTTTCTGAGATAAATAAATATTTGATGGAGACTTTATTGTTTGATTATTTCTCTTGTTGCTTAAATAGGCAATAAATCATAAAACAAAAGTATCATAATAACACATTCCACATTTTGCAGTCATAAGTCTCCTTCCTATAAAAACTAATCTGAATCATGTGGTTATACTTAAACCTAACTTACTCGTCCCAGATTTTCATCCTTTTTCAATCAGGTGCAATCACATTAAGCCCTTTATTCATACATACTCATAGTAAGGAGACCAGTTAGTGATTCTGATCCTTTACACGAGGTTCAGGTACATTAAATGGTGTAAACCATTTATTTACCTTATTGTGGTTGTGAGGGATCAGACCATAATCCGCCCTACCAATTTCAGCACCAAATACCTTTGAACTAACATACAACGAGTTTTTTTTTTATTTTTGCAGGTTCCACAACCGCTGGGTTAAGTGATCGGGCAAGGGTTGTAACACCCTTCTAAAACCCCACAAATAACATATATGAATAATCAGAGTATTTCACCAAAAGGGTGTCACGTGCTTCATAATACATCATACATGTATATCTTACTTCGTAACACGGGTTTTCAAAATCATTTATAACAAATACCTCATTTAATAACAACCATAATGATTCAACTACTCGCAGCAGAACTCATTGTTCAAAACATCTTTATTAAACACATTATAGAAACTTTACTGTTCATGGTTCCTAATTCAAAACAACTTAAATACCATGAAAGGTAATTAATCTCATAATAAAACAAAATAACATCAAGTTCAAAATCAAACGTTTCTGACCCCGATGTTACATATCAAAGCAAGACCTTCTAAAAGTAAACGGAAAGAAAACAACACGCTTCAAGCTATCTTCTAAGCTCATATGAACTACTCCTGATCAACTGCGTGTTACCCACGTGGAGGCAACATTCAAACAAAAAGGGTGAGTAATCATATTCATTACAAAAGATGTACATGATAGACATAGTAGTTCAACATCAATATCATGGCATCAAAATCAGCAATCATCATCACAATCATTCAATAAGCAAAACATCATATACAACATCATCTAAGAAATAATTATGCAATGCCACATAAAATGTAGTGCAATAACATAGACTCATGCATGTGGTACCAATTCTTTATAAGTACTAGACTCATCACCATCCAAAGATCCCCACGATAGGATCAATTCCCTCTTGAAACCAGAGCACAACATCAAAGACACTCAATCACACAATAGGATTGAGGCCAACACTGGACTAACTTCCTCAACAACACTGGACTTATATCCTAAATCAACATTGGACATTTGTCCTAAAAATGCTATGAATATATGATGGACAATCAACATAATTATTTATGACTACATCAAGTCAAGTGCAACACCATTCACCAATTCATCAATAATATTCACATGGAATAAATACACATCACATATTAGCATCAACGTCATTCAACACTTCAAAGTCACAACGGATTATCATCTCATCAAACACAATTGATTATAGAAATATGTATCATTGTAGCCTAAATCTTAAGGATCTAGGTCTATCTTAGTCTAGTTACTGGAAATATACATCTTCTTACTCATTGTATTTCATCCACATGTAGTTCATCGCGTTAGCTATCTAATGCTTTAAACAACGCCTAAAACAGATTTCTAAAACTCAAATTATGGCAATTAAAAAAATCCTACTATTTCCCATAGCCTGATGCTCACCCTTCAACGCACTCTGCTCGCTTGAGGCTCGCCCAGTGACATGGGAGTGACAACACCGTCTATCTTCACTGGTCTCCATCGCCCGACGAAGCACCTTGTTCTCCCGGTGATACGCCCTTCACTTATGTATCGCCCGACGACACGCGAACGAGATAACCCTCTCCATACAAAAATCCAGGAGCACCACTTTTCCACTCTTTTCTCTCCATGCGACAACCATGCGAGAATGCCTCTCCCGATGATGCGTAGCTTCGCCCAGCGATGCATAGCAGACAACAACTCTCTATTGCAATTATGAACCTATTCAACCCCAAATCTTCTTACGAGTTCATACCAAGACAATCCATATTTTCATATTTTTCAACATAGAATCATCATACAACAACCACACGAATTTATAGGCATTATATACACAAATTAGTGGTAAATCAACATGGTATTTTCATCAATTTCAACACAAGTTCATCATAATGCAACATATCATCAAAATCATCATAAACCCCAACAAATCCCTACATACCTCTAAACCCCATATCAATTATAATGATAGATCACCCTCTTACCTAAGATTCCTAGCTTGATCTTTCCTCTTCTCGATCTACAAAATTCCTCTATGTTCTTCGTGCCCTAACTTTTTCTCTACTCTTCCAATGTTTTCACGATCGTACCAAATGACAATATTTTCCTTCTACTCCTTGTTTAACCTTAGGACCCCTAATATGTTTTGCCTAATTTGTCCTCACTTAGGGTATCATCAATTACCACCTTGCCCTTATCTTCTCTACACCAATTATTCCTTTATTTTACTATTAATAATAGTTTTAACTAATTTTAAATAATTATTAACTAATTATCTAAATTGATAAAATACTCCTTACTCATCTAAATGTTAGACGATGAGACGGATCTAGAAGGGGGGTTGAATAGATCCTTTATTTAAAAAGTTTCGCTTTTCAAATTTGTTTTGAAATGATGTGAAAGCTTCCTGAATCAAAATCGTCTAAATGATCCATTATTGAAAAGATCGAATATGCGAAACCGTATATGGATCTTATGATGAGAAATGAATAAATACTATTACTTAATAATCAATAACTTAAATAATATCAATGAGTACACACTACTTCCAATGAATTGTTTAAGATAAAACTTGACAAAATCACTAATTTGTGTGTTAGTCAATTTATCAAACACTTGGTGTGCAAAAACACAACAAGTTCAATTTTACTTAATTGTAGTGATGAATTTTCCTTGATAACAATCAAAGTGATTGCTATGATTATTTTTAACTAATTTTGAATCACTACAACCACAGTAATATGAATTGAACAATCAATATCACACATATTAAAACAAACGAAAATAATAGGATAGGGAAAGCAAAACAACACACGGTTTGTTAAGGTAGTTCCTATTGTCGTCCTCGGGTAGGGTACGTCTTCCCCCAATTCTAAGATCTAGAATTGAGATATATGATATTAATTTGAAAAGTGTTATAAGAGAAGCAATAGTCTTTACTATATACAAACAAATTGTTGATGATGAAACTACTCCCTTCTCTCCCCTTGGTTCAAGCCAAACCAAATATGCCAAACTCTTAGAACAAACCTCCGGTTACCACTACTTGATTGTATGAACTCCTTATTCTACAAATATTTCACTCGGCTGATTTTGATTGCAAGACGTTTGACCCCAAATCTTTCTTCACAATCCTCTGGTTACCACTACTTGATTGAGCAAACCCACAGTTTCTCAACCCTTTAACTCCGCTAAATTCAATGAAGAAAAGACTTGTGCAAAAACCCTTGCGCCAACACGGATCTTGGAGGACAAAATCCAAATGGTTTTATTCAAGAATAAACCCACTCAATTATCAACCCAAATTAAAATCAATCTTCAATTTGAATGTTATCACCATAACTTTGCACTTTAATCAACAAATTTATTTATGCGTAATTGCTGAAGAATGCAAGGAGACAATGAAGATGATGAGAAGTTGGTGTATATAATTCACTTTTATTGTTATCCTAAATGATGAACACAAACCAATATATAAGTGTTTCACTTTCAGCAAGACCAATAATAGAGGAGAAAAACAAAAAATTTAGCGATGCGTCGACTCATACAACTTGGGGGTCAACCTGAGCAAACCCGAGCTTGATGGGATGATCCAAAAATAAGAGATGCGTCAACCACACCGGGGAATGAGTCAACGCAATATGAGATAAATTGACTCCCAGTATGAGTTGACAAGAAGAGTCAACGCGAGCAATCCAGAGCCAGGTGCAAAGTCCTTGATCAATCTATGAGTCGACCCACCAACTGTGTGAGTCGACACAAATAGTTGAAGTGGCCAAAAATACTTTAATCAAGGAGTTTCAAGCCATCCATTCCTAAAAGAAAATTCACCAACATCAAGAGCACAAATGTAAGATGCGAAGAATGTTTTGACATCATTAAAACAAGATTAAAGGTACCTTTCCCTCACATACTCCCCCTTTTTGATGATGACAAAACCTAAGCCAATAACTCAACCCAATTTTACCATATATCCCCCCCCCTAAATTTGTGCCTTCCTTACAACCACATGCTCAACATAATCTGCAACATAATCTGCTTAATGCATATTCTTCTCCCCTTTTGATAGCATCAAAAATAGAAAAACACAAGGTCAAGTGTAATAGAAACATATACAATTTTATGATCATCATATACTTTGCAACTAACACCACTAACAACCATTCACATAAAATGAAGCTAGTGAAAAACATATAATAATGGACATAATTAAGGAAAACATTTAAGTTCATTACACACCAAATGAGTTCAACAATAAAACAATGAACACAAAGTATGTTCTTAAGAAAATAAAGTAACCAATAACATAAGCCATACATTTAAACCATGAAAGTTACAAAATGCACTACAAAACATCAAAGCAAGTCAATTATCTAGGTTCTTATCTCGTTGGTTTTGTGGTTCCTTCGGTGGTTGGTAATGGGAAAGTGTTTCATATAGGTAGAAGTGAAGGAAGCAAAGTTTTCAGTCTGTGTTTGCATCATACCATGTAGAGTGGAGTACCTTTGAGCTTGAGTAGTGGTGTAGGCAGCAAAAGTTTCACCCTGAATTCGAACAAGATTGTAGAGGTTTGTTAGTCTTTCATTTTGAATAGATGAATTCTCTTGTTATTGAATTTGAATTCTTTCCAGTAGAGCCAACATGTCAGCATTGTTGCCTTGAGGCACTTGGTGTCCTCCTCCATAGCTTTCAATCCTCTTCTTCTTCTTGTGCCTCTTCTTCTTCCTCATCTTCTTCATCATCACTATCTAGAAGCTTTACTGAGGTACTCCTTACAATATACATATACTTATGTATTTTAGGATCCCATTGATGACCCATCAGAGTAAGAGTATTTTTAGTGAATTATTGATTAGTAGACAGAGCAATAAATGGAATTCCAGGAACACAAACATTTTCCTAGTTTAAAACCCTTTGAATAAATGAGGGATAGCATAACGTAGTGCCTCTACCCGATTTATGCAAATCAAAAATCCTACTTGCAAAATAATAAGGCCAATGAACCCTAATCTTGTGCTTAAGCACATATACCAGTTGAACTTCAGGTCTATCCACCCGGGAATGACCTCCCTTTTTGGGTCAAATAATTTGACACACGATCCAAAAGAGAATTCTGTCTAGAAGAGTTAGAGCTCCAGTAGTCAATGACCGGAATGTCGGATTGACCTTGAGAAGAGATACCTCTGAAAGTTCTTTTCTTAGTTGTTCTTGATGAAGCCATATCAAAATCTCTTAATGGATGTTGATAAATGGGTTTTTAGGGTTTGAGAAAGGAAAGTATTTTTAGGGTTTGAGAGGATGATAGTAGAGGAGAGAGATATAAAAATAAAATTACCCCATAAAATGGATAAAAACACATAAAATAAGGCTAAGTGCATCAGCGATGCATCGATCTAAATAGGTTATGCATCGACGCATACAGAGAAAAATTCAAGAATAATAACTGCTTCAGTATGAGCAGACTGCTGCAGCTCATGAGTCGACTCATGCAGATCAAATTTTAATTTTCAAAATTTTAATGTTATATCATGCCTTTCATACAATAAATACAAAGCCTACACATTCATCAATTATGTCAAGGATAAAAAATAAATATTGTAAATCTCGTTTAACATTTACACATGATTAAGAGACGTCGAATAAATAAGAACGATATTACCTCCACAGAAGATTAAATATGAATGCCCTCGCTAACGCTTGCATTAGATATAGTAGATTATGAAGGAATATACAATCATAAAATAAAGAGAATTCAACTTAGTCAAGTTGAAACCTATCCGAGATATCGAGAACACCAAGTTCCCTATGGATGTGGAAGAAAGGTTCTATCACGAGTGGTTTTGTAAAAATATCAGAAATTTGATTTTTTTTCTATCAACGTGCTTGAATACAACGTCACCCTTTTCTATATGATCCCTAAAGAAGTGATGTCTAATTTCAATATGTTTTGTGCGTGAATGCAAAACCAGTTTCTTTGCTAGATTAATAGCACTTGTATTGTCACAAAAAAAGGAATATGTTCAAGTTTAACATTGAAGTCGAGCAATTGTTGTTTGAGCCATAAAATTTGGGCACAATAATTACCGGCTGAAATGCATTTCACCTCGATAGTTGATAAAACAACATAAACTATTTTTTTGCTATGCTAACTTACTAAGGAGTTTGAAAAGAAATGACAAGTCCCACTAGTGCTTTTCCTATCCTATTTGCAACCAGTAAAGTCGGAGTTGGACTAGCCAACCAAAGAAATATCACTACCCTTGGAAAACCAACGTCCATACTTTGACGTACCACAAAGGTACCTAAATATGCGCTTTATGGCTTTTAAATGTGACTCCTTGGGACATGATTGAAACCTAGCACACATGCAAACACTAAACATAATATCCAGACGGGATGCGGTAAAATAGAGAAGGGAACCAATCACACCTCTATATCTTTTTATATCGGCAAGCTTACCATTTTCGTCTTGGTCTAAATTCACTGTCGTAGCCATTGGAGTGTCGATTACTTTGGAGTCTTCCATATCGAAGCGCTTGAGTAGATCATTGCAATACTTTGTCCGGCTTACAAAAGTCCCTTTATTAAGTTGCTTGATTTAAAGACAGAGGAATTAGTTTAACTCCCCCATCATGCTTATTTTAAATTCTCCATGCATTAGCTTAGAGAATTCCTTGACTAACAATATGTTAGTAGATCCAAATACAATTTCATCTACAAAAACTTGATCTAAAATAAAGTGTTTCCCTTGACGCTTAATAAAAAGGGTTGTATCAACCTTTCTTCTTGAGAATCCTTGATCTAGTAAGAATTTGCTAAGAAGCTCGTACCAAGCCCTAGGGGCTTATTTAAGACTGTATAAAGCATGCTTAAGTTTGTAAACATAGTTAGGAAACTCAAAATTTTCAAAACCGGGAGGTTGAGATACATATACCTCTTCATTAATGTAGCCATTGAGAAAATCACTCTTAACATCCATTTGAAATAACTTGAAATTTTGTGAACATGCATAGGCAAGCAAAATGCCTATAGCCTCATGTCGAGTAACTGAAGCATAAGTTTCCTCATGATCGATGCCTTCCTCTTGGTTATACCCTTGAGAAAAAAGATGAGCCTTATTGCGAGTTATTATTCCATTTTTGTCTAATTTGTTCCTAAACACCTATTTAGTACCAATTACTCGATAGTCTCGCAAGGAGGGACAAGGTCCCAAACCTTATTTCTCTTAAACTGATTTAGTTCCTCTTTCATAGCTAAAAACAAATGTTCATCGAGTAAGGCGTCTTTGGAGTTTTTAGGCTCAATTTGAGAGGCGAAAGAAAAATGATAAAAAAGTTACTTATCTTAGACCGTGTGGTAACTCCCTTTGAGAAATCTCCTAGAATATTATCGATGGGATGATCTTTAGAGGTTTTCCATTCCAAAGGAAGATCACTTTCATTACTTGGATGATCTTCCTCTCTTTCTTCGGCTACTTGATCTAGCTTCTCCTCAACTATTATAGGTTTAGAGTCACATTCTTTAGGATGTTTTAGTAGGCTTTCTGAAGATACACATTGTAGTCGTAGAAATGTTTAAGACTAAGCCATTGGATTGACTTGACTATACAGATCAAAATAAAAATCTCCACCGCGCTTTATTGTTTCCAAAGGAATGGGAAAATAACGAGTAACCCAAAAAGAGGAGGAAAGATTCAAGGTAAGGGGGTTGGTTATGCAAAGGGAAGGTATTAGCACCCTAAACATCTACGGTACTCCATAGGAACCTCTCTGTAAAATATGTATATTTTAGCTATAAAATGTCGTATAAAAATAGATGGTGGAGGTGAGAAAAGAAATATATTTTTATGATTTTTCACCCGCCGCGGTTGCGAACCTTTAGTGACTACGTACCACCTTTCGTGTAATAGGGGATCTGGGTACACGTAGTTTCTCTTTTAAAAATTTTAAAACACAAGTGTGTTGATTGATTTTATAAGATAAGACATCATCGTCATTGTCTGTGTGGAAAACATACTTACCCCCCACAATCATGAGAAAGGAGAATTTGAATCATCTCAAAGTGGAGGATATGGCTTGGATTTTAAAATCAACAATGCCTCACTCAACACCCAAGTGGAAAATATCTCTCTTCACTACATATTGTAGAAGTATAGTTGTTTGCATCACTACAAGGATTGACAAGAGTCTAATCTTTTGAGAAAGGTTTTAAAATAAAAGCCAAAGTGTCAAAATGGTTTGAAATGAGATTGATTGACTTTTAGTCTTTTCACAAAAATGTCAAGGTATTATTAAGTTGATTGAAGTTTATTTATGAAAATGTTTTGAAAACGCATGGACCTAAGTCCAAGTTTATTAGGAAAGTGGTTCAAGTTTAAAAACAAGAAGAATTTTCAAAAGGAGGAAAAAGATTTTTGAAATTAAAGAAGATTGGAGGAGAAGAAGAGATTATCCTACAGCATAAGATAAAAGCTAGGGATAGGAACCATCTAACAAATAAGAATCTAATACTTGACCTTATGAGTCAATATAGAATTCCAATTCTTTGGATTGAAACTAAGCAAGCAAAAATACTAGACCTCTTGAGAGAACCAAACTTCAAGTGTATTAAGTCTTCACAAAAATTGGGAAGAGTAACGGTTGTATACGGGTGAATTCCAAATTACAGACAAAGAATGTAATCATAATCACCTGCACACAAAACAAACAAACAACCCAATGTCTTGAGGTAAACCTCAAGAACTCTATACAAAATATCAATTAAGGTCACAAGGTCTCTAGCGTAGGCCAAGGTTTCTAATCCTAAGTCCAAGAAGTCCAATGCTCCATAATGCCAAGGATAGTAACCAAATAGTCCAAGTATCATTAAAGGTTTTTTATGGTTCATGTTGATTATTAGGTGTCTTAGAAGAGAAAAGAAAAGCTCAAGTGAGAAAAATAAAAATGACATGAAATGTAATGCTTAAAGTAAATGGTACATAAAGCATAAAAAATAAAAGCATAAAGTAAAAACAATTTAATAATTAGTGGTTAGTTAGATGACCATCTTGAAACTTGCATTTGGAACTCATTAGAGGATTGGTAGAACCAAAGCCTCCATACAACAAGTTGAATTTTCTTTTTGTCAAGTATATCATCCATTTGAAATCCTCAAAAGTACCATTTAATGATCAACGATGTTTAAGTGATCTGTGTTGACCAAAAGTCTTGTAGATCCATTAGAGGATTGGTAGAACCAAAGCCTCCACACAATGAATCTTAAGGTTATTGGATCCAAGAGATCAAATTAACACACTTGGGCTTGCAAACATAAGTTTGGGCCACGAATAATCATTTATTCGAATCAAGATAAAATTTAGCGCTATGTTAAGCAATCGTAAGTGGACTTATGTAGAAGTCGCATCTATTTTGAGGCCGGTCAATAGCAATCTATGCACCATTTGTTTTGAGACATGATATAGAGATCATGCTCCAATAACACTTAGTGCAATAAGAAAGGGATAAGATGAAGAAGGGTGGGAAAGAGTATACAAACCACATTTGAATTAAAATTTAATCAAATTATTATTAAAATCATCCATCCATTTTTGTGGAGTTAGACTCAACACCATGGATCCAATGATGTTAATAAAGTTGATGATCAAAAATTCAACCCAAGATCAGCCAGAAAATATTAAAAAAAAATAAATTGTATTTTAAAATAACAGAATTAGGGTTTAAAAATGATTAAAAAATTAAAATAATAGAGAAAAAAGGAAACTATGTTCAAATTAATCAAGAAATATTAAGTAAGACCATAGAAAAATCAGAAATGAACTCAAATACTTTTATAAAATTTTTGGTAATTTTTTAAAGTCAGAAACTATTTTTAAAATTTAAAGAAATAGGAAAAATTAACCAAAAAATGATAAAAAAATAACAAAGACAGAAATAAAAAATAAATAAGATCACCAATATTTGTCACAATATCATTGAATCAATTCATAATTTTTTCAGAATTTAAAAATGCATAAAATGTTATTTTTAAACATTTAAAACAATTCAAATAAAGTGAAAATTAATAAAAAATATCAAAACATAAAATAAGATTATGAAAAAATAAAAATCGGAAAGAGAAAAGTCAAAAATATTTTTCATAATTTTTTCAGATTTTTTGGACTAAAAATGAATTTTCTATGATTTTTTGAAATTTAAAGCAATTAAATATAAAAATCAGAAAAGAAAAATAAAGTAAAAAATATGTGGACCATTGGATGAGAGTCAAAACACGTTAGTAATCAAATCCAAGGGATCTGGCGCGCTGTGCATATCATGGTCATTAGTGAATAAAGCATTAATTAAATAAGATTTATAAAAAAACAGATGGCGCGCCTTCATTGGTTGGAAGATGACATGTTGGTCATCTTCAACCTCCAGCCAACGTGAATTGCAGGTCTCTCAAACTGTAAAATAAGAAGCTCAGACCTATGCTATTCGCTTCGTCTCTTCAAGATGAAGACAACCATACCTTCGCGACAAATTTATATAAACTATAGCTCAAGCAATTTGGAAGGAAAGTTTTGAAAAGGGATTTGAAATTTCATGGTCAAAACATGTTTCTAGATAAAAGTAAGTGTTGCGACTAGAACAAGGGAAATAAGAGCATCACAATGATATCAAAGTTTTGAAGATTTGATGGAGAAATCTACCTATTAAAGTTGAGTTGCAGAGCTCTGAAACTGGACATCTATGGAGCAATATAGGGCACGATTCTTGAAGGTAATTGTATGGTTAGCTTCAGGGAAGATCAAGGAAGGTAAATTGATAGAAAAATTGGATTGAAAAAGGCTTGAACACTGATTTCAAAGTTACACAAATTTGAGTTATGGAACAAGTTTAGCAGGGTGATTCTGGCTATCCAAGCTTGAGGAAATGAATGGGGGATGACCCTCTATTTATAGGAGAATGAATGGGATCCTTAAGCGTGTAAAATGATGAAGTTTGGAGGGAAATCATGGGAGGTGTGCAGCATGAACAAAGTGTGACTTGTTTAACATCAAAACTCAGCCAAATCGTGCAATTCATGATGCTGAACACCTTTGGAAAGTTCCTAAACATGATTAGAAACAAAAACGCATGGAAAACTTGTGATTAGAAGCCAAAATAAAGATTTCAAAATCTGACTTGTGATGAAACTTCAGTTTTAAGCTACCAATTTCAAAAAAATGGCATTTTCAACTCAAGGGGTCTTAGGACATGATTCTTGATGTTTTAGAAAGACGAGTTTACAAGCTTTGCAATGGAAAAAGAATCGAATCAAATGGATTATTGAGCTGAAATTTGCATTGAGTCAAAGTTGGAGAAAAAGGGTTGACTTTCCATACTTAGAAATATTTCAAATTTTTCTTCAAAAGTGACTTATAGTGTTTTGCATCCAAACATGGCCTTCCACTTGGAATTTCATCTTGACCAAAAAAGATGGCATGAAATAGACCTCTTAAATGACATTTTGAAACATGAACCATTCAAAATCTCCAAAAATTGAGAGAGAGTTAAGAATTGTTGAAGTTGGCAAAAAATCATGAAAGGACCTATAATGTTTTGTATCCTTAGGGAATCTTCCATCCATTTTCTCACTTTGCATATAAAATAAGGAATAAAGTTCACATCCTTAAGATGATTATGGAAAAAGAGTCGGCTCAAGGTGATAAAAATTGACCAATTTATGATCATTTAAAGTCACACATGAGAAATTGGGGGTTCATCTGGAGGACTTGTAATCTTTCTTCATCATCAAGTTTCTTCCACATGAAAACTCCTTGAAACTTTTGAAGTGATTTGTTAATAACTCTTTTAAGAGAAGGAGTTTTTTGGAATCACTCAAAAATACCAAAATATGATCAAGATATACTCCTTTGAAGTTCAAAACCCTAGCTCCTAGACCAAGAAAATGCTTTTAGGGATTTTGACAATTTTGAACAACCTTCTTGTACCTACACTCTTGCTTTGTAAATATAAATTGTTGAATATGATAATGAGAACTCATATCCATCAAAAAAACTTCCATATCTTGAGAATTTAGATAAATATGCACTTGTGAACAATGGGAACAAGGCCCTGTCCAACCATGACAACTTCTTCAATCAACCTCTTGTACTTTTGAATCAATCTTGATAACTTGGAAATGTAGTGAACCAAAATAAACATTGCCATGCCATCCATTCCAAAACAACTTCAATGGTGAGGTTTGAATTTCTCAAGCTTTATTGACTAGGGCGTGGAAATAAACTCATGAACCCATGGATCAACTTGCTAAGCCGCATTGCCTTTACCTACATTATCAACAAGTAAGACAAACCAACATTGTATTTTATTAATTAGAAGGAAAATCAAGACAAAATATTAATGATCATAAAAGAAAACAAATCAAGGTGCTTGGTGATTCCTCAAAGAGCAAAGCTAAATATAGGGAGAAGAACCACAAGCCCTAATATGATCTTGTTGTGATTGAATCAAAATGGTATGATGAAGGGATCTTAGGGGCAAAAATTGGGGTACAACAGCTGCCCTTATTTAAGTTTCTTCTATCTGGAGATACAAAGATTAAAATCCTTCGTGTCGACGCGATAAAAGATACTTAAATATAAAACAAACCCTATTTTTGGCCCTAAGATGCCATGCAATGCTTATGAATGCATATGAACAGTATCAAAGGGACGCAAAACACCACTGGGGATATAACAAAAGAAGAAAAAGAAAAACCCGACCATGAAAATAAATCATTGGTGGATCAAAAGATCCGACTTATAGAGGATGATAAAAAATCAAAGGATACACCAACTTCTACTGAAGGCGAAACTACCAATGTTCATTGAAGGTAGAAAGGAGAAATTATCGATGTTCACTGATGGGGAGCTACCAACGTTTACTGAAGGTAGAGAAAAGAAATCATTGACGTTCACTGATGATGAACTACCAGCTTTCACTAAAAGTAGAGAGAAAAGAAAATATCATAACACTGTCGTTCATTGACAGTGAACTACCAACGTTCACTGAAGGTAGCAAAAAGATAACAATAACCAACTTTCACTGAAGGTAGAATAAAAAATACCATAGCACCGTCGTTCACTGACGATGAACTACCAACGTTCAATGAAGGTAGGAAAAAGATAACAAGCACCAACTTTCACTGAAGGTGACCTACCAACATTCACTGAAGGTAGAAGAGAAAATATCATAGCACCGTCGTTCACTGACGATGAACTACCAACATTCACTGAAGGTAGCAAAAAGATAACAAGCACCAACTTTCACTGAAGGTGACCTACCAACTTTCACTGAAGGTAGAAAGAGAATATCATAGCACTGCCGTTCACTGACGATGAACTACCAACATTCACTGAAGGTAGCAAAAAGATAACAAGCACCAAATTTCACTGAAGGTGACCTACCAACTTTCACTGAAGGTAGAAAGAGAATATCATAGCATTGCCATTCACTGACGATGAACTACCAACATTCACTGAAGGTAGCAAAAAGATAACAAGTGTTTTTTCAAAATTCGGGAGTTTCACCTAGAATGGGTCTCAACTTCTTCTTTAACCAAGGCACTCTGCCTGGAAAGGGTAATATATAAGCTGTCTCAAATAAAGAGACCTGCTACTTGCTTTTATAGGAAGGATTGTAAAAATGACTTTCTGGGGAAAGCAATGTGGCTTCCTGGGGAATGAATCATGACTTCCTGGGGAAATGACAACATATTCCTGCTGAGGAGATAAAAGTCTTCTCGTGCAAAATAAATGCACATTCTCAAACCAAAACTCGAAGCTTCCAGACATCCAAATTAATAAAAACGCTGGGAAACAAAGATTCAATCCATAAATAAACTGGAGTAAAATGGTCTACCAAAATACATCCTTTGAGAAATAAACTCAAGAGGGAAACCCAATCTATCCAGACAAAGAGCTTTGTAGGAAGGCTAAAGAAAAAATCTTCCACGAGGGATAACTCAGTGGGGAAATTGAAAGAATATACACTTTCTTCTTATGACTGACACTCTATTGGAGAGAGGACAACACAACTCTGTAAAATAGGGCAATATGTCCACAAAATATTAATGAATGCAAATGAACAATGATTTGCTAAATTTAAATATGCATGGCTATGTATGAATATATGAGTCTTATCATGTATATGCTGACAAAACAGATATATAACACTGGGAATACATAAACAAAACCGACTCGAGCGCCCACCACACTCGGCCAAATCACATCCAAGACGATCATCCCAAAAGAAGAAATAAGCACCAACTGAGGAAACAAAGTACTACTGCATGGCTTAACTTTACTTAGGAGAAACACTGTATAGTGATGAAACAATACATATACAGGGATATAACATCCTTCTTCAGGCTTCACCAGGGAGTAGCACTCAGACTTCAACGGGGAAATAAATGTTTTCAAATGTAACGCTTCTACTAGGGATTGAAAAACTAACTTCAAGTAAAGCAGATGGACACCAAATCATCAAAACATTCACTAGGGAATTCAGGCCCATTTTGAAGGAGGAAAAACATACAAACTTCACTAAGGCATATAATACTCCATCATCGAGACATTAACTGGGGATTTCGTGCTGACTTCATTGGGGAGGTCAACACCACATTATCGAGGGGAAACCAATATACGTTCTTTACTAGAGAAACCAGAGATACGTGTTCTTCTAGAGTAATTATTGTACCAACTTCTCTGGGGATAAAGGACTTCTATCAAATAAGAAAAACCTTCACTGGAGAAATCTTGGATTGAGTCTTCATATCATGCATACTCAAAAAGAAGAAAAAATGAACCAAGACTTGACTGGGGACACTGGAGTCACAAACCCAATACAACGAAAACATGCTGAGTAAACCTTCCCGAGGGAAATAAAAACTTCTCAAAACAACTGGAGTTCGTCCATTCCTGGGATCACCACTTTTGTTATTCTCTTGCATCACAAAATCTAAAGTAAAATCAAATTGTAAATTATTTTTGAAGAACAATTTTGTTATTTAATCTTTTTGCTTTGAAAATTATTATCAATAATAAATGGAGTCTTTGCAAGCTAAATAAAATAAGAAATACAAAGAATTAGGTAAAAGCTCAAATTTCATTGATAGAATGGTAGTCTGCGAATGGCGAGACCCCATGGATAATTACAAAGTTTGGAAAATGGTAATATATAATGGAAAAGATACATTGAGATACAATGACCACTATCCCGTCTAACAACTTTTGAAATCCTGAGCAGCAGCTTCCGTTGAAGTATGATGAGGATCCGAGAAGATTGTTGCTTTAATGATCAAGTCTTGTCCTATGTAGTTACTTTCTAAGAAAGTCCCTAACTTTTTCCCTAAGCTGCCCTTGCGGGTTTTCAACTTAGCGAGAAATTTATTCTGCTTATGTCTCTAATTTTTTCCTAGACCTCCCTTTCGGGTTTTTGGCCTACCGAGACGCTTTTTTTTGCCTAAGCTGCCCTTTTGGGTTTTCAACTTAGTGAGTCATTCTTTTATTTCTTTAGGTGAAGTATTTCTTGACTGCATCAGCATTCATGGGACGTGGGAACTCCTCGCCATCCATAGTTTCAAGAATTAATGCACGGCCAGAGAAGGCTTTCTTGACAACATATGGGCCTTCAAAATTGGGAGTCCACTTGCCCCTAAAATCAACGTTAAAATACATGATCTTCCTGAGCACGAGGTTGCATTCTCTGAATTCATGAGGCTTAACCTTCTTATCAAAAGCTTTCTTTATTCTCTTCTGATATAACTGTCCATGACACAAAGCTGTCATTCTCTTCTCTTCGATCAAATTCAATTGGTCAAGCCTGTTCTGGACCCATTCAGCCTATGACAACTTGGTTTCCATTTTCACTCTCAAAGAGGGAATCTCAAACTCGATTAGGAGTACCGCTTCCATTCCATACACAAGGGAAAACGGGGTTGCTCCTGTTGAAGTAAGGACAGATGTCTGATATCCATGCAAAGCAAAAGGGAGCATTTCATGCCAATCCTTATAAGTAACAACCATCTTCTAGATAATCTTCTTGATATTCTTATTAGAAGTTTCAACAACCCCATTCATCTTTGGCATGTACGAAGATGATTTGTGATGCACAATCTTGAATTCCTCACAAAGTTCTGTCGTCATCTTGTTGTTCAGATTCGAGCCATTGTTAGTGATAATTCTGCTCGGCACACCATACCAACATATAAGACTATTCTTAATGAAACGCACAACCACCTGCTTAGTAACATTAGCATATGAAGCTGCTTCCACCCATTTGGTGAACTAATCAATTACTACCAAGATAAAGCGGTGTCCATTCGAAGCTTTGGGTTTTATCATCCCAATCATGTCAATACCCACACAGAGAAAGGGCACGGGGAAGAGATCACATTGAGAAGTGTCGGAGGCACATGAACCTTGTCCGCATAAATCTGGCATTTATGACACTTCTTTGAAAATTTGTAGAGTCAGATTCCATTGTCATCCAATAGTAACCTACCCTGAGCATCTTTTTAGCCATCGAATTTCCATTGGTATGAGTGCCAAATGAACCTTCATGAATCTCATGCATCAACATGTATGCTTCATGTCTATCCATGCATCTTAGCAAGACCATGTCATAATTTCTCTTGTACAACACATTTTCACCGAGGAAGAAGCTGCCAGCCAGTCTTCTCAATGTCTTCATATCCTTATTCGATGCACCAATCAGGTATTCCTGAGTCTGGAGAAAATGCTTGATATCATAATACCAAGGTTTCTCATCTTCCACCTCTTCTGTTATAAACACATGAGCGGGCCTATCCAGTCTCCAAACTTCAATTCGAGGTATATCATTCCAACTTTATTAAAGAAGGGTAACAATCTTCTAGCATAATCTTTGTAAGGGGTCAAGCCAGGGTGACGAGTATCCCACTCTCATTTAATCTGATTTATTACCAAAGTTGAATCGCCATACACATCGAGAATTTTGATTCTGAGACCAATAGCTTCCTCGATACCCATAATGCAAGCCTCATATTCTGCCATATTATTGGTACAATCAAATGTGAACCTTGCAATAAAAGGAATGTGTGATCCACGTGGAGTGACAATCACAACACCAATTCCTTTACCCTAAGCATTCACAGTTCTATCAAATATCATACTCCAGCGAGATTTAGGATCAGGACCTTCCTCAGGCAATGGTTCATCACAATATTTCACTTTCAGAAACATCACATTCTCATCGGGAAAAACATACTTCACAGACTGATAATCATCAACTGGTTGGTGATCCAAATAATCTACTAACACACTACTCTTAATAGCTTTTTGAGTGAAGTATTCGGTATCATATTCAGATAACAGCATCTGACAGCGGGCAATTCTCCTAGTAAGAGCAGGCTTTTCAAAAATGTACTTGATTGGATCCATTTTGGAGATCAACCAAGTAGTATGATTCAACATATATTGCCGCAAACCTTTTTCCGCCCAGGCTAGAGCACAACATGTCTTTTCGAGCATGGAATACCGCGACTCACAATCAGTAAAATTTTTACTGGGATAATAAATGGCATACTCTTTCTTCCCCGTTTCATCTTGTTGTCCCAGACTACAACCCATGGAATTATCTAACACTGTCAGATACATAATCAACGGTCTTCCTTCAACAGAAGGGAGAAAGAAAGGAGGTTCAAGAAAATATTCTTTAATACTTTCAAATGCCCTTTGGCAGTCATCTGTCCACACACAACCTTGATATTTCTTCAACAACTTGAAGATCGGTTCACACGTTGCAGTCATGTGAGAAATGAATTTGGAAATATAATTCAAACTCCCGAGGAACCCTCTGACTTGCTTTATAGTTCTTGGTGCTGGAATCTCTTGAATTGTTTTGACTTTATCAGGGTCAACTTCAATTCCTTTCTGAATAACAATGAAACCCAACAATTTCCCTGATCGAACACCAAAGGTACATTTATTTGGATTCAAGCGGAGACGATACTTCCTCAAACGCTAAAACAACTTCAACAAATCTTCTACATGCCCTTCTTCAGTCTGGATTTAGCAATCATATCATTAACATATACCTCAATTTCCTTGTGCATTTGATCATGGAATAGGGTTGTCATAGCCCTCTGGCACGTTGCACCAGCGTTCTTCAACCCGAAGGGCATCACTCTGTAACAGAATATTCCCTAGGGTGTGATAAACGTTGTTTTTTCCATGTCCTCTGGAGCCATTCGTATTTGATTATACCGGGAAAATCCATCCATAAACGAGAAAAATTTGAATTTTGTTGTGCTATCCAGTAACATATCAATGTGTGGTAATGGAAAATCATCTTTTAAACTAGCTTTATTTAGATCTCTGTAATCTACGCACATGCGAACTTTTCCGTCTTTCTTTGGTACTCAGACAATATTGGCAATCCATTGAGGGTACACATGATGTCACAAGAAAATTGGCATTAATCTGCTTTAGAACTTCCTCTTTGATCTTCACTACCATATCTGGGTGAGTTATTCGCAACTTGTGTTTGATTGGCGGACACTCTGGCTTCAACGGTAAATAGTGCTCTACAAATCCATATCTAGACCAGGCATATCTTGGTAAGACCAAGAAAAAATGTCCACATACCCTTTCAGCAACTTAGTCAACCTGCTCTTCACATCAGGATGCAGTAACACTCCAATCTTGACTTCCTTCGGATCTTCTTCTGAGCCTAAATTGATTACTTCCAATGGCTCTTTATATGGCTGAATGGCATTTTCCTCGTGCTAAAAAACCGTGAGAAATGTTCCGGAATCTCATCATAGTCTTCTTCTTCGGCCCCATACACAGGACATTCAAAGTTAGGAGAGGGTGCAGGGTCATTTTATTCAATGGTTTTTTATTTAATCTACACATATTATTTATGATTGTTTTTAGAAATTGCCACATATAACAAGTGATCATGCAGATTGAATTTCAATTATTATTTATTTTGAAAGGTTTTTTCTGATTACCATTTTCCAAGAAAAAGCAAAAAATAAAGACACAATTTGGGAAACAAAGACAACTTTTATTATTGATTTTAAAAGTCACAGCAAACAGATAAGCCCATACAATATTAATACTTCCACCTTGGGCAGAGTGAAAGCTTTTCAAAAATATTATCAAGACAAATTACTTTGAAACATGTATGCAAGAGGGAACATCAATGGTGATCCAGTTCTGAACCCTAACTCTGTGCTTCACATAATTTAGCATTTTCGGCTCTGCTTCATCTTCCACAATGGCATTAATCCCAGAAACAGTTGGATGAAGATAACCCCCGTTACGGAAGATGTCTTGATACTTTCCTACAGCAGACTTCGGCTTCATGCTCTTACCTTTGTCATTCTTCAAAGAGAACCCCAAGCCAGCTCTGTTCTTGTTTACAGGTGGATCCACAATTTGTCCCCATACCTCACTATGACCATTATGCACAACTTGCTGTGCATCCTTAAGTGAAACCATGGAATTCTTATTTCCCCTTATGTTATCAATGTATAGAGCTTGGAACTGGGTTCCAACATCAGCTTCATCCGCCTCCATAATGCTTAAAGAGGACAAATGAGATATCAATAATTCCTGTTCTCCATTTATAATCACCACTTTTTCTTCACGTATAAACTTCAGCTTTTGGTGTAAAGTTAAAGTGACAGCCCCTGCCTCATGTATCCACGGCCGTCCCAGCAAGCAGCTATAAGCGGGAACAATATCCATGACCTAGAAAGTAATCTGAAACAAATGTGGGCCTATATGAATGGGCAAGTCCACTTCACCAATAACAGATTTCCTTGATCCATCAAACGCTTTCACAATGATGCCACTTAGGAGCATGGGTGTTCCTTGATATTTCAACTTCATAAGTGTACTCCTTGGTATAACGTTCAAAGCGGATCCATTATTAATCATCACATTGGATAGTGAATCATTCTTGCAGTTCATAGAGATGTGGAGGGACAAGTTATGATTCCTTCCATTATCTGGAAATTCATCGTCGCAGAACTCAGGTTATTACATGACGTAATGTTCCCTACTACACTGCTGAATTGGTCTATAGGCATGTCACTATCCACAAAAGCTTGGTCCAATACCCTCATCAAAGATTCTCTGTGAGCAGAGGAGTTCATCCATAAAGCCAAGATAGATATTTTTGAAGGAGTCTGCAGTAGCTGATCTACAATTCTGTAGTCACTCATCTTAATTATCTTCAAAATATCATCCACATCCTTTTCTAGCGTAGCTCCATAAGATTAACCCACTACGTTCTCGGGTTTAACATTTTCAACAATTTTCTTTCCAGTACTAATATCTCCACGAACAACTGGTGCAAACACACGACCACTGCGGGTCACTTTGCTAGTCTCAGCAATATTTCTAACATTAGGCATTGGCTGGATGGAAACTTCCATACCATCCTCTAAGATTGTAGCATTATATTTGTAGGGTACAACCTTATCTGACTTGTAGGGGACACGGCTCGGCAAACTAATCACCAATGGAGTAATAGCTGGCTTGCTATGATACTCAAATTCAAAATGGGTAGGTGTACCAAAATAAGGCACAATAATATTTACCCCTTCTTCAACACAAACAATCATTATTGAGTCATATCTGGAAAACAAATCCTCATATGAGGAGAAATACTCATCTGCAAAGGCATACTCATCACCCGACTCTTCTTCAGCCAAATGAACTTCAATCATATCAACATCGTGGTAATCATCCCTTTAACCTGTAACCTTGATAGTTCCATTATCCAACAACAACTGAACATCTTTCCTCACGATTGCACATCCTCGGGAGTCTCGACAGCAAATTCGTAAAGATCCATACTGATGTTCCACCTGACCAGCCATGTGGCAAAAAGTAGCGTGCAATTGCACAAGGTCCTCATTCATATATTCCACATCAAAAATTATGAACTCTCAAGGACAAACAGAAACCATGTTCACTTCCTGTTCATACTCACCCTAGGCCTGATTATGTGGATGAGGCCCTCATCCATCATCTCCTGCAAATCATCCTTTATCTTATCACAACCCTGTATGTCTGTACTGCAAATAGCACAACCGGAATGGTCATGTGTATAGTAGATAAACTCACAGAGGTCTGTGTGCATTTTCACCAAATCTCCCCTAACCAGATTGCCATCAAAAATCCAGAAGTCACCAAGAAAACCTGCCACCATATTCACAACATTTGCCCCTCCATGCTTGGGTATAGGATTGTCTTTCACATAAGGGCCCACATCTTTGAAAGATAGAATACCGACCTTCACTGATTTCTATACCTCAGTCTTCAAAGGATAGAAATTCTCAACATTATGCCCTGGTGCTCCCTGATGGAAAGCACATGTTTTGTCTGCTTTGTAATACCAAGGCAATGGTGATGGTACAACGGGAGGTGGTCGGGTATGAACCAAGTTCTTCTGAATTAACGCCATGAGTAATTCTGTATAACTCATACGGATATGGTCATAACTCTCTCTTCTCTGATTATACCCTTGATTCCTCTGCTAAGATGGTCTCTGATAAGCAACGGTGGTTGGAGCTATACCAACAACCGGGCTAACTGAGGCGACTTGCTGATGACGCTGATAATTTCTTCTAGGTGGATTAACTCTCCTTTGTTGTATGACAACATTTGTATCTCCTTCCTTCTTCTTGGTAAACCCACAAGATGGCTTATTCGCACTTCCAGAACCTTCACTCTTTATGAAACGGTCCTATCTTACAGCCTCTTCTAAACGGATACTCATGCCTACCATTTCAGTAAAGTCACTTGGCGCACTCGCTACCATCCTTTCATAGTAGAAAGCACCCAGAGTCTTCCAGAAAATCTTAGTCATCTACTTATTTTCCATGGGAGGAATCACTTGGGCGGCTACCTCACGCCATATCTGTGCATATTCTTTGAATGATTCCTTGTCTTTCTGAACCATGGCCCTGAGCTAATCATGGCCAGGCGCCATGTCTACGTTGTATCTGTATTGTCTGATAAATGCTTCCCCCAAGTCATTGAAAGTATGGATATTGAAGCTATCCAAACTCATATACCACTTCAGCACAGCACCGGTTAAACTATCCTAAAAAAGTGAATCAGCAGATGCTGATCATCAGTATGGGTAAACATTCTCCTTACATACATCACCAGATGAGCACGAGGGTAAGTGTTACCATTGTACTTTTCAAACTCTGGGACCTTAAACTTTGCAGGTATCTTAACATTCGGGACCAATCATAATTCATTCACGTTCTTCCCGAATAACTCTTTTCCCACGAGGGCCTTCATCTCCCTCTGCATCTTGTCAAACTGCTCTTGAAAATCATTCATTCTGTCATAAAGACCCAAGTCTTCACTTTGTAGAGGAAAAGGATGACACATATCATCATAAGCAAATGGGACCATATTCACTAAAGGAGGTGCAGCAGGAGCAGCATGCACCACAGGAGGTGCAGGAGTAACAGTAGTCTGAACTACTGGATCTTCTTGAGGACCCAAATTGAAATCTTCAGGTGCAAAATTCTCTGGCATTCCCCATGGATAACCTTGAGGCATGCAATTCTGAACAACAGCTGGGGTAACAGACACAGGAACAATCAGAGTTTCTGCAGTAGCCCTCGTTGGTTGAGGTTGAACACTCGATGGCTGATTCTGAGCATCCACCAGAGATTCCATCAGAGCAGTAAGATTGGCCATGCCAGCCTTCAAAGCAGAAACTTCCTCGCGCAGTTCGCGATTCTCTTTTTCTAAGTTGTCCATCTTCCTTCTAAAATTAGCTCGAGTGTTGTAGTGGTGAGTCAACTTGCTGAACAAAGTAAAGAAGCTTGGTAAGACACCTGGATATGCATAACAAATGCAAGAAATATGTGCAATATGATGCATGATATGTGGTGCACATGATTTATTTTTATTATTAATATTTCAAGGGACTTAAAGATTTATAGACACATTGCAAATATCAAAGTAATAACACATTTAAAATACTAATTTTTTATTTATTATAATAACTTCAAAATAGGTTACAAGTTTCAACAATCCCAAGTACAAGATGAAAAAAGTCTAAAACCCTAAGAAGTAAAGCTGATGGAGATCAGTCTATACGCTGGCGCTTCCCTGTAAGCCTGGTAATCTGAGCCTCCAACCTCTGGTTTTTTTCAGCATATCTGGTGGCAACTTCCTTCCAATAACCTTAATTAGGAAGTGAGCAACTATCAACTGACTGAGGCTTAGGAGAAAATAAATATCCTTGCCTCTCCATGGTCTCTACAGCCCAACTCTCAAGAATCTCAATCAATTTGTCTTTCTCCTTCAATTCTTCTCTATAGGAAATCTCTAAAGTTTGGTACTTATTCTTCCAAGAATCCTTTTCCTGTTGCATCCGGACCAAAGAAAGTTGTAGCTCTTCCACATCATCCAATAAGGGAGGAGTGGTCTTCACAAACAAGGCAGGCATGGGTGCTTCCTGGGAATACGACATCTTCAATTGAATAGCTCTCGTTTAGACCCACTGAAGACAAGGCTCCAAAGAAACAACCCCCTAGGTACCAAGTCTTTCCACTCTTCCTATAGATATGACGCCAGGCCTTCGCAATCTTCTCCCTAGCTTCCTTATGTCTTCTCCCTCCTTCAAAAAGAAACTACTCAAATGAATACTATTTGGTTTATCCCTCATCGGATAACCAAGCTGTCGTCGTACAAGAACGGGGTTGTAGTTAATTCCTTCCTTTGTACCAAGAAGAGGTACATTGGGGAAACTACCACAACTGTCGACAATTTCTACATCATGGTAAGCCTGATGATACCAATCAATACCTGAGTGAGTAAGTGCCATGATCTTAGGAGCCCAACGGGGTTCCTTCCTGACATCCCAAAAAGCGTCAGACTGAGGCATACGAGAGATAAACCACCGGTACAACAGAGGCGTACAACAGGTAATCATCCCTCCATGGTAAGAATTTCGAAGATGAATAGAGTAATAAGCATCTCCCAACAATGTAGGAGCTGGGTTTCCAATCATGAAGATCCTAATAGCATTAACATCAACAAACTTGTCCACATTAGGAAATAAGAACAACCCATAAGCAAGTAGAGCAAAGATGGCCTCAAAAGCGATTGTACTCTTCATCCTGGCAAAGTAACGAGCTTTCTCCAATAAGAACTGAGCTGGTAATCCTCTAATCCCTCCTTTAGTAGTCATATAGGCTTCAACCTCAGACTTCCCCAGATGGATCAAAGCAGCAATCTCATATGGTTTTGGCTCACCCTCCAAACTAGTAAAAGGAACACGATCGGTAACAAGTAAATCCAACAGATAAGAATACTCCTCTAGTGTAGGCATCAACTGATAGTCAGGGAAAGTAAAGAAATGATACATCGGATCATAGAACTGGACCAAGGTCGAGAGAATATCCTCCTTCATCATAAGCTTCATGAGAGGAATGATGGATCCATAATTCTTCCGAAAATCTGTTGAACACCCAATTTCGAGAATTAGACTGATCAACTCATCTATCTTGGGATCCTTGAAACTGTATATTCCGGTTTTTCTTTTTCCAGAACTCATAGTCAAAAAGTACCTGAGATATTCACAAATGGTCAACCTTTAAGTCCCTTGAAATAAAATTTCTTCAAAAGATGCTTATGAGTGCATGGATGCATGATGCAACAATCACACACAAGATCACACATATATGGTTCATAGGTTCACGTCACGAGAATGAGGTCGAAGGTACTACCCATAAGGTATGGTCTAAAAGTTATCACCCACTGAACAAGGTTCTATAGGTTCCCAGAGATGATAAATGGCATACTCTTTCTTCCCTGTTTTATCTTGTTGTCCTAGAATACAACCCATGGAATTATCTAACACTGTCAGATACATAATCAATGGTCTTCGTTCAACAGGAGGGAGCAAGATAGGAGGTTCAAGCAAATATTCTTTAATACTTTCAAATTCCCTTTGGCGGTCAATCGTCCATACACAACCTTGATCTTTCTTCAACAACTTGAAGATCGATTCACACGTTGCAGTCATGTGAGAAATGAATCTGGAAATATAATTCAAACGCCCGAGGAACCCTCGGACTCTCTTTTCAGTTCTTGGCGCTGGAATCTCTTGAACTTCTTTGACGTTATCAGGGTCAAATTCAATTCCTTTCTGGCTAACAATGAAACCCAACAATTTCCAAGATTGAACACCAAAGGTACATTTATTTGGATTCAAGCGGAGACGATACTTCCTCAAACGCTGAAACAACTTCAACAAATCTTCTACATGCCCTTCTTCAGTCTGGGATTTAGAAATCATATCATCAACATATACCTCGATTTCCTTGTGCATCAGATCATGGAATAGGGTTGTCATAGCCCTCTGGTACGTTGCACCAGCGTTCTTCAACCCGAAGGGCATCACTCTATAACAGAATGTTCCCTAGGGTGTGATAAACGTTGTTTTTTCCATGTCCTCTAGAGCCATTCTTATTTGATTATACCCGGAAAATCCGTCCATAAACGAGAAAACTTTGAACTTTGTTATGCTATCCAGTAACATATCAATGTGTGGCAATGGAAAATCATCTTTTGGACTAGCTTTATTTAGATCTCTGTAATCTACGCACATGCGAACTTTTCCATCTTTCTTTGGTACTGGGATAATATTAGCAATCCATTGAGGGTACACGGATGTCATAAGAAAACCGACATTAATTTTCTTTAGAACTTCCTCTTTGATCTTCACTGCCATATCTGGGTGAGTTCTTCGCAACCTCTGTTTGATTGGCGGACACTCTGGCTTCAACGGCAAACGGTGCTCTACAATATCTGTATCTAGACCAGGCATATCTTGGTAAGACCAAGAAAAAATGTCCACATACCCTTTCAGCAACTCAATCAACCTGCTCTTCACATCAGGATGCAGTAACGCTCCAATCTTGACTTCCTTCGGATCTTCTTCTAAGCCCAAATTGATTACTTCCAATGGCTCTTTATATGGCTGAATGGAATTCTCCTCGTGCTCAAGCAACCGTGAGAAATCTTCCAGAATCTCATCATAGTCTTCTTCTTCGGCCCCATACACATGACATTCAAAGTTGGGAGAGGGTGCATGGTCATTGTATTCAACGGGTTTTTTAATTAATCTACACATATGATTTATGATTGTTTTTAGAAACTGAAACATATAACAAGTGATCATGCACATTAATTTTCAGTTATTATTTATTTTGAAAGGTTTTTTCTGATTACCATTTTCCAAGGAAAAGCATAAAATAAAGACACAATTTTGGAAACAAAGACAACTTTTATTATTGATTTTAAAAGTCACAGCAAACATATAAGCCCATACAATATTAATACTTCCACCTTGGGAAGAGTGAAAGATTTTCAAAAATATTAACAAGACAAATAACTTTGAAACATGTATGCAAGAGGGAACATCAATGGTGATCCAGTTCTGAACCCTAACTCCATGCGTCATGTAATTTGGCATTTCCTGCTCTGCTTCATCTTCCACAATGGCATTAATCCCAGAAACAGTTGGATGAAGATAACCCCTGCTACGAAAGTTGTCTTGATACTTGCCTGCAGTAGACTTCAGCTTCATTCTCTTACCTTTTTCATTCTTCAAAGAGAACCCCAAGCAAGCTCAGTTCTTGTTTACATGTGGATCCAAAATTTGTCCCCATACCTCACTATGACCATTACGCACAACTTGTTGCGCATCCTTAAGTGAAACCATGGAATTCTCATTTCCCCTTATGTTATCAATGGGTAAAGCTTGGAACTGGGTTTCGGCAGCAGCTTCATCCGCCTCCACAATGCTGAAAGAGGAAAAATGAGATATCAATAATGCCTGTTCTCCATTTATAATCACAACTTTTCCTTCACGTACAAACTTCAGCTTTTGGTGTAAAGTTGAAGTGACAACCCCTGCCTAATGTATCCACGGTCGTCCCAGCAAGCAACTATAAGCGGGTACAATATCCATGAACTGGAAAGTAATCTTAAACAATTGTGGGCCTATATGAATGGGCAAGTCCACTTCACCAATAACAGATTTCCTTGATCCATCAAACGCTTTCACAATGACGCCACTTGGGTGCATGGGTGTTCCTTGATATTTCAACTTCATAAGTGTACTCCTTGGTATAACGTTCAAAGCAGATCCATTATTAATCAGTACATTGGATAATGAATCATTCTTGCAGTTCATAGAGATGTGGAGGGCCAAGTTATGATTCCTTCCTTCATATGGCAATTCATCGTCGCAAAAACTTAGGTTATTACATGACGTAATGTTCCCTACTACACTGCTGAATTAGTCTAGAGGCATGTCACTTTCCATAAAAGCTTGGTCCAATACCCTCATCAAAGATTCTCTGTGAGCAGAGGAGTTCATCAATAAAGACAAGATAGATATTTTTGAAGGAGTCTGCAGTAGCTGATCTACAATTTTGTAGTCGCTTATCTTAATTATCTTCAAAATATCATCCACATCATTTTCTAGCGTAGCTCCACTAGATTCACCCACTGCCTTCTTGGGTTCAACAATTTCAACAATTTTCTTTCCAATACTAACATCTCCACGAACAACTGGTGTAAACACACTATCACTGCGGGTCACTTTGCTAGGCTCAGAAATATTTCCAACACTAGGCATTGGCTGGATGGAAACTTCCACACCATCCTCTAAGATTGTAGCATTATATTTGTAGGGTACAACCTTATATGACTTGTAGGAGACAAGGCTCAATAAACTAATCACCAATGGAGTAATAGCCGGCTTGCTATGATACTTAACTTCAAAATGGGTAGGTGTACCAAAACAAGGCACAATAACGTTTACCCCTTCTTCAACATAATCAGTCATTATTGAGTCATCTCTGGAAAACAAATCCTCATCTTAGGAGAAATACTCATCTGCAGAGGCATACTCATCACCCGACTCTTCTTCAGCCAAACAAACCTCAATCATATCAACTTTATAGTAATCATCCATTTGACCTGTAACTTTGATAGTTCCATTATCCAATAACAACTGAACACCTTTCCTAACAATTGAACATTCTCGGGAGTCTCGGCAGCAAATTCGCCAAGACCCATACTGATATTCCACCTAACCATCCATGTGGCAGAAAGTAGCATGCAATTGCACATGGTCCTCATTCATATATTCCACATCAAAATTTCTGAAATCTCCAGGACATCCAGAATCCATGTTCACTTCCTCTTCATACTCTTCCCTAGGCCTGATTATGTGGATGAGGCCATCATCCATCATCTCCTGCAAATCAGCCTTTATCTTATCACAACCATGTATGTCTGTACTGCAAATAACACAATCAGCATGGTCATGCGTATAATAGCTAAACTCGCAGAGGTCTGTGTGCATTTTCACCAAATCTCCCCTAACCAGCTTAACATCAAAAATCCAAAAGTCACCAGGACAACCGACCACCATATTCACAGCGTTTGCTCCTCCATGCTTGGGTAGAGGATTGTATTTCACATTAGGGCCCACATCTTTGAAAGATAGAATATCGGACTTCACCAATCTATGTACCTCAGTCTTCAAAGGATAGAAATTCTCAACATTACGCCCTGGTGCTCCCTGATGGAAAGCACATGTTTGGTCTACTTTGTAATACCAAGGCAATGGTGATGGTACAGTGGGAGGTGGTCGGGTCTGAACCAACTTCTTCTGAATTAACACCCAGAGTTATTCTGTATATCTCATAGGGATAGGGTCATAACTCTCCCTTCTCTGATTATACCCTTGATTCCCCTGTTGGGATGGTCTTTGATAAGCAATAGTGGTTGGAGCTATACCAACAACCGGGGTAACTGAGGCGACTTGCTGATGACGCTGATAATTTATTCTAGGAGTATTAACTCTCCTTTCTTGCATGAAAACATTTGTATCTCCTTCCTTCTTCTTGGTAAACCCATAAGATGGATTTTTCACACTTCTAGAACCTTCACTCTTGGTTAAATGACCCTCTCTTACAACCTTTTCTAAACGGATACCCATGCCTACCATTTCAGTAAAGTCACTTGGCGCACTCTCTAGCATCCTTTCATAGTAGAAAGCACCCAGAGTCTTCAAGAAAATATTAGTCATCTCCTTATCTTCCATGGGAAGAATCACTTGGGCGACTATCTCACGCCATCTCTATGCATATTCTTTGAATTATTCCCTGTCTTTCTTAACCATGGCCCTGAGCTGATCACGGTCATGCGCCATGTCTACGTTGTATTTGTATTATCTAATAAATGCTTCCCCCAAGTCATTGAAAGTATGGATATTGACGCCATCCAAACTCATATACCACTTTAGCACAACACCGATCAAACTATCCTAAAAAAAAGTAAATCAGCAGACGCTGATCATCAGTATGGGTAGACATTTTCCTTACATACATCACCAGATGAGCACGAGGGCAAGTGTTGCCCTTGTACTTTTCAAACTCCGGGACCTTAAACTTTGCAGGTATCTTAACATTCGGGACTAATCATAATTCATTCATGTTCTGCCCGAATAACTCTTTTCCTCTGAGGGCCTTCATCTCCTTCTGCATCTTGTCAAACTGCTATTGAAAATCATCCATTCTGTCATAAAGACCCAAGTCTTCACTTTGGGGAGGAAAAGGACGACACATATCAATGAAGGAGGTGCAGTAGGAGCAGCATGTACCACAGGAGGTGCAGGAGTAATAGTAGTCTGAACAATTGGAGCTTCTTGAGGACCCAAATTGAAATCTTCAGGTGCAAAATTCTCTGGCATTCCCCATGGATAATCTTGAGGAATGCGATTATGAACAACAACTGGGGTAGCAGACACATGAACAGTCGGAGCTTCAGCAGTAGCCCTCGTTGGTTGAGGTTGAACACTAGATGGCTGATTCTGAGCAGCCACCATAGATTCCATCAGAGCAGTAAGATTGGCCATGTCGGCCATCAAAGCATAAACTTCCTCGCGCAGTTTGTGATTCTCTTGTTCTAAGTTGTCCATCTTCCTTCTGAAATTATCTCGATTGTTGTAGTGGTGAGTCAGCTTGCTGAACGAAGTAAAGAAGCTTGGTAAGACACCTGGATATGCATAACAAATGCAAGAAATATGTTTAATATGATGCATGATATGTGGTGCACATGATTTATTTTTATTATTAATATTTCAAGGGACTTAAAGATTTATAGACACATTGCAAATATCAAAGTAATAACACATTTGAAATACTAATTTTTTATTTATTATAATAACTTCAAAATAGGTTACAAGTTTCAACAATCCCAAGTACAAGATGAAAATAAAGTCTAAAACCCTAAGAAGTAAAGCTGATGGAGATCACTCTATACGGTGGCGCTTCCCTGTAAGTCTGGTAATCTAAGCCTCTAACCTCTAGTTTTATTATCATATCTGGTGGCAACTTACTTCCAATTACCTGAATTAGGAAGTGAGCAACTATCAACTGACTGGGGCTTTGGATAAAATAAATCCCCTTGCCTCTCCATGGTCTTTACATCCCGACTCTCAAGAATCTCAATCAAGTCGTCTTTCTCCTTCAAGTCTGGTCTATAGGAAATCTCTAAAGCTTGGTACTTATTCTTCCAAGCATCCTTTTCCTGTTGCATCCTGACCAAAGCAAGTTGTAGCTCTTCCACATCATCCAATAAGGGAGGAGTGGTCATCACAAACAAGGCAGGCATGGGTGCTTCCATGGAATATGGCATCTTCAATTGAATAGCTCTTGTTTGGAACCATTGAAGATAAGGCCCCAAAGAAACAGCCCCTAGGTCCCAAGTCTTTCCTACTCTTCTTATAGATATGATGCCAGGCCTTCACAATCTTCTCCCTAGCTTCCTTATGGTCTTCTCCCTCCTTCAGAAAGAAACTACTCAAATGAATACTATTTGGTTTATCCCTCATCGGATAACCAAGTTGTCGTCATACAAGAATAGGGTTGTAGTTAATTCCTCCCTTTGTACCAAGAAGAGGTACATTGGGGAAACTACCACAACTGTCGAGAATTTCTACATCATGGTAAGCTCGATGATACCAATCAATATCTAAGTGAGTAAGTTCCATGATCTTAGGAGTCCAACGAGGTTCCTTCCTGACATCCCAAAAAGCGTCAAACTGAGGCATATGAGAGATAAACCACCGGTACAACAGAGGCGTACAATAGGTAATCATCCCCCCATGGTAAGAATTCCTAAGATGAATAGAGTAATAAGAATCTCCCAACAATGTAGGAACTGGGTTTCCAATCATGAAGATCCTGATAACTTTAACGTCAACAAACTTGTCCACATTAGGAAATAAGAATAACCCGTAAGCAAGTAGAGCAAAGATGGCCTCAAAAGCGACTGTACTCTTCATCCTGGAAAAGTAACGAGCTTTCTCCAATAAGAACTGAGCTGGTAATCCTCTAATCCATCCTTTAGTAGTCATATGGGCTTCAACCCCAGACTTCCCCAGATGGATCAAAGCAGCAATCTCATGTGGTTTTGGCTCACCCTTCAAACCAGTAAAAGGAACACGATCGGTAATAGGTAAATCCAACAGATAAGAATACTCCTCTAGTGTAGGCATCAACTGATAGTCGGCGAAAGTAAAGAAATGATACATCGGATCATAGAACTGGACCAAGGTCGAGAGAATATCCTCCTTTATCCTAAGCTTCATGAGAGGAATGATGGATCCATAACTCTTCCTAAAATCTGCAGAACACCCAATCTCGAGAATTAGACTGATCAACTAATCTATCTTGGGATCCTTGAAACTGTATTTTCCGGTCTTTCTTTTTCCAGAATCCATGGTCAAAAAGTACCTGAGATATTCACAAATGGTCAACTTTTAAGTCCCTTGAAATAAAATTTATTCAAAAGATGCTTATGAGTGCATGGATGCATGATGCAACAATCACACACAAGATCACACATATAGGGTTTATAGGTTCGACGTCAAGAGCATGAGGTCTAAGGTACTACCCATAATGTATGGTCTAAAATTTATCACCTGTCGAACAAGGTTTTAGAGGTTCCCAGAGTCTACATCCTTCCTTCAGATATTACCAAGTACTCGATTGACTCGGTAATTAGTAATATTCTCAAGAAAAACTCGTCCGAGCATAGTATTGCGTGACAACTATTTCTGGATTACTTCATCATAGCTTCCGCACTACACCTAAAAGGCCAAGATGGGTTAGGTATTCTACGGTCCTCAGCTTCAGCAGGCTCCCAGGTCGAAAGCAGTACGTCTTCCCGATTACTCGGTAAATGCCACTACAGTCAAAGGGGCCTCCACTGAGTGGGGGATCTCATGCCTCCTTTTTTGGGATTACTCCCTCAAAGTCAACATGACTATATCGCCCGTCCTATCTTAAAGTTTTCCCAAGTCCGGGTATAGGACTTATAAGTAATCACCAAGCACCCTGAAAACCAGGAAAGTCCAAACAAACAGACATACAACATATAATATATAACAAACAATAGTACATATACAGATATAAGTAAAGATAGGTTTAATCCACTTAGGGATGTACCAGCAAGAGGTAAATCTTTCCCCAGTGAAGTTGCCATTTTTTCTCTGTAGCGGTAGAAATGTTTAAGACTAAGCCATTGGATTGACTAGACTTATACAAATCAAAATAAAAATTCCCATCGCGCTTTATTGTTTCCAAAGGAATGGGAAAAAAGCAAGTAACCCAAAAAGAGGGGGAAAGATTCAACGTAAAGGGGTTGGTTATGCGAAGGGAATGTATTAGTACCCTAAACATCTACGGTACTCCATAGGAACCTCTTTGTAAAATATGTATATTTTGGCTTTAAAATGTTGTATAAAAATAGATGGTGGAGGTGAGAAAAGAAATATATTTTTATGATTTTTGCACCCGCCGCGGTTGTGAACCTTGAGTGCCTACGTACCACCTTTCGTGCAATAGGGGATCAGGGTACATGTAGTTCCTCTTTTAAAAATTATAAAACACAAGTGTGTTAATTGATTTTATGAGATAAGACATTGTTGTACCCCAAAATTTGCCCTCCCATTTTTCATAGAAAACACAACCCTAGGGTTTCTCGGATATTCAAGTTGGCTCAGAAACCGACCAGACAGATTCTCTTCTGGGGCAGTAAACCAGCAATTAGGGTTTCTTGCAATTCTCAAAAGAAAATGAGTTTTCAAAGATCCAATTGGCTTTCACAGGTCTTCATGCTTCCTCAAGGTTGTATTTATGATTTCTTCAAGCTACAAGATTTTGAGACGATTCTGTCTATTCATGGTTAGATGTGATGTCGCTCACGGGTTTATCTTCAAAGAATCGGAAAAAATTTGAGTTTGGAAAACTTTAAAATTATCAAATCATCGCAAGGCATTTGATTGATTTTGAATTTTCTTAAAATGCAGTTTACTGAAAAGATAATGTTTGTTCTCAGAGCATGATTTGTTTGGGACAAGAGATGGAGGTTAAGACTGTCATTTAGGACAATCATGATTGTGGGATCCAGGTTGACCAGATGATTTACGTCCTTAAAACATTTGTTTGTTTAGGAAATGGAATATACAGTGCGTGTTCGTTTGAAATGCAGTTACAAAGTTATTGGGATTACTTGGAATTTAAGTTACCAGACTGGGACATTTTATTTCAAATATCCTGATTGGGAATTTCAAAAGTCAATTAGAATGCGAAGAGAGATTACAAATTTTTGTTGATAAAGGATTTCAAGTTATAAAATGACACCAGAATACTTTATGCTACAACTCAAGATTTTCTCCAATTTCAAACATTGTTACAAAACAATTTATTCTTTCAAATACTTTATGTTTTACAACTTATTGTATTTAAAGATGAATTGGTACAACTATTGGATACAATACAAGAATGATTTTTCTAAATTACAAAGAAAATTCAAATGAATGTTTGGCCTAGGTGAATTAATCTATGTCTAAGTTTGTTTGAAGATTGAAGTCGTATCAAATTCCTTTGTTTATCTCCAAGACTTCCATGCTTGCCACAGATTTCTTGCGTTCTTTGCTTTGCCATCTCCAATTTTGCTCACATGAAAACAAGAAAAAGAAAACATGATTATTACAAAATTATATGGGCATGAACAAGAAATTTTTCCAAAAGGCATTCATCAATAAGGTTTGCAATGTGGAATCAGAATGCTGTTTAATTCATCACAATTTATTTCCCATAATTGCAAATCACAAGAAGGTTATCCTTCTTGGTTCACAAAAAGAAAGAAGAAGAGAAATTCGCGAGCATGCTACAAAAACAAAATGCTACAAACTGAACCAAACAAACAGCATTACAAACTGTCCAAACAACAAACAACATTACAAACTGTCCAATCAAACAAACAACATTTCAAACTGTCCAAACAAGCAGCATTATAAACTGTCCAAAAAAGCATCCTCGCAAACAGCAAACAGCAAACAGCATCACAACTGGATAAATAACAACAGCATCTACAAAAGCTAAAACGAGGAAGCAGTATGACAAATAGCTAGATGCTAAGTCAAACAAAATAGCAAAACTTGCTCAAGAAATCCTCATTTTCCAACTGCAAACCTTTCAAAATTAGTAAAAAAGGCAAAAGAGCAAATTGATTTTTTATTGTCATTGAGAGAGAAGAGAGGCAAGAAGTCACCTAGGCTATTGGAATTGCCCAAAATGCACATCCTGCAAAAGCCCTGCTACAAAAGAGGAGCTGCTGTAAAAAACACCAAAAAACAGTCCAAACAGCCTTGCTACCTTGCCCACAACCTGTCACAAGTTGCATAGAAAATGGAAGAAAACAAAACTACAACAAAAAGGCCATAAGAAGGATATACCAAAATATTCAAATTTTTTGGTTTCCCACCATTTGCACATGGATAAAACAGAAGCATGGAAATCAAAAAGAGGAGAGAGCAAAGAGAACAAAAACCCTTAACCATCATCAAGAACAAAAACACAGTAGCAAAGTCTAAAAACCCAAAAACCCTGTCAACCATCACTGAAAACTCATCAAACAGTAACAAGCCTCAATCCAAAAACCTTTTAACCATCAAAAAATCCCAAACACAGTAGCAAGTTTCAAACTCACAAAACAAGAACCAAGCCTCAAACACAAAACCTGTTAACAAGCCCCAAAACCAGAAGAACAAAAAAACCAGTATCACATCCCAAAACCTGTGAACAAGCTCCAAAATCAAAAAACAGTAGCAAAGCATCACAACCTAGAAAACACAGTAGCAAAGCTTCAAAAGTCCCAAAACTGTAAACAAAGCAAAACTCAAAAAAACCAGTAACAAACCACAAAAATCCAGAAAACTTGATAATCATCATTCAAAGAAAATAGAGGAAGGTTACCGACAAACCAGTGAAGCCATGTTCTCGTCCTCATAAAACCTCTGCCACCGTTGGAGTACCGTCCATCTCGCCTTCCCTTTCCTATTTCACAGAAAATAACAAGAAATTGTAAAGCTCCAACAGGTATGAGCCCTTCCTCTTTCTCAAACTTCCATAAACGTAATTTTTGCATTTTTTAAAGAACAAAGCTTTAGTTAACAGGAAACACAACAAAGATGGAATGATCAACAAAATCGTTAATCTTTAAAAATAACATAGAAACCTTACCTTTTCAAAAATCGATAAAGTTTGATTAGGGAGACGAGACGGTTGCGTTCTGGTAACAGAGAGTTTTAGGAAGGTCAAGGATGAGGCAGTCTCGGGTCTTTTGGGGTTCAATCCAAATTCAAAAATTAGGGTTTCAAAATTGTGAATCGTTGTGAGGAAAAGAGGCGGCATGTTACTGGAAAGAGAGATTTGTTCGCGAAATGAGACAGGGATGGGTTAGTCAGTAAGGATAGAAGGTTCCAGCAAAAGGAAGGAGATGAACAAAGATGAACTAGCGGCGCCGTGTGAGTTACAAACATTCCAAACCCTAATTTTGTGTTATCCCTTAAAACTGTGGTTAAGTTGGGTTTAGAAAATTGATTTTGTTTTGCTAACATGAGTTGGATCACCCACCGCCTATGCCCCTTAAGCCCAATCTGTTTGCTGACCTCACCCCCCTTATTTTGTTTGATTTTTGTAAACAATCATTTTCGTTGGGCCTCCGCCCCAAATCGTCCTTAAGCCCATGCTGTTTTACTGGCTTCAGCCCCTTTTTGCTTATTTTCTGTTACAGCAAGTAAATAATATTTTTCTTTGGGCCTCCTCCCAAATCACTTCCATAAGCCTATTTAACTATTAATTTGTTTTCTTCTTATATTTTTTTTGTTATGCAAAATACTATTAAAACTTAAAATATACTTTTTTTTATAATCAATTTGATTTAGGCTTTGTAAATAATTTTTATCATTTTCTTTATTTAAATAAATCTTTGTTTTAGATTTAATTTTAATTAATAAAACACCAAAAAATAAAGAATAACTTAGTTTGTTTTCCTTCTTTATATTTTACTTAAGTAAATGAAATATAAAAAATAACGCATATAATTTAATCAATTATTTTATTTTTAGAATAGGTTTTACTTTTCTCTTTTCAAGTAAAAATACTTAGATTTTTATTTTGTTGCTTGAGTTTATTTCATAGATGATTATAGCTTTCATTAATCGCACAAAATTCGATTTGGTTGTATTGATTGTTATTTGGACCTTTCTATCACATTTGATTTATCCCCATTTGTAAAAATTGTACCCCCATTCCCGAATATTTTGTAATAGCGTAGAATTTCAATTCCCGCAATTTACTGTTTTCCTTATACTTTATAGTAATTAGGCGTGTATGGAAAGATTCAAAAATCAATCGCTAGATGACCTAATCGAAGAATAAAATAACTTGAAAACAACACACTTTTTCACATGCGCACCTCTAGGGTAACCTCGCTCGTTGCCTCGGAAATACAATCATGTCCCTCGAATATGGGACGCTTTAGCAATGACCCTTCGATAAAAAAAGATCGTAGTCCCTCGATGACCCTCGACGTTGCCTTCGATTAAAACGATCTCGTCCCTTACAAAAATTGCTAAATCGTCTCATAAGTTTCTTTCGATGATTGTAAAATTGATCCGCGCATGTCCCTTCATATCCAACAATGGGGCTTCTTACCAAATCAATGGTAAGATAGCACCATTAAAAGGAGGAAGAAAAGAACAATTTAAGACCTTTCGAGTAGATAGATTCGCTCTTAGTTACTCGCTTGCTCACGATAAAAACTTTTCACACCTACACTTTCATTTCAAAAACATTTTCCAAAAGACAAAATGTTTTGTATACGTTCTTATAGAGACGAGAACCATTGCAAAACATCTTTTCAAAACACTTTCTGAAACACGATTCACAAACACATCTTTGAACCACTTTTCGAAACAAAACTTTGTACGAGTTCTTATAGAGACGAGAACCATTACAAAGAGATTTTTTAAAATACTTTAAAAGCCCACACCACAAGCACACTGTCAAACGAAAGCAAGTGATTTAGATGAGTAACTAAGAGCCCATGGAAAACCTTGGATGAAAAGGGTGCTAATACCTTCCCTTTTCATAATCTACCCCCCGAACCCGAGAAATAATCTCTAAAGGTATTTCCTGTGCTTTTTTACCTTTCCTTTGGATAAAAGAAAAGTCGGTGGCGAATCTTGTTATTCGCACAAATGCGATCGAAACGCAAAACATCAAGTCAGTTCTCCCACCTTATCACAGAACTGGCGACTCTGTTGGGGAAGATAATAAAAAAGTGGGGTTACCTTAAGGATAGATCACCTTTACTCGCTTTCATTATTTGATTTGTGTGCTTTATATTTAGTTCTTTTTATTGGGCTTGCTTTGATCCTCCACCCGGATTTGGGGCACTTTTTAGGTAAATAGCAATAGATTGTGAAGAATGTACGGCGTAGACAGATATGGTTGAGACAATGGCTATGTTAGTGTGACGCATTTGTGGGTACCGGTATCCCTCTTGGTGAATCAAGGAGAATACGGGGCCACTGAGTGGCATCGTGAAGCACTAATTAACATTAGAACCATAATTGAACAAACTTGTCCATTAGGACGTAGTGAGGTAGCCGGTTTCGGTGTAAAGCTGAAAATTGGTTGACACTCGATACTAAACTCATTGAGGCTAGACTTTGGGATATCTCGGCCGCAGGAAAAGATTGTTGTGCTGAGACAATGCCTAAGAGAAAGGTCAGTGATATTGAGATCCTTTAGAACTCGAT
Source organism: Vicia faba (assembly GCA_948472305.1). Classification (NCBI taxonomy): domain Eukaryota; kingdom Viridiplantae; phylum Streptophyta; class Magnoliopsida; order Fabales; family Fabaceae; genus Vicia; species Vicia faba. The sequence continues at coordinate 252,150,246 of OX451741.1, forward strand.
CATTATTTCTAGGACAGGTTGAGCGAACTAAAACTTTAACAGGGTACTTACCTACAAAACTCATGCAAGCCTAAAACATAGGGATCTGTTTGTTATGTGTGTATATGTTTTCTTGTACATAAACATCATAAACATCATCAACATCATATGCATGCTCACTAACCATTTCAAGGATTTAGAAATTTATCTTTGTTTTTGTTTTGTAGGATATGAATTCTCTCCGAAGAAACACCATCCGAATCAGCTTTGTAAAAGCACATCCTCAACTTCAAGAGCTAGCTTCAAGAGTGCCTGGGGATTCTCCTTTTACCAAAAAGTATGGTCGACTCCTCAGTTTGGCTACATCCAACTTCCAAGAAGAAATGATGTGTGTACTATTCCAATTCTTTGACCCCGTACATCATTGTTTCACTTTTCCGGACTATCAGTTGGTACCTACACTAGAAGAGTTCTCTCTACTCTTAGGGATGCCCGTGATTAATCAGATACCGTTCACCGGTCTAGAAGAGATTCCAAAACCTGAAGTCATCGCCGAAGCTTTACATGTGAAGAGGGCCGATGTCTTAGCCAATTGGGAGACAAGAAGTGGGGTTAAAGGTTTTTTAGCTAAGTTTCTATTGGAAAAAGCTCGTTCATTCTGGGATGACATGGATTTCCAAGCTTTCGAAGACGTGCTAGCTCTCCTCATTTAGGGTTTGGTTATATTTCCTAATTCAGACCAATTCATAGACATTAATGCCATCAAAGTCTTTCTCTCTCGCAATCCTATACCCACCTTGCTAGTAGACATCTTGCATTGCCTTCATACCCGTACCATGAAGAAAAGAGGTACCCTTTTGTGTTGTATACCCCTACTCGCTAAGTGGTTCACTTCACACCTGCCTCAGTCAGCATTGAAGAACGAGCAAAGATTGACTTGGTCTCAAAGGATGATGTCTCTCACCCACTCTGATATCCGTTGGTGCTCGAGATCCTTGGAAGATATTTCTATTATTGACCGCTGTGGGGAGTTCCCTAATGTGCCTCTGCTAGGTATTATAGGAGGTATCACCTACAACCCGTGTTTAGCTCTTCGACAGTTTGGGTATGCCCGAAGAGACGACCCTCATGAGATACTCGTCCAGGGTTTGGTCTTCGACTACGACAAAGAAGACCTAGGTTACCGCCAGAGGTTTACACGTTCTTGGGGAATGGTGAACAAGGTGGACAGTAGGACTTTGGGACATAAAAACTCTATCCCTCTTGAGCCTTACCTTAAGTGGGTACGGGCTCGTGCTCAGAATCTCTTGATGCCTTACCCTTCCATCCTTCATGTCATCATTGATCCTGTTATTGAAGGAGACGTCCCATACACCGTTCTTCATCCTGACATGCCTACCTCTCTCGAAGACCTGCAGAAAGCTTAGGTTCAGTTAAAGGAAGAGCGAGACACCTTTGAAACCCAGTACTACGCCAGCGAGAAGAAGGTTCTGGAGCTCACCAAACTACTTCATGAAGAGAAAAATCTGAATACCTACATTGCTCCAAAGAGGATGCGTTCGATCTTTTTGTCTTGAGAATTTTTGCTGTATTTTGTTTGTTTCTTTGTAATCCCAAGGAGGCATGATGTATTCAAACTTAGTTTTATTTAATATGACATGTGTTCTTTTTTGGTTTGGACAAGTTTAAATCTTCTAAATTTCCTTGAAATCATTTGCATATTGCATCTTCATTCATCATAACATCATACAGGTTTCTCATAACAGGTCGCCTTATCCTTCTACTATTTATTTCAGTGAGATGGATGTTAAACATACTGTGAAAGATCTTCAGGCGCAGAATTCCCAGTTTCAACAAATGCTCATGGCTCTGACAAAAGGGCAAGAGGAGTTGAAGACTCTGCTAGCCAAAGAGAAGAAGAAGAAAACGAAGAAACCAACCGGAGTTGTGATCATGGGAAGAGGTTTAAAGGACAGACCAGACGAACCTTGGACTTTGCAACATCGTCGGGTGAAGGAGATAACCAAGGGGCCGAGACCCAGGAAGTGAACGACGACCCAATATCCTAAGGAGAGGAAGAGCCTGATTACTCTGAGGAGCAATATCCTCCTACTGGTGATAAATACAAACAGCTAGAGGATCATTTAAATGCCATGGAGATTCAGAGAGTACCCGGTTTGGACTTTGAAGAATTAGGACTCATCTCAGGGGTTGTCATCCCACATAAATTCATGGTCCCAACCTTCGCCAAGTATGATGGTATCTCTTGCCTAAAACTACATCTGAGGTCATATGTCAGAAAGATTCAGCCCCACACGGTTGACAAAAATCTGTGGGTGCATTTCTTCCAAGAGAGCTTATCGGGAACTCAGTTGGATTGGTTCTACCAATTAGAAGGGTCCAATGTCCGTAACTGGGAAGAGTTGGCTGCCGCTTTCTACAAACAGTATCAGTATAATGCTGATTTGGCTCTGACCAGGACACAGTTACAGAGTATGTCCATGGGAACAGATGAGGGTTTCAAAACCTATGCTCAAAAATGGAGGGATCTCGCAGGCAGAGTCCAGCCCCCTCTATCCGACAGAGAATTAGTGGATATGTTTCATGGCGCCTTGTCAGGACCATTTTTCAATCACCTGATTGGGAGTTCTTCATCTGGGTTTACCGAATTAATCATGACTGGTGAGCGGGTTAAAGCCGGTATAAAAAGCGGCAAAATTCAAAGAGATGTATCCTCAAGTTTGGTGAAGAAACCTTTTGTTGGAAAGAAGGAGGTCAGTGCTGCGTATGACCATAGGAATCAAAACAAAACCGACCGTCATCCGGAAGTAGGGGCTGTCATGATCTCTAATCCTGCACCAAATCAGCAGCGAAATTATCAGCGCAAACCAGAAGCGCCCATGAGACAATTTACCCGGATTAACATGACCATGTCTCAAGTTTTGCCACTCCTTCTAAGGACCAATCTGGCAATTTTAAAGGAAGATCCCAAGAACCCCAATACGGCTTCTCCTCACTACAACCTGAACGTATGATGTGACTATCATTCTGGAAGCCCAGGGCACGATACAAATGACTGTTGGGCCTTAAAGAATAAGGTGCAAGACCTTATCGATGCGAAGGAGCTTGAATTTGAGTCCCCAGAAATGCCTAATGTAATAACGGCACCAGTGCCCAGACATGGCCAAGGTATCAACGCCATTGATGATGATCATTTTTTTTCCTCCATGAATGACTTGGTTACTCCTCTGCTGACCGTTAAACAAAATCTACTGCAAGCCGACTTGTTCCCAGGTTGCGATGAAAATTTCCACCTTTGCAAATCTCTGTCGAACGGTTGTTTGTTACTAAAGATAGGCGTCCAGTGCCTGATGACTAGTAAAGAAATCCTATTTGAAAAGCTACCACTTATCAAGAAATCTTATCAAGATGTTTCGATAATCACCATTTTCGACAATCCTCCCAGGGTCTCCACCAAAAGACCCGTCAGGATTACATCCGCTCCCAGAACTGCACCATTGATCATCACTATGTCAAGACCAATATCATACTCTTCAAATAAAGCTGTTCCCTGGAGTTATGAGGCTGACGTTTACTACTACAGCGTCAAGCAAGATCAGTTGGCTGTCACAAATGAAGTTGCGAGAGATATTGATCCTGATATCGGTAACATCACTGAAACCAGCAAAATAACAAGAAGTTGAAGAGTCTTCTCACCTGATATTTATCCAAAGACCGTTGCTACTCTTGTGATCATCACTACTGCCACTCCTACTGACACCGCCAGTGATACTCCCATTGTTGTCCCTATTACCGATACCAGGGGCAAAGAGGCTTTGGTTGAGCCTGCCCAAGCAAGAGAACGTCCCGAAGTCATCCTTGAAGCTTCTAGAAAAGAAATAGAAGAAATCCTGAAGATAATAAAAAAAAGTGACTACAACATTGTATAACAATTGGGGCAGACCCCCTCAAAGATATCATTGTTGTGCTTACTTTTATGCTCTGAAACTCACGCCAAAGCCTTGGTAAAGTTTCTTAAGACCGCTCACATGCCCCAGGAGACCTCCATCAACCAATTTGAAGACTGTGTGGCCAGTCTAACTGCTAATAACGGATTGGGCTTTTCCGATGCTGATTTAACCTCTAAGGGAAGGAAGCACAACGATGCCTTGCATATTTCCATTGAATGCAGGGGCACCATACTTGCCCATGTTTTGGTGGATACCGGTTCATAATTGAATGTCTTGCCCAAAAATGCCCTCGATCGGCTGGATTGCGAGGGACTCATCTTGAAACCTAGCAACATCATAGTGAGGGCCTTTGATGGTTCCAAGATGACAGTGCACGGAGAAGTTAGTATCCCCATAAAAATTGGGTCTCAGACCTTTGACTCAATTTTCTACGTGATGGACATCCGCCCTTTGTACTCTTGTATGTTGGGTCGACCCTGGATCCATGGTGCTGGTGCCGTCACTTCCACCCTACACCAAATGCTAAAATACCCGATCAGAGGGAGGGTTGTTATAGTTCACGGAGAAGAGGAATACATGGTTAGCCATTTGAACTCTTTCAGGTATGTCGAAATGGATGGTGAATTCATAGAGACTCCCTGTCAGAACTTTGAGGAGGATCCAGCAATGGTCGCAGCAACCAAGTCTACTCCAAAGGTCCCGAAGATTACCAGACCTCCGCTAAAAATGGCTTCATTGAAAGACGCTCGAGCAGTAGTTGAAGAGGGAGGATGTACTATCTGGGGTCAGCTTCCGGATATTCCCTACAAGTCCGACAGATTTGGGTTGGGGTTCACTTCAGAGGCTCAAAAATTTGTCCGACGTTCTTGCGCAGGGGGACCACCTCTGTGTATCAGCAATCAAGGAGTCAATGCATTAGAGGATAGTGATGGCAGTTGTGACATGGATGATTGGATTTTTCCAACTATCGGCGGAGGGCTTAACAATTGAGAGGCGAAGGGTTTCATTCCTATTACTTTTATTCAAGAGTAATTGTCTTTTAATATTTCCAGGCTTGTAATATTTAAACAATTCAGACTTTTTTTTAAACCTTCTGTCTTACCCGAGGCACAATGGTCTATCTGTAAGGGTTGTCACTTCATTCTCATATGTCATTAATGAATCATGGACGTTTTTTACATCAAATTTTGTTTTCTTTGTCTTTTCCTTCTTGCATTTTATTTCTTTCAAAGGTAGTTGTGTTCTTACACACAGTCACATATTGAAATTGCAGATCTACGTCCACTCAGGATCCCAGGGGTAACATTTCTGCTATGGCCAATTGTGACTTTGAAAATCCGATATATCAAGCCGAAGACGAAGGTGAGGAAGATTCTGAAGTGCCAGGAGAGTTGGCCAGGTTGTTGCAACAAGAAGACAGAGCTATTCAGCCTCATGAGGAACCTTTGGATACAAACAACTTGGGTACCGAGGAAGATAAAAAGGAAATCAAGGTGGGTGCCAATCTAGAACAGAGTGTCAAGGAACGTCTGATTCAGCTGTTGCATGATTATGTTGAGATTTTCGCCTGGTCATACGAAGAAATGCCAGAACTGGATGCAGACATTGTGGTACATCGTCTGCCTACAAAGGAAGATTGTCCCCCCAGTAAAACAGAAGGTTCATCGTATGAGGCCCGACATGTCGGAAAAGATCAAAGCAGAAGTTATGAAGCAGTTCAAAGCTGGATTTTTGGCTGTCACCTCTTATCCCTAATGGGTGGCCAATGTTGTCCCTGTACCCAAGAAAGATGGTAAAGTGCGGATGTGTGTGGACTACAAAGACTTAAACAGGGAAAACCCCAAAGATGATTTCCCACTTCCCCACATCGACATCCTGGTTGACAATACGGTGCAACACAAAGTGTTTTCCTTCATGGATGGCTTCTCGGGCTAAAACCAAATCAAAATGGCGCCTGAGGATATGGAGAAAACGACTTTTGTTACACAGTGGGGGACTTTCTGTTATAAGGTCATGCCATTCGGACTGAAGAATGATGGGGCAACCTATCAACGCGCTATGGTAGCTTTATTTCATGACATGATACACCATGAGATAGAGGTCTACATAGACGATATGATAGCCAGATCGCAGACGGAAGAAGAGCACCTTGATCACCTACAGAAGTTGTTTGAAAGGTTGAAGAAGTACAAGTTGAGATTGAATCCAAACAAGTGCACATTCGGAGTACGGTCTGGTAAACTCTTGGGTTTTGTCGTCAGCAACAAGGGTATCGAAGTTGATCATGCCAAGGTTAAAGCGATATAAGAAATGTCATCCCCTCGTACTGAGAAAGAAGTTAGAGGATTCTTGGGACGTCTGAATTACATAGCCAGGTTTATTTCTCACCTGGCAGCTACTTGTGAACCAATCTTCAAACTCCTGAAGAAAGATCAAGTAGTCAGATGGAACGAAGAATGCCAAGTTGCTTTTGACAAAATCAAGGAATACCTGCAAGAACCTCCTGTGTTGTTGCCACCTGTCGAAGGAAGGCCATTGATCTTATATCTAACTGTTTTAGAAAACTCAATGGGGTGTGTGCTAGGGCAGCATGACGAGTCTGGCCGAAAAGAGCATGCTATTTATTACCTGAGCAAAAAGTTTACCGACTGTGAAACAAGATATTCATTGCTCGAGAAAACTAGCTGCGCTCTGGCATGGGCTGCTCACCGGCTGAGACAGTATATGCTGACCCACACTACTTTGTTGATATCTAAAATGGATCTGATAAAGTACATCTTTGAGAAGCCTGCTCTTTCTGGGAGAATAGCGAGATGGAAGATGAACCTGACAGAATATGACATACAGTATACTACCCAGAAAGCTATAAAGGGAAGTGTATTGGCTGATCATCTTGCTCACCGAGCTGTAGAAGACTATCAATCCATGAAGTTTGAATTCCCGGATGAAGACATCATGATGTTAGACAACTGCGAAGAGATCAGACCATATGACGGACCTGAACAAGGATCCCGATGGACCCTGTTCTTCGATGGGGCATCCAACGCACTTGGCAATGGTATCGGCGCCGTACTCATATCTCCTGAAGGATGTCATACTCCCTTTATTGCCAGACTTTGCTTCAACTGTACAAAAACCATGGCAGAATACGAAGCATGCATCTTTGGTCTCAAGGCCGCCATAGACTTGGGGATCAAACACTTGGATGTATTTGGAGATTCAACCTTGGTCATCAGTCAAGTCAAAGGGGAATGGGATACCAAGCACCCCAATCTTATCCCTTATAAAGAACATGTGTTGACATTGTTGCCACACTTCGAGAAGATTACCTTCGAGCATTTCCCGCGAGAAGAAAATCAGCTGGCAGACGCATTAGCTACAATGTCATCCATGTTTAAACTTAATTGGGATAACGAGGATCCTCAAATCTCCATTGAGAGGATGAATGAACCAGCCTACTGTCACGAGATTAATACCGAAGAAGTAGTGGACCAACCTTGGTTTCATGAAGTCAAAAGGTATCTCGAGTCTCAGGAATATCCAGAAGGAGCTTCGGTGAATGACAAGAAATTCCTGAGAAGGTTCTCGGCTAAATTCTTTCTAAGTAACGACATTCTGTACAAACGCAGTCATGACTTGGTATTGCTTCGGTGCGTAGACAAGGCTGAGGCTGAAAGGATCATGGGTGAGCTACACGAAGGCACTTTTGGTACATATTCCAGTGGGCATACAATGGAAAGGAAAATCCTACGGGTATGCTATTATTGGTCTACCATGGAGGCAGATTGCTACCAACACTCTCGGACTTGCCATAAGTGCCAAATCTATGCTGACAAAGTGCATGTACCTCCGGTTTCTCTGAATGTCTTGACGGCTCCTTGGCCATTTGCTATGTGGGGAATCGATATGATTGGGGAAATCAAGCCAACAACCTCCAATGGACACCGCTTTATCTTAGTGGCCACCGACTATTTTACAAAGTGGGTTGAGGAAGCTTCCTTTGCTTCCGTTACCAAAAATGTGGTCGCCTGGTTCATCAAGCAGAATCTCATCTGTCGGTACGGTATCCCAGAGAGAATCCTCACTGATAATGGTACAAATCTGAATAATACTATGATCACCGCCTTATGCGAGCAATTCAAGATTCAACATTACAATTCTTCCCCTTACCGGCCAAAGATGAATGGTGTTGTAGAAGCTGCTAACAAAAACATTAAGAAGATCATACAAAAAATGATAGTCACATACAAAGACTGGCATGAGATGCTACCGTTCGCTCTCCATGGGTATTGTACCACAGCTTGCACATCAACTGGGGCAACACCTTATTCTCTCGTGTACGGCATGGAAGTTGTCTTGCTTATTGAGGTCCAGATCCCCTCTCTAAGAATCATGAAGGATGCTGGTTTGAATGAAGAAGATTGGGTTCAGACTCGGTTTGACCAACTAAACTTGATTGATGAGAAGAGGCTTAAAACTATCTGTCATGGTCATATGTACCAAAAACGCATGATCAAAGCTTTTAATAAAAAGGTCAAACGTCAGGTATATCGGATCGGTGACTTGATAATCAAGCATATCATTTTTCCACAAGGTGATCCCAGGGGAAAATGGACCCCTACATATGAAGGGCCATTTGTAATCAAAAGCATTTTCTCTGGTGGAGCGATGATCTTGACTACTATGGATGGCGACGATCTCCCACGCCCTGTAAATACGGACATAGTTAAAAATACTACGCATGATCAAAGACCCGCTAGGTTGATTGGCCTAGGAAAAAATAAGGGCTTCCCAGTGAACCAAAAGGGTTCGGGCAAAAATAAGGGATGAAAATAAAAAAATCTGTACACCCGGCAAGTCAAAAACCCGAAAGGGCGGCTTGGGCAAAAAAGGGTATCCCGGTGGACTGAAAACCCGAGAGGGCGGTCCAGGAAAAAGTTAGGGATTAAAGCGTATGACTATGTCCCGTTGGATCATTTGGCAAACAATCTTCAGCGTCAACCAATCAACTCAATTGGCTCTAAATCAATCCAATCGACTTCGCCAAGGCGACCAGCGGACAAGACTTTCAGAGACATGAAGGCTATAGTAGAATAGGAACCCCTTGGGATTATACCACATAGCTATCTTTTCTTTGTATCAATTTTCATCTTTTTACGACGACATTCTCTTGCCCGAATGCTTTCTCTCATTGTACAAAAAAACACTTGTTCAAGTTAATACAAAGATATCCCTTTTAAAAGTGCAAAACCATCTGTTTTTCTTATTTCTATGTTTTATTTACAAAAACGTCCAATGATTTATTTTTGAACATATGCATTTGAACGTGATTACTGTTACAAATAAATAAAAGAAAAAAACAGAAAGACAATTACTAATGACTTTAAGAAATAGAGTAATATTTGTGAGCCATTCCATAAAAACCCCCGCAGGTACTTTCTCCAGCCAGAGCAAAAAGTTTCAACCACTGGTCCAAAGTGTCCCCAGCAAGTTTCCCAACTTCTCAGATTTCCCCAGCAGGATATCACAAGCAATGTCTGGCTTTTCCCTTCTGCCACAGAGCATTTACCTGGAAATTCACCCATCAGTACTTCAGGGGGGATTTATTTTCCCCATTTCCAGCAACGCTACGGCACAAACAATCTTTTACTTTTCATACATTCGCATACACACGTCATAACATTGGCAACTCAAGTGCATACGGTGCAATCTCATTTATTTTGAGAGGCAAACATCACACCATGCATCGCATACATCATAGAATTGCATACAAATTAACTTTTCACCTTTTTACAGGAAAGAGACATTTGACAGTTATTATCAACAAACTTCCGACAGACACAAATCTTCAACAAGTCAAATACAGATCAATTTCTAAGAAAATCCAGATTCTTACTGGTTCAGATAAATCTCTCAACGGTTTATTCTTATTCATTTGCAGATTCTTACTGGTTCAGATAAATCTCTCAATGGTTTATTCTGATTCGTCTCCATATTTTTACTGGTTCAGATAAATCTCTCAATAGTTTATTCTGATTCATCTCCAGATTATTTCGCTGGTTCAGATAAATCTCTCAACAGTTTATTCTGATTCATCTCCAGATTATTTCGCTGGTTCAGATAAATCTCTCAACGGTTTATTCTGATTCATCTCCAGATTTTTACTATTTCAGATAAATCTCTCAACGGTTTATTCTGATTCATTTCCAGATTCTTACTGGTTTAAATAAATCTCTCAACGGTTTATTCTGATTCATCTTCATATTTTTACTGGTTAAGATAAATCTCTCAACGGTTTATTCGGATTCATCTCCAGATTATTTTGCTGGTTCAGATAAATCTCTCAACTGTTTATTCTGATTCATCTCCAAATTATTTTGCTGGTTCAGATAAATCTCTCAACGGTTTATTCTGATTCATCTCCATATTTTTACTGTTTCAGATAAATCTCTCAACGGTTTATTGTGATTCATTTCCAGATTCTTACTGGTTCAAATAAATCTCTTAACAGTTTATTCTGATTCCTCTCCAGATTTTTACTGTTTCAGATAAATCTCTCAACGGTTTATTCTGATTCATTTCCAGATTCTTACTGGTTCAGATAAATCTCCCAACGTTTTATTCTAATTCATCTCCAGATTTTTACTGGTTCAGATAAATCTCCCAACGGTTTATTCTGATTCGTCTCCAGATTTTTACTGGTTCAGATAAATCTCTCAACGATTTATTCTGATTCATTTCCAGATTTTTACTATTTCAGATAAATCTCTCAATGGTTTATTCTGATTCATTCTCTATTCAGATCCAATTCAAACTTTCCTTCAACAATCACCTTTGGATGGCATCTACAAGCCCATCTCCGACAATTCTCCTCTATTTCTCCAAATGGCATCTTTAAGCCCATTTCCATACACAATCAAACCAGTGCGTCATCAAGTGCAAATTTCTGGGCACTCTAGTATTCAATCATCTTCTACTTTCAAGCCACAAACGACAAACATGTCGATTTCGCTTTTCAAGTTTAAGAAGATTGAACAGGGGCAATTGTTGTACCCCAAAATTTGCCCTCCCATTTTTCATAGAAAACACAACCCTAGGATTTCTCGGATATTCAAGTTGGCTTAGAAATCGACCAGACAAATTCTCTTCTGGGGCAGTAAACCAGCAATTAGGGTTTCTTGCAATTCTCAAAAGAAAATGAGTTTTCAAAGATCCAATTGGCTTTTACAGGTCTTCATGCTTCCTCAAGGTTGTATTTATGATTTCTTCAAGCTACAAGATTTTGAGACGATTCTGTCTGTTCATGGTCAGATGTGATGTCGCTCACAGGTTTATCTTCAAAGAATCGGAAGAAATTTGAGTTTGGAAAACTTTAAAATTATCAAATCATCGCAAGGCATTTGATTGATTTTGAATTTTCTTAAAATGCAGTTTACTGAAAAGATAATGTTTGTTCTCAGAGCATGATTTGTTTGGGACAAGAGATGGAGGTTAACACTGTCATTTAGGACAATCATGATTGTGGGATCCAGGTTGACCAGATGATTTATGTCCTTAAAACATTTGTTTGGTTAGGAAATGGAATATACAGTGCGTGTTCGTTTGAAATGTATTTACGAAGTTATTGGGATTACTTGGAATTTAAGTTACCAGACTGGGACATTTTATTTCAAATATCCTGATTGGGAATTTCAAAAGTCAATTAGGATGCGAAGAGAAATTACAAATTGTTGTTGATAAAGGATTTCAAGTTATAAAATGACACCAGAATACTTCATGCTACAACTCAAGATTTTCTCCAATGTCAAACATTGTTACAAAACAATTTATTCTTTTAAATACTTTATGTTTTACAACTTATTGTATTTAAAGATGAATTGGTACAACTATTGGATAAAATACAAGAATGATTTTTCTAAATTACAAAGAAAATCCAAATGAATGTTTGGCCTAGGAGAATTAATCTATGTCTAAGTTTGTTTGAAGATTGAAGTCGTATCAAATTCCTTTGTTTATCTCCAAGACTTCCATGCTTGCCACAGATTTCTTGCGTTCTTTGCTTTGTCATCTCCAATTTTGCTCACATGAAAACAAGAAAAAGAAAACATGATTAGTACAAAATTATATGGGCATGAACAAGAAATTTTTCCAAAAGGAATTCATCATTTAAGTTTGCAATGTGGAATCAGAATGTTGTTTAATTCATCACAATTTATTTCCCCTAATTGTAAATCACAAGAAGGTTATCCTTCTTGGTTCACAAAAAGAAAGAAGAAGAGAAATTCGCGAGCATGCTACAAAAAAAAAAGTTACAAACTGAACCAAACAAACAGCATTACAAACTGTCCAAACAACAAACAACATTACAAATTGTCCAATCAAACAAACATAATTACAAACTGTCCAAACAAGCAGCATTATAAACTGTCCAAACAAGCAGCCTCGCAAACAACATCACAACTGGACAAATAACAACATCATCAATAAAAGCTAAAACGAGGCAGCAGTATGACAAATAGCTAGATGCTAATTCAAACGAAATAGCAAAACTTGCTCAAGAAATCATCATTTTCCAACTGCAAACCTTTCAGAATTAGTAAAAAAGGCAAAAGAGCAAATTGCTTTTTTATTGTCATTGAGAGAGAAGAGAGGAAAGAAGTCACCTAGGCTATTGGAATTGCCCAAAATGCACATCCTGCAAAAGCCCTGCTACAAAAGAGGAGCTGCTGTAAAAAACACCAAAAAACTTTCAAAACAGCCTTGCTACCCTGCCCACAACCTGTCACAAGTTGCATAGAAAATGGAAGAAAACAAAACTACAACAAAAAGGCCATAACAAGGATATACCAAAATATTCAAATTTTTTGGTTTCCCACCATTTGCTCATGGATATAACAGAAGCAGGGCAATCAAAAAGAGGAGAGAGAAAAGAGAACAAAAACCCTTAACCATCATCAAGAACAAAAACACAGTAGCAAAGTCTAAAAACCCAAAAAACCTGTCAACCATCACTGAAAACTCATCGAACAGTAACAAGTCTCAATCCAAAAACCTGTTAACCATCGAAAAATCCCAAACACAGTAGCAAGCTTCAAACTCACAAAACCAGAACCAAGCCTCAAACATAAAACCTGTTAACAAGCCCCAAAACCAGAAGAACAAAAAAACCAGCATCACATCCCAAAACCTGTGAACAAGCCCCAAAATCAAAAAACAGTAGCAAAGCATCACAACCCAGAAAACACAGTAGCAAAGCTTCAAAAGTCCCAAAACTGTGAACAAAGCAAAACTCAAAAAAACCAGTAACAAACCACAAAAGTCCAGAAAACTTGATAATCATCATTCAAAGAAAATAGAGGAAGGTTACCGACAAACCAGTGAAGCCACGTTCTCGTCCTCATAAAACCTCTGCCACCGCTGGAATACCGTCCATCTCGCCTTCCCTTTCCTATTTCACAGAAAATCACAAGAAATTGTAAAGCTCCAACAGGTATGAGCCCTTCTTCTTTCTCACACTTCCATAAACGTAATTCCTGCATTTTTTAAAGAACAAAGCTTTAGTTAACAGTAAACACAACAAAGATGGAATGATCAACAAAATCGTTAAGCTTTAAAAATAACAGAGAAACCTTACCTTTTCAAAAATCAATAAAGCTTGATTAGGGAGACGAGAGGGTTGCATTTCGGTAACAGAGAGTTTTAGGAAGGTCAAGGATGAGGCAGTCTCGGGTCTTTTGGGGTTTGAATCTGAATTCAAAAATTAGGGTTTCAATGAATCGCTGTGAGGCAAAGAGGCGGCATGTTACTGGAAAGAGTGATTTGTTCGCGAAATGAGACAGGGATGTGTTAGTCAGTAAGGATAGAAGGTTCCAGCAAAAGGGAGGAGATGAACAAAGATGAACTAGCGGCGCCGTGTGAGTTACAAACATTCCAAACCCTAATTTTGTGTTATCCCTTAAAATTGTGGTTAAGTTGGGTTTAGAAAATTGATTTTGTTTTGCTAACATGAGTTGGATCACCCACCGCCTATGCCCCTTAAGCCCAATCTGTTTGCTGGCCTCACCCCCCCCCCCCCCCCCCCTTATTTTGTTTGATTTTTGTAAACAATCATTTTCGTTGGGCCTCCGCCCCAAATCATCCTTAAGCCCATGCTGTTTTACTGGCTTCACCCCCTTTTTGCTTGTTTTCTGTTACAGCAAGTAAATAATATTTTTCTTTGGGCCTCCTCCCAAATCACTTCCATAAGCCCATTTAACTATTAATTTGTTTTCTTCTTATATTTTTTTTTGTTATGCAAAATACTATTAAAACTTAAAATATACTTTTTTTTTATAATCAATTTGATTTAGGATTTGTAAATAATTTTTATCATTTTCTTTCTTTAAATAAACCTTTGTTTTAGATTTAATTTTAATTAATAAAACACCAAAAAATAAAGAATAACTTAGTTTGTTTTCCTTCTTTATATTTTACTTAAGTAAATGAAATATAAAAAATAACGCATATAATTTAATCAATTATTTTATTTTTAGAATAGGTTTTACTTTTTTCTTTTCAAGTAAAAATACTTAGATTTTTATTTTGTTGCTTGAGTTTATTTCATAGATGATTATAGCTTTCATTAATCGCACAAAATTCGATTTGGTTGTATTGATTATTATTTGGACCTTTCTATCACATTTGATTTATCCCCATTTGTAAAAATTGTACCCCCATTCCCGAATATTTTGTAATAGCGTAGAATTTCAATTCCCGCAATTTACTGTTTTCCTTATACTGTATAATAATTAGGCGTGTATGGCAAGATTCAAAAACCAATCGCTAGATGACCTAATCGAAGAATAAAATAACTTGAAAACAACACACTTTTTCACATGCGCACCTCTAGGGTAACCTCGCTCGTTGCCTCGGAAATACAATCATGTCCCTCGAATATGGGACGCTTTAGCAATGACCCTTCGATAAAAAAGATCATAGTCCCTCGATGACCCTCGACGTTGCCTTCGATTAAAACGATCTCGTCCCTTACAAAAATTGCTAAAGCGTCTCATAAGTTGCTTTCGATGATTGTAAAATTGACCCGCGCCTGTCCCTTCACATCCAACAATGGGGCTTCTTACCAAATCAATGGTAATATAGCACCATTAAAAGGAGGAAGAAAAGAACAATTTAAGACCTTCCGAGTAGATAGATTCGCTCTTAGTTACTCGCTTGCTCATGATAAAATCTTTTCACACCTACACTTTCATTTCAAAAACATTTTCCAAAAGACAAACCATTTTGTATACGTTCTTATAGAGACGAGAACCATTGCAAAACATCTTTTCAAAACACTTTCCGAAACACGATTCACAAACACATCTTTGAACCACTTTTCGAAACAAAACTTTGTACGCGTTCTTATAGAGACGAGAACCATTACAAAGAGATTTTTCAAAATACTTTCAAAGCCCACACCACAAGCACATTGTCAAAGTAAAGCAAGTGATTTAGACGAGTAACTAAGAGCCCATGGAAAACCGTGGATGAAAAGGGTGCTAATACCTTCCCTTTTCATAATCTACCCCCCGAACCCGAGAAATAATCTCGAAAGGTCTTTCCTGTGCATTTTTACCTTTCCTTTGGATAAAAGAAAATTCGGTGGCGACTCTTACTATCCCCACAAATGCGATCGAAACGTAAAACATTAAGTCAGTTTTCCCACCGTATCACAGACATCATCGTCATTGTCCGTGTGGAAAACATACTTACTACCCACAATCATGAGAAAGGAGAATTTGCATCATCTCAAAATAGAGGATATGGCTTGGATTTTAAAATCAACAATGCCTCACTCAACACCCAAGTGAAAAATATCTCTCTTCACTATATATTGTAGAAGTATAGTTGTTTGCATCACTACAAGGATTGACAAGAGTCAAATCTTTTGAGAAAGGTTTTAAAATAAAAGCCAAAGTGGTAAAATGGTTTGAAATGAAATTGATTGACTTTTAGTCTTTTCAAAAAAATGTCAAGGTATTATTAAGTTGATTGATGTTTATTTATGAAAAGGTTTTGAAAACGCATAGACCTAAATCCAAGTTTATTATGAAAGTGGTTCAAGTTTAAAAACAAGAAGAATTTTAAAAAGGAAGAAAAATATTTTTGAAATTAAAGAAGATGGGAGGAGAAGAAGAGACTATCCTAAAGCATAAGATAAAAGCTAGGGATAAGAACCATATAACCAACAAGAAGCCAATACTTGACATTATGAGTCAAGATAGAATTCCCATTCTTTGGATTGAAACCAAGCAAGCAAAAATACTAGACCTCTTGAGAGAACCAAACTTCAAGTGTATTAAGTCTTCACAAAAATTGGGCAGAGTAACGGCTGTATACAGGTGAATTCTAAATTACAGACAAAGAATGTAATCACAATAACCTGCACACAAAATAAACAAACAACCCAATGTCTTGAGGTAAACCTCAAGAACTCTAGACAAAATATCAATTAAGGTCACAAGGTCTCCAACATAGGCCAAGGTTTCTAATCCTAAGTCCAAAAAGTCCAATGCTTCATAATGACAAGGACAGTAACCAAATAGTCCAAGTATCATTAATGGTTTTTATGGTTCATATTGATTATTAGGTATCTTAGAAGAGAAAAGAAAAGCTCAAGTGAGCAAAATAAAAATGACATGAAATGTAATGTAATTCTTAAATTAAATGGTATATAAAGCATAAAAAATAAAAGCATAAAGTAAAAACAATTTAATAATTAGTGGTTAGTTGGATGACCATCTTGAAACTTACATTTGGAACTCATTAGAGGATTGGTAGAACCAAAGCCTCCACACAACAAGTTGCATTTGCTTTTTGTCAAGTATATCATCCATTTGGAATCCTCAAAAGTACCATTTAATGATCAACGATGTTTAAGTGATCTACATTGACCAAAAGTTTTGTAGATCCATTAGAGGATTGGTAGAACCAAAGCCTCCATACAATGAATCTCAAGGTTATTGGATCAAAGAGATCAAATTAACATACTTGGGCTTGCAAATATATGTTTGGGCCATGAATGATCATTTATTCGAATCGGGACAAAATTTAGCGTTATGTTAAGTAACCGTAAGTGGACTTATGTAGAAGTCGAACCTATTTTGAGTCCGGTCAATAGCAATCTATGTATCATTTATTTTGAGACATGATATAGAGATCATGCTCCAATAACACTTAGTGTAATAAGAAAGGGATAAGATGAATAAGGGTGGGAAAGAATATACAAACCACATTTGAATTAAAATTTAATCAAACTATTATTAAAATCATTCATCCATTTTTGTGGAGTTAGACTCAAAACCATGGATCCAATGATGTTAATAAAGTTCATGATCAAAAATTCAACCAAAGATCATCCAGAAAATATAAAAAAAATAAATTGTATTTTAAAATAAAAGAATTAGGGTTTAAAAATGATTAAAAAATGAAAATAATAGAGAGCAAAGGAAAATATATTTAAATTAATCAAGAAATATTAAGTAAGACCATAGAAAAATCAGAAATGAACTCAAATACTTTTATAAAATTTTTGGTTATTTTTTAAAGTCAGAAACTATTTTTAAAATTTAAAGAAATAGGCAAAATAAACTAAAAAATGATAAAAAATTACAAAGTCATAAATAAAAAATAAATGAGATCACCAATATTTGTCACAATATCATTGAATCATTCCATAATTTTTCAGAATTTAAAAATGCATAAAAGTATTTTTAAATATTTAAAACAATTCAAATAAAGTGAAAATTTATAAAATATATCAAAACACAAAATAAAATTGTGGAAAAATAAAAATCAGAAAGAGAAAAATCAAAAATATTTTTCATAATTTTTTCAGATTTTTTGGACTAAAAATGAATTTTCTATGATTTTTTGAAATTTAAAGCAATTAAATATAAAAATCAGAAAAGAAAAATAAAGTCAAAAATATGTGGACCATTAGATGAGAGTTAAAACACATTAGTAATCAAATCCAAGGGATCTGGCGCGTTGTGCATATCATGGTCATTAGTGAATAAAGCACTGAATCATTAATTAAATCAGATTTTCAAAAAAAAAACCGATGGTGCGCCTTCATTGGTTGGAAGATGACACGTTGGTCATCTTCAACCTCCAACCAACGTGAATTGCAGGTCTCTCAAACTGTAAAATTAGAAGCTCAGACCCATTCCATTCGCTTCGTCTCTTCAAGACGAATTTAACCACACCTTCGCAACAAATTTATATAAACTGTAGCTCAAGCAATTTGGAAGGAAGAAAAGGGATTTGAAATTTCATGGTCAAAACATGTTTCCAGCTAAAAGTAAGTGTTGGACTAGAACAAGGGCAATGAGAGCATCACAATGATATCAAAGTTTTGAAGAATTGATGGAGAAATCTACTTATTAAAGTTGAGTTGCAGAGCTCTTAAACTGGACTTCTATGGAGCAATATAGGGCACGATTCTTGAAGGTAATTGTATGGTTAGCTTCAGGCAAGATCAAGGAAGGTAAATTGACAGAAAAATTGGATTGAAAAAGGCTTGAACACTGATTTCGAAGTTACAGAAATTTGAGTTATGGAACAAGTTTGGCAGGGTGATTTTGGCTATCCAAGCTTGAGGAAATGAATGGGGGATGGCCCTCTATTTATAGGAGAATGAATGGCATCCTCAAGCGTGTGAAATGATGAAGTTTGGAGGGAAATCTTGGGAGGTCTGCAGCATGAACAAAGTGTGACTTGTTTAGCATCAAAACTCAGGCAAATCGTGCGTTTCATGATGCTAAACACCTTTGGAAAGTTGCTAAACATGATTAGAAAAAAAAAGGCAATGAAAACTTGTGATTAGAAGCCAAAACAAAGATTTCAAAATTTGACTTGTGATGAAACTTCAGTTTCAACCTACCAATTTCAACATCCTTTGAGAAATAAAATCAAGAGAGAAATCCAAATCATCCATACAAAGAGCTGTACAGGAAGGCTAAAGCAAAAATCTTCCATGAGGGATAACTCAATGGAGAAATTGAAAGAATATACACTTCCTGCTTAAGGCCGACACTCTATGGAGAGAGGGCAATACAACTCTACAAAATAGGGTATTATGTCAACAAAATATTAACGAATGTGAATGAGGAATGATTTGCTAAATTTAACTATGCAGGATGTATGTATGAATGTATGAGTGTTATCATGTATATGCTGACAAAATAGACATATAACACTGGGAGTAATCAGGCAAAACCAACTCGGGCACAATTAACACTCGGCTAAATCACATCCAAGATGAACATTCCATAAGAAAAAAAGCACCAAACGAGGAAACAAAATCCTATTTCGCGGATTAAATTCACTGGGAAGGAACACAATCTGGAAATAATCAAATCATAGCGACAAAACAGTATAGATACAGAGATATAACATCCTTCTCCAGGCTTCACCGGGGAATAACACACAAACTTCAATGGGGAAACAAATGTTTTCACGGTCCACACTTCTACTGGGGATTGCAATAGTGATTTCAAATAAGGCAGATGGAAACCAAATCGAAAAAACATCAATTGAGGATTTCGAGCTGACTTTATTGGGGGAACATCATACAAACATCACTAGGGGAGATAACGCCTCATCATCGAGACATCAACTAGGGATCTCGTGCTAACTTTATTGGGAAGGCCAATACCACATTGAAGAGGAGGAACCAAGATACATTCTTCAATATTGAGAGTAAGTATTGCACCAACTTCTCTGGGGAAAAAGTATGAAACCTCATGGGGATAACAACTTGGGGAATTAAGAAGTCAAACATTACAGCAAGAAATCAATCTTATGGGGATTTTAAATCAAACCTAGCACTTGGCGGGTGAAAACCCCAAAAAAATGACAAATGCCTCAACACTTCTTAAATAAAACATTGACCTTGCCCGATCATCGGGAAATCAAACAAAATGCAAATATTGTCGAACGGGAGTTGCTTCGTAAATGAGTCAAATCTCAGAATGCACGGGGAGAAAATACTTCTATCAAATAGCGAAGCCTTCACTGAGGAATCTTGGATTGAGTCTTCATATCATGCAAACTTATTCCAACAAAATATGCCTTGGGATAGCCTTCATGGGGAATCAAGAAATCAACATTATATAAAAAGGTCAAACTCATGGGGATTTTAAATCAAACCCAGCACTTGGCGGGTGAAAACCCAAAGGGTTGACAACTGTATCAACACTTCTTAGAAAATATACTTCCCTGGTCTAGTTGTCTGAGAAATAAATACCAACAATATTGCCAATACTGCAAAAAGAGCGGCATTTTGCAAATAGTTCCATCTCAGCACACCAAGGGAAAAAGACCTTTCGTCATATGAGGGAAGACTTTGCTGGGGAATCTGGGAAAGAGGCCTCGGACCATGCAAACCCAAAAATCAAAAAAGAACCAAGACTTGATTGGGGACACTAGGATCACAAACCCAATACGGCACCTTACGCCAATTGGTATCGTCTTCAATATTCAAAAAAACATGCGCATACCAGCGAAAACGAATTGAGAAACTCTTCTTGGGGGAAACAAAACTTACCAAAATTACTGGAGTTCGTCCATTCCTGGGATCACCACTTTTGTTTTCCTCTTGAATCACAAATTCTAAAGTAAAAGTAAGTTGTAAATTCTTTTTAAAAAATAATTTTGTTATTTAATCTTTTTGCTTTGAAAATTATTATCAATAATAAATGAAGTCTTTGTAAGCTGGATAAAAATATGAAATACAAAGAATTGGGTAAAAGCTCAAATTTTATTGATAGAATGGTAGTCTGCAAATGGCGAGACTCCACGGATGATTACAAAGTTCAGAAAATGGTAATATATAATGGAAAAGATACATTGAGATACAATAACCACTATTCCCTCTATCAACTTTGAAACTCAGAGCACCAACTTCTGTTGAAGTATGGTGAGGATCCAAGAAGGTTGTTGCTTCAATAATCAAGTCTTGTCTGATGCAGTTACTTGCCAAGAAAGTCCCTAACTTTTTCCTAAGCTTCCCTTACGGGTTTTCAACTTAGCGGGAGAATTTATTCTGTTTATGTCTCTAATTTTTGCCTAGACCGCCCTTTCGGGTTTTTGGCCTACCGAGACACTCCTTTTTGCCTAAGCCACCCTTTCGGATTTTCAACTTAGCAAGTTGTTCTTTTTATTTATGTAGGCGAAGTATTTCTTGACTACATCAGCATTCGTGGGACGTGGGAACTCCTCGCCATCCATAGTTTCAAGAATTAATGCACCACCAGAGAAGGCTTTCTTGACAACATATGGGCCTTCAAAATTAGGAGTCCACTTGCCCTTAGAATCATCATTAAAAGATATGATCTTCCTGAGCACGAGGTCGCCTTCTCTAAATTCACGAGGTTTGACCTTCTTATCAAAAGCTTTCTTCATTCTCTTCTAATATAACTGCTCGTGACACAAAGCCGTCATTCTCTTCTCTTCATTCAAACTCAATTGGTCAAACCTGCTCTGGACCCATTCAGCCTCTGACAACTTGGTTTCCATTATCACACGCAAAGATGGAATCTCAACCTCGATTGGGAGCACCGCTTCCATTCCATACACAAGGGAGAACGGGGTTTCTTCTGTTGAAGTGCGGACAGATGTCCGATATACATGTAAAGCAAAAGGTAGCATTTCATGCCAATCTTTATAGGTAACAACCATCTTCTAGATGATCTTCTTGATATTCTTATTAGTAGCTTCAACAACCCCATTCATCTCCGGCTTTTACGGAGATGAATTGTGATGGACAATCTTGAATTCTTCACAAAGTTCTGTCATCATCTTGTTGTTCAGTTTCGAGCCATTATCGGTGATAATTTTGCTCGGCACACCATGCCGACATATAAGATTATTCTTAATGAAGCGCACTACCACCTGCTTAGTAACATTAGCATATGAAGCAGCTTCCACCCATTTGGTGAAGTAATCAATTGCTACCAGGATAAAATGGTGTCCATTCGAAGCTTTGGGTTCTATCATTCCAATCATGTCAATACCCCACATAGAGAAAGGCCACGGGGAAGAAATAACATTGATAAGTGTCGGAGGCACATGAATTTTGTCCGCATAAATCTGGCGTTTGTGGCACTTCTTTGCAAATCTGTAACAGTCAGATTCCATTGTCAGCCAATAGTAACCTGCCCTTAGCATATTTTTAGCCATCGAATGTCCATTGGCATGAGTGCCAAATGAACCTTCATGAATCTCATGCATCAATATGTCTTCTTCGTGTCTATCCATGCATCTGAGCAAGACCATGCCATAATTTCTCTTGTACAACACATTTTCACTAAGGAAGAAACTGCCAGCCAATCTTCTCAATGTCTTTCTATCTTTATTTGAAGCACCAATCGGGTATTCTTGAGTCTGGATAAAATGCTTGATATCGTAATACCAAGGTGTCTAATATGCTACCTCTTCTATTTTAAACACATAAGCGGTCCTATCCAGTCGCCGAACTATAATTCGAGGTATATCATTCCAAGTACTCACTTGATACATAGAAGCCAAAGTTGCCAGAGCATCCGCCATTTTATTTTCGTCTATGGGGATGTGATGGAATTCAACTTTATTAAAGAAGGGTAACAATCTTCTAGCATAATCTTTGTAAGGGATCAAGCCGGGGTGACGAGTATCCCACTCTCCTTTAATCTGATTTATTACCAAAGCTGAATCTCCATACACATCTAGAATTTTAATTCTGAGATCAATAGCTTCCTCGAGACCTATGATGCAAGCCTAATATTCTGCCATATTATTAGTACAATAAAATGTCAACCTTGTATTAAAAGGAATGTGTGATCCATGTGGAGTGACAATCACAACACCAAATTCCTTTACCATAAGCATTCACTGCTCCATCAAATATCATGCTCCATCAAGATTCAGGATCAGGACCTTCCTCAGGAAATGGTTCATCATAATCTTTCACTTTTAGAAACATCACATCCTCATCAGGGAAATCATACTTCAAAGACTGATAATCATCAACTAGTTGGTGAGCAAGATAATCTGCTAACACGCTGCTTTTAATAGCTTTTTGAGTGCAGGTATTCGATGTCATATTCAGATAACAGCATCTGCCAGCGGGTAATCCTCCCAGCAAGAGAAGGCTTTTCAAAAATGTACTTGATTGGATCCATTTTGGAGATCAACCAAGTAGTGTGATTCAACATATACTGCCGCAAACGTTTTGTCGCCCAGGCCAGACAACATGTCTTTTCCAGCATGGAATACCGCGACATACAATCAGTAAACTTTTTACTGAGATAATAAATGGTGTACTCTTTCTTCCCTGTTTCATCTTGTTGTCCCGGAATACAACCCATGGAATTATCTAACATTGTCAGATACATAATCAATGGTCTTCCTACAACAGGAGGAATCAAGATAGGAGGTTCAAGCAGATATTCTTTAATACTTTCAAATGCCCTTTGGCAGTCATCTGTCCACACACAACCTTGATCTTTCTTTAATAACTTAAAGATTGGTTCACACGTTGCAGTCATGTGGGAAATGAATCTGGAAATATAATTCAAATGCCCGAGGAACCCTCTGACTTGCTTTTTAGTTCTCGGCGCTGGCATTTCTTGAATTGCTTTGACTTTATCAGGGTAAACTTCAATCCCTCTCTAGCTAACAATGAAACCCAATAATTTCCATGATCGAACATTGAAGGTACACTTATTTGGATTTAAGCGGTGATGATACTTCCTCAAACGCTGAAACAACTTCAACAAATCTTCTACATGCCCTTTCTTCAGTATGGGATTTAGCAATCATATCATCAACATATACCTCAATTTCCTTGTGCATCGGATCATGGAATAAGGTTGTCATAGCCCTCTGGTACGTTGCACCGGCATTCTTCAACCCGAAGAGCATCACTCTGTAACATAATGTTCCCCAGGGTGTGATAAACGTTGTTTTTTCCATGTCATCGGGAGCCATATTTATTTGATTATACACGGAAAATCCGTCCATGAATGACAAAACATTGAATTTTGTTGTGCTATCCACTAACATATCAATGTGTGGCAATGGAAAATCATCTTTTGGACTAGCTTTATTTAGATCTCTGTAATCTACGCACATGCGAACTTTTCCGTCTTTCTTTGGTACTGGGACAATATTGGAAATCCACTGAGGGTACACTGATGTCACAAGAAAACCAGCATTAATCTGCTTTAGAACTTCTTCTTTGATCTACACTGCCATATCTGGGTGAGTTCTTCGCAACTTCTGTTTGATTGGCGGGCACTCTGGCTTCAGCGGAAAACAGTGCTCTACAATATCTGTATCTAGACCAGGCATATCTTGGTAAGACCAAGAAAAAATATCCACATACTCTTTCAACATCTCAATCAACCTACTCTTCACATCAGGATGCAGCAATGCTCAAATCTTGACTTCCTTCGGATCTTCTTCTGAACCCAAATTGATTACTTCCAATGGTTTATTATATGGCTGAATGGCATTCTCCTCGCGCTCAAGCAACATTAAGACCCCTTCTGGAATCTCATCATAGTCTTCTTCTTCGGCCCCATACACAAGACATTCAAAGTTGGGAGAGGGTGCAGGATCATTATATTCAACAGGTTTTTTAATTAATCTGCACATATGATTTATGATTGCTTTTAGAAACTGACACATATAACAAGTGATCATGTAGATTGAATTTTAGTTATTATTTATTTTGAAAGGTTTTTCCTGATTACCATTTTCCAAGAAAAAAGCAAAAAATAAAAACACAATTTGGGAAACAAAGACAACTTTTATTATTAATTTTAAAAATCAAAGCAAACCAATAAGCCCATACAATATCAATACCTTCACCTTGGGCAGCGTGAAAGCTTTTCAAAAACATTAACAAAAACAAATTACTTTGAAACATGTATGCAAGAGGGAACATCAATGGTGATCCAGTTCTGAACCCTAACTCTGCATCACATAATTTGGCATTTCTGGCTCTGCTTCATCTTCCATAATGACATTAATCTCGGAAACAATTGGATAAAGATAACCCCCTCTATGAAAGAAGTATTGATACCTGCCTGTAGTAGACTTCAGCTTCATGCTCTTATCTTTATCATTCTTCACGGAGAACCCCAAGCCAGGTCTATTCTTGTTTACAGGTGGATCAACAATATATCCCCATACTTCACTATAGGCATTACGCACAACCTGCTGAGCATCCTTAAACGAAGCCATAGATTTCTCATTTCCTCTTATTTATCAATGGAGAAAGCTTGGAACTGGGTTCCAAAAGCAGCTTCATTCGCTTCCACAATACTGAAAGAGGACAAGTGAGATATCAATAATGCATGTTCTCCATTTATAATTACCACTTTTCCTTCACGCACAAACTTCAACTTCTGGTGTAAAGTCGAAGTGACAGCCCCTGCCTTATGTATCCACGACCGTCCCAACAAACAGCTGTAAGCGGGTATAATGTCCATGACCTGGAAAGTAATCTGAAACAAATGTGGGCCTATATGAATAGGCAAGTCCATTTCAACAATAAAAGATTTCTTTGATCCATCAAACGCTTTCACAATTATGCCACTCGGGCACATGGGTGTTCCTTGATATTTCAACTTCATAAGTGTAATCCTCGGTATAACGTTCAAAGCAGATCCATTATTAATCAGCATATTGGATAATGAATCATTCTTGCAATTCATAGAGATATGAAGGGCCAGGTTATGATTTCTTTCTTCATCGGGCAATTCATCATTGCAGAAAATCGGGTTATTACATGACGTAATGTTCCCTACCACACTGCTAAATTAGTCTACAGGCATATCACTTTCCACGAAAGTTTGGTCCAATACCCTCATCAAAGATTCTCTATGAGCATAGGAGTTCATCAATAAAGCCAAGATAGATATTTTTGAAGGAGTCTGCAGTAGCTGATCTACAATTATGTAGTCGCTCATCTTGATTATCTTCAAAATATCGTCTACCTCTATTTCTATCATAGCTCCACTAGATTCACCAACTTCCTTCTTGGGTTCAACATCTTCAACAATTTTCTTTCCAGTACTAACATCCCTACAAACGATTGATGCAAATACACGACCACTGCGGGTCACTCTGCTAGTCTCAGCAATATTTCCAACATTAGGCATTGGCTGGATGGGAACTTCCACACCATCCTCTAAAATTGTAGCATTATATTTGTAGGGTACAACCTTGTCTGACTTGTAGGGGACATGACCCTACAAACTAATCACCAATTAAGTAATAGCTGGCTTGCTATGATATTCAACTTCAAAAGGTGTGGGTGCACAAAAACAAGGCACAATGACATTTACTCCCTCTTCAACACATTCAGTCATTATAGAGTCATCTCTGGAAAACATATCTTTATCTGAGGAGAATAACTCATCTGTAGAGGCATACTCATCATCTGACTCTTCTTCAGCCAAACAAAGCCTAATCTCATTAACCTTATGGTAATCATCCCTTAGGCCTGTAACCTTGATAGTTCAATTATCCAACAACAACTGAACACTCCTTACAATTGAACATCCTCGGGAGTCTCGGCAGCAAATTCATCAAGATCCATACCGATGTTCTACCTGACTAGCCATGTGGCAGAAAGTAGCATGAAATTGTACAAGATCTTCATTCATATATTCCACATCAAATATTTAAACTCTCCAGGACATCCAGAAACCATGTTTACTTCCTCTTCATACTCTGCCCTAGGCCAGCTTATGTGGATGAGGCCCTCATCCATCATCTCCTGCATATCAGCCTTTATCTTGTCACAACCCTGTATATTTGTACTGCAAATAGCACAACCGGCATGGTCATGCGTATAATAGCTAAATTCACAGAGGTCTGCATGCATTTTTACCAAATCTCCTCTAACCAATTTAATATCAAAAATCTGGAAGTCGCCTGGACAACCGACCACCATGTTCACATCATTTTCTCCTTCATGCTTGGGAAAAGGATTATCTTTCACATTAGGGCCAACATCCTTGAAGGATAAGATACCATACTTCACCAATTTTTGTACTTCAGTTTTCAAAGGATATCAGTTCTCAACATTGTGCCCTGGTGCCCCCTGATGAAAAGCACATGTTTTGTCTTCCTTGTAATACCAAGGCAACAGTGATGGTATAGCGGGAGGTGGTATGGTCTCAACCAACTTATTTTGAATTAATGTCGGGAGTAATTATGTATAACTCATAGAGATAAGGTCATAACTCTCCCTAATGGGATGGTCTCTGATAAACAATGGTGGTTGGAGCTACACCAACAATTGGAGTTACTGAGGCGACTTGTTAATGAAGCTGATATTTTTTTCTAGGAGGATTAAC
This sequence comes from Vicia faba, assembly GCA_948472305.1. Taxonomy (NCBI): domain Eukaryota; kingdom Viridiplantae; phylum Streptophyta; class Magnoliopsida; order Fabales; family Fabaceae; genus Vicia; species Vicia faba. The sequence continues at coordinate 252,177,589 of OX451741.1, forward strand.
CATCCTCTCTTGCATAACAGCATTTGTATCTCCTTCCTTCTTTTTGGAAAACCCATAGGATGGCTTCTTCGTACTTCTAGAACTTTCACTTTTTGTTAAACGCCCCTCTCTTACAGCCTCTTCCAAATGGATACCCATGCCCACCATTTCAGTAAAGTCACTTGGTGCACTCGCTACCATCCTCTCATAGTAGAAAGCACCTAGAGTCTTCAATAAAATCTTATTCATCTCCTTCTCTTCTATGGGAGGAATCACTTGGGCGGATACCTCACGCCATCTCTGTGCATATTCTTTGAATGATTCCCTGTCTTTCTGGACCATGGCCCTGAGTTGATCACGATCAGAAGCCATGTCCATGTTGTATTTGTATTGTCTGATAAATGCTTCTCCCAAGTCGTTGAAAATATGGATATTGACATTGTCCAAACTCATATACCACTTCAGCGCAACACCAATCAAACTATCCTGAAAAAAGTGAATCAACAGACTTTGATCATCAGTATGGGTAGACATTCTTCTTACATATATCACAAGATGATCACGAGGACAAGTGTTTCCCTTGTACTTCTTGAATTCCGGGACTTTAAATTTCGCAGGTATGTTGACATTCGGGATCAAGCATAAATCATTCACATTCTGCCCAAACAATTCCTTCCCCCTGAGGGCCTTCATCTCCCTCCACATCTTGTCAAACTGATCTTGAAAATCATCCATTCTATCACAGAGACCTAAGCCTTCACTTGGTGGAGGGAAAGGACGATACATATCATCATTTGCAAATGGGACCATATTCACCGAAAAAGGTGCAATATGAGTAATATGTACCACAGGAGGTGCAGGAGTAATAGTAGTCTGAACAACTGGAGTAACTCGAGGATCAAGATTGAAACCTTCAGGCACAAAGTTCTCTGGAACTAACTATGGACAACCTTGAGGCATACGATTCTGAACAACAACTAGAGTAGCAGACACAAGAACAGTTGGAGCTTCAGTAGTAACCCTTATCTGTTGAGGTTGAACACTCGGTGGCTAATTCTGAGAATCCACCAAAGATTCCATCAGAGCAGTGAGATTGGCCATTCCAGCCTTCAGATCAGAAACTTCCTCGTGCAGCTCACGATTCTCTTGTTCTAAGTTGTCCATCTTCCTTCTGAAATTAGCTCGAGTATTGTAGTGGTGAGACAACTTGTTGAATGAAGTAAAGAAGCTTGTTAAGACACATAGATATGCATAATAAATGCAAGAAATATATGCAATATGATACATGATATGCAATTCACATGACTTATTTTATTTATTAATATTTCAAGGGACTTAAAGATTTATAGACACATTACAAATATCAAAGTAATAACACATTTGAAATACTGAAAAGTTGTATTATAATAACTTCAAAATGGATTACAAGTTTTAATAATCCCAAGTACAAGATGAAAATAAAGTCTAAAACCCTAAGAAGTAAAGCTGATGGAGATCACTCTATATGTTGGCGCTTCCCTGTAAGCCTGGCAATCTGAGTCTTCATCCTCTAGTTTTGTTCCGCATATCTGGTGGCAACCTCCTTCCAATCACTTGAATCAGGAAGTGAGCAACTAGAATCTGACTGAGGCTTAGGAGTAAATAAATCCCCTTTCCTCTCCATCATCTCTACAGCCCGACTCTCGAGAATCTCAATCAAGTCGTCTTTCTCCTTCAAGTCTGCTCTATAGGAAATCTATAAAGTTTGGCACTTATTCTTCCAAGCATCCTTTTCCTGCTGCATTATTACCAAAGCAAGTTGTAGCTCTTCCACATCATCCAATAGGGGATGAGTAGTCTTCACAAACAAATCAGGCATAGGTGCTTCCCGGGAATACGACATCTTCAACTGAATAGCTCTCGTTTGGACCCACTGAAGATAAGGCTTCAAAGAAACAACCCCCCTAGGTCCCAAATCTTTCCTACTCTTCCTATGAATGTGACGACAAGCTTTCATAATATGATCCCTATCTTCCTTATGGTCTTCTCCCTCCTTTAGGAAGAAACTACTCAAATGAATACTATTTGGTTTATCCCTCATCGGATAACCAAGTTATCATCGTGCAAGAACAAGGTTGTACTTAATTCCTCCATTTGTACCAAGAAGAGGTACATTGGGGAAACCTCCACAATTGTCGAAAATCTCTACATCATAGTAAGCCCAATGATACGAATCAATATCTGAGTGAGTAAGTGCCATGATCTTAGGAGCCCAACGGGGTTCCTTCCTGACATCCCAAAAAGCATCATACTGAGGCATATGAGAAATAAACCACCGGTACAACAAAGGCGTGCCACAGATAATCATCCCCCATGATAAGAATTCCGAAGATGAATAGAGTAATAAGCATCACCCAACAATGTAGGAACTGGGTTTCTAATCATGAAGATCCTGATAGCATTAATGTCAACAAACTTGTCCACATTAGGAAATAAGAACAACTCTTAAGCAAGTAGAGCAAAGATGGCCTCAAAAGCGACTGTACTCTTCATCTGGCAAAGTAACGAGCTTTCTCCAATAAGAACTGAGCTGGTAATCCTCTAATCCCTCCTTTAGTAGTTATATGGGATTCAACCTAAGACTTCCCCAGATGGATCAAAGCAGCAATCTCGTGTGGTTTTGGCTCACCCTCCAAACCAGTAAAAGGAACACGATTGATAATAGATAAATCCAACAGATAAGAGTACTCCTCTAGTGTAGGCATCAACTGATAATTAGGGAAAGTAAAGCAATGATACATCGGATCATTGAACTGGACCAAGGTCGAGAGAATACCCTCCTTCATCCAAAGCTTCATGAGAGGAATGGTGGATCCCTACTTCTTCCGAAAATCTGCAAAACACACAATCTCGGGAATTAGACTGATCAACTCATCTATCCAGAATCCATGGTCAAAATGGTACCTGAGATATTCTCAAATGTGCAACTTTCAAGTCCCTTGAAATAAAGTTTCTTCAAAATATGCTTATGAGTGCATGGATGCGTGCTGCAACAATCACATACAAGATCACAAACATAGGGTTCATAGGTTCAACGTTACGAGCATGAGGTCGAAGGTACTACCCATAAGGTAAGGTCTAAAAGTTATCACATGCCGAACAAGGTTATAGAGGTTCCTAGAGTCTACATCCTTCTTTCGGATATTACCAATTTCCCGATTGACTCGATAATTAGTTATATTCTCAAGAAAAACTCGTCCAAGCATACTATCGTGTGACAACTATTTCCGGATTACTCCGTCATAGCTTCCGCACTACACCTAAAAGGCCAAGATGGGTTAGGTATTCTACAATCCTCAGCTTCAGCAGGCTGCCAGGTCGAAAGCAATACGTCTTCTCGATTACTCGGTAAATGACACTACAGTCAAAGGGGCTTCCACTGAGTGGGGGATCTCATGCCTCCTTTTTTGGGATTATTCCCTCAAAGTTAACATGACTATATCGCCCGTCCTATCTTAAAGTTTCCCAAGTCCGGGTATATGACTTATGTGAAATCACCAAGCACCTTGGAAACCAGGAAAATCCAGGAAAACATATATACAACAAATAATATAAGACATAAACAACAATGTCACATATACAGATATAAACAAAGATAGGTTTAACCCACTTAGGGATGGACCAGCAAGAGGTCAATCTTTCCCTAATGAAGTCTCCATTTTTTCTGTAGCAGCAGAAATGTTTAAGACTAAGCCATTGGATTGACTAGACTTATACAGATTAAAATAAAAAACGTCACCGCGCTTTATTGTTTCCAAAAGAATGGGAAAAGATCGAATAACCCAAAAAGAGGGGGAAAGATTCTAGGTAAGGGGGTTGGTTATGCAAAGGGAAGGTATTATCACCCTAAACATCTACGGTACTCCGCAGAAACCTCTTTGTAAAATCTGTATATTTTGGCTATAAAATGTTGTGTGTAAAATAAATGGTGGAGGTCAGAAATGAAATATTTTTTAGGATTTTTGCACCTGTTGCGGTTGCGAACCTTTAGTGCCTACGTACCACCTTTCGTGCAATAGGGGATCAGGGTACACGTAGTTCACCTTTAAAAAATTTAAAACAAAAATAAGTATGTTGGTTAATTTTATGAGATAAGACATCACCGTCATTGTCCGTGTGGAAAACATACTTACTACCCACAATTATGAGAAAGGAGAATTTTCATCATCTCAAAGTGGAGGATATGGCTTGGATTTTAAAATCAACAACGCCTCACTCAACACCCAAGTGGAAAATATCTCTCTTCACTACACATTGTAGAAGTATAGTTGTTTGCATCACTACAAGGATTGACAAGAGTCCAATCTTTTGAGAAAAGTTTTAAAATAAAAATCCAAAGTGGAAAAATGATTTAAAATGAGATTGATTGACTTTTAGTCTTCTCACAAAAAATGTCAATGTATATTAAGTTGATTGGAGTTTATTTATGAAAATGTTTTGAAAATTCATGGACCTAAGTCCAAGTTTATTATGAAAATGGTTCAAGTTTCAAAATAAGAAGAGTTTTCAAAAGGATAGAGAAGATTTTTGAAATTAAAGAAGATGGGAGGAGAAGAAGATATTATCATAAGGAAGAACCATCTACCCAACAAGAAGCCAATACTTGAAATTATGAGTCAAGATAGAATTCTCGTTCTTTAGATTGAAACCAAACAAGAAAAGATACTAGACCTCTTGAGAGAACCAAACTTCAAGTGTATTAAGTCTTCACAAAAATTGGGAAGAGTAACAGCTTTATACGGGTGAATTCCAGATTACAAACAAAGTATGTAATCACAATAACCTGCATACAAAACAAACAAGCAATCCAATGTCTTGAGGTAAACCTCAATAACTCTAGACAAAATATCAATTAAGGTCAAAAAGTCTCCAACATAGGCAAAGGTTTCTAATCCTAAGTCCAAGAAGTCCAATACTCCATAATGCCAAGGATAGTAACCAAATATTCCAAGTATCATCAAAGATTTTTATGGTTCATGTTGATTATTAGGTATCTTCAAAAAAAAAGAAAAGTTCAAGTGAGCAAAATAAAAATGACAAGAAAGTAAATGCTCAAGTGAGCAAAGATGAAAAATAGAATGAAATATAAATGCTAAAGTAAATGGTGCATAAAATAAAAGAGCATAAAATAAAACACAAAATAAAGTCAATTATTAGTAATTAGTGGTTAGTTGGATGACCATCTTGAAACTTGCATTTGGAACTCATTAGAGGATTGGTAGAACCAAAGCCTCCATGCAAAAAGTTGAATTTGCTTTTTGTCAAGTATATCATCCATTTAAGAATCCTCAAAAGTACCATTTAATGATCAACGATGTTTAAGTGATCCGCGTTGACCAAAAGTGATGTAGATCCATTAGAGGATTGGTAGAACCAAAGCCTCCACACAATGAATCTCAAGGTTAATGGATCAAAGAAATCAAATTAACATGCTTGGGCTTGCAAACATAGGTTTGGGCTACGAATGATCATTTATTCGAATCGGAACAAAATTTAGCACCATGTTAAGCAATCGTAAGTGGACTTATATAGAAGTTGCACCTATTTTGAGGTCGAACAATAGCAATTTATGCACCATTTGTTTTGAGACATGATATAGAGATCATGCTCCAATAACACTTAGTGCAATAAGAAAGGGATGAGATGAAGAGGGAAGGAAAAAAAGAATAAACCACATTTGAATCAAAATTTAATCAAACTATTATTAAAATCATTCATCCATATTTATGAAGTTAAACTCAACACCATGGATCCAATGATGTTAATAAAGTTCATGATCAAAATTTCAATCCAAAATCAGCCAGAAAATATACAAAAATTAAATTGTATTTTAAAATAAAAGAATAAGGGTTTAAAAATGGTTAAAAATGAAAATAACAGAGAAAAAAAGGAAACTATGTTCAAATTAATCAAGAAAAAATAAGTAAGACCATAAAAAAGTCAGGAATGGACTCAAATATTTTTATAAAATTTTTGGTAATTTTCTAGAGTCAGAAACTATTTTTTAAAATTAAAAGAAATGAGTAAAATAAAACAAAAATGATAAAAATAACAAAGTCAGAAATAGAAAATAAATGAGCTCACCAATATTTGTCACAATATCATTGGATCATTCCATATTTTTTTAGAATTTAAAAATGCATAAAAGTATTTTTAAACATTTAAAAAAATTCAAATAAAGTGAGAAAATTTATAAAAAATATCAAAACACAAAATAAAATTGTAAAAAAATAAAAATCAGAAATAGAAAAATCAAAGATATTTTTCATAATTTTTTCAGATTTTTTGGACTTAAAATGAATTTTTTATGATTTTTTTGAAATTTAAAATAATTAAATATAAAAATCAGAAAATAGAATAAAAACCAAAAATATGTGGACCAATGGATGAGAGTCAAAACGCGTTAGTAATCAAATCCAAGGGATCTGGCACGTTGTGCATATCATGGTCATTATTGAATAAAACACTAAATCAAATATAAAATCAGATTTCAAAAAATATAAACGGCACGCCATCATTGGTTGGAAGATGACACGTTGGTCATCTTCAACCTCTAGCCAACGTGAAATACAGGTCTCTCAAATTATAAAATTAGAAGCTCAGACCTATGCCATTCGCTTCGTTTCATCAAGACAAAGACAACCACACATTTGCGAAAAATTTATATAAACTGTAGCTCAAGCAATTTGGAAGGAAAGTTTTGAAAAGGGATTTGAAATTTCATTGTTAAAACGTGTTTCCAGTTAAAAGCAAGTATTGCAACTAGAACCAGAGCAATGAGAACTTCACAATAGTATCAAAGTTTGAGAGAATTGGTGAAGGAATCTACCTATTGACGTTAAGTTGCAGAGCTTTGAAACTGGACTTCTATGAATCAATATAGGTCATAATTCTTGAAGGTAATTATATGGTTAGCTTTAGGGAAGATCAAGGGAGGTGAATTGATAGAAAAAATAGATTAAAAAAGGATTGAACAATGATTTCGAAGTTGTAGAAAAGTGAGTTATGGAGTGAGTTTTGCAAGGTGATTTTGGTTGTTCAAGCTTGAGAAAACGAATGGGATAGCTCATGTATTTATAGGAGAAGCAAATGGGATCAGAAGGAAGGGTGAATGATGTAATTTGGAGGGAATTCATGTGGGTATGCATCATGAACAACGTGTGACTTGTTTAGCATCAAACCTCAGCCAAATCGTGCATTTCATGATGCTAAACGCCTTTGGAAAGTTGCTAAACATGATTAGAAGAAAAAACGCATGGAAAACTTGTGATTAGAAGCCAAAACAAAGATTTTAAAATATGACTTGTGATGAAACTTCAGTTTCAAGTTACCAAATTCAAATCAATGGCATTCTCAATTCAAGGGGTCTTAAGGCACGGTTCTTGATGCTTTAGGAAGATGAGATTATAAGCTTTGCAATGGGAAAAGAATGGGATCAAATGGATGTTTGAGATGAAAGTTGCAATGAGTCAAAGTTGGGAAAAAAGAGGTTGACTTTCCATACTTAGAAATATTTCAAGTTTTTCTTCAAAAGTGACCTATAATGTTTTGCATCCAAACATGGCCTTCCTCTTGGAATTTACTCTTGACCAAAAAAGATGGCATGAAATAGACCTCTTGAATAACATTTTGAAACTTGAACCATTCAAAATATCCAAAAATTGAGAGAGTTAGGAATTGTTGAAGTTGAAAACAAATCATGAAATGACCTATAATCTTTTGTATCCTTAGGGCATCTTCCATACATTTTCTCACTTTGCACATAAAAGAAGGAATAAAGATCACATCCTCAAGATCATTATGGAAAATGAGTAGGCTCAAGGTGATAAAAATTGTCCAAGTTATGATCATTTGAAGTCACACATGGGAAGTTGGGGGTTCATTTGGAGGACTTGTAATCTTTCTTAATCATCAAGTTTCTTCCACATGAAAAATCCTTGAAACTTTTGAAGTGATTTGTTAATAACTCTTTGAAGAGAAGGATATTTTTGGAATCACTCAAAAATACCAAAATATGAGCAAGATATACTCCGTTGAAGTTCAAAAACCCTAGCTCCTAGACCAGGAAAATGCTTTGAGGGAGTTTGACAATTTTGAACAACCTTCTTGTACGTACACTCTTGATTTGTAAATAGAAGTTGTTGAATATTATAATGAGAACTCATATCCATCAAAACCACTTCCATATCTTGAGAATTGAGAGAAATATGCACTTGTGGCCAATGGGAACAAGACCTTGTCCAACCATGACAACTTCTTCAATCAACCCCTTGTACTTTTGAATCAATCTTGATAAATTTATAAATGTGGTGAACCAAAATAAACCTTACCATGCCATTTCTTCCAAAACAAATTCAATGGTGAGGTTTGAATTTCTCCAGCTTTATTGACTAGGGCATGGAAATAAACTCATGAACCCTTGGATCTACTTGCTAAACCACATTGCCTTTACCTACATTATTAACAAGTAAGACAAACCAACATTGCATTTTATTAATTAAAAGGAAAGTCATAACAAAACATGCATGATCACAAAAGAAAAACAAGTCAAGGTGCTTGGTGATTCCTCAAAGAGAGAAGCTAAAGATAGGGGGGAGAACCAAAAGCCCTAATGTGATCTTGTTGTGGCTGAATTAATATGGTATGATGAAGGGATCTTAGGGGCAAAAATTGGGGTACAAAACTATGCAGGAGGAGTTAAATCAATTCACCAGAAATGACGTATGGGATCTGGTTCCAAAACCAAAAGGGTTCAACGTCATTGGAACAAAGTGGGTATTCAGAAACAAACTGAATGAACAAGGAGAAGTCATCAGAAACAAGGCACGACTGGTTGCAAAAGGTTATAGTCAGTAAGATAGGATAAACTATACAGAAACCTTTGGTCCAGTCTCCAGGTTAGAATCTTTCAGACTCTTAATTTCTTTTGCTTTGAATAATGACATAACTCTCTATCAGATGGATTTCAAAAGTGCATTCTTAAACGGATACATTGATGAAGAGGTTTATGTGCACCAACCCCCTGGGTTTGAAAATTCCAAACATCCAGAATATATTTTCAAACTAAAGAAATCACTTTATGGTCTGAAACAAGCTCGCAGAGCTTGGTATGAAACACTTAGTAGCTTTTTGTTAGAAAAGGAATTCACCAGAGGGAAAGTGGACACAACCTTGTTCTGTAAGACACTTAAGAATGACATTTTAGTTTGTCAAATTTATATAGATGATATAATATTTGGATCTACTAAAGCTTCTCTGGGAAGAGAATTTGCTAAGTCTATGCAGGAAGAGTTTGAAATGATCTTGATGGGAGAACTCAAATTATTTCGGGGCATTCAGATCAATCAAACTCCATAAGGAACCTACATACACCAGAGCAAATACGTCAGAGAACTTCTGAAGAAATTTGACCTATCAGAGTGTAAGCCATCTAAGACTCCAATGCATCCCACATGCATTCTGGAAAAGGAAGAGGTAAGTAAAAAGGTAGAACAGAAGATATACAAAGGTATGATTGGTTCTCTCTTATATCTTATAACTTCAAGACCTAACATTCTCTACGGTTTTGCTTATGTGCCAGATTCCAATCAGATCCTAGAGAATATCACTTAACATCTGTTAAGCAAATTTTCAAGTATCTGAAAGGTACTACTAACCTTGGTTTGTTTTATAGAAAAACTAGTGAATACAATTTAGTAGGGTACTGTGATGCTGACTTCGCTGGATACAGAGTAGAAAGAAAAAGCACTTTTGGAAGCGGCCAGTTTTTGGGAAAAAATCTGATCTCATGGACCAACAATAGGTAATCCACAATTGTGTTGTCAACAGATGAAGCTGAATACATAGAAGTTACTGGATGCGGCACATAAATGCTCTAGATGAAGAGTCGACTTGAATACTTCAACATATTTGAGAGTAACATTCCTATATTCTGTGATAATACTTCTGCTATATGTTTATCTAGGAATCCTATTTTGCATTCTAGGGCTAAGCATATAGAAATAAAACATCACTTTATTAGGCTCTCTATTCATAAAGGAATCATTTCCTTAAAATTTATTGACACGGACCATCAATGGGCTAATGTCTTTACTAAGCCACTTTCTGAAGATAGGTTTAATTTCATTCTGAAACATCTCAGCATGAAATTATGTCCAGAATAAGAGTTTTATTTATATATTCATTAACCCTCATAACTTTATTTTTTCTTTGTGAACATCTGATCAACAAGTCTTCAGAAATTAGAAGAACAGTTGCATCAGAATCTATCTAAGAAGATCTGAACGATTCATTTCAAAGATAGAGGTGTGCAATTCACATTATCAACATTTGTCATCCTCTCACAAGCGTCCTTCTAAGGCTGAACACGCGTTCAAATTCTGAAGGGTCTAAGGCTTTGATTGGATGCATTGAGACGCATGTCATTGGTAACTGTTTCTTATCTCCCTGCCAACCCATATTTTCAGGATTCATAATTGCTATGTAATCATTACTTTGTTTTCTCTTATTGATTAAGTTTTCAAAGATTATAAATACACACTCACTATCACTTTCACTTTTTCTCGCTTCTATTTTTCTCTCTAGTTTTTCGTTTGCAAAAACCCTTTTTCTCAGAAATCTCAAACAGTCAGTGTGAACAATGACATCTTCTTCAAGCGCAAAAATATTCAATGTGCTCCTGGTTCATCATCAACAGCAGAACAGTACAAAGAACCAATAAGAACCTTACTCACTCCAATTGAATCTCTTGTAGTTCTCAGCGAGCTTATCATCGACTTTGAAAGCCTGAAGGAGAATGGGTTTGATATTTCTGCAGATGTAGCTGCTCAAGGTTGGAACAGGTATTTCGATTGTCTTATAGGTCCAGTGTTCCCAATTTTGGTAAAGGAATTTTGGATTCATGCAACTTCCTCCAATCACCAAGTTACGTCTTATGTAATAGGGAAGAAAATTGCAATTACTGAAGATTTAATTGCAAAGTTGATTGGGTGCAAGGGCGGAGGAATCAGGTGCAGCGACATGGCTAGGAAATTTTATGACCTAAAAGCCATATCAAGAGTAATCTTCACTTCTGGATAGCCATCCAACAAGATTAGAGATCTAAAGGACTACCTCAGAATCTGGGCAAAGATCATTATGGGTTGTATTAACCACAGGTAGCCAACAAGCTCTCCTGACTACATCAATATTGATCAATAGTTTCTGTTATATTTTATTTTGAAGAATACAAGAATAAACCTTCCTCACTTGCTTTTCAATCATCTGAGAACAAGTGTGAGGGAAACAAGAGAATATGAAAGAACCAAGAGGGAATGGATACCTCTGGGCATGTTAATTTCTGATATTCTGACTGTGAATAGGTTGATAGAGCATATGACAGAAGCTCAACAGATAAGCACGCTGGAGGCATATGCTGCAAAACCCCTTAATGCTAAGAAACTGAAAAAGATGAAGATTATTGACAGTATTAAAAAGGAACCAACCATTGCTACACATGAAGTCATCATGACAAGGAGAATCCTTCTGAAAGATTTTCCTCTATTTTCTGAGATTGATGCTACACCAGAAATAGTGGTCAGATACTTAAAAGCATGCAAGAAGGATGGAACTGCTCCAGAACTTAACATTCAAGATCTGCATCAGCATGCTCTAGATGTTGTCTTAAAGAAGTCAAGAAAAGCTGCAGGAGAAAGATCTTCTCAGAGGACTCCAAAACTGCTAAAAAGAAAGGTAACAATTCTTTTATTTCTGTTGTAGAATCAATAATTTTTCCAACATCTGAAACACCTTCCTCTCCAAAACCAACAGAAGATCCCTCACCTCAAACATTTGAAGACTTTGATATAGAGTTTGACCCTTATGTAACTCTAGAAAACATCCTAAACAAACCTCTCTCTCCAAATCCACATCTAGAACAAAATCATCCAGAACTTGATAGAGTTCTTTCTGATATTGATATATTTGATCCAGATTTTCAAACTCCTCAACCAGAAAATCCAAACCTTCAAACTCCCCAAACAGAAAATCCAAACCTTCAAACCACTCAACCAGAAAATCCAAATGCCACCGCTAACCAACCAGAAGATTCATATACAGACTCTGATACCACAACACCAATTCCTTGAATAACATAACCTCTCATGGTTCGAGAACCTCTCTCCATCCTAGACATTCAAGAAATTCCATCACCTTATCATTCCACACCACCAAATATACCTCCATCTCCAATCATCATTTCTGATTCGCCTACTCCCTCTCCTATTAACCCTCCAGAAGATCACTTCAGAACATTCATTGACTTAGAAGCACTGGATATCCTAGCCTCAACCTCTCACAAAATTGCCATTCCTAAACCTAAACCGACCATAACCAAAGCAAATGTTGGTAGAAACTTATTGATTTTTGAAATAGAATTAATGAAATGGGTTAACTCTTAGAAGCAGGCAAGTCTAGAAAATCCAAATCCCGCTACATCTGATTCTCACTGGAATCGGTTTAGAAGATGGTTTAACTCAGAATCATAGAAGCTCAAAGAATTAAGCTATGAGCTGGCTCAGCAGAACTTTTGTGATGAGCTGAAAGTTTTCAAGGATCAAGTTCTGAGTCACTGGGAATGGAAAACTATCCTTCTGCTGGACAATGCTCCCTAGAAAGAGCACCAACCTTCAGAATTTATTGAACCATGCTCTGAAAAACTTCCTTTGTCTATTATTTAAGAAAAAGGAAAAGCAACTGAAGAAGCCACTGAATCAGAAAATGCTACAGATTTTCTGATAAACTTGCATCTTCTGATGATACACCAGCTTCATCTTTTGTTATGCAAACTCTAGAAGATTTAAATAAAGAGAATATTTTAATCAAAGAAATATTGGACAAGCAAGAAGACATGAGTAAAGAAATCAAAGAAATGCTGGGAAAACAAGAGGAATCAAGCACTCAGATTAAGAGCTTGTTGGAAGCTTTGTTCACATGACTTCCCCCTCCTTAATCTTAGTTGTTTTTATAACTTGTTTTCTGCATTCATCTATCTTGTTTTATCTGGCTCTGAAAATGTTATTGAAATCGGGTTTTAATATAAATCATATTTTTTGACTCTGAATATTAATGTTTATATTGCTTTTTGATTCCTGACAAAAAAGGGGGAGAACGTAAGATATTTTCAATAATAGTATATCGGGACAAGGTCTCAAACATTTTAAATATAATAACTTCTCGCTTTTTTTCTGAAAGGGAAACAGGAACAAAATCTGATGAAGACAAAAGGAGATGCATCAAAAGCTCTGATCAAAATGAACTTCGGGGAAGAAATTCATATCTATCTGAGTACTCAACTCACGGGAGACTCTCTAATGCTTTATGTTCTGTCTATTTTTATTGAAATATCCTAGTTTTTGTCATCATCAAAAAAGAGGAGATTGTTAGAACATAGTTTGATTCTACAACCCTCGTAAGAGTTTTGATGATAACCAACATAAAGAACAAATATTCACTCTAAAATTATATTCTATTTTGTAGAGAAGTTATGACGGAAGTGGATCAGAAGTTAAGCTACAAGGTTGTTCATGTTGTGAACGTATACTTATCTCAGAATATTCTGATGAATGAAGATTAGAATTTGCGCTAAGAGAAAGACATTTTAACTCTAAACGGAAGTCTAACGCTGCAAATAGGACCTTATGATTCTGACCTTCCAAGTTCTGAAGCAAAGCAGCAAATAGATTCCTTAATGTTCTGAAGCATTACTATTCATCAAAGTTGTATCAATTGCAACGGCTACAAACAAACAAGGATCTTCTAATTGAGGAAAGCGCATTAACTGACATTCATCAAGTTTCCTATTGCACAAGATTGCTGCGCATATTTAAACAAAGTACAAGGTTAAATCATTTAGGATTTACAACACTGCAATTCACAATCTTTCAATGCTGCTACTGCTTATTCATATTATTATCTAAATTGTGTAATACATCACAAGTTTTTGATATTGTTTTTGTAACGAAAAGCATATTGTACACTGATTTATTCATACTTTTGTTAGTGCAATTCCTTGAGATAAATCGGGTTGTGGTTGTACTCAAGAAGACTTTGGCAGTTGTCAAAGTAGATTTGTAATCAGTTTGATTAATGAATTAAGTCCTTGTTGGAGAGAGGAAAAATCACCTTGGCGGGTGGACTGAAGTAGTTTGAGATCAAACGGACCAGGATAAAAATCATCGTGTCATTTGCATTGATTTTTAAGATCCCAATTCAACCCCCCTTCTTGTGTTTTTCAATTCTTTAGGTTTTTTGTCTAACATTTCCTTTGTTGCAAACACATGAGCTAGTCTATCCACACGTAGAACGACAATACGAGGCATATCGTTCCAAGTATTTACTTGATACATAATCCAAAGTGGCTAAAGCATCCTCCATCTGATTTTCATCTCTGGGAATATGATGGAATTCAACATTATTAAAGCAGGGTAATAATCTTCTAGCATAGTCTTTGTAAGGGATCAAACCAGGACGACGAGTATCCCATTATCCTTTAATCTAATTTATTACCAAATCTGAATCACCATATACATCTAGAATTTTGATCCTGAGATCAATAGCCTCCTCGAGACCCATGATACAAGCTTCATACTCTGCCATGTTATTGGTGCAATCAAATGCCAATGTTGCAGTAAATGGGATATGAGACCCATGGGGAGTGATAATCATAACACCAATTCCTTTCCCATAAGCATTCACAGCTCCATCAAACACCATGCCCCAACGAGATTCAGGATTAGGACCTTCCTCAGGCAACGGTTCATCACAATCTTTTATTTTCAAAAACATAACATCCTCATCAAGGAAATCATATTTAACAGACTAATAATCATTAACTGGTTGGTGAGCAAGATAATCTGCCAACACATTGCTTTTTATAGCCTTCTGAGTACGGTATTCAATATCATATTCAGACAACAGTATCTTCCAATGGGAAATTCTCCCAGTAAAAGAAGGCTTTTCAAAAATATACTTAATTGGATCCATTTTGGAAATCAACCAAGTAGTATGATTCAACATATATTGCCGCAACCACTTTACCGCCCAAGCCAAAGCACAACATGTCTTTTCCATCATAAAATACCGCGACTCGTAGTTAGTAAACTTCTTGCTGAGAAAATAAATGGCATATTCCTTTCTCCTCTTTCATCTTGTTGTCCCAAAATATAACCCATAGAATTATCTAACACTGCCAGATACATAACCAATGGTCTTCCTTCAACAAGCAGGAGCAAGATAGGAGGTTCAAGCAGATACTCTTTAATTCTATCAAATTCCCTTTTGAAATCATTTGTCCACACACAACCCAGATCTTTCTTTAACAACTTAAAGATCGGCTCACATGTTGCAGTCATATGGGAGATAAATTTGGAAACATAATTCAAACGCCCAAGGAAGCCTCTAACTTCCTTTTAAGTTCTTGGTAACAGAATTTCTTGAATTGCTTTAACTTTATCAAGGTTAACTTAAATTCCTTTTTGGATGACAATGAAACCTAACAATTTTCCTGATCAGACACCAAAGGTGCATTTATTTGGATTCAAGCGGAGACGATACTTCCTCAAACGCTGAAACAATTTCAAAAAATATTCTATATGCCCTTCTTAAGTCTGGGATTTGGAAATCATATCATCATCATATACCTCAATTTCTTTGTGCATCAGATCATGGAATAAAGTTGTCATAACCCTCTGGTACGTTGCACCAGCGTTCTTCAACACGAAAGGAGTCACTCTGTAACAGAATGTTCCCCAGGGTGTGACAAACATTGTTTTATCCATGTCCTCAAGAGCCATTCTGATTTGATTATATCCGGAAAATCCCTCCATGAATGAGAATACTTTGAATTTTGTTGTATTATCAACTAACATATCAATATGTGGCAATGGAAAATCATCTTTTTTGGACTAGCTTTGTTTAAATCTCTATAATCCAAGCACATGCGAAATTTTTCGTCTTTCTTTGGTACAGGGACAATATTGGCAATCCACTGAGGGCACACTGATGTTACAAGAAAACCGGCATTAATCTTCTTTAAAACTTCTTCTTTAATTTTCACTGCCATATCAGGGTGAGTTCTTTGTAATTTCTGCTTGATTGGCGGACATTATGGATTTAGCGGCACATGGTGTTCCACAATATCAGTATCAAATCCCGACATATCTTGGTAAGACCAAGAAAATATATCCACATACTCTTTCAACAATTAAATCAACCTTCTCTTCACGTCGAGATGTAACAGTACTCCAATCTTGACATCTTTCAAATCTTCCTCTGAACCCAAATTGATTATCTCCAACGGATCTTTATACGGCTGAATGTCACTTTCCTCGCACTCAAGCAACCGTGAAACCTCTTCTGGGATTTCATCATATTCTTCTTCTTAAGCCACATATGTAGGATATTCAAAGTTGGGAGACAGTGCAGGGTAATTGTATTTAACATGTTTTTTAATTAATATGCACATATGATTTATGATTGCTTTTAGAAACTGACACATATAGCTAGTGATTATGGATATTTATTTACAGTTATTATTTATTTTGAAATGAATTTTTCTAATTACCAATTTCCAAGAAAAAGTAGAAAATAAAGACATAATTTGGGAATCAAAGACAACTTTTATTATTGATTTTAAAGATCAAAGCAACAGATATGCCCATACAATATCAATACTTTCACCTTGGGCAGAGTGAAAGATTTTTTGAAAATATTAACAAAAAAAAAATTTACTTTGAGACATGAATGCAAGAGGGAATATCAATAGTGATCCAATTTTGGACTCTAACTCCATGTGTCATGTAGTTCAAAATCTTCTGCTCTGCTTCACCTTCCACACTAGCATTGATCCTAGAAATAGTTGGATGAAGGTAACCTTCGCTATGAAAGATATCCTGATATTTTTCCCAAACCACACTTCAGTTTCATATTCTCACCTTTACCATTCTTCACAGAGAATCCCAAACCAGCTCTATTCTTATTCACAAGTGGATCCACAATCTGCCCCTATACTTTACTAGGGCCATTATGCACTACCTGTTCAGCATCCTTAAACAAAGCTATAGATTCTGATTTCCCTTATATTATCAATGGATAAAGCTTGGAACTGAGTTCCAATGGCAGCTTCATCTGCTTCTATAACACTGAAAGAGGATAAATGAGATATTAACAAAGCCTATTCTCCATTTATGATGACCACCTTTCCTTCACGAACAAACTTCAACTTCTGGTGCAAATTTGAAGTAACAGCTCTTGCCTGGTGTATCCATGGTCGTCCCAGTAAACAGTTGTAAGAGGGCACAATATCCATAACGTGGAAAGTAATCTGAAATAAGTGCGGGCCTATATGAATAGGCAAATCTACTTCCCCAATGACAGACTTCCTTGATCCATCGAAGGCTTTCACAATTATGCCACTTGGGCGCATGGGAGTTCCTTGGTACTTCAAATTCATAAGTGTGCTCCTTGGTATGGAATTTAAAGCAGACCCATTATCAATCAACACATTGGATGGTGAATCATTCTTATAATTCATGGAGATATGGAGAGCCAAATTATGATTCCTTCCTTCATCGGGAAACTCGACATCACAGAAGCTTAAGTTATTACAGGATGTAATATTCCCGACAACACTACTGAATTGGTCCAAAGGCATATCACTTTCTACAAAAGCTTGATCCAATAATATCATCAAAGATTCCTTGTGGGAAGAAGAGTTCATTAGCAAGGCTAGAATAGATATCTTTGATGGAGTCTGCAACAATTGATCTACGATCCTGTAGTCACTCTTCTTGATAATCTTTAATATATCGTCCAGATATTTTTCCAGAGTAGTAGCGCTAGATTCCCCTACTTCTTTCTTAGGTTCAGTACTTTCGAAAATCTTTTTATCAGCATTAACATTTCCTCGAATGATAGGTGTGAAAACACAACCACTACGGGTTACTCGACTGGCTTCAGCAATATTCTTGACATCAGACAAAGGTTGGATGGGAACTTCCATGCCATCCTCTAGGATTATAGCATTGTATTTGTATGGCACGGCTTTGTCTGATTCGTAAGGAACAGGACCTGACAAGCAAATCACCACTGGAGAAACAACTGGTTTGCTATGGTACTCAATCTCTATAGGGGCAGGAACACCAAAACAAGGCACAATAACATTCACCCCCTCTTCAGAATGCTTAGACATCACAAAATCATTGTTGGAGAACATATATTCATCTGCAGAAGCATACTCATCATCTGACATAGTTTCGACCGAGAAATCTCCAATCAAGTTAATCCCACGGTAATCAGCTTTGTTGCCTGAAATCTTGATAGTACCATTATCTAATAACAATTGAACACCCTTTCTCACTATGGAATAACCATGAGAATCTCTACAACAGATCCAACAAGACCCATAATGGTGTTCTTCTTGACCATCCATGTGACAGAAGGTAGCGTGCAACTGCACCAAATCATCATTTATATGATCCACGTCAAAAATATGGAATTCTCCAGGACATCCCAAGACCATATTCACATCTTCTTCGTACTCTTCCCTTGTCCTGATTATATGAATGGGGCCCTCATCCATTATTTTCTGAAGATCAGCTTTTATCTTATCACATCCCTGGATATCGGTACTGCAAATACCACAACCAGCATGGTCATGTGTATAGTAACTAAAATCGCAAAGGTCAGCATGCATCTTTACCAAATCTACTCTAACCAGGTTTATATCAAAAATCCTAAAGTCCCCTGGACAACCAACAACCATGTTTACATCAATTTCTCCTCCATGCTTTGGAAAAGGATTATCTTTTACATTAGGGACAACATATTTAAAGGATAAAAGGCTATATCTCACCATCTTTTGTACTTCAAATTTCAAAGGATAACAATTCTCAATATTATGCCCTGGTGCTCCCTGTTGAAAATCACACACCTAGTCAGCCTTATAATACCAAGGTAAAGGTGATGGTATAGCAGGGGGTGACCTGGTCTGAACCAACTTCTTCTGAATCAAAGCCGGGAGCAACTCGGCATAGCTCATCGGAATTGAGTCAAATTCTTCTCTCTTATTACTTTTCCCTTTATTCCCCTGAGGAGATGGTCTCTAATAGGAAATTATGGTTGGAGCTACATTGACGACTGAAGTCACAGAAGCAACTTGTTGCTGGTACAGTTGATGCCTTCTAGTTGGTCTAATCTTCCTTTCTCCAATAATAGAATTCATTTCACTTTCTTTATTTCGAGAGAAACTGTATGACGACTTCTTTGTCCCTTCATCTCTTGTCAAACAACCCTCTCTGAAAGCCTCTTCCAAACGAACACCCATGCTTACCATTTCGGTAAAATCACTCGGAGTACTGGCTACATCCTTTCATAATAAAATGATCCAAGGGTTTTTAGGAAGACCTTGGTCATTTATTATTCTCCCATAGGTGGCACCACCTGGGCACCTATCTCGTGCCATCTCTACCCATATTCTTTGAATGAGTCCTTGTCTCTCTGAGCCATTTCACTCAACTGGTCATGGTCAGGTGCCATGAACATATTGTACTTATACTATTTGATAAAGGCTTCCCCTAGATCATTGAAAGTGCGGATAGTACTACTGTCCAGACTCATATACCACTTCAGAGCAGCACCAGTTAAACTATCTTGGAAGAAATGAATGATAAAACGCTGAGCATCAGTATGGGTAGACATTTTCCTGATACACATCACAAGGTGGTCACGAGGGCAAGAGTTTCCCTTGTACCTCTCAAATTTTGGTACTTTAAACTTGGCTGGAACCTTTACATTAGGAACCAGGAAGATCTCACTGACGTTTTGTCCAAACTATTCTTTTCCTCAAAGGGCCTTCATTTCCTTCTACATCTCATTGATCTGGTCTTGAAAGTCATCCAAACGATCGTAGAAACCCATATTTTCACTCGGTGGAGGAACAGGACAATAAATTTCATCATTAACAAATGGCATAACATTCACCGAAGGAGGTGCAGTATAGTGGATCTCATTTCTAGCAACAGGAGTAATATGCACCATAGGAGGTGCGAGAGTAGCAGCAGCTTGCACAACTAGAGCAGCTTGAGTGTTAAGATTAAAACCTTCTGGCATGAAGTTTTCAGGCATTCCCCACGGGTAACCCTGAGGCATACGGTTATGAGCAACAATAATTGGGGTAATAGAAATAGGAACTGATGGACCTTCTGAAGTAATTTTTGTTTGTTGAGGTTGAGCAAGTGGTGGTTGATTTTGAGCAGCCACCAATGATTCCATCAAAGCAGTAAGATTATCCATACCAGCCTTTAAAGCAGTAACTTCTTCGCGCAGCTCGCGATTCTCTTGTTCAAGATTCTCTATTTTCTTCCTGGAATTAGCTCGAGTATTGTACTGGTGAGACAACTTACTGAACGAAGTAGAGAAATTCAGTAAGACACCTGGGTATGAACAGAAATGCAAGAAATATGTACCAGATGATGCATGATATATGATGCACATAATTTATTTTTTATTATTAACATTTCAAGGGACTCAAAGAATTATAGACAATTTTGAAAATATTATAGTACTAACACATTTTGAAATACTAAAAATCTCATTATAATAACTTCAAAATGGATTACAAATTTTTAGTACAAGTTTAAACAATCCCAAGTACAAGAAGAGATAGAATCTAAAATCCTACAAAGCAAAGCTTATGAAGATCACTCCACAAACTGATGCTTTCCTGTGAGTCTTGAAATCTAAGACTTCAACTTCTTGTTCTCTTATGTATATCTGTCGGAGACCTCTTTCCAACTACCAGAGTCAGGAAGTGAATGAATAAGTCTTGACTGAGCTATAGAGGAAAATAAATCCTCTTTCCTCTCCATCATCTCTAGAGCACGACTCTCAAGAATCTTGATCAAGTCATCCTTCTCCTTTAAGACTTCTCGGTAGGACATCTCTAAAGTCTGACACTTATTCTTCCAAGCCTCCTTCTCCTGCTGCATCCTGACTAGGGCAAGCTGAAGCTCTTCCACATCATCTAAAAGGGGAGGAATGGTCTTCACAAACATATCAGGCATAGGTGCTCTACGGTAATACGACATCTTTAATTGAATTTCCCTTGCTTGTACCCATCGGAGATAAGGTTCCAAAGAAACAACTCATCTAGGTCCCAAGTCCTTTCTACTCTTCCTATGAACATGGCGCCAAGCCTTTGCAATATCCTCCTTAGATTTCATATGATCCTTTCCATATTTGAAAAAGAAACCACTCAAATGAATACTATTTATGTTATCTCTCATCGGATATCCAAGTTGTCGTCGTGCAAGAACAGGATTGTAGTTAATTCCTCCCTTTGTACCAGGAAGAGGTACATTGGGGAAACTACTATAACTATCGACAATATCTATATCATGGTAAGCCTGATAATACCAAACAATATCTGAATGAGTGAGGGCCATAATCTTTGGAGCCCAATGAGGTTTCTTCTTGATATCCCAGAAATCATCAGACAAAGGTAAGTGAGAAATAAACCACTGATACAACAAAGGTGTGCAACAAATTATCATCCCTCCATGATAAGAATCCCGAAGATGAATAGAGTAATAAGCATCTCTTAATAATGTAGGGACTAGATTCCCTATCAAAAAGACCCTGATGGAATTGATATCTACAAAATTGTCGATGTTCGGAAATAAGAATAACCCATAAGCAAGTAGAGAAAAGATAGCCTAAAAAGCAAATGTACTCTTCATCCTAGCAAAATAACGAGCTTTCTCTAATTAAAACTAAGTGGGTAATCCTCTAATTCCTCCTTTGGTAGTCATGTAGGCCTCAATCTTAGACTTCTCCAAATGAACCATAGCATCAAACTCTTGAGACTTTGGCTCCTCCTCCAAACCGGTGAAAGGAACACGATCAATAATAGGTAAACACAGTAGATCCTCCAATGTAGGCATCAAATGATAATTAGGGAAAGTGAAACATTAATACATCAGATCATAGAATTAGACCAAAGTCGAGAGAATCCCATCCTTCATCTTAAGCTTCATGAGAGAAACGATGTATCCACACTTCTTCTGAAAATCTGTAGAACTCTCAATCTCGGGAACCAGACTCATCAAATCATCTATCTTAGGATTCTTAAAATTGTACTTCCGAGGCTTTCTTTTTCCAGAATCCATGGTCAAAAGTACCTGAGATATTTGCAAAAAGTAAACTTTAAGTCCCTTGAACCAAAATGTCTTAAAGGATGCTCATGGGTGCATGAATGCATGATGTAACAATCACACACAAGACCACAAACATGGGGGGTTTATAGGTTTGACATCACGAGCATGAGGTCAAAGGTACTACCCACAAGGTATGGTCTAATAGTTTATCACCTGCCGAACAAGGTTCTAAGAGGTTCCCATAGTCTACATCGTTCCTTCGAATATTACCAATGTCCCGATTGACTCGGTAATTAGTAATATTCTCAAGAAAAACTCGTCTGAGTGTAGTATTGCGTGACAACTATTTCTGAATTACCCTGTCATAGTTTCCGCACTACACCTAAAAGGCCAAGATGGGTTAAAGGTTCTATGTTCCTCAGCTTCATCAGGCTCCCAGGGCCTCCACTGTGTGGGGGATCTCATGCCTCCTTTTTTGGGATTACTCCCTCAAAGTTAACATGACTATACTGCCCGTCCTATCTTAAGTTTTCCCATGTCCGGGTAGAGAACTTATTAGAAATCACCAAGCATCCTTAAAACCAGGAAAATCCAGAGAAACATATATACAACATATAATATACAAACAACAATAGCACATATAAAAATAAATAACCCACTTAGGTATGGACCAACAATTGGTCGATCTTTCCCCAGTGAAGTCTCCATTTTTTTCTATAGCAGTAGAAATGTTGAGAGTAAGCCATTAGATTGACTTAACTCACACAGGCCAAAATAAAAATCGCCACCGCACTTTATTTTTTCCAAAGGAATGGGAAAAGAGAGAATAACCCAAAAAAAGGGGAGAGAATCTAAGTTCGGGGATTGGTTATGCAAAGGGAAGGTATTAGCACCCTCAACATCTACGGTACTCCACAGGAACCTCTTTGTAAATCTGTGTATTTTTTTTATATAAAAGTTGTATACAAAAATAGATTGTGGGGATGAGAAAAGAAGTATTTTTTATAATTTTTTCACCCGTCGCGGTTGCAAATCTTTAGTTCCTACGTACCACCTTCTGTGCAATAGGGGATCGAGATACTTGTAGTTCACCTTTAAAAAATTTAAAACACAAATGTGTTGGTTAATTTTAAGAGATGAGACATTATCGTCTTATCCGAGTGGAAGATCATACTTACTACCCACGCTTATGAGAAAGGAGAATTTGCGTCATCTAAAAGTGGAGGATATGGCTTAGATTTTAAAATCAACAAAGCCTCACTCAACACCCAAGTGGAAAATATCTCACTTCACTACATATCGTAAAAGTATAGTATTTCGCATCACTACAAGGATTGACAAGAGTATAATATTTTAGGAAAAAGTTTTTAAGATAAAAAGCCAAATTGGCAAATGGTTTGAATGAGATTGTTTGACTTTTAGTCTTCTCACAAAAATGTCAGAGTATGGTTAAGTTGTTTAAAGTTTGATTAATGATAACACATGATCGCACTGCATATTTGACTCAAATAACATGTGTTTTTCATAAATTTTAGTATAGTTTTCTTGCATTATGCTTGTATTTGTCTTGTTTTCAGGCAACATGCCCATTTGGAGCTCTTCTTGAAGAAACCAAGGGAAAAGGCCAAGGAATCGAGATTTTCAGTGAAATCCTACACATGTCGTTCAGCTCAACGACCGCAATAGGGGGGCGCCATGACGTGTCCCACTCCACCCAGGGGATAACTGCCACGACCCCCACGATCTCTCCATCAGCACACTTAGCGCCCGTAGAGAGGCCTCATCGCCCGCGGTCTTTGATAAGCTCCTTCCTGTTCAAAAGGAGCTGGGGGCATTTCTGTCAAAGCATATCTTGGAGAACTTCTATAAATAGTAGTTTTCATTTCATTTTCTAGCATCCAACTTAGTCTTGCATTGCTAAGCCTATACTCACTTGTAAAAGAAATAATTCGCCACATTGGAGGATTATTGCGTCATAGTTTTGATTAGGTTGGAGCATCTAGTTTATTTACTATCTTGCCGCCATTTTACTTCAAACATTTACTTTCCAGTTGTACCAAGATTTAAAGACTCCGATTTGGAGCATGTTTCTATTTAAGTTTTCTATTTTATTCAATCTCTTTGTCTTGCACTTGCATTAATTATTTTATTACCTTGACTTACCTTTATTACTATGTTTATTTTGATCAACTTTAATATGCTTGCTTTTATTTCCATGTCTGGCTAAATAGTTCAAGGTTGGAATGTAAGGATCATTGTCATGATAGCATTGCAACACCGTATCAGTAGAACCACTTTAGGGGTTGTTTTAACTTTTAACACAAATTTTCCGTACTTAATATTTTTGGATAAGATCAAAAGCCGTCTGTTGTACCCCAAAATTTGCCCTCCCATAATTCTTCAAGAAAATGCCAAGTCAAGCTTCAAAATTCCCCAAGGGTTGCACAGTGCAAGAGCCTCCTATACAGTCAAGATTAGGGTTTTTGTTCTGATCAAGAAAATGAAGTTTCCAAAGGCCCAATCAAGTCTCATATTCCTACAAATATGGTCAAGCATCCTCATATCAAGTTTCAAGACATTCAGCACAAAATTGCACAGTCAAAACCCCAAATTGCACTACAGTCAACTGTAGGGGTAAAATGGTCATTTGACAGTCAAAAGTTCAAATTTTTGGTCAACATATCATTTTGAAGCCACAAACATCATTTGATCAATGCTTGATCATGATTCTCAAAATTTGGCTCAGAAATCATCAAGATGCAAAAGTTTCCTTATTTGGACAGTTGAAAAAGTCAACTGAAATTGACCAGGGCATAACTTTCACATGGATTATCAGAAAAATTCCATCCAAAGCTCATTTTGAAGAGAAAGACATTTCCTACAACGCATCTTCATACTTCAAGTCCAAGAAATGCTCTCACAAAAAGTTATCAATTTCAACATTATAGGTCATTTTCAAAAGTCAACAAAAAGGGACTTTAAGTCAAAGGCCATAACTTGAGATTGGTAAATCAAAATGACATGGGACTAAAGGCATTGGTTAGAGGACTCAAAGACCTTTCCAAAATGTCCAAGAACATGAGAAAATCTTAAAAATTGAGCAAGTTATGCCTTGTAGAAGTTGGGAAATTTTTGGATATTTTGAAAAGTCAACATTGATTCAAATGACCTAAAATTGCTAATGGGCCCATTTTTCTTCCACAAATCATCATCCATAGCATGTGCACGACCACTTGGCCCAAAGGGAAGTATTTTCTCATTTTTTATTTATTTATTTGAATTTTTATTTATAATAATTCACTTAAATCAATTAAATATGTGAAAAATATTTAACTTAACCTAACAAATCTTTGTGTACATGTTTTATTCTTAATAATTCGTGCATATCCCAATATAGAAAGATTTGGATGGAATTGATCTTAATTGATACAAAGTTGTATGAAAAATATTTGAAAAAAGATCCTAGAAAATCAATTTTCAAAATCAATGAATGCAATGGATTTGATTGATTTTTCTTGACCTAATGGACTCAATACAAAAGCCTGAACACAACCCTAGTGCAAGAACACACGCAGCTGCCCAACAAAGCCATAACCAAACTTGAAATTTTTCTCAAAAAAGTCAATTCTGAAAACTCACTTCTAGGGCGATTCAAGGCAGAACTTTTGTTCCATTAGTTTCCTCGAACATCACTGGACGTGTCCCAATCAAAAACATTCACTCAAACTCCAAGAATTGGTAACACGAATGCAAACTGTACCAAGAAAAATTCATAATCGTGCATCATGATTTACGCATCCTTTGTAATTTTTAATACTTGATTCATGTTCATTATGAAGTTTTGAAGCTAACCAATACATTTAATTGTATTTTTATGTGCTACACGCGATTATGCCATGTTTGATTTTTAGGGTTTACAGAGCTTCAGATTAGGGGTTTTTGACTGGGGAAAAATTGGCCCTCAAGACCACCACCATCCAACTCAGCACACTCAGGCGACCTTAAGACCACCCTCGCGCTCAATTTATGAGTGACTGAGGGCTAATCGCTATTTTCCCTAAAGCCACCTAACAGAACGCGTATAAAACCGTTGCTTAATGTTTTGTGTTTCAGGGATGTGGAGAAGACGATATCGTGGCACACGGTGATAGGTTGATTCAAAAACTCGCGCGCGTTTCCAAAGCCATTGACAATCTTCTTTTATAATATTTATTTGTTATATTAGTTTACAGATAAACAAAGCGCTTCAGTGGCAAACGTGTTGGTTGGAAAGGTACATGACCTGGGTTCGAGCCCCAGGTCTTTCATGTTTCCATATTATTTTTCAATTTCCAATCATATGCAGTTTCAATAATAAAGTGTACCATGCACCTTCTCCACCAAGCCATCCACGCGTCCATCAGAATCAGATCAAAGGCTATGAATTAAGAGACACGGTGAGTCCCAGTCAATGCTTCAACATGCTACCTGGCAAAAGTCAAACGGACCAAGGTTGTTGGGCCAGAATTCTTGGATTAAACCTCCTATTTGGGGACTACCACCCCCCCTGGTTTGCAATTCTCTATATTTTCCTTATATTTTATTTTCAACTATTATTTTATTTTCTTTATTGTTTTGAATTAATCAATTATTTTCACAAAAATATAAAAATACACATAAAAATCAGAAAAGAGAAAAAATAATAAAATATTATTTATTTTAGTATTTTCATAAGCAAATTTGCATGTAAATAAAATTAGTCTTAAATTAGGAGTTAATTTTAATTCTTTTAAATAATAAATCAAAAAATGTAGAACTAGGGTTTAATTAACAATTTTTCATCCTTTTTATTTTTCTTTTATAATAATTAAAATAATTAAATATTTATTTTCATGAATTAAATTGAATATAAAAATTAGGTTTAATTTAGGTTAAATTTTAACGTCTTCTTAATAAATTAAAATAAAATAGAATTAGGGTTAGCATTTAATTGCAATTAATTTTTTCTATTAAATCCTAAAATATTAAAAACACAAAAAAAAAAACAAATTCTTGCTTTCTTTTTTAATTAATTAATTCATCGTTAATTCAACTTTTGCAAAAGGGTCCAACGCCCTCGTTTCGTTTTAATTCTTATTAACTCGCATTTATTTTTATTTCTCTATAATATTTATGTATCTCTCCCAAGGCCATGTAACCTTTTAATTTTCTCGCGCTTTAAACTCTTTTACTTTATTTACTTTCTGTCAAATCGGGTTCGAGAAACTTTTGGCGATGTGGACCCGCGCCTTTTGTAATAGCTTAGAATTTACTTTTCCCGCAATACTTTTAACTGTTAATCAAAGCATGAAAGAATGTATGGACATAAATAAAAACAAACGCTAGAACACCAATAACATGACAAGATAAATGCAAATGAAAACGACACACAAACCGCACACACCACCCCTAGGGTACACCTCACTGTTGCCTTGCCTCGAAAGGTGATCGTCGAGTAGAGGATATTTTAGTAAGTCCTCATGATCCGGGAACCTGGAATGAGGGTAGCTTCTAAGGTGTCTTCCTATTGCTCCGGTGATCACCATGTCCCGAACCTTCGAATTGACCCGAACACCTCCAACGGTGGTGCTACCTACCTCTCAATGGTGGGATGGCACTACTTTAAAGGACATTTACACAGACGAATTCCTTAGGGTAGGTAGACGACTCTAGATACTTGCTCTAAATTTCAAACAAATCAAAAATACTTTTCACACCGACACCTTTTCAAAAAGCTTTTGAAAGCAACTTTTCAAACACTCTTGAGGACTGATACAAGAGTCGAACTGAAATTTTCAAAGAAACTTTTTTTTAAAACCCACAGTTGAAAAGCAAACAAACCATTTTTGAAAACACAATGAGCAAGTATCTAAGAGCCCATGGATAACCATGGATAGAAAGGGTGCTAACACCTTCCCTTTCTATAACCTACCTCCCGAACCGAGAGCAATCTCTATAAGGAATTTTTCTGTGCTTTTGTCCTTTCCATTTGGAGAAAATAAAAGACGGTGGCGACTCTTGCTTCCGCGACATTTCGCGAACCAGCGTTAAACAGTCAGTTCCAGATCCACCGATCACAGAACTGGCGACTCTGCTGGGGATACTTTATAAAGTGAGGTGTACCTTAGGACTAAGATCACTGTGTTTTCAATTGCTTTCTTTGCTTGCTTTAAATTGTGGGACTGTCTTGGGAGTTCTATAGATCCTAACCCGGATCTGGGGGATACCTTCTTAGAAAGTAGCAACAAGGCTGTGAGGGAACTGTGCGGGGTATACCGACATGGTTGAAACAGTCTGCTACGTTGATGTGGCACTTTGGTGTGTACCGGTAACCCTTGAGTTCAGTCAAGGAGAGTACGGGGCCTCCGCGTGGTGTCATGAAGCATCAACAGACCTTAGGAACCTTAATTGAACTATCTTGGCCTCTTTAGGGTAGTGAGATAACTGACTTTGGTGCAGTCCGAGGTTGGTTGATACTCGATACTACACTCAATTGAGGGTTTCTTTCCTGGAATATTTCGGTCGCCAGTTCAGTGGCTAAATCGAAACGATGAACAATGAAAGCAATCCTGTGATATTGGGAGCCTTAGAACCCGGTTACTTTGATTAGGACAGGTTGAACCCACCAACTTCAAGAGGGTACTACCCAGACCCCATGCTGGCCTTAAACCTTAAGGGCCTGTCTTGTGTGCCTTGTGTGCCTTACATGTTTGTCTTTGTAAATATCTGTGGTGTGTTTAATCATAGCATCATGACATCATCCAGCATCATATGCATTGGCTAACCATTTCAGGGGTTCGAATTTTCATCTTTGTTCTTGTTTTGTAGGACATGGAAACTGTTCGTAGAAAGACAATTCAAATCAGTCTTGTAAGGACCCCTCCTCAGCTTAAGGAGCTTATATCCAGGATTCCTGAGAACTCTTCATTCAGTGAAAGACATGGAAGCCTCATCAGCTTGGTCAATACCAATATTGAGGAAGATATGATAAAGGTCCTGTTCCAGTTCTTTGATCCTCTGCATCACTGTTTCACCTTCTTGGACTATCAGTTGGTACCTACATTGGAGGAGTTCTCCCGGCTCCTGAAGATCCCTATCCTTGATCAGCTACCCTTCAACGGTACAGAAAAGGAACCTAAGCTTGAAGAGATTGCTAAAGCCTTGCACCTACAGTCATCTGACCTCAAGGGACATTGGGAAGTTAGAAGTGGTATCAAAGGGTTCTTAGCCAGGTTTCTGTTTGAAAAGGCCCATGAATGTTGGAACTCCCTTGACTTGCAAGCTTTTGAAGAAGTTGTGGCCCTCCTTGTCTATGGTTTGGTGTTGTTCCCTAACCCAGATCAGCTTATTGATATCAGTGTTGTTCAGATCTTCATGTCCAGGAATCCTATACCTATGTTGCTGGGGGACATCCTTCACTCATGTTACACTCGAACCATGAGAAAAAGAGGTGTCCTTATGTGTTGCACTCCTCTCCTGGGAAGGTGGTTTATTTCGCACCTTCCACAATCAGTCTTGAAGAATGAGCGGGGTTTGAGGTGGTCACAACGGTTGATGACTCTCATACATGCAGATATACATTGGTGCCCTAGGTCCAGAGAAGATGTCACTATCATTGATCGTTGCGGGGAGTACCCTAATGTTCCTTTACTTGGAATCAGAGGAGGTATTACTTACAGCCCATGCCTGGCTTGGAGACAGTTTGGTTATGCTCGGAGGGATGGTCCTCATGACATGTTAATTCCTGACATAGTTTTTGACTTCGACAATGATACTCAAGGACTTCGCCAGAGATTTATCAGAGCCTGGAGGATGCCAAGTAGGATAGACAGCAAGACACTGGGGCACAGGAATTCCATCCCGTTGGAACCTTATCTCAAGTGGGTACGCGCCCGCTCTCAGAAGTTAGTGATGCCTTATCCTCACATGCTCCCAGTAATCAAAGAACCAGTCTTGGAAGGAGAAGTGTCCTATACTATTCAGCACCCTGATATGCCCACATCCTGGGAAGAGATGCAGAAGAGCTGGATCCAGCTTAAGGAAGAACGGAATTCTCTTGAGACTAGTCTACATTCCAGTGAAAGGAAGGTCTTGGAGCTCACCCGCCTGTTGCATGAGGAGAGGAATCTCAACACTTACATAGCTCCAAAGAGGATGCGTAGCATATTCTGGGATTGATTTGATTTTTGTATTATTTGCCCATGAGGCTTTGATGTACTAAACAATTATTTCCTTAATGATAACGTGTGTTCCTTTTTGTCTACAACAAATTTGAACTTTCAAACCCTTGAATGCATTGCATAAACACATCTCATTCATCATGTGCATAGCAGGTTTTCCCCTTTTCAGGTTGCTTACAGTTCTTCGCTGTTTATTTCAGCATTATGAATCCCGATTCGTCATCAACTGAGACATCAATCAAGGCTCTTCAGGTGCAGAATGCACAATTCCAGGAATTAATCAAGGGTTTGGCTCAGGGCCAAGAAGAACTGAAGGCTATGCTCCTGAAGAAGGAGAAGAAGAAGAAGAGAAGAACTGTTCTGTTCAACTCGGGCCGAAGGTTTGGCAATACTCTGCAGCAGGAAGAGGCTGGTTCTTCTGTTGGCAAGAGTAGTCCTCAGGCAGAAGCAAGGGTTCCTAGTCCGGTAGTCTCCGACAACGAGACTGATTTTGATGAAGAGCAGTACCCTCCTGCAGAAGACAGATACAAGCAACTGGAGGATAGGTTGAAAGCTATGGAGGTTCAACAGGTACCTGGGCTGGATTTCGGAGATCTGGGTTTGTCAACTGGTGTGATCATCCCTCACAAGTTCAAAGCACCATCCTTCTCTAAGTATGACGGGGCGTCTTGTCCCAAGCTGCATCTAAGGTCCTATGTTCGGAAAATTCAACCGTACTCTGCGGATAAGAATTTGTGGATCCACTTCTTCCAGGAGAGTCTTTCAGGGACTCATCTCGAATGGTTCTATCAGCTGGATGGGACCAAAGTTCGTAACTGGGAGGAGTTGGCTACTGCTTTCTATAAGCAGTATCAATATAATGCCGACCTTGCCCCTACACGTACCCAACTCCAGGGTATGTCGTTAGGTGCAAGTGAAGGTTTTAAGGAGTACGCTCAGAAGTGGAGAGACCTGGCTGGTAGGGTGCAGCCACCATTGACTGATCGGGAGTTGGTAGACATGTTCTTGGGGACCCTATCTGGGCCGTTTTTCAACCATCTGATCGGGAATTCTTCTGCTGGGTTCACTGATTTGATTCTAACTGGAGAGAGAATTGAGGCTGGGCTGAAGTCTGGGAAGATTCCGAAGGGTGCATCATCTAGTTCTGAGAAGAAACCCTTCAAGAAGGAGTCTAGTGCCGTGTATGGTTCCAAGAGATCAGAGAGACCTGAGCGCCGCCAATCTGTCAGTGCGGTAATGATTGCTAAGCCTGCTGCCGCTCCTCGGCCGACCAATCCTCAAAGGGCTGAAAGACCCCGGAGGGAGTTTACCCGGTTAAGCATGACCTTATCGCAGATCCTGCCACAGTTGCTATCCACCAATTTGGTGACTGTCAGGGAGGCTCCGAAGTTCCCCAATACTGCATCTCCCAAGTACAACCCGAATGCTCGTTGTGCTTATCATTCTGATAGCCCGGGGCATGCCACTGATGACTGTTGGGCATTAAGGAACAAGCTGCAGGACCTTATTGACGCCAAGGAGGTACAGTTTGAGGCATCTGAGAAGCCTAATGTAGTGACAGCTCCCCTGCCTGCTCATGGAGTGAATGCTACTGGGGACGAAGAGGAAGTTGATGAAGCTGAGTTTGATAGCTGGATCTACCCGGCAACCGACAGTGGATCTAACAATTGGAGTGCAAAGGACAATCTCCCTGTTTCTCTTGTTACTGAGTAATGAATTCCTATGTTTTGTTATTTTGTAATAAACAATAAATAAACTCTTTGGCCCGGTGTCTTACCCGAGGCACCGTGGTTCTATTTGTGAGGGCATATAAATTGTCATTTCATATATCATGAATGAAAATCTTGGACGTTTTCCCGCATTGCAAATATTGTGCTCCTTTTCTGTCTTCATTTCCTTTACATATATTTCAAAACAGATGTATTTACACACACACTCACTCATACAGGTTTCAACCCACTCTGGATCTCACTAATAACAACTCTGCTACTGCCAATTATGACTTCGAAAATCTGATCAACTTAGCCGAAGACGAAGGTGAAGATGATTGCGAAGTGCCTGGCGAGCTTGCAAGACTGTTACTTCAGGAAGAGAGGGCAATTCAACCCCATGAAGAGCCAGTGGAAACAATAAACTTGGGTACTGAGGCAGACAGGAAAGAGGTAAAGATTGGTGCCAACCTAGAGCTCAGCGTGAAGCAACGGTTGACTCAAATGCTGCATGATTATATGGAGATCTTTGCCTGGTCTTACGAAGACATGCCCGGGTTGGATACCGATATTGTGGTCCATCACTTGCCAACTAAGGAAGACTACCCTCCAGTTAAGCAAAAGGTCCGTCGGATGCGTCCAGAGATGTCTGAGAAGATTAAAGCCGAGGTTATGAAACAGTTTGATGCTGGGTTCCTTGCAGTGACTTCTTACCCTCAGTGGGTCGCTAATGTGGTGCCAGTACCTAAGAAGGACGGTAAGGTCAGAATGTGTGTCGACTACAGGGATCTGAACAGGGCCAGCCCCAAGGATGACTTCCCTTTACCTCACATTGATGTCCTTGTTGACAATACAACTCAGCACAAGGTATTCTCTTTCATGGATGGCTTTTCAGGTTACAATCAGATCAAGATGGCACCTGAAGACATGGAAAAGACTACATTTGTTACTCAGTGGGGCACCTTCTGTTACAAAGTCATGCCATTCGGATTAAAGAACGCTGGGGCAACCTACCAACATGCCATGGTTGCTTTATTTCATGATATGATCTATCATGAGATAGAAGTGTATGTTGACGACATGATCGCTAGGTCCCAGACTGAGGAAGAGCACCTAGACCATCTACAGAAACTGTTTGACCGGTTGAAACTATACAAGCTGAGGTTGAACCCGAACAAGTGCACCTTCGGGGTAAGATCGGGAAAGTTGCTAGGCTTCGTGGTCAGTGATAAAGGAATTCAAGTGGACCCTGCTAAGGTCAAAGCTATTCAAGAGATGCCAGTTCCTAAGACAGAAAAGGAAGTCAGAGGCTTTTTAGGGCGCCTGAATTACATTGCTCGCTTCATCTCACATCTGACTGCTACCTGTGAGCCGATCTTCAAGCTACTGAAGAAAGATCAGGTAGTACGTTGGAATGATGAATGCCAGGCTGCTTTTGACAGAATCAAGGAGTATCTCCAAGAACCACCCATCCTTATGCCACCGGTTGAAGGGAGACCTCTGATCCTATATCTGACAGTGCTCGACAACTCAATGGGGTGTGTGCTGGGGCAGCATGACGAGTCTGGCCGAAAAGAGCATGCCATTTATTACCTTAGCAAAAAGTTTACCGACTGTGAGACCCGATACTCACTGCTTGAGAAAACTTGCTGCGCTTTGGTATGGGCTGCTCGCCGGCTGAGACAGTATATGCTGACTCACACTACCTTATTGATCTCAAAGATGGATCCTATAAAATACATATTCGAAAAGCCTGCTCTGTCTGGGAGAATTGCAAGATGGCAGATGATCTTGACGGAATACGACATTCAGTATACAACCCAGAAAGCCATCAAGGGAAGTGTATTGGCAGACCACTTGGCACATCAGGCCGTAGATGATTATCAATCAATGAACTTCGAGTTTCCGGATGAAAGCATTATGATAGTGACTGATTGTGAAGTACCTGGACCGGATGAAGGACCTGAACCAGGATCCCGATGGTCTATGCATTTTGACGGAGCCTCCAATGCTTTGGGTAATGGTATCGGCGCCATCATCATATCTCCTCAAGGTACTCATACTCCACTCACTGCCCGGCTATGTTTCAACTGTACCAACAACATGGCGGAGTATGAGGCGTGCATCATGGGTCTTCAAGCCTCGATCGACCTAAGGATCAAATTTCTAAGTGTCTTCGGAGATTCCGCTCTTGTGATCAATCAGATCAAAGGAGAGTGGGATACGAAACATCCAAACCTGATTCCTTACAGAGAATGTTTGTTGACCCTGATCCCCCACTTCACAGAGATAACCTTTGAACACTTTCCAAGAGAAGAGAATCAGTTGGCGGACGCGTTAGCTACAATGTCTTCAATGTTCAAAGTTAAATGGGATAATGAGGCTCCCCGGATCATCATCTGGAAATTGGACGAACCGGCGTACTGTTGTGATCTCGAGACTGAATTGGTGACTGAGAAGCCTTGGTACCATGAGGTGAAGAGATATCTGGAAGCTCAGGAATACCCTGAAGGTGCCTCTATCAATGATAAGAAGTTCCTGAGAAGGTTCGCAGCAAAGTTCTTCCTTAGCAACGACATCTTGTACAAGCGAAACCATGATTCAACCTTATTGCGCTGTGTGGATAAGACGGAAGCAGAAAGAATCATGGAAGAGCTACACGAAGGGACCTTTGGTACACATTCCAGTGGGCACACTATGGCTAAGAAAATCCTACGGGAAGGATATTACTGGTCCACAATGGAAGCTGACTGCTACCAACATTCCAGGACATGCCATAAGTGCCAGATTTATGCAGACAAGGTGCATGTTCCTCCGGTTCCCCTGAATGTTCTGACTGCGCCCTGGCCATTTGGAATGTGGGGCATAGACATGATCGGTGAGATTAAACCTACGGCATCTAATAGGCATCGCTTCATCCTAGTGGCGATTGATTACTTTACAAAGTGGGTCGAAGCAGCTTCCTACGCTACGGTAACCAAGACTGTTGTGGCACGTTTCATTCGACACAACCTGATCTGTCGGTATGGCGTCCCTGAACGAATTATTACAGACAACGGTACCAATTTGAATAACAAGATGATCGCTGAGCTCTGCGAACAGTTCAAGATACAGCACCACAATTCTTCTCCTTACAGACCGAAGATGAATGGGGCTGTAGAAGCAGCAAATAAGAACATCAAGAAGATCGTGCAGAAGATGACAGTGACTTACAAGGATTGGCACGAGATGTTACCGTTCGCTCTACATGGGTACTGTACCTCAGCTAGGACGTCAACTGGGGCAACTCCTTTCTCTCTGGTTTATGGCATGGAGGCAGTCTTGCCGATCGAAGTGCAAATACCCTCTCTCCGGATAATGAAGGATGCAAATCTGAACGAGGATGATTGGATCCAGACACGACTTGATCAGCTCAACCTCATTGATGAAAAGAGACTCGCTGCTATCTGTCATGGTCAGACGTATCAGAAACGGATGATCAGGGCATTTAACAAAAAGGTCAGACCACATGAATATCAAGTTGGGGATCTGGTAATCAAGCGAATCATCCTTCCTCAGAGTGATCCAAGGGGCAAATGGACCCCTACGTACGAAGGGCCATTTGTGGTTAAGCATGTGTTCTCAGGAGGAGCCATGATATTGACCAACATGGATGGTGACGACCTTCCTCACCCCGCCAATGCAGACATAGTAAAAAGATACTACGCATAAAAAAGACCCGCTAGGCTGACATGCCTAGGCAAAAATTAGGGCTTCCCGTCGAACCAAAAGGGTTCGGGCAAAATGAAGGGATGAAAATGAAAAAAATCTGTACACCCGGCAAGTCGAAAACCTGAAAAGGCGGCTTGGGCAAAAATGGGTATCCCGGTGGACCGAAAACCCGAAAGGGCGGTCCAGGCAAAAATTAGGGATAAAAGCGTAATACTATGTCTCATTGAATCACTTTGCATCCAGAGTCCGGTATCTACATCAAGTTCAGACGGCATCGATCAGTCAGCTTCACCTTCAACCAAGGTCATCAAGTGATGAGACGCTCGGAGTTATAAAGGCAATAGCAGAGTTGAAACCCAGTAGGATCATTCATATTTCACACAGCTGTTTTATTTTCTTTTGTACAAAATTTGTATAAACTCTCTTGTTCGGCGGCGTTCCTCTTACTAGGACGTCAGCCTCTTGTACACAAAACGCCTATTCACAGGCCATTCAAAACCAATACAAATATATCTTTCATTTAAACGTGCCAACTGTTTTTTCTTTTTCTGTTTTGTTTTGCGAAGAACGTCCAAGGTTCAATTTGTGATATATGCATTGACCATAATTTGCTAACTCATAAATATTTGCATACGAAACAAAGGATTTTATTACAGGTGACACTAGAAACAGGGGCAATAAAGAGTTGTCTGAGCAGTCTAATTGTTCTGTCCTCCAAGGTACCAAGGTAGGTTCAGCTAAAGAACATGACTAGTACATCTCAATTCCCCCAGAGAGTCAGCAGCCAGCACACTCTTCTCCAAGCAGAGTTATCAAATCTCAAGGAAATTGAGTATCCTCCCGTAGATCTCAATACTTCCCTAGCAGCAATACACATATTCTCAACAAGTATCCCCGGCAGTCTTGGTCTAAAGATTGTTCCCCGGCGGTAGACCAACATTCAAAGGAATCGCTTCCCCGACATAGTTCAAAACTTCCCCAAGAAAGTCCAATCCAGTTCCCCAGGAAGGTTGGAATCTATCTCCCCAAGCAGTAAGCTTATCCCCAGTAAATTCTGGAAGCTTATCCTCGCAGAGCACGAACGCGTCTCCCGGCTTTATTCAAAGAGTTATTTCCTTAACAGGATATAACTGGGTTATCCTCAGCCAAAAGCCATGGAAAGATCGTCGTCGACAGAGTCTTCTTACCCCAGCGAAGTCTATCAACACTTCCAGTACAACAAGGATATCCCCAGCAAATTATTATCAACACTCAGCAAGGCATCCCTCTTCCCACAGAGTATTGCTTCCCAGCATGGTCGCTAGAGTATCTTTTCTCCCCGTAGAATCTTCCATTTGCCAAGTTTATTCCGCAACGGAGTCATCTTCTCCTACCGGTATTCTTGCAGTTATCATCCCCAGCGGAAGCAAAATCTATTCTCCAACATCAGCCCAGGAATGACTTCCCGGCACCCGTCAAGGATTTACTTTCCTAGACGCAAAACACATTCATAAAACATCATATACATAATTATAGCATGCATAGACGCATTATATCATACAAATCTCATTTATGTTGAGGACATCATTGCTTGATCCATATCATGCATTGCATATGACTGACCTTTACCTTTCAGGAAAGATGCAGTCAAAATTCTCAATCATATTTCAAGACCTAGACCGGTTCAGTTAATCGACTTTGAAGATTTCTTATCCAGTCCCAGGCCTTCTCTAAGTCCAGCTAAATCGACTCCCAACAGATTTTCTGATAAAGACTCAGTAGAAGTTATCCCAGATTATAAATTCCTATTGGGTCTCTCTCCGACGGTGCATGAGATTTCCATTTTTGGGATTATAATTTCTTATGGTTCCCTCTCCGATGGTGCGTGAGGTGATAATTCCTTTCCTATGGTCCCCTCTCCGATGGTGCGTGAGGTGATAATTCCTTTCCTATGGTTCCCTCTCCGATGGTGCGTGAGGTGATAATTCCTTTTCAGATGGTTCCCTCTCTGACGGTGAGTGAGGTGATAATTCCTTTTCAGATGGTTCCCTCTCCGACGGTGAGTGAGGTGATAATTCCTTTTCAGATGGTTCCCTCTCCGACGGTGAGTGAGGTGATAATTCCTTTTCAGATGGTTCCCTCTCCGACGGTGAGTGAGGTGATAATTCCTTTTCAGATGGTTCCCTCTCCGACGGTGAGTGAGGTGATAATTCCTTTTCAGATGGTTCCCTCTCCGACGGTGAGTGAGGTGATAATTCCTTTTCAGATTATAATTCCCTAGGGTTCCCTCTCCAACGGTGAGTGAGGTGATAATTCCTTTCAGATTATAATTTCCTATGGTTCCCTCTCCGACGGTGAGTGAGGTGTTAATTCCTTTTCAGATGGTTCCCTCTCTGACGGTGAGTGAGGTGTTAATTCCTTTTCAGATGGTTCCCTCTCCGACGGTGAGTGAGGTAACAATTCCCTTTCAGATTATAATTGCCTATGGTTCTCTCCCCGATACTGCGAAGATGGTAATTCCCACCAAGATTTTCTCAACGAGCGTTGTTGAAGTTAAAGTCACCCAAGGTTCTCTTACCATTCATGCTAAGGTAGTAACCATCCCTGGTTCATTCATCATCTTTTGAAGCTCCAGACCCAGCTCCTGTAACCAGTCAGGACATATCTATACCAAGCATCTAAAAAATCAGCTCCTGCAACGTGTCAGGTCCTCATTTTCTGTTTTGCAGGTACGCAAGTTCTCGCTAAGGAATCTCTTACGCGATCGACATCCAGATGGCATCTATAAGCCCATCATCCTATCCATCAATCTCTAAATGGCATCTATAAGCCCATTCCCATCATCACAGTGCTACTATGTGAGCGCAAATTTCTGGGCACTCTAGTGTTCAATCATCTTCTACCCTCGGATTACGAAAGGCACGTCAGCCAATCTGCATCCTCAGGTCTAAGAAGATTGAACAGGGGCAACTGTTGTACCCCAAAATTTGCCCTCCCATAATTCTTCAAGAAAATGCCAAGTCAAGCTTCAAAATTCCCCAAGGGTTGCACAGTGCAAGAGCCTCCTATACAGTCAAGATTAGGGTTTTTGTTCTGATCAAGAAAATGAAGTTTCCAAAGGCCCAATC
Source organism: Vicia faba (assembly GCA_948472305.1). Lineage (NCBI taxonomy): Eukaryota > Viridiplantae > Streptophyta > Magnoliopsida > Fabales > Fabaceae > Vicia > Vicia faba. The sequence continues at coordinate 252,216,522 of OX451741.1, forward strand.
AAGTCTCATATGCCTACAAATATGGTCAAGCATCCTCATATCAAGTTTCAAGACATTCAGCACAAAATTGCACAGTTAAAACCCCAAATTGCACTACAGTCAACTGTAGGGGCAAAATGGTCATTTGACAGTCAAAAGTTCAAATTTTTGGTCAACATATCATTTTGAAGCCACAAACATCATTTGATCAATGCTTGATCATGATTCTCAAAATTTGGCTCAGAAATCATCAAGATGCAAAAGTTTCCTTATTTGGACAGCTGAAAAAGTCAACTGAAATTGACCAGGGCATAACTTTCACATGGATTATCAGAAAAATTCCATCCAAAGCTCATTTTGAAGAGAAAGACATTTCCTACAACTCATCTTCATACTTCAAGTCCAAGAAATGCTCTCACAAAAAGTTATCAATTTCAACATTATAGGTCATTTTCAAAAGTCAACAAAAAGGGACTTTAAGTCAAAGGCCATAACTTGAGATTGGTAAATCAAAATGACATGGGACCAAAGGCATTGGTTAGAGGACTCAAAGACCTTTCCATAATGTCCAAGAACATGAGAAAAGCTTAAAAATTGAGCAAGTTATGCCTTGTAGAAGTTGGGAAATTTTTGGATATTTTGAAAAGTCAACATTGATTCAAATGACCTAAAATTGCTAATGGGCCCATTTTTCTTCCACAAATCATCATCCATAGCATGTGCACGACCACTTGGCCCAAAGGGAAGTATTTTCTCATTTTTTATTTATTTATTTGAATTTTTATTTATAATAATTCACTTAAATCAATTAAATATGTGAAAAATATTTAACTTAACCTAACAAATCTTTGTGTACATGTTTTATTCTTAATAATTCGTGCATATCCCAATATAGAAAGATTTGGATGGAATTGATCTTAATTGATACAAAGTTGTATGAAAAATATTTGAAAAAAGATCCTAGAAAATCAATTTTCAAAATCAATGAATGCAATGGATTTGATTGATTTTTCTTGACCTAATGGACTCAATACAAAAGCCTGAACACAACCCTAGTGCAAGAACACACGCAGCTGCCCAACAAAGCCATAACCAAACTTGAAATTTTTCTCAAAAAAGTCAATTCTGAAAACTCACTTCTAGGGCGATTCAAGGCAGAACTTTTGTTCCATTAGTTTCCTCGAACATCACTGGACGTGTCCCAATCAAAAACATTCACTCAAACTCCAAGAATTGGTAACATGAATGCAAACTGTACCAAGAAAAATTCATAATCGTGCATCATGATTTACGCATCCTTTGTAATTTTTAATACTTGATTCATGTTCATTATGAAGTTTTGAAGCTAACCAATACATTTAATTGTATTTTTATGTGCTACACGCGATTATGCCATGTTTGATTTTTAGGGTTTACAGAGCTTCAGATTAGGGGTTTTTGACTGGGGAAAAATTGGCCCTCAAGACCACCACCATCCAAATCAGCACACTCAGGCGACCTTAAGACCACCCTCGCGCTCAATTTATGAGTGACTGAGGGCTAATCGTTATTTTCCCTAAAGCCACCTAACAGAACGCGTATAAAACCGTTGCTTAATGTTTTGTGTTTCAGGGATGTGGAGAAGACGATATCGTGGCACACGGTGATAGGTTGATTCAAAAACTCGCGCGCGTTTCCAAAGCCATTGACAATCTTCTTTTATAATATTTATTTGTTATATTAGTTTACAGATAAACAAAGCGCTTCAGTGGCAAACATGTTGGTTGGAAAGGTACATGACCTGGGTTCGAGCCCCAGGTCTTTCATGTTTCCATATTATTTTTCAATTTCCAATCATATGCAGTTTCAATAATAAAGTGTACCATGCACCTTCTCCACCAAGCCATCCACGCGTCCATCAGAATCAGATCAAAGGCTATGAATTAAGAGACACGGTGAGTCCCAGTCAATGCTTCAACATGCTACCTGGAAAAAGTCAAACGGACCAAGGTTGTTGGGCCAGAATTCTTGGATTAAACCTCCTATTTGGGGACTACCACCCCCCCCCCCCCCCGGTTTGCAATTCTCTATATTTTCCTTATATTTTATTTTCAACTATTATTTTATTTTCTTTATTGTTTTGAATTAATCAATTATTTTCACAAAAATATAAAAATACACATAAAAATCAGAAAAGAGAAAAAATAATAAAATATTATTTATTTTAGTATTTTCATAAGCAAATTTGCATGTAAATAAAATTAGTCTTAAATTAGGAGTTAATTTTAATTCTTTTAAATAATAAATCAAAAAATGTAGAACTAGGGTTTAATTAACAATTTTTCATCCTTTTTATTTTTCTTTTATAATAATTAAAATAATTAAATATTTATTTTCATGAATTAAATTGAATATAAAAATTAGGTTTAATTTAGGTTAAATTTTAACGTCTTCTTAATAAATTAAAATAAAAATGAATTAGGGTTAGCATTTAATTGCAATTAATTTTTTCTATTAAATCCTAAAATATTAAAAACACAAAAAAAAAAAAAAAATTCTTGCTTTCTTTTTTAATTAATTAATTCATCGTTAATTCAACTTTTGCAAAAGGGTCCAACGCCCTCGTTTCGTTTTAATTCTTATTAACTCGCATTTATTTTTATTTCTCTATAATATTTATGTATCTCTCCCAAGGCCATGTAACCTTTTAATTTTCTCGCGCTTTAAACTCTTTTACTTTATTTACTTTCTGTCAAATCGGGTTCGAGAAACTTTTGGCGATGTGGACCCGCGCCTTTTGTAATAGCTTAGAATTTACTTTTCCCGCAATACTTTTAACTGTTAATCAAAGCATGAAAGAATGTATGGACATAAATAAAAACAAACGCTAGAACACCAATAACATGACAAGATAAATGCAAATGAAAATGACACACAAACCGCACACACCACCCCTAGGGTACGCCTCACTATTGCCTTGCCTCGAAAGGTGATCGTCGAGTAGAGGATGTTTTAGTAAGTCCTCATGATCCGGGAACCTGGCATGAGGGTAGCTTCTAAGGTGTCTTCCTATTGCTCCGGTGATCACCATGTCCCGAACCTTCGAATTGACCCGAACACCTCCAACGGTGGTGCTACCTACCTCTCAATGGTGGGATGGCACTACTTTAAAGGACATTTACACAGACGAATTCCTTAGGGTAGGTAGACGACTCTAGATACTTGCTCTAAATTTCAAACAAATCAAAAATACTTTTCACACCGACACCTTTTCAAAAAGCTTTCGAAAGCAACTTTTCAAACACTCTTGAGGACTGATACAAGAGTCGAACTGAAATTTTCAAAGAAACTTTTTTTTAAAACCCACAGTTGAAAAGCAAACAAACCATTTTTGAAAACACAATGAGCAAGTATCTAAGAGCCCATGGATAACCATGGATAGAAAGGGTGCTAACACCTTCCCTTTCTATAACCTACCTCCCGAACCGAGAGCAATCTCTATAAGGAATTTTTCTGTGCTTTTGTCCTTTCCATTTGGAGAAAATAAAAGACGGTGGCGACTCTTGCTTCCGCGACATTTCGCGAACCAGCGTTAAACAGTCAGTTCCAGATCCACCGATCACACCGTCTATTTCAAAGAGTAAACTTGGTTAGTTTTTAACCATTAAAAAAGGGCGAAAGTGTTTTGACTGGTTAATTAGGGATCTTTGACACTTTTAGAAAATGATTTTGAAACTAATTTCGGACGCATTTATAGGTTTACAATCCGATTCTCGAGCAAAAGCCAAGAATCTCTTTATGTCAATCATTCCGAGTTAAAACCACTTTTTCACTAAATTATGAAACTAATTTATTAAAAATAGGTTTGCTGCTTTAACGCTTGAAGCGTCCTTTTATAAATGATAATAGAAGGATTTGATTAGAGAGTAAACTCAGTTCTTAATTAGCGAAAGCGACAAGTTCCCGTCAAATTGTTCCTTTACAGAAGTAAAAAATATTGCCTCATGAGTAGTTTTACTAAATACAAATTGAAATGTTATTTGACCAATGTGATTTACATTCTAGCCTGTCTTTTGTCTGAATTTACTTTATCTATTTATTTCTTTTGCATTATACTCCCTCAACTGAATTGATCCACCTTAGATAAGCAACTTAATAATAGAGTTGATAGATTGATGATTGGTCTATATGGTTCGACAATCCTTTATATTACTTCGATAGGCTGTGCACTTGCAGTTAGATTTTAGACTCTATAAGCACACCGATCAAGTTTTTGGCGCCGTTTCTAGGGACCAAACTTCGTTAAATTTCTTACCTTATTGTTATCCCGTTTAGACTAAGGATTTATTAGCTGGTAAATGCACAAGAACCGCAATGCCGAAAACTTAGTAGATCCTTTAGTGGAACCCGAACGTTACACTCGAGCACGTCTTTTTCTCCGTAAGATAAAGAGAACTATGGTCGAAGATCGTAACCAAAGACCCCTTAAGGAATCTTCCCAGCCATCAGACAAGGAGCCTAGTTCAAGTATAGTAAACCCTGCCATCACCACCAATAATTTCAAACTAAAGCCCTCATTATTACAATTAGTGAAACAAAATAAATTCGCTAGTCTCGCCTCTGAGAACCAGAATCAACACTTGAAAGTTTTTATCCAATTAGAGGACACTCTAAAGACCACTGGTGTTTCACCTGAGGCGATTCGTCTAAGACTATTCCCTTTCTCCCTCAGAAATAAAGCACGTGATTGGTTAGATTCCCTTCCATCAAATTCAATAACGACTTGGGAAGACCTTAGGAGAGTGTTTCTTGCTAGATATTTATCGCCAAGAAAAACCGCAGTCCTTAGAAACCTAATCACTAGATTTACTCAAAACCAAGGAGAAACACTTTTTGAAGCATGGGAGAGATATAAAGACCTGTTAAGATCTTGTCCACACCATGGCCTGGAGAAATGGTTAATTATCCACACCTTATATAATAGACTCCATTATAACACGAAGATGTTTATTGATGCTGCCGCTGGTAGCACACTGATGAAAAAACCTTACCCTGAAGTGTGTGCTCTAATAGAAGATATGACCCAAAACCATTACCAATGGGGATAAGAATGAGCAACAATAGAGAAAAAGGAAGCCCAAGGAGGAGTACATTAGAAAAGTTGCTTGGACATGGTGCAAGCCAAAATGGACGCTCTTGCCTTAAAATTTGAAAACACGTCTCAGAGACCAAACACTGTAGCTGCAGTACACTTGGAATGTGAACTATGTGGGACCCAAAGACATCAAACTTCAGACTGTAACCTATTGGATGGATCTAGCACAGACCAAGTCAACTATACCCAAGGGAATCCATTCTGAAACACTTACTATCCTGGATGGAGGAATCACCCAAACCTTTCCTATAAGAACAACAACCCGATTCAGAATTCTACGCCTCCGAGACCCCAAGGTTTCCAAGCCCAAAGACCAAATCAACCTATGCAAGCTGCACCACCGAAACCAAACTTTGAGAAAATCATGGACAATTTCATTTTGGCCCAGACTCAACAAAATAAAGAGTTCCAGAATTAGAACATTCATATAAATGAACTAATCACACAATTAGGAACTATGGTTGGCTAGATAGTTACTCATAACAAGATGCTTGAAACCCAGATCTCTCAGGTAGCCCAGACACAAGCTCCTCAAACCACACTCGGAGGACAATTCCCTGGACATCCTCAACCGAATCCCAAATGGTAAGCTAATTCCATTACCTTATGAAGTGGAACTGCTTACGATGGACCAACAAACCCAACATTTAGCGTTCTCGAACAACCTAAGGAAAATGTAGTGCCTTCGAACCAAGTAGAGGAACCTGAAAAACAAAACGACCCAAGAAAGGAAACTAAAGATAAAACTTATACACCGCCACCCCCATACAAACCTCTGATTCCATTTTCGCAAAGACTTAAACAAACCAAGATTGATAATCAATATCAAAATTTTATAAAGGTTATAGAGAAACTCCGTGTATAGATTCCTTTTACCAAAGCTATCACTCAGATACCATCTTATGCAAAATTCCTAAAAGACATCCTGACCAACAAGCGTAGATTTGACGATCCTAAACCTTTAGAGTGCAATTTCATTTCCGAAAATAAGCTTGCCAAGAAAGAAAAGGACCCAGGAAGTTTTTCCATACCTTGTATCCTAGGAAATCACATGGTTGACAAAGCCTTTTTAGACCTAGGAGCTAGTGTCAGTCTAATGCCTTTGGCAGTTTGTAAGAGGCTAAACTTAGGAGAATTACAGACGACTAAAATGTGTCTTCAATTGGCTGATAGATCAGTTAAATATCCTATAGGCATACTAGAAGACATACCAGTTAAAATAGGTCAGCTATATATCCCAACAGATTTTGTAATCATGGATATTAAAGAAGACGATGAAATCTCAATCCTTCTAGGTAAACCATTCTTATCAACCGCAGAAGCCATAATAGATGTTAAGAAATGAAATTTGAATTTTGAGGTAGGTGATGAAAAGATAGAATTTATTCTTTCGAAGTTCTTAATGGCACCAGTCATAGGAGATGCATGTTATGCCATTGACGTCATTGATGAGTGCATATTGGAACTAGATCAAAAAGAACCTGTCGAAACTATCAAGTTACCTTCAACCCCCATTTGGGAGGATGATGGATTTGAAAGTCTGGAACCCTACTTTAATGACAACCTCTACGAATGTTTATCCCTTACTCCAGATCATATGCCTTGCCCTAAGAAACCATCTTTAGAACTTAAAGAACTACCTAAGAATCTAAGATATGAGTTCTTAGATAAAGAAATGAATCGTCCTGTTATAGTCAGTGCTACTTTAAATCAAGATGATACAAAATAACTCTTAGATATCTTACAAAAATATCCCTCAACCTTAGGGTATACCATCTCTGATCTAAAAGGAATAAGCCCATTTGTGTGCATGCACCGGATTATGTTGGAGGGAGATTCTAAACCCTCTAGAGAACATCAAAGGAGGATAAACACTATAATGAGTGATGTTGTTAAGAGATAAGTTCTTAAGTTACAAGAGGCTAATATAATTTATCAAATTTCAGATAGTAAATGGGTAAGTCTTGTACATGTGGTACCTAAGAAAGAGGCATCACAGTCACAGAAAATGAGAAAGTTGAACATGTTGTCAACCGAATAGAAGGAGGTAGGCGTATGTGTATAAATTACATAAAGTTGAACAAAGCGACTAGGAAAGATCATTTCCCTCTTCCCTTTATAGATCAAATGCTTGAGCGTCTAGCTAGACACTCGTATTTTTGTTATCTAGATGGATACTCGAGATTTTTCAAAATCCTTATTCACCCTGAGGATCAAGAAAAAATGACCTTTACCTATCCTTACGGAACATTTGCATATAGACGAATGCCCTTTAAACTCTGTAATGCGCCAGCCACTTTCCAGCATTGTATGATGTCAATTTTTACAGACTATCTTGACGGAATTATGGAAGTATTCATGGATAATTTCTCGGTATGTTGATTTGATTTTAAATACTATCTCTCTAACCTTGAGAAAATCCTAGAAAGATGCGTTAAGGTAAACCTTGTATTAAATTGGGAGAAGTGTCATTTTATGGTTAATGAAGGTATAGTATTAGGACACATTGTCTTTGAAAAAGGCATTGAAGTCGATAGAGAAAAAATAGAAGTAATAGAGAACCTCAAGCCACCAAAAACTATTAGGGAAGTCAGAAGTTTTCTTGGACATGCTGGTTTCTACCGGTGTTTTATCAAAGACTTCTCCTAAATAACAAAACCTTTAACTAATATTTTGATGAAGGACGTCAAATTTTTTTCCGATGAGAAATGTATTGAATCCTTCGACCTTTTGAAGCAAGCACTGATTTCAGCTCCAATCATGCAACCTCCAGATTTGACACACCCTTTCAGAATCATGTGTGATGCTAGTGATTATATAGTTGGTGTTGTTCTAGGGCAGAGAAAAGATAAGAAATTACATATCATATATTATGCTAGTAGAACCATAGATGGTTCCCAACTTAATTATGCAACAACAGAGAAAGAATTGCTACCCATGATTTTTGCAATTTATAAGTTCAAATCCTATTTGGTTGGAGCTAAGATCATTGTTTACACACATCATGTTGCTATTTGTTACCTTCTAAACAAAAAGTATGCTAAACCTAGGTTAATTAGATGGATCCTTTTAATTCAAGAGTTTGATTTGGAAATTATAGATAAAAAAGGCACAGAGAATGTAGTCGCTGACCATCTCTCTAGGTTAGAATATTTGAAACCTGACTTATTGCCTATAAATGATGATTTCACCTATGACAGACTTGTAGCTAAAATATACAACTTTGAGCCTTACATAGATAAAAACCTTGAGAAAGTTTTAATAATGAGAAGTGTACCTTGGTACGCTGTTTTTTGTAAATTATGTAGTTGCCGATATCATACCCCATAATTTGAACTACCAACAGAAAAAGAAGTTCTTCAACGATGTTAAACATTTTTATTAGGATGAACCAATCCTATTTAATAGAGGCATATAAAATATCTTTAGACATCGTGTCCCAGAAGACAAAGTAGAAAACATCATCAAACACTGTCACTCTGCACCATATGGTGGACATACAAGCACGTCTAAAACATATGCTAAAATCCTTCAAGCAGGCCTCTATTGGCCAACTTTGTGGCGCGATGTTCATACCTACATTGTCAAATATGACCGGTGCCAACGCACTGGGAACATCTCAAGACGTGATGAAATGCCCTTAAGGTATATCCAAGAAGTGGAACTTTTTGATGTATGGGGTATAGATTTTATGGGACCATTTCCATCCTCCATGGGAAATAAATACATACTAGTAGCTGTGCACTACGTGTCAAAATGGATTGAGGCTATTGCATCACCCACAAATGACACTAGAGTAGTAATCAAGTTATTTAAGAACAACATCTTCCCAAGGTTTCAAATACCCCGCCTAGTCATAAGCGATGGAGGATCACACTTTATATCCAAAATATTTGAAAAGCTTTTGAGTAAATATGGGGTAAAACATAAAGTAGCAACACCATATCACCCTCAAACCAGTGGTCAAGTTGATGTGTCCAATAGGGAAATCAAACATATCTTGGAGAAAACCGTCTCAATATCCAGAAAAGATTGGTCTGAAAAGCTGAAAGATGAATTATGGGCTTACAAAACAGCCTATAAAACCCCCATTGGAACTACCCCTTACTATTTGGTTTACGGAAAGTCGTGTCACTTACCTTTTGAATTAGAGGAACTTCGTCTGAATGCCTATTATTTGACTCAAATAACACATATTTTTCATTATTTTTAGTATTGTTTTCTTGCATTATGCTTGTATTTGTCTTGTTTTCAGATAACATTCCCATTTGGAGCTCTTCTTGAAGAAACCAAGCGAAAAGGCCAAGAAATCGATATTTTCAGTGAAATCCTACACATGGTATTCAGCTCATCAGCCACTATAGGGGGTGTCGTGAGGTGTCCCACTCCACCCAGGGGATAACTTCCATGTCCCCCATGATCTCTCCATCAGCACACTCAGTGCCCGCAGAGGGGCCTCGGCACCCGCGGTCTTTGATAAGTTCTCCCCCCCCCCAAAAGGAGTCGGGGGGAATTTTTGTCATAGCTTGGAGAACTTCTATAAATAGTAGTTTTCATTTCATTTTCCAGCATCCAACTTAGTCTTGCAACGCTAAGCCTATAATCACTTGTAAAAGCAATAATTCGCCACATCGGAGGATTATTGCACCATAGTTTTGATTAGGTTGGAGCATCTATTTTATTTAGAATCTTGCCGCCATTTTACTTCAAGCATTTACTTCCAGTTGTACCAAGATTTAAAGACTCCGATTTGGAGCAGGAATTATATTTAAGTTTTTTATTTTATTCAACCGCTTTGTCTTTCACTTGCATTACTTATTTTATTACCTTGCCTTGCCTTTATTAATATGTTTATTTCTATCAACTTTAATATGCTTGATTTTATTTCCATGCCTGGATAAATATTTCAAGGTTGGAATGTAAGGATCATTGTCATGATAGCATTTCAACATTGTATCAGTAGAAACACTTTAGGGGCTGTTTTAACTTTTAACACAAGTTTTTCGTACTTAATATTTTTGGATAAGATGGAAAGTCGTCCATTTCTAAGAGTAAACTTGGTTAGTTTCTAACCATTCAAAAAGGGATAAAGCGTTTTGACTGGTTAATTAGGGATATTTGACACTTTTAGAAAACAATTTTGAAACTATTTTCAGATGCGTTTATATGTTTACAATCTGATTCTCGAGCGAAAGCCAAGAATCTCTTTATGTCAATCAATCCAAGTTGAAACCACTTTTTTACTAAGTTAAGAAAATAATTTCTTAAAAATAGTTTGCTGCTTTAATGCTTGAAGCGTCCTTTTATAAGTGACAATAAAAGGATTTGATTAGAGAGTAAACTCGGTTCTTATTTAGCGAAAGCGCCAAGTTCCCGTCAAATTGTTCCTTTACAGAAGTATAAAATATTGCCCCGTGAGTAGTTCTATTAAATATAATCAGAATACCCTGCACACAAATAAAACAAACAACCTAATGTCTTGGGGTAAACCCCAAGAACTCCATACAAAATTGCAATTGAAGTCACAAGGTCTCAAGGTAGGTCAAGGTCTCTAATCCTAAGTCCAAGAAGTCCATAACTCCATAATGCCAAGGATAGTAACAAAATAGTCCAAGTAATATTAAAGTTTTTTTTATTATTCATGTTGGTTATTAGGTATCTTCAAAAAGAAAATGAAAATCTCAAGTGAGCAAAATGAAAAGACATAAAGATAAATGCTCAAGTGAGAAAAGATGAAAATAACATGAAATGTAAAAGCTAAGATAAATGGTGCTTAAAATAAAAGCATAAAGTAAAAGCATGGAAATAAAAGTCAATTGTTAATGAGTTAGAAATTAGAGGTTAGTTGAATGACCATCTTGAAACATGCATTTGAAAACTCATTAGAAGATTGATAAAATCAAAGCCTCTCAATAACAAGGTTCATTTGCTTTTTGTCAAGTATATCATTTATTTCAAAATCTCAAGGCAACAATAAATGATCAACGATGTTTAAATGATTCACTTAGCTCCAAAATTTATGAAGATTCATTAGAGGATTGATAAGACCAAAGCCTCCTAACAATAAACCTTAAGGTTATTGGATAAAAGATTTCAAATTAAACATAGTTGGGCTTGCAAAGATAGGTTTGGGCCATAAATGATCATTCCTCGAATCGGGGCAAAATTTAGTGTTATGTTAAGAAATCGTAAGTGGACTTATATAGAAGTCGCACCTATTTTGAGACTGGTCAATAGCAATCTATGTGACATATGTTTGGAGTGATGATATGTAGATCATCCTCTAACAACATGCAGTACAAAGAAGAAGAGGATAAGATGAAGAGGGAAGGGATATATTTGAATCAAAAACTTTGATCAAACTATCATTAAAATCTTACATCCATTTTGGTGGAGTTGAACTCAACACCCAACATCCAATGATGTTAATGAAGTTTTTGATCAACAATCACAAAGCCAAAATATATTAAAAAAAATAAATTGCATTTAATGAATACAGTAAAAAAGAAAAATGATTTTTTAATTGTTTTTAAAATGAAAACAAAAGGTAAAATAGTAAACTATGTTCAAAGTATCAAAGAAAATTTTAAAAAGACCATGGAAAAATCAGAGCCGACCTCAAATATTTTTATAATTTTTTTTGTGATTTTTTAAAACAGGAAAGTATTTTTAAATTAATTAAAATCACTCAAATAAGTGAAAAATATCAAAAATAGTAGAAGTCAAGATAAAATTCTAGAAAAATTTCATAAAGTCAGAAAAGAGTAAAATGATTTTTATAAATTTTTTCAATATTTAAAAACATCAAAAGTTTTTTTAAATAATTAAAAACAAGTTAAAATAAAGGAGAAATTATAAAAAAATATAAAATCTGAAAATAAAATTATGAAAAAATAAAAATCAGGAAGAGAATATTTGAAAATATTTTTGTGAATTTTTTCATAATTTTTAAGTAAAAAAATGAATTTTCTATGATTATTTGAAGTTTAAAACAAATAAATAAATAAAATCAGAAAATAAAATAAAGTCAAAAAAATATGAACCACTGGATCATTGTCAAAACCTATTAGTATGTAGATCCAAGGTATCTGACACGCTATGCATGATATGATCACTATTAGAAATCACACCAAATTAATTATTAAATTAAATTTTAATAAAATAAAAGGAAAAAATATGGTCCATTTGATGAAAAGTCAAAACGCGTTAGTAAACAGATCCAAAGGACCTGGCGTACTGCGCATATCATGGACCCTCAGCCAAAACATGCCGAATCAAAAGACAAGCAACCAATGAAAATAAAACAAATGTCCAACAATCATTGGTTGAAGAACGACATGTAGGTCGTCTTCAACCTCCGGACACCCTGCCACGTGGGATTTTGAGATTCTTTAAACGGAAACGTTAGAAGCTCAGACTAATATTATTGGATTCGTCTCTTCCAAATGATCCTAACCTTACCCTTGTGAAAAATTTATATAAACTGAGCATAGAGAAAAATGCAGAAAACCAAAAATAATAGCGAGCACTTTAGGTTAGGATTTCTCACTCAATTCTCAACGATTTAAAAAATTGTAAGAAGCACAAGGATCAGAAGGATGAGTATAGTAGAATAGGCTTTTATTTGGAGCGATTTAGTTAGGAAAACTACCTGAATGAGGCTCACGAAAATAGCTTTGAAAGTGAACTTCTGTAACCCAAAATATGGCTCGACTTGCTTGGTTTAAGTGTTAGAGTGTTTGTGTGTTTATGGAAGATGATGAATATGTACAGAAATTATGAAGAGAGAGCTTGAAACTGTGAAATGGAAATTCAAATTTTTGAGTTGCGAATGAACTTTGGCAGGGTGTATTTGGCTCTCCAAGCTTGAGAAAACGAATGCAATATGTCCCTCTATTTATAGGGAAGTGAATGGGAATGAGAATTGAAAGAATTAGTGGAGTTTGGAGAAAAAATGTGTGAAGTTGCAAGCATGAAAAGTGTGACTCGTATTTTCTCAAAACACAACTAATTCTTGCGTTTCAAGGTGCTAACCACTTCTGAAATATTTCTAAACATGATTAGAAGTAAAAATGTGCAACAATTGGGTGATTAGAAGCTGAATTATGGATTTCAAATTCTGACTTTGGAGAAAACTTCAGTTTCAAGGTACCAACTTTGAATCCATGGTGTTCATAGCTCAAGGGGTCTTAGGGCATGATTCTTGAAGCATTTTAAATATAAGGTTACAATCTTTAAAATTTTCAAAGAATATAATCAAATGGATGCTTGAGCTAAAAGTTGTGATGAGTCAAACTTGAGAAAAAGATGCTGACTTTTTGTACTTTGAAAAATTCTAAGTTTTTCTCACAAAATGTCCTATAACGTTTGGACTCCAAACAAGGCCTTTCTTCCAAATTGAGTTTTGATCATTGATTCTAGCTTGAATTGGAATCCTTAAAGATTATTGTGAAACTTTAATCACTAAAAAATAACAAGCATTGAAAAATTTATTGCCTTGTGAAGTTGGTGAAAATTCATGAGATGACCTATAATCTTTTGCATTCTCAAGGCATCTTCCATCCATTTTCAAGCTTTGCACATAAAATAAGAGTTGAAGTTCACATCCTTAAGACCATTGTAGAATAATAATGGGCTCAAGGAGATAAAAATTGACCAAGTTGTGATCTTTTGAAGTCACATAAAGGAATTTGATGGCCTATTTAGGGGCAAATCCTACCTCTTATAGCACCAAAACGACTTGGAAAACCTTTTCAATTTTGACAATCTTCCTTGCATAATAACTCTTGCCATGTGAAAAGAAGTTGTTATGGATGATAATAAAACCCGTAGCAACAAAAACCACCTCCAAATATTATGAATTGAGAGAGTTATGTACTTGTGATCAAGAAATCAAGAACTTGTCTAATTAGGTCAAACTTCTTCAATCAACTCTTGCATATTTTGATTTTCTTTGACAAATTGAGGTATGATAAATCATAGTAGACCTTTTCATGATATTACTTAAAAGTATCTTCAATTATGAAGCTTGAATCTCAATGAAATTTTGTTGAAGAAGGGATGGAAATAAACTCATGAACTTATAGATCAACCTGATGAAATGTGTTGTGATTTCACCTATAGCATCATCAATTACATCAAACATTCATTGTATTTGTTATTTAAAAGTTAATCAATACAAAACATAGATGATTAGAATATATAAATCAAGGTGCTTGGTGATTCCTCATGAGCAAACTTAAAGATATGGAGAAAAACCAAACCCTAGTGTGATCTTGTTGTGATTGAGTTGATATGAGATGATAGAGGAATCTTAGGGGGAAAATTGGGGTACAACAGTAATAATAAATTTCCTTGATAACAATCAAAGTGATTTCTATGATTATTGTAAACTAATTTTGAATAACTACAATCACGGTAAAATGAATTAAACAATAAATATCACACATATTATAACAAACGAAAATAAAAGGATAGGGAAAGCGAAACAACACACGATTTGTTAAGGAAGTTCCCCTTGTCGTCCTCGTGTAGGGTACGTCTGCCCCCATTTCTAAACTCTAGAATTGAGATATATGATATTAAATTGTAAATTGTTACAAGAGAAGCAATAATCTTCACTACATACAAACTAATTGTTGATGATGAAACTATTCCTTTCTCTTCCCTTGGTTCAAGCCAAACCAAGTATGCAAAACTCTTCGAACAAACCTCTTGTTACCGCTACTTGATTTCATGAACTCCTGGTTCTACAAATCTTTCACTCAATTAATTTAGATTGCAAGATGTTTGACCCTAAATCTTTCTTCATAATCCTTCTATTACAACTACTAGATTGAGCAAACCCATTGTTTCTCAAACCTTTCACTCGGCTGAATTTAATGAAGCAAAGACTTGTGCAAAAAACCCCGCACCAACATGGGTATTGGAGGAAAAAACCAAAATGGTCTTATTCAAGAAAAAAACCACTCAATTCTCAAGCCAAATCTTAAATCAATCTTCAATTTGAATGTTATCACCACAACTCTCCTCTTTAATCAACAAATTTTTTTATGTGTAATTGTTGAAGAATGCAAGGAGAGGATGAAGATGATGAGAAGTTGGTGTATATATTTCACTTTTTATTGTTATCCAAAATGATAAACACAAACCAACATATTAATGTTTCACTTCCAACAAGACCAATAATAGAGAAGAAAAATAGAAACATTTAGGGATGCATCGACTCATACAGCTTGGGGGTCGACCTGAGCAAACTCGAGTTTGATGGGATGATCCACAAACAAGAGATGTGTCGACCTCACCGGTGCATGCATCGATACAACCTGAAAGAAATTCACTCCCACTATGAGTCAACCAGAAGAGTCGAAGCGAGCAGTTCCGAGCCAGGTGCAAAGTCCTTGATCAATCTACGAGTCGACCCACCATTTGTGTGAGTCGACGCAAACAATTGAATTGGCCAAAAATACTTTAATTCAAGGAGTTTCAAGCCATACATTCCCAAATGCAAATTCACCAACATCAAGAGCGGAAATTTAAGATGCGAAGAATGTTTTGATATCATTAAAACAAGAGTAGAGGTACCTTGCCCTAACACTAAATTTCCATTATCCCACAACATAGAATCACATCACGCATCATACTCGACAAAACATCACATATTCATCAATAATTCATAAATATTTCTAATAACTCATTTAAACTATTAATTCTAAAAAAATCAAGATGCTACAACTCTCCTCTACTTAATGAATTTTTGCCCCGAAAATTACCTGGGGAAAATAGAGTTGGATATTAATCCTTCATCTGATCCTCACGCTCTTAATTAAAAATTCCACCGGTTGGTCCACCCCACAGTACCTTCACCAAGGCAACATATTTACCCAATAATTGCTTTACTTACCAACCTTCTATCTACACAGGCGATGCTTCGACAGTCAGGTTATCTTTTACTTGTACGTCATACATATGAATCACATGCAAAGGATCCGAAATGTACTTTCTCAACTAAGACACATGAAACACATCATGCAGATTTGCAAGCGACAAAGGTAAAGTAATCCGATAAGCCATTTCACATATCTTCTCAGATATCTGATATGGACTAGCTTAAGCTTTCTCGATATCAAAGCTCTACCAACACCAGCCACCAGATTCACTCTCAAGAACACATGATCATCATTTTAAAACTCAAGTCCCTTTCTTATCTTATCATGATAACTCATCTAACGAATCTGAGAAGCTTTCATTTTTTCTTGGATCATCTTGATCTTCTTAGTCGTTTCCTGCACGATCTTTGGCCCGAGTACAACACTCTCACCTAACTCATACCAACACAATAGAGTTCTATATCTCCTACCAACCAATGTTTCATATAGTTCCATTCAAACAGTAGCATCAAAAATATTATTATAAGTAAATTCAATCAATGGCAAGTGGTTGTCCCAAGCACTTCCTTGTTCCAACACAGAAGCCCTCAAAAAATCCTCTAAAGACCGAATAATCCTCTCGGCCTGATCGTCTGTCTGCGGGTGATATGCAAAACTTAACTTCAACTTAGTACCAAAAGCATTCTGCAAACCCTCCCAGAATTACGATGTAAACCTCAGATCTCTATCTGACACAACACTAAAAGGTATACCGTGCAACTTTACAATCTCATCAATATACATCCCTACCAGCTTCTTAATGAAATGATGAATTTTCATCGGTAATAAATGAGTCGACTTAGTCAATCTATCCACAATCACCCAAGTTGAATCATTTCCCTTAGTTGTCTTTAAAAAACCCGACACGAAATCCATTAAAACATTATCCCATTTCCACTACGGAATACTTAAAGGTTGCATAAAACCTGTAGGCTTCTGATGCTCGATCTTGGACTTCTGTCAAGTCAAACAGGCATACACAAATTTGGAAACTTCCTTTTTCATACCCGGCCACCAAAACAATTTCTTCAAATCCTGATACATCTTCGTAGCACCCGGATTAATACTCAAGCCACTTCGATGTACTTCCTCAAGAATACTCTTCTTAAGATCTAGAACGCATACCATATCATTAAATCTCAACAAACCATTTTCACCCAATCAAAATTCACCACCGTTACCTTGGTTTATCAACGTTAGTCGATCCACCAAACCTAAATCTCATTTCTAACTTTCACGGATTTCTTCAAGGATGCCAGTGGTCAGTTTCAACATTCCCAATTTCACACTGTTAGATGTATCTTTGCATACCAAACTCATGTCTCTAAATTGCTCAATCAATTCCAACTCCTTCACCATAAGAATCGACATATGGATGGACTTCCAACTTAAAGCACCAACTACTACATTTTCTTTTCCAGGATGGTAACTCAAGTCAAAATCATAGTCTTTTAAAAGTTTGAGCCACCTCACTTGTCTCGTACTTAATTATTTCTGATCAAACAAGTATTTAAGACTCTTATGATCACTGAATAATTCAAATTTAGAGCCAAAAAGATAATGTCTCTAAATCTTCAACACAAACACCACAACTATTAGCTCTAAGTCTTACGTAGAATAATTTCTTTCATGAAACTTCAGTTTCCTAGAAGCATAACCAAAAACCTGTCCATTTTTCATTAGCACACCACCAGGACCCATCTTAGACACATCACAATACACCATGAAAGACTCACTTGGATTACGAAAAATTAACATCGGAGCAATCGTCAACTTCTTCTTTAGTTCCACAAAACTTTCTACACAAGCGACATCCCACACATAAGCATTACCCTTTTGACACAACTGAGTTAACAGTAACACTAATTTAGAAAATCCTTCAATGAACCTTCGATAATAACCAGCTAAACCAAGAAAGCTTTGAATCTAAGTCATGGAATTCGAAGTCTCCCATTGCAACATATCATCGACTTTAGAAGGATCTAAAAAAATTCCACCACTAGAAATCACATGGCCAAGGAAACTCACTTCCTTCAACCAAAACTCACACTTCGACAGCTTTTCATAAAACTTCTTCTCTTTCACCACTTGTAACACAATTCACAAATGTTCAGCATGTTCTTCTTCTGACATAGAATAGATCAAAATATCGTCAATGAAGACCACAAAAAACTTATACAGATATGAATGGAAAGTTTGATTCATATACTCCATGAAAACACCTGGTGCATTGGATACACCCAATGGCATAACAATTTACTCATAATGACCATAACTCTTTTGAAAATTTGTCTTAGGAATATCATCTGGTTTAACACGAATCTAATGATAACCTGGTCTCAAATTAATCTTGTTGAAAACAAAAGCTCCCAACAACTGATCCATCAAATCATCGATCCTCGTCAGTGGATACTTATTCTTAATAGTCACGATATTTAACTGTCTGTAATCCACACATAACCTTATACTACCGTCCATTTTCTTAAGCAACAACATCGGGGCACCCCACAGTGAGATGCTCGATCAAACAAACTTCTTCTCCAGCAATTCTTCTAATTGTTTGTTAAACTCTCTCAACTCTTAAGCTGACATCCTATAAGGAGCCATCGACACCATACTTGTACCTGATATAAATTCTATAGCAAATTCAACTTCTCGTTCTGGAGGTAAATCACTAATGTCATTTGGAAACACTTCTGGGAATTCACAGACAATAGGTACTTCCACACTTTCAGTCATGTGATTGTAGAGGTAGAAATGTTCAAGACTAAGCCATTTGATTAACTAGACTTTATACAAATCAAAACAAAAATCGCCACCACGCTTTATTGTTTCCAAAGGAATGGGAAAAGAGCGAATAACCCAAAAAGAGGGGGAAATATTCAAGGTAAGGGGGTTGGTTATGCAAAGGGAAGGTATTAGCATCCTAAACATCTACGGTACTCCGCAGGAGCCTCTTTGTAAAATCTGTATATTTTGGCTATAAAAATTGTTGTATATAAAATGGATGGTGGAGGTGAGAAAAGAAACATATTTTTTATGATTTTTGCACCCTCTGCGGTTGTGAACCTTTAGTGCCTACGTACCACCTTTCGTGCAATAGGGGATCAGGGTACACGTAGTTCCTCTTTTAAAAATTTGAAACACAAATGTGTTGGTTAATTTTATAAGATAAAATATCATCGTCATTGTCCG
Organism: Vicia faba; assembly: GCA_948472305.1. Taxonomy (NCBI): domain Eukaryota; kingdom Viridiplantae; phylum Streptophyta; class Magnoliopsida; order Fabales; family Fabaceae; genus Vicia; species Vicia faba. Next base: position 252,235,758 of record OX451741.1, read on the forward strand.
TGTGGAAAACACACCTACTACCCACAATCATGAGAAAGGAGAATTTGCATCATCTCAAAGTGGAGGATATGGCTTGGATTTCAAAATCAAAAATGCCTCACTCAACACCCAAGTGGAAAATATCTCTCTTCACTACATATTATAGAAGTATAGTTGTTTGCATCACTACAAGGATTGACAAGAGTTTAATCTTTTAAGAAAAGTTTCAAAGGTCAAAAGCCAAAGTGGCAAAATGGTTTGAAATGAGATTGATTGACTTTTAGTATTCTCACAAAAAATTTCAAGGTATTATTAAGTTGATTGGAGGTTTATTTATGAAAATGTTTTGAAAATGCATGGACATAAGTCCAAGTTTATTATGAAAATAGTTCAAGTTTTAAAACAAGTAGAGTTTTCAAAAGGGGGAAGAAGATTTTGTAATTAAAGAAGATGGGAGGAGAAGAAGAGACTATCCTAAAGCATAGGGTAAAAGCTAGAAATAAGAACCATCTAACCAACAAGAAGCCAAAACATGACATTATGACCCAAGATAGAATTCTCATTCCTTGGATTGAAACCAAGCAAGCAAAAATACTAGACCTCTTGAGAGAACCAAATTTCAAGTGTATTAAGTCTTCACAAAAATTGGGCGGAGTAACGACTGTATACAGGTGAATTCCAGATTACAAACAGAGGATGTAATCACAAAAAACCTGTACACAAAAACAAACAAGCAACCCAATGTCTTGAGGTAAACCTCAAGAACTCCAGACAAAATAATCAGATAAGATCTCCAAGATAGGTCAAGGTTTCTAATCCTAAGTCCAAGAAAAGTCCCATGCTCCATAATGCCAAGGACAGTAACCAAATAGTTCAAGTACCTTTAAATTTTTTTAGGGTTTATGTTGATTATTAAGTATCTTAAGAAAGGAAAAGAAAAGCTCAAGTGAGCAAAGTAAAAATGGAAAGAAAATAAATGCTCAAATGAGCAAAGATGAAAATGGCATGAAATGTAAATGCTAAAAGTAAATGGTACATAAAGCATAAAAAAAGAATAAAATCATAAAGTAAAACAAGTCAATAATTAGTGGTTAGTTGGATGACCATCTTGAAACTTGCATTTGGAACTCATTAGAGGATTGGTAGAACCAAAGCCTCCACACAACAAGTTGCATTTGCTTTTTGTGAAGTATATCATCCATTAGGAATTCTCACAAGTACCATTTTAATGATCAATGATGTTTAAGTGATCAGCGTTGACCAAAGGTGTTGTAGATCCATTAAAGGATTGGTAGAACCAAAGTCTCCACACAATGAATCTCAAGGTTATTAGATCAAAGAGATCAAATTAACATACTTGGGTTTGTAATCATATGTTTGGGCTACAAATGATCATTTATTCGAATCGGGACAAAATTTAGCGCTATGTTAAGCAATCGTAAGTGGACTTATATAGAAGTCACACCTATTTTAAGGCCAGTCAATAGCAATTTATGAACCATTTGTTTTGAGACATGATATAGAGATCATGCTCCAACAACATCTAGTGCAATAAGAACGGGATGAGATGAAGAGGGATGGGGAAAAAAATAAACCACATTTGAATCAAAAATTTAATCAAATTATTATTAAAATCATTCATCCATTTTGGTGGAGTTGAACTCAACACCCAAGATCCAATGATGTTAATAAAGTCATGATCAAAAAATAAACTCAAGACAGTCAGAAAATAATCACAAAATAATATTATATTTAATATATACATTAAAAGGGTTTTAAAAATGTTTAAAAATCAAAATAGAGGAGAAAAATATCAACTATGTTCAAATTAATCAAGAAAGAAAAAGTAAGGCCATAGAAAAATCAGAAATGGATCCAAATATTTTTATAAAATTTTTGGTAATTTTTAAAACTCAGAAACTATTTTTAAACTATTTAAAATTGCTCAAACAAACAGAAAATAGGTAAAAAATAGTAAACCTCAATATAAAATTCCATAAAATTTTCAGAAAGTCAAAAATATGCAAAATAATATTTATGAATTTTTTCAGAATTAAAAAATGTCAGAAAGTATTTTTTAAGTAATTAAAAGAAAGCAAATCATTTAAAAAAATACAAAAAATATCAAATGTCAAAATAAAAATGTGAAAAAATAGGCATGAGATCAGGAATAATTCAACGTATTATTGTGAATTTTTTCATAACTTTTGGATAAAAAATAAAAGAGTTATGAATTTTTGAAAATTTAATCAATAAAAATATATAATCCGAATATAAAATAAAACCAAAAATATATGGACCATTAGATCATAGTCAAAACGCGTTAGTAAGCTGATCCAGTGGACCAGACGCGTTGTGCTTGATATGGACCTTAGTGAGATACGCATATGATCAGAAAATAGAGCAACCAATGAAATTAAAATGTTTGGCATGCTATGATTGGCTGAGACGAGACATGTCATCATCTTCAACCTCCAGAAACCCTACAATGGGGATTTTGTGAGATGCTTCAAATGGAAAAATTAGGATCCCAGGCTAGTATCATTGAACTCGTCTCTTCAAGACGATTCTAACACCACCATCGCGCCAAATTTATATAAGGTATGGTGAGAGATATGCATCAAAATCCAGAAAATAGCGAACACCTTCAATTTGAGATTTCTCTCTCAATTCTCAATGGATTTAAAAATTGTAAGCAGCATTGGAATCAGGAGAAGGAGTAGAATAGATTAGTGCTTAATTTGGATCCAAATGGTGGAGAATTCTACCTTTTCTAAGTTCAAGGAAGAAGCTCTAAAAATGGACTTCTGTAGCTTGAATTATGGCTCGTTTTGATTGGTTTAAGTGCTGGAGAGTTTATATGATGCTTAAGGATGATGAATGCGCAAAGAATTTTGGAAAAGGGAGCTTAAATATCATAAACTAAATTCAAAAAAGATGGGTTCGTGTGAAGTTTTGGCTGGGTGTTTTTGGCTCTCAAAGCTTGAAGAAAGGAATGAGGGATGACCCTCTATTTATAGAGAAGTTAATGGGAATGAAAATTGGAAGAAACAAGGAAGTTTGGAGGGAAATTGAGTGAAGGTCGAGCACGAGTGAAGTGTGACTTCATTTCATCAAAACTCAACCAAATCTTGCGTTTTGGGGTGCTAATCACTTCTGGAAAGTTTGCTAATCAAGTTTAAATGAAAAACACGCATAAATCTTGTGTTTATAAGTCAAATTATGGATTTCAAAATTCTGACTTTGGAAAATTCAGTTTCAAGTTACCAAATTCAAATCCATGGCATTTCCAACTCAAGGGGTCTTAGGGCATGATTCTTGATGCTTTAGAAAGATGAGGTTAAAAGCATTGCAATGGAAAGAGAATGGAGTTAAATGGCTAATTGAGATAAAGTTACATTGAGTCAAAGTTGAAGAAAAAGGGTTGACTTTCCATACTTAGAAATATTTCAAATTCTTCTTCAAAAATGACCTATAATCTTTTGCATCCAAACATGGCCTTCCACTTGGAATTTATTCTTGACCAAAAAATATGGAATGAAGTAGATCTCTTGAATTACATTTTGAAACTAGAACCACTCAAAATCTCCAAAAATTGAGCAAGTTATGACTTGTTGAAGTTGGCCAAAAATCATGAAATGAAATATAATATTTTGCATATTTAAGGCAACTTCCATCCATTTTCCAACTTTACACATAAAAGAAGGCATAAAGTTCACATACTAAATATAATTTTGGAAAAAGAATGGGCTCAAGGTGATAAAAATTGACCAAGTTATGATCATTTTAAGTCACACATGGAAAATTGGGGATTCATCTGGAGGACTTGTAATCTTACTTCTTCACCAAGTTTCTTCCACGTGAAAACTCTTTGGAAATTTTGAAGTGATTTGTTGATAACCCTTTGAAGAGAAGGATGTCTTTGGAATCATTCAAAAATACCAAAATGTGAGCAAGATATGCTCCTTTGAAGTTCAAAACCCTAGCTCCTAGATCAAGAAAATGCTTTGAGGAACTTTGACAGGTTTGAACAAACTTCTTGTACCAATATTCTTGCTTTGTGAATAGAAGTTGTTGAGGATGATAATGAAGATTCATAGCTACCAAAACCACTTCCATATCTTGAATTTTGAGTGAAATATGCTCTTGTGACCAATAGGAACAAGGCCTTGTCCAAACATGACAACTTCTCCAATCAATCCCTTGTGCTTTTCAACCAAATTTGGTAACTTGGAAATGTGATGAACCAAAAAAACCTTGCCATGCCAATTCTTCAAAAACCAAGCCAATGATGAGGTTTGAACTTCTCAAGCTTTATTTACTAGGGCATGGAAATAAACTCATGAACCCATGGAGTAACTTGTTAAATCTCATTGCCCTTACCTACATGGATAACAAGCAAGACAAGCCAACATTGTATTTTATTAGTTAAATGAAGAAATAAAAACAATATTTATGATCACAAAAGGAACATAAGTCAAGGTGCTTGGTAATCCCTCAAAAGGAGCAAAACTAAAAGTAGGGAGGGGAACCAAGAATCCTAGTGTGATCTTGTTGTGAGTGAATCAACATGGTATGATGAAGGGATCTTAGGGGCGAAAATTGGGGTACAACAGTGATCCACTTGTAACGACAGATACATTTCAAACATCAAAGCTTCATCTTCTAAGAGTTCATCCACTTTCTTAGAAGATAAAATCATCAGCTCTCAGCTATCACCAAACTTAGGGAACCTCACCATCTTATTATAACAGTTGATATGAACATAGTTGAACTCCAACAAGTTCATTCCAAGAATAACATCAATTTAGTGTAAGGGTAGGCATGCCAAATCCATCACAAAACATCTACCATAAATCGTTAAAGGACACTTTGAACAAATGAGAGTAGTAGTAACAGAACCATTGGCAGGAAGTTCTACTACCATCCTCCCATTCATATTAGACAACTTTAATTCCAACATAGTAACACATTCAAGCGAAACAAATGAATGAGTATCATGGGTATCAATAATAGCGATTAACTCAACATTGTTAATAAAACAAGTACCTCTGATCAGGTTGTCTTTCTTGGCGACTTCTGAACCACTCAGAGCAAATACTCTGCCATTAGTCTAAGTAGTCGTAGCAACATTCTACTTTGGTTTCTGACACTAGGTACTGATGTGACCATGTTCACCATAGTTAAAACAAGTAGGACCTTCATTATTGCATTCAGTAGCATGATGACCAACCTTGCCACACTTGTAACATCATATCACCTTATCAGTACAAGCATCAACATTGTGGCCTAACTTGCCATACTGGTAGCATTTCATAAAACCGGGAGCTCCTCACCCACTTGTCCTTTTCTCATCATTAGCTTTCTGCTTCCCTTTATCAGCAGGAGCAACATACGTTTTACCACAATCATGATTCCTTCCCTTATTCTCATTATAATTCTTATAAAAAGAAGCTTTGTTTCTATTATATTGATCGAAGATTCTACATTTGTTCACCAGCACGGGAAACTGGCGAATCTGCATATATCTAATACCCAGCTTGATCTCTGGGCGTAGTCCATTCTCAAACTTAATGCACTTCAACACCTCAGCTGTTGGTTTGTTATAGTGCAGAAAAAATTTCACCAGTTCCCCATACCTAGAAGCATACTTAGCAATTGTCGAACTTCCTTGCTTCAGCTCAAGGAATTCGATCTCCTTTTTACCATGCACATCTTCTAGAAAGTACTTATCCATAAAAGCAGTTCTAAATAAAGCCCAAGTAATCTATGTGCCCAAAATCTCCATCCTCTGGCGTGCATTGTTCCACCAGTCCTCGGCTTCTTCTTCCAACAAGTGTATGCTAAACTGCACTTTCTTATCTTCCGTATTGACCACTACCCATAAAATCTTTTCAATCCCCTTAAGCCATGCTTTCCTACCATCCGGATCGTTCCTTTCCTTGTAAATCGACGGGTTTGTCCTCTAAAACCTCCCCTACACATGAGCTTCATCATCATTCCCACTAGTGTTAGGTGGATTCTGCACAACCTGAGCAACAGCCTGTAAAGCAGAAGCAATCGCAACATCGTTCCTTCCAGCCGTTCCTCTGGTTCACATAACAATAGCAACAAAGGTTAGAAAATATCTCAATAGTATTCAATTTTCATACACTAGAGACTCAACACCTAATCGAAAAGATCGACCTACTCTGATACCACTAATGTAACACCCTTCTAAAACACCACAAATAACAAAATGAACAATCATAGTATTTCACCAAAACGGCTTCACATGCTTCATAATGCATCACACATGCATGTCTTACTCCGTAACAAAGATTTTCAAAATCATTTATAACAAATACCTCATTAAATAATAACCATAATACTTCAACTACTCACAGTGGAACTCATTGTTCAAAACGTCTTTATTAGACACATCATAGAAACTTCGTTGTTCATGGTTCCTAATTCAAAACAACTTAAATACCATGAAAGGTAATTCAAAATCTCATAATAAAATAAAAGAACATCAAGTTCAAAATTAAACATTCCCGACCCTGATGATACATATAAGAGCAAGACCTTTTAAAAATCAAAAGAAAGAAAACAACACACTCCGAGCTATCATCTAAGCTCCTACAAACTACTCCTAATCACTTTCGTGTTATCCATGTGGAGGCAACATTCAAACAGAAATGATGAGTAATCACAATTATTATAAAAGATATACATAATAGACATAGTAGTAAAACATCAATATCATGGCATCAAAATCACCAATCATCATGATAATCAATCAATTAGCACAAAATCATATAAAACATCATCTAAGCAATAATTATGCAATTCCACATAAAATGTAGTGCAATAACATAGACTCACGCATGTGGTACCAATTCATTATGAGTACTAGACTCATCACCCTCCAAAGATCTCCACCATAGGATCGATTCCCTCTTGGAACTAGAGAACAACATCAAAAGTGCTCGATCCACACAATGGGATTGAAGCTAACATTGGAATTACGTCCTAAATCAACAATAGACTTTCATCTTAACAATGCTATGAATTCATGATGCACAATCAGCATAATTATTTACGACTACATCTAGTCAAGTGCATCACCATTCACCGATTCATCAATAATATTCACATGGCATAAATACAAGTCACATATTAGCATCAACATCATTCAACATTCAAAGTCACAACAGATTAGCATCTTATCAAACACAATTCATTATAGCAACATGCATCGTTGTAACCTACCTCTTAAGGATCTAAATCTATCTTAGCCTAGGTACCGGAAATATATATCTTATTAATCATTGTATTTCACCCACATGTAGTTCATCGCGTTAGCTACCCAATGCTTCAAACGAAACCTCAAACAAAGTTCTAAAACTCAAGTTATGGCACTTAAAAATAATCCTACTACTGGCCATCACTAGGTGCTCGCCCAGCGACGTGGTCTGCTAGCCTAAGGCTCGCCCAACAACGTGGGAGCGACATCACCATCTATCTTCTATAGTCTGCATCGCTTGGCGAAGCACCTTGCTCGCTCGGCGATGCGCCTTCGCTTCTGTATCGAAAGACGACGCGCAAGTGAGGTAACCCTCTCCATACAAAAATCCAAGATCACCACTTTTCCACCCATTCCTTCTCCCCTTTGCTCACCCAATAACGACCAAGCGACAATTCCTCGCCCGTGATGCATACCTTCGACCGATAATGCATAGCAGACAACAACTCTCTATTGCGATTATGCACTGTTCAGCCACAAATCTACTTATGTGTTCATACCAAGACAATCCATATTTTCATAGTTTTCAACATAGAATCATCATACAATAACCACATGAATTTATAGGCCTTATACACAAATTCATGGCAAATCAACATGGTATTTTCATCAATTTCAACAGAAGTTCATCACAATGCAACATATCATCAAAATCATCATAAACCCCAACAAATCCCTACATACCTCTAAACCCCATATTATATATAATGACAGATTACCCCCTTACCTTAGATTCCTATGTTGATCTTTCCTTTTCACGATCTACCGAATTCCTCAATGTTCTTTGTGCCCTAACTTTTTCTCGGCTCTTCCATTGTTTTCACGATCGTACCAAATGACATTCTTTTCCTTCTATTCCATGTTTAACCTTAGGACCCCTAATATGTTTTTCCTAATTTGTCCTCACTTATCCTTTCATCAATTACCACCTTGTGTGAGTGCAACTACACTATTAGATGTTTTACATGATGTCAAAACTCAGAAAGCTAGCATTTCCGTATAGTGGATGGTATCCTTATGTTTTGTGGAACTCCCTTGCATTAGAGGTCTTAGGAATCATTTAAAACAACTTTAAAATGGGTCCCAATTATGAGAAATCATTTTTTGCACAAAATCAGCACTTATGTGTCTGCCTAAAATTTGTATGAGTCGACACATAAATTTTGCATTTATACATTTTCTTAAAAGCTTCAGTATGTGTCGACACATAACTTTTTCAGGTCGACTGTCAACACATGTACTGCAATATTAAAGCTTTAAACATTCTGGCTTTAAAACATAGGCACATGTGTCGACACATACGATTTCAGGGAGACACATACACTACATTTCTAAAGCATGTATCTACTATTTTACATGTGTCGACTCAACTTTTTCAGGTCAACACATACTATTTTGTTGGTCATTTTTTCATTATTTTTTCATTCTGAAACTACCCTCTTTTATCTAAAAAGAGTCTAACTATAAATATATCACTCATACATAATTCTAACTTGATGATACCATAAAATTACCCTAAATTTCTTCTTCTTCTTCAACCTTACAATTTATGCATACACACCAATATTACATTGTGATGATGTTCCATCGGAGTTCCATCTAGACGTAGAATTGTGGATTTATAATTGGTTTGGGTTGAGAATTATAGGGGTATTCATCCGGGGAAAACCATTGGGTTTCTCCTACAAAATCATTTGTTGAATTAGGGTTTTCCGTGCAAGATCGTGCGAGAAGGAATCGTCTATTTGAAAATCTCTTGGAGTGTTTGAAATCTTTTCAAGGAGCCTTATAGTGTTTGAAATATTTTTAAGGAAGTAGCGAGAATCGAATGATAGAATCAATGATCTTGTGTTGATAGTGTGCAATCGGATTTACTCGAGTGAAAAATCCCTTAGAGTGTTTGAAATCTTTGCAAGGAACCTTGGAGTGTTTGAAATCTTTTCAAGGAAGTAGCTTAAACGGCTAATAGATTGCATCTATTGGTATTGGTCTTGTTGAAGATCAAAAGAAGAGAATGGGTTGAATTAACATCAAACGGTTATGGTTTGTAGTATTGCTCTTGAACACTTCTCTTGTAATCATACTTTTGCAAAGTAAGAATTATCCTAATTTCACTAGAGTTAGGCGCAGACGTACCCACATGCGAGGACGAAAGTGGGGAACTGTGTAGACAAATCCTTGTGTCTCTTTTCTTTTATCACTTTTACATGCTTTAATATTATTCAATAAATTTTTCAAATAGCATTGTGTTATCAATTGAATTGTATGTAATTTTACAAACTATTTTTTATTTACATCAAGTGTTGATATTGCTCATAATCACTTTTGATTATAAGTGTTTCTGTGTGTCAACACAACTTAAAGGAAAATTCTGAAAATTTACTTGTACACCAAGTATTTGACAAATTATTTAGCTTGTTCGACTCAAAGGAAAATTGTAATGTTCTATCACTTACTTTCATTTACTCTCTATGTGCAATTTGTTGAATGTGTTGTTTGATTGATCAATTCGTATAGAATTTTTCTTTGATTGTTAAAGTTTAAATTTCTTTGTTGATTAGCTTATAATCACTTTGATTGTAAGTTCTTTTTTATATCAACTAAGCTCAAAGAAAATTATGGAAAAATTGATTGCGCGCGGCATGTTCGATAAAGTGTCGAGTTATGTTTTTAATATGATTTAATTGGAAATAGGCAACCGATGTGTTGCTTATTAAATGGTTAATTGAGATATTATTATATTGATTGATTTTATCATTATGTTAATTCCATATGGCTCGTGCATATCCGATTTTCCAATAACTATATTCGTTTAGACTACTATATTTGATCTAGGTCAAAAACCTTTCGGTTAACATTGTTTTTCAAATAAGTTTTAAATAATCATTTTGAATGGTAGTTTTTATTTGAGGATCTATTCACCCCCCTCTAGATTCAGCGTTGTCGTCTAACACCTTGCCCTTATCTTCTCTACACCAATTATTCCTTTATTTTACTATTAATAATAGTTTTAACTAATTTTAAATGATTATTAACTAATTATCTAAATTTCTAAAATACTCCTTACTCATCTAAATTCTCATTATCCCACAACATATCATCACATCATGCATCATACTTAACAAAACATCACATATTCATCAACAATTCATAAATATTTTTAATAACTCATTTAAATTATTAATCATTTAAAAAATAGGGGTGTTACAAGGGTCATCTAACTTAGAGAGTATATTGCTTATTTTCAATTAATTATAGAAGTAGAATTAGGATCATTCTCTTATATTCATTGACTTCCCTACGTAGATCGTGCTTAAGACGAAGCCAATTGCTAAAATAAACTACTTAAGGATTTAATTGGGTTGAGAATTTAAGGCTATGGCATAACAAGTATCCAAATTGATTTCTATAATTAAGATACTTACAGTGTTAAAACGATAATGATATTTCCTTAAATTTCCCAAGTCTCTATAACTTATCCTAAACTTGTCTGACAGTCCACGAGTTTAAAATAAACATTGTTACTTTTTGCAAAAAGTTTCTGGTATGGCTCTAGAAAAAGAATAAATTCAATAAAGAACAAAATTTTTGGTATGGCTCAAGAAAAGGAAGAAATTCAATAAACAACAAAAACCAGGCATAAAGACTCGATAGTAGATGTAATGAGTCAATAGGACAAACCAAATTAAAAGAAAATACTAGAAAACAATAAATCTAATTATAAAGCAAGAAATCTAGAAAGCAATGTCCTCAATGTTTTAATTTAAGGTGAAAAAGGAATGATCGAACCTAGTGTGTATCATGATCATGGGCCATAACAGTCTTGAGCTCTCCTTAATGAATAAATATCCTAGAATAAATGGTCAATCAGCTCGGTTATTCTATAATGTTGATCTCTTTGGTCACAACGAAGGGCCATGATTTATCTTCTTAAACCGTAAAGCTCGTAGCCAACAATGTGTGTATCAGAAGGATTCTCAGCAAGTCCTAGTTGGAACAAGGACGGAAAATCTAGGTACCGGGTAGGTGAGAGGGTTACCTCAAATAGAATATCAAAACGGCTCCTCTGGTCATCATTTTTTAAAACAATCTGTATGTCATCAATTATATGCATCCTGAAATAATGTTAGTGGATAAAATCCGGCTAAGTAGATTATAGTGGCCTTGAAAAGTAAACACATACAAGTAAGATTTATTAACTAAAAGTAAAAATTAACCCTTTATGAAAATGAAAACCGTGGGTTTCCTCCCACACAACGCTTTTTTTAACGTCGGTAACTCGACGGCTCAGGAGTGCACTCACAGAGGTTCTTTCAAGAATGATTCCTCGATCGAACTTATAATAATATTTGGTTTCTATGGCCACTTATCAATCCATATCTTATATACCTAACCTTTTCTTTTCTTCCTTTTGTGGGATGGTTCATTCTTCTGAGCATGTGGAGGTGTTTCTGGCTCTATCCTGAGTATCAGCTTCTCAGGTTTGAGTTTAGTTCTTTCATCCACCATCTCAAAGGTTAATATTCCCCTCTTAGCACCAATGATTTCCCTAGTTTCATGGTCATCTAATTCTCTCTTTTTATGAAGGACCTCAGATGAAGGTGCATTATTGTGGATATTGTCCAATTCCTCCATATACCTTTTGAATTGGCAATCTACCTTAGCTTCCACAATTATTTGGGGGAAGAAAATAGGTGGGTTGTATAGAGGGGGAATATAAGGTGCTTCCTTATCTACCTCTTTGACAACCTCCCTTTCGGGTGATGCCGATGGATTTTTCTTAATCTTTACTCTTTTTTCACCAGAACTCTCATTATCACTCTCCTTAGAATTTTCGATTTGTTATTCATTATTGATTGTAACATCATCTGCACGTCCCTCAGAGAAGGGTCCTAGAACTTGTTTTTTAAGCAAGGATATTTGAGTCTCCAATGACATATTGTGAGTCGCGAGGGACTGGACCATAATGTTCAGCTTCCTAAGTGTTTCATTATTATGTATACTTTGATTTCTAATATATTTATTATGGAGATTTTATGTTACCACAAAACTCCTCCACATAGTTTCTAGCCTACAGAGAGTTTGCGTCTCAATGAAGTTCTCCATTATCATTTCAAGGTTGTACTTATGGGAATCATGCGCTTCCTCAAAATTAGGAGTGGTAATTGTAAAGAAAATTTTGGTGATACATAGTAATAGAAACAAGAGTGCCTTAGTCTATACGGTGCAACAACAGAGTTATGATATTTGACGTAATTGGTCCCCTTCATGTAGTTTTAAAAGATATCGAACCACAAAGACCAATTGTCAAATCTATCGTTATGGTGCTTATCTAAGGCGATTGAATTAAGAATAAGAATGATGAAGTAAATAACTTTAATGAATTTAGATGAATAACAATACTGGAATGTGAATCACATCAATCAATAATACTCTAATTATCTATTACTAATATTACTAATGGGGAAATATTTTCTACTTTGAAAAGAATCAATTCAATGGGAACTATCGCTTTCGCGTATTCAGAATCGAGTTTTCTCTCTAATCTATATCGTCCATTGTCACGTATGGAAGGTACTTATACCGTTAAAGTAGTGAACCTATTTTTAAGAAATTAAACTCTTAACTCGGTTGAAAAGTAATTTTGATTGGAAAGTTTAACTTAAAAGGGTTCCAGGCTATTGTACCCTAAAATTTATCCTCCCATTATTCAAGATAAATTATTTAAATAGTTTTCCCCATGCTCACAGGGGTCTCAATTGCTCAAGACTACTCAAGGATTGATTAGACAAACCCTCCTCCTAAGCAGTTGACCTACAACTAGGGTTTTGCTTCTCTCAAATAAAATTGGACTTCTAATGCCTCATGTGGATTTCATTGTTTCCTATATGTCTCAAAGAATCCTCATGCCAAATTCTAAGCCTTGCAGCACGAGTTTGCTCAGTCAATTAGTCAGATGATTGAAAATCAACTGTATTGGGAAAAAAGTCAACTTTGACCAATTTACCGCCAAACTTCAATATTTTTGGTCAAAATCAACATTTTGAAGACACATTCATCATTTGATCAAGGGTTGATCATGATTCATCAAGAAAACTCAAGATTCATCAAAAGTAAAAAGTTACTAAATTAGGGTTTTCTTAAGGAAAAGTCAATTGAACATTGTCCAAGCATAAATTTCACATACTTCATCATAATTTTCTCAAGATATGCTTATTTTGAAGGAAAATCAATTCTCTACAACTTTGCCTCTCTAAGCTCAAGGCCTAAAATGCTTCATTTGAGAGATATGGGCCAAAACATTACAGGTCATTTTAAAAGTCAACATAAAGACACTTTTGTCAAAGAAATTTACATCAAGATAAAGGCTTCAAATGAAAAATTGACAAACATGAAGTTTTTAAGGGATATCTTGAGCTTTCCAAAGAGTCCAAGATCACCTTCATATGATAAAAATTGAGTGAGTTGTGATTTGTGCAAGTTAGGAAATTTTGAGAAAATTTATGAAATCCAAATTAAGCACATTTGAATTTTTGGGCTAATGGGCCTATCTTTTAAAGTCCAAACGTGTTTCTGACCTCATAATAGACTCCTAATTTCATTCATTTATTTTTATGGGTTTTATTTATTTTATTTTTGATTTTATTCAATTAAAATCAAAATAAATCAAATAAAATACCAAGTGAATGAATCAAGGCATGAAGATCTATTTTTGAATAAAATCATAAGTCTAAAAAGCTGGTGACAACTTGCAAAAAAAAGTGTAAAGATTGATTGGTACATGATTGGCCTAAAAAATAAAGATTTCATGCAAAACTTAAATCAAAGATTTGATCATGAAAAACAAAAGACTGATTCCACTTTTGTTGACCTAAATCTTCCATTATAAATAGAGAACACATTCAGACCAAGGGACACACGAAAATTGCCTCAAGAACACCCTCTCAAAAAATCTCAATTTTTGTCAAAACTAGGGAAAAGTCAAAACAAAAGATCCAACCACTTCCAGTCCATGCCATCCATTGAAAATCATTCCTGAGATATCTAAGGGTAAGAATAGGTTGAAAGTCATGGCCATTGATGCTTGAAACAAGCTGTGGTACGGTGGGAGAACTGACTTGAGGTTTTTGCGTTTGTGTTTGCAAATGTTTCAGTTTAGCAAGAGTCGCCACCGACTTTTCTTTTTATCCAAAAGGAAAGGTGAAAAAGCACAGGAAAGACCTTTAGAGATATTTTCTTGAGTTCGGGGGGTAGATTATGAAAAGGGAAGGTATTAGCACCCTTTTCATCCATGGTTTTCCATGGGCTATTAGTTACTCGTTAGATCACTTGCTTTTATTTGACATTGTGCTTGTGGTGTGGGCTTTGAAAGTATTTTGGAAAATCTCTTTGTAATGGTTCTCGTTTCTATAAGAACGCGTACAAAATTTTGTTTCGAAAAGTGGTTCAAAGATGTGTTTGTGGAACGTGTTTTCAAAAGTGGTTTTGAAAAAGATGTTTTGCAATGGTTCTCGTCTCTATAAGAACGTATACAAAATATTTTGTCTTTTGAAAATGTTTTGAGATGAAAGTGTAGGTGTAAAAATGTTTTTGTCGTGAGAAAACGAGTAACTGGGAGCGAACCTACCTACTCAAAAGGTCTTAGATATGCTTTTCCTCCTCCTTTAGATGTCACTATCTCACCATTGATTTGGCAAGAAGCCCCATCGTTGGATGTGAAGGGACGGGTGTAGGGATGTTTGTATAGTAATAGAAGGCAACTCATGGAACGTTTTAGCAATGTCATTTTAGGGACTAGATCGTTTATCGAAGGCAACATCAAGGGACTATGATCTTTTATCGAGGGTCTTTGCTAAAACGTCCCATATTCGAGGGACATGACTGTGTTTCCGAGGCAACAAGCGAGGTTATCCTAGAGTTGCACGTGTTCAAAGTGTTTGATTTCATGCATTTTAATCTTGATTAAGGTTGTCTATTTTGTTGTTTTCATGTCTTACCATACATCCTATTTACTAGCAATATATGAAAAGTAAATAAAATGCAAAAAAAAAACTAAAATCTAAGCTATTACATCGCTTTAGGGGGATGGGGGTACATATTTATGAATGGGGGTTGCAAGTAAAATTAAATCCTAAGTCACTATTACAACCATATCGAAATGGATCAGAATGTGAAAGAAACGAAATTGCTTATTTATTTAAGAAAAGAAATAAGTTTGCTTAAGAAAATATTTTTGGTCTTTTGTTTTAAGAAATAAATTAAGCATGAAAAAAATGGTTTTGGTGTTTGTTGATTAATGAAATAGAAAGTGATAGCAAAAATAATGAGAAAAAAGGAAAAAAATAGAATCAGCGTATTGCTGATTAAGGAAGGTCAGAGGTTCTGACTCGGGCGCACTGCAAAACAAAAATTCTATTAGTAGAGACAGAAGTTCTGAGTCCACTGGGAGCACACTAGCTTTCAGAAGTTCTGATACCACCGGCAACAAAGTAGATCTCAGAGATTCTGATATTTTTAGCAGAACTTTGTCTCTCTCTTCATGGTAGTCAGAGCATCTGCATTTTTGGTCATTTCTCCACAAAGCAGAAGATGTGCATATGACAATTATGGCAGGTTTCATAGCATTTCAGAAACAAGAAATATCATAACCATGAATCAGAGGCAAATGTGAATCTTCTAATCCTAATTTTGAGTTCTAATTTCTTTCAGAAGTTCTGAAACTAATTTATTCCATACTTAGACAAGCAAATGCGTGAAGCCTCAGAATATGTATAACGTCAAAAACATGATATCTACATAGTATTTTTTGAACATGCAAATATGATAATGATTAACCAACGTGATAAGAGTCAGCAAAAGCTTACCTTGCAGCTGGAAAAGATTTTGTAAACTGGGGGTTGGTCTTGGACTCTGGTGATGTTTTGAGCAACTTCTTCACGTACTCAACAGGATGGAAGTTTTCAACTTCGAACCAAGGGGTGGTATTCTGACTTCTTTGAGGTGGGGGTGAATGGAGAGTGTATGGCAGTATGAATACAGAAGTTAGAATAGCTTCTAGCATGTGAATCAGCAACTGTGGGGATGGTTTTAGTCAAGAAATAATGGAGTTTTTATGCTAGAATCAAATGCTAAGATTTTGGTATTTTGATGTTTACAACTTTTCGGATTCTTGGAATTTTTGCAAGAATTCAAGGTTTTTTTTTCTTTTGGTGATTCTCCCTCTCCAAAAACCAACCCCTTCAACATGTGATGGAACAAGTTATTTATACATGGATTTTGCTGTGGTTTTGGGGGGAAAAACAAATGAGTTTTTTAAACATTTTTGGCATACTGCCCCTTTGTTTTTAAATCACAGTTTTTTGTAGGCTAATTTGGTGTAAGAAAAACGCAGGCGTGGACTGGATCAGCAGCACCTTGGAGTGTTGTGGCAGCTGGTTGCAAGACTGTGCCATAGCAGGGTAGCAGGTTAAGGTTTGGGGTTTGGTGATGTTCTGATTGTAGAAAATTAGAAATGTAACCTCCAAACGCTGAAGGGGCATCTTCTGACCAGAGCGTTAAACATAGCCTCTATGTGCTGAAGAATCATGTTCTGTTTGAAGCATTATTTTCTGACCGAAGAGCATCGCTTCTGCATGTTCTAATTGAAGCGTCACGTTCTGAACCGTGTTTGCAACTTCTGATTGCACTTGCATAGAGGCTGGCTCAGAAGTTCTGAAGTGTCATATTCTTTAGACACTTAGAAAATTTTCTAAATGCTTGGAAAATTTGATTTTCAAAGTAACTTCTGACTTTTGATTTTTGATGAACCAATTTCATGCCTTAATGAAATATGATTCTTGGAACTTGATTTTTGATTCAAAAGTCATAGTTTGACTCATTTGGTGTGTAAATGACCATTTTACCCCTATGGACGATTCTCTTGGGAAATTTGTAATTTCATATTTACAACTGGATGGGAACAAACTTGAGGGTCCAGGTTGATCCTTTGAGAAATGAGAGGTCAAATTTTGGGGTACAACAGCTTCCCCTGTTCAATCTTCTTAAACTTGAAAAGTGAGACCGACGTGTTAGTTGTTCGTGGCTTGAAAGTAGAAGATGATTGAACACTAGAGTGCCCAGAAATTTGCACTTGATGATGCGCTGGTAGAGTGTGTAGGGAATGGGCTTAAAAATGCCATTTGGAGAAATGATGGAGAGTTGTCAGAGATGGGCTTATAGATGCCATCCAGAAATGATTGTTGGACTGTATTTGAAGGTCTCTGATTGCCTGTTTTAACTGGAAGAAATAAATCTAACCAGAGAAGGTCTTTTTTGATAATGATGTGTGATGAAGGAATTAGAGACGATTACTACTCCAAATAGATGATGAAGGAATCTTGGATGAATTCTATCTTAATAGGATGATGAAGGAATCTTGGACGATTACTACCTCAGCAGGATGATGAAGGAATCTTAGACGATTACTACCTCAGCAGGATGATGAAGGAATCTTGGATGACTACTACCTCAACAGGATGATGAAGGAATCCTGGATGACTACTACCTCAACAGGATGATGAAGGAATCTTGGATGATTACTACCTCAGCAGGATTATGAAGGAATCTTGGACGATTACTACCTCAAAAGGTAATGAAGGAATCTTTGATGACTGCTACTCGAAAAGGTAATGATGAAGGAATCTTTGGGCGATTACTACCTCAGTAGGATGATGAAGGAATCTTGGACAATTACTACCTCAGCAGGATGATAAAGGAATCTTGGACGATTACTACCTCAGCAGGATGATGAAGGAATCTTGGATGATTACTACCTCAAAATGTAATGAAGGAATCTTATATGACTACTACCTCAACAGGATGATGAAGGAATCTTGGATGACTACTACCTCAACAGGATGATGAAGGAATCTATGATGATTACTACCTCAGCAGGATGATGAAGGAATCTTGGACGATTACTACCTCAGCGGGATGATGAAGGAATCTTGGACGATTACTACCTCAGCAGGATGATGAAGGGATCTTGGACGATTACTACCTCAAAAGGTAATGAAGGAATCTTTGACGACTGCTACTCCAAAAGGTAATGAAGGAATCTTTGACAATTGCTACTCCAAAAGGTAATGAAGGAATCTTTGACGACTTCTACTCCAAAAGGTAATGAAGGAATCTTTGACCACTACTACTCCAAAAAGGTAATGAAGGAATCTTTGACGACTGCTACTCCAAAAGGTAATGATAACCTTTATTTGTCGATCGATCTTTCCTGAAAAAGTAAAGAGTTAGTTGTATGCAATGTCATGATGTATGCGTTGTGATGTTCTCAAAATAAATGAGATTGTGTTGTATGCACTTATCATGTATGTAAATAGGATGTATGAAATGTGAAATGTTTATGAATGTATTTTTGTTTGGGAAATTAAATCCTTGACAAATGTCGGGAGTTGTTAAATCCTAGACTATTGTTGAAGAGTTGGTGCCTTCAAACTTCGCTTAGAATGTTTCCACCGGGGATTCATGTTTTGTTGAGGAGAACTCTGTCGGAGAAAGTTGAAAACTCTGTGGAGATTGTTGATTCCTGCTTGGGGGGGAAAATTCAGGAGTCTAGGTTGTCTGTTGCTCTACTGGGGAGTCGAAGTTTAACTGATATCTGGTCGGGTCCAGGTTTCACAGTAACTTGCTGGGGATTGTAGATTAGTCTACTGGGGAAGAGGAGTTGTGGTCCTTTGATTTGTAGTAGTCGGAGAGGAAAACTCAAGCTGGGGAATATGTAATTCGTTGGGGAAATAAACCATGTTTTCGGTCTATTAGAGAGGTGACGACTTTCATTGGGGAAGTCCTCGAGGATTTTTGAAGTTGTCTCAGCTGGGGAAAGGGTTTCAGAGATTAAACTCTTGTTGGGGAATCATCCTATGAGAAGGACTTTGGGGAGATTTGTCACTGCCCCTAGTAGCGAGTGTTTGTGGCCCTGCCTGGAAATGTTTGACTGTACGTAAACCTTTGTCGGGATTGATTTTCAATACCCCAAGTGACGGAGATGGAGACTTGCCCCTGGTTACTCTGCAATTCTTTAGAGATTTTCTTGGAATCTTGAATGGACTTCCCCAGGAGTGCTGGATAGTGACATGTCATGTCCCATTGTCGATAGGAGATTTTTCAATGGAAGTGTCATCCTTCTTGAATTGATTTGGTTCACTGAGAGAGCTTTCGTTCACTGGATATTCATTGTGTGAATTTCTCCGCTGTCGAACAAATAGCCATATGCAAACAGTGATATTCAAGTAATGCAAAGTTTATGTTTGTCTTGAAGTTTTGAAAAATGCGTTTTTAGCAAGTAAAGAAGTTTGTAATTCAACTTTAGATTTTGAGTAAAGCCTTACAGGAGTCAGGATACCTTTTGTAACAATATGCTTTCGAACTAACCCATGCTTCAATTAGGACTTTTGAAGGGTTGTAACGTGGCTTGGTTCACAGTTTAAGAAACAAAGGATAAAGGCTCAAAGTGTATTTGTACCCACCCATTCTTCGTGATGTTCTTCGGTCCTAAACTCAGCTAATTGTACGTTTGAACTCCAAATTAGTCTGGAATGACGTCTTGGTGATGGTTCAGACAAGTTAAGTTTGTGGGAAGGCAGTCATTTTTGCAACATTTTTTTCATGTTGTTGAGGATTTGTAGCGTCCTCTTTTTACTTGATTTGTTATCCCTAATTTTTTCCTGACTGTTCTTGTTTTGAGATTACAGTCAGCGGGATGCCCCAGTTTTCTTTAAGTCTCCTTCGTAGGTTTTGACTTAGTGGGATTTTCTTTTTTGAGAGATAATGATCGCTTATGTGATAGGGAACCATTACCGTCTTTTGATTCTAGAGGAATGTTTCTTGACATCATTCGTTGTATTACAAGATGAGAGTTTGCGGCTTAACGCGCGTTTGAATTAACTGAGAGACTACCCTGCCCAGGTTTCGATTAAAGGTTTCAATTTGTGTTAAAACTGAAAACTTCTACTTCTTTGGCTCGAAGGGGTTGACTAGGGATTATCTTCCTTATAACTCCAGTGTTTAGGATTTGAAAGAAATTCCTGTACATCGTTAACAAGGTCTGTCCAAAAGCATACTGTATGAGATTATGGCATTGTTTTCGTCATCCTCCCTCTAAAGGCTTGTATCTTTTAGCAAGAGTTGAATATCATAAAGCGAGTAAAAAAATAGTTTAAGTGTAATGAAAATGAGTGGATCAAATCAAGACAAACATATGCAGTGCATTAATGAAACAAAGTTTGACATTAATAGATAATTGTTTGAATAACAAAAGAAATTACAATTGAAAATTCAAATTGAAACAAGTTGCTCTCAATGATTTGGCATAGGAGCAGTGATCACATTTGGAGTCTCCGGATGGTCAAACTCGATCTCCTTGGCATCAATCAAGTCTTGAATCTTGTTCTTCAAAGTCCAACAACCGTCAGTGTCATGTCTGGGACTGTCAGAATGATAGGCACATCTTACGCTTGGATTGTACTTAGAAGAGGAGGTGTCGGGATTTTGAGGAGGATCCTTTAGTGTGATCAATTTCACCTTCAGCAAATGTTGTAATTCTTGAGACAAAGGCATATTGATGTTAGTGTACTTCCTTTCTTGATATCTTACCCTACGCCTATTGCTCTATCTTTGTTGAACAGGCGTGGGATTAGAGATCAGGATTGCCCCTACATGTTGATTATGATGACTCTTTTGACCATACACAGTATTGGACTCTTTCTTCCCACTATATGGCTTTTTCTGAGCATCAGGATGCGTATCTCCTTGGATCTATCCACTTTTGATGCCAGCCTCGACCCTTTCTCCGGTTAGTATTAGCTCGGTGAACCCAGCTGAGGAGCTTCCGATCAAGTGTTTGAAGAAAGGCACTGTCAAAGTTCCCATAAAGATGTCAATCAGCTCCCTGTCAGTTAAAGGGGGCTGCACCCTACCGGCCAAATCTCTCCACTTTTGGGCATACCCTTTGAAGCTCTCGTTGGAACCCATGGTCATGTTCTGCAATTGCAAACGAGTTGGTGCAAGATCAGCACTATATTGATACTGCTTATAGAAAGCAGCAGCTAAATCCTCCCAAGTGTGGATGCGAGAACTCTCTAATTGATAGAACCACTCGAGTTGAGTCCCTACCAGGCTTTCTTGGAAGAAATGGATCCAAAGCTTTGGATCAGTTGTGTATGGTTGAATCTTGCAGACATAAGACTTTAAGTGCATCTTAGGGCAAGAGACTCCATCGTATAGGGAAAAGGTAGGGGCTTTGAACTTTGGCGGGATGACCACCCCAGAAACCAAACCCATGTCTCCTAAATCTAAACCAGGCGTCTGTTGAATCTCTATAGCACTGAGGCGATCCTCCAACTGTTTGTACTTGTCATCAGTGGGAGGATATTGTTCCTCGGAGTAGTCAGCTTCAACTTCATCAATCTCCAAATTGTGGTCTTCTTCATGACTATCCCCCATGTTGGATGGAGTTGAAAGATCTAGAGCTCTCTTGACTGGTCCTCTGGGTCTTCTTCTCAAGTTCAGGACACCTACTGACTTCTTGGACTTCTTGCTCTTGTCTTTGAGAAGGAGAGTTTTCAGGTCCTCTTGCCCATCAGCCATAGCCAGTAACATTTGTTGAAATTGAGCGTTTTGAGCTTGGAGATCTTTCACCGTTTGTTCCATATCCATCTTACTGAAATAAACAGTAGGAAGATAAGGATACCTGTATGGGAGAAACCTGTCATGATATGAAGCATGATATATGGATGCATGTTTTCAAGGATCTCGCGGGGTTAATAGTCATTTACAGTTTTGGATTGGAGAACTTTATATCGATGGATGTCCTTCCACGAGAATTAAGCTCACCATGTCAAGTGGGTTGTAGCCTTTGACTCAAGTTTGCTATACTTGATCTTTGACGGCGTTTGGTCAGAGGAAAATAAATCCCCCTGCCCCTTGCTAGACGTTTGGTTCATCATAACCTGCATCAAAGACCCTTGAGATCCTTGAAATGGTTATTGAAAATGCTATGGTATGATGTTATGATGTTATGTACAGATATGCGAGGTAAGCAAATTTATATACAAATAATCATATTCACACAAAGCAAACAAATCCTTAGCTTTAGGCTTGCATGGAGTTTGTAGGTAAGTACCCTCTTAAAGTTTAGTTGGCTCAACCTGTCCTAGTTAATAGTAACCGGGTTGTAAGTGGTCTCAATATCACTGATCTTTCCCCTAATCTTCGTTCAATAGGTGTTTAACTCACAATCAAACAAAACTCAAGAGTCAAACCTCAATGAGTGTAGCATCGAGTATCAACCAATTTTCAGCTTTACACCGAAACCGGCTATCTCACTACTTCCTAATGTCCAAGTTGGTAAAATAAGGTTCTAAGGTCAGATGATGCTTCACGACACCACGCGGCGGCCCCGTACTCTCCTTGAATGACTCAAGGGTTACCAGTACCAACCAAAGTGCCACATCAACGTAGCTACTACTTCAACCATGTCGGTATACGCCTCACAGTTCCCTCACAGTTTATTGCTACTTACCTAAAAGGTGTCCCCAAATCCGGGTGTAGGATTTAAAACAAACCCAAACAAGGAAACAAATTGTAAAGTAAACAAATCAAACAATGTAAGCAAGTAAATATGCTATATCCCTAAGGTAACCCCACTTTAAGGGATCCCCAACAGAGTCGCTAGTTCTGTGGTACGGTGGGAGAACTGACTTGAGGTTTTTGCGTTTGTGTTTGCAAATGTTTCGGTTTAGAAAGAGTCGCCACCTAATTTTATTTTTATCCAAAAGGAAAGGTGAAAAAGCACAGGAAAGACCTTTAGAGATATTTTCTTGAGTTCGGGGGGTAGATTATGAAAAGGGAAGGTATTAGCACCATTTTCATCCATGGTTTTCCATGGGCTCTTAGTTACTCGTTAGATCACTTGCTTTTATTTGACAGTGTGCTTGTGGTGTGGGCTTTGAAAGTATTTTGGAAAATCTCTTTGTAATGGTTCTTGTTTTTATAAGAACGTGTACAAAATTTTGTTTCGAAAAGTGGTTCAAAGATGTGTTTGTGGAACATGTGGTTCACTGTCTACCGATGAAGGAAGGTTGTCCTACTATAAAATAGAAGGTTCGTCGTATGCGTCCCAAGATGTTTGAAAGGATCAAAGTTGGGGTTATGAAGCAGTTTAATGCAGGTTTCTTAGCTGTTATGCCTTATCCTTAGTGGGTTGTAAATGTGGTTCCAGTACCTAAGAAGGATGATAAGGTGCGTAATCGTATAGACTACATGGATTTGAACAAGGCAAGCCCCAAAGATGACTTTCTGCTTCCGCATATTGATGTTCTGGTTGACAACACCGCTCAACATAAAGTATTTTCCTTCATGAATGGTTTCTCTAGTTATAATCAAATCAAGATGACACCTGAATACATGGAGAAGACTACCTTTGTCACACAGTGGGGAACTTTTTATTACAAAGTTCTTCCTTTTGGTTTGAAGAACGTCGACATAACATATTAGCGTGCTATGGTAGCTTTTTTTTTTATGACATGATCCATCATAAGATAGAGGTTTAAATGAATGACATGATATCCAGGTCTCAGACTAAAGAAGAACATCTCGACCACCTGCACAAGCTATTTGAGAGGTTGAAGAAATACAAGTTGAGGTTGAATCAAGACAAGTGCACCTTTGGGGTAAGATCTGGTAAACTCCTAGGTTTCGTCGTTAGTGGTAAAGGTATTGAAGTTGACCCTGCCAAGGTTAAATCCATTCAAGAAATGCCAGCTCCCCGTACTGAGAAGGAAGTCAGTGCTTTCCTGGGACAATTGAACTACATTGACAGATTTATTTCCCATTTGACTGCTACTTGTGAGTCAGTCTTCAAGTTGCTGAAGAAAGATCAAGTAGTGAAGTGGAACGACGATTGTAAGATAGCCTTTGAAAAAATCAAGGAGTACCTCCAGGAACCTCCAATTATGATGCCACCGGTTGAAGGAAAACCTCTGACCATGTACTTGACAGTATTAGAGAACTCAACAGGGTGTGTATTGGGGCAACATGACGAGTCTGGTCGAAAAGAGCATGCAATATACTACCTTAACAAAAAAATTACCGACTGAGAAACAAGATACTTATTTCTCGAGAAAAGTTATTGCACTTTGGCATGGGCTGCTCGCCGACTAAGATAATATATGTTGACTCATACTACTTTGTTGATCTTTAAGATGGATCCAATAAATTATATATTCGAGAAACCCACTCTCTCCAGAAGAATAGCAAGATGGAAAATGGTCTTGACAAAATATGACATTCAGTATACTACTCAGAAGGCAATCAAAGGAAGTGTACTAGCAGATCATTTGGCTCATCAAGCTGTAGATGACTATCAGTCTATGAATTTTGAGTTCCCAGATGAGAATATTATGCTAGTTACTGATTATAAAGAACCTAGACTGAATGAAGGACCTGAATTAGGATCCTGATGGACTATGGTTTTTGATGGAGCTTCCGACACGCTTGGTAATGGAGTCGGTGTTGTGATTATCTCTCCCAACGGTTGCCATATGCCCTTCACCGCCAGGTTGTGCTTTGACTTTACCAACAACATGGTTGAGTACAAAGCATGTATCATGGGTATCAAAGCTGCCATTGATATGAAATTTAAATTCTTGAATGTATATGGGGACTCATCACTGATGATCAGGTAGATTAAGGGAGAATGGGACATAAAGCATCCAAATCTCATTCCTTACCGAGAGCATGTGTTGGCGTTAATTCCATGCTTCAAAGAAATTACTTTTGAACATATTCTACGAGAAGAGAATCAATTGGAAGACGCATTATCTACCATGTCATCTATGTTCAAAGTCAGATGGGATGATGAAGCTCCTCGAATTACTATTAAAAGGCTAGACGAACCAGAACATTGCTACGAAGTTGATACTGATAGAGTAGAGGAAAAGCCTTGGTGCCACGAAGTAAAAAGATACCTCGAAACTCGAGAATATCCAGAAGGAGCATCTATCAATGATGAGAAATTTACAAGGAGGTACTTTGCCAAGTTCTTTCTGAGTAACGAAATCCTGTACAAGCGCAACCACAATTCGACTTTGCTTCGTTGTGTAGACAAGAAAGAAGCTGAGAAAGTTATGGAAGATATGCACGAAGGAGTCTTTGGTACTCACTCCAGTGGGTATAAAATGGCTAAGCAGATTCTGAGAGTGGGTTATTATTGGTCTACTATAGAAATAGATTCCCATCATCATTCTAGAACTTGCCACAAATGCCATATTTATGCTGACAAAGTACATGTGCATTCGGTTCCTTTGAATGTGTTGACTGCTCCTTGGTCGTTTGTAATGTGGGGCATTGATATGATTGGAGAGATTAAGCCTACGGCTTCCAATGGGCATTGTTTCATCTTGGTCACTATTGATTACTTCAAGAAGTGGGTTGAAGCAGCCTCGTTTGCTTCCGTTACCAAGAATATTGTGGCTCGGTTCATTAAATACAACCTTATCTATCTATATGGCATCCCTGAAAGGATTATCATGGATAATGGAACCAATCTTAACAATACTATGATTACGGAACTCTGCACGCAGTTCAGGATTAAGCATCACAATTTTTTCCATACTGACCAAGGATAAATGGCGCAGTGGAAGCCGCCAACAAGAATATGAAGAAGATCTTGCAGAAGTTGATAGTGACATACAAAGATTGGCATGAGATGTTAAATTTTCTCTTCATGGTTATCGCACTTTAGTACATACATCAATTGGAGCAACCCCGTTCTCTCTAGTCTACAGTATGGAGGTTGTCTTACTTGTTGAAGTCTAGATTACTTCCCTAAGGATTATGAAACACGCAGGTTTAGATGAAGACGAATAGACTCAGACTCGACTGGACCAAATAAATTTGATCGATGAAAAAATTCTTGCGGTTGTTTGTCATGGTCAGATGTATCAGAAATACATGATCAAAGCCTCTTACAGGAAAGTCAAACATCGGGTATACTGGGCTGGTGATTTGGTAATAAAGAGCATTATCCTACCACAAGGTGATCCCAGGGGCAAATGGAATCCCACATACCATTTGTGATCAAAAAGATATTTTCTGGTGGTGGTATGATAATTACTACCATGGACGTTGAAGATTTTCCACACTATAAATGCGGACATATTCAAAAAATACTACGCATAAAAGATATCCGTTAGGTTGACAAGCCTAGTCAAAAGTAAAGGCATCCTGACGAACCAAAAGGGTTCAGGAAAAATTAGGGATATATATAAAAATATTATACATCCGGAAAGTCAAAAACCTAAAAAGGTTGCTTGGGCAAAAAAGGATATCCCGATGGACTGAAAACCCGAAAAGACGGTCCAGGAAAAAGTTAGGGATTAAAGCGTACGACTATGTTCCATTGGATCACCCATCTACTTACAGCCCGCTTCATTACTAGCGTCAAGTTCAAACGGTACAGAACAATTCAACCATCTTCTTCCAACAACAGGTGATGAGATGCTTGAATACATGGGGGAAATATCATAGTCGAAACTTGATGGGATCGTTTCCACATAACTGTTTTTCCTTGTTTTTCTTTGTACCCTTTCTTCATTCTTACGGCGATTTCCTCTTACTAGGATTTTTGTATCTTTGTATAAAACTTCCTGCTTATAGGCAAACTTTTAGAATCAATGCAATTATATTTCAAAATTCAAAATTGTTTTACTTTCTCTATTTTGTTTTAAAAAATGTCCAATGATTACATTGGATGAACATATGCATTTGAACATGATTACTATTAACAAAATATATCATAAAAATAGGATTAGCATTTACTAAAGACTCTAGGAGTTTGGATAATGTTCAAGTGATCCACAAATCTCCATAGAGAAATCTCCATGGAACTATCTCTATAAAGCTCTCTTCACAAGCTCATCCCCAACAAAGACATTCCCTAGAAAATCTAATATGCCATCAGACAGAAATTGGGG
This sequence comes from Vicia faba, assembly GCA_948472305.1. Lineage (NCBI taxonomy): Eukaryota > Viridiplantae > Streptophyta > Magnoliopsida > Fabales > Fabaceae > Vicia > Vicia faba. The sequence goes on from OX451741.1 coordinate 252,263,049, forward strand.
CATCTTCTAGTGGTTCGCCTCTATATCCCTAATGGATAACTCGACATAATCATCTTCCCTAATAGGCCCCCTAGCGGATAAGGAAATTTTATCATTTCCCCAGCATACGGTAGAAACTTCCTCAACGGAGCCTATGAAATCCTAATCTCTATCAGAGATTATTTCCTCAACACAGTCTATAGGGTTTATTTCCCCAACGGATTTTATTTCTCCAATATTATAATTCCCCAACAAGATTCTCTTCCCAGACAAGATGTCATTCAAATTTGTCCGCCCCAAAAAATTTGACATCCATATCTGAAACTTGGCCAGATAGCACATCAGAGGATTATCCATCTCTTTTGTCCCCAGTCAGTGTACATAAGAATCAAATCCTTCAAAAGAACGATGAACGACCAATTTTCCTGGAATTCTTCTATCCCCAAGAAGAAGTAGAATGTCCCCAGCGGAGTATCCTCAAACAGAAAGCGGGAATCCCAAGCAAAGACGTTCTAAACAAAATTGAGAAACTAATGTCTTCATCCCCAGCAACAGTCAGAGATTTATTTTCCCCAACCAAAGATGTTATACGAAGCTACTGATACGTTCCAACGACATATTGCACCCATACATCATTTACATAATATCATAGCATATGCATAAAAATGAATATAGTATTCTCATTTACTTTGAGAGCATCATTACACAAACAAATTCATGCATCATGACATTGCATAAAACTTACTTTATCTTTTCAGGTTAAGTTTCCGAACAGACGAATATTATCATCCATCTATAGAAAAGTTGTAGAGATATCCCCAAAACAGGACAGGGCGACTATCTACATGACCAGGTGATTTCCTTCAGAGATTCATTCTGAAAAGTATTCCCCTTAGAGACTAAATCTGACGAGCATTTCCTTCAAAGATTTATTCTGAAAAGCATTTCCTTCAGAGATTCATTCTGAAAATCACTTCCTTCAGAGATTTATTCTGAAAATCATTTCCTTCAGAGATTCATTCTGAAAAGCGTTCCCCTCAAAGACTAAATCTGAAGAGAATTTCCTTTAGAGACTTATTCTTAAAAGCACCTCCCTCATGGATTTATTCTGACCGACATTTCCCTTAGAGACTAAATCTGACGAGCAGTTCCTTCAGAGCATCATTATGAAAACAATTTCCTTTGGAGATTCATTCTGAAAATCATTTCCCTTAGATAGGATTAGATAGATTCATTCTGAAAAGCTTTCTTCAGATAAAGTTAAGTGTACACATATTCTGATACTCCTATCAACAATTACTTTGGATGGCATCTGTAAGCCCATCTCCGCCGACACTCGATCACCTCTTCGAATGGAATCTTTAGGCCCATTCAAGTAATACAATCAACCAATAGTGTTACTTCGTGCACATGTGAGTGAAAATTTCTTGGCACTTAAGTGTTCAATCCTCTTCCACCTTCATATCACGAATGGCGAGCATGCCAATCTAACTCTGCATGTTTAAGAAGATTAAATAGGGGCAGCTGTTGTACCAAAAAATTTCCCCTCCCATTATTCAAGACAAATTATTTCAATAGGTCTCCCCATGCTCCTAGGGTTCTCAATTGCTCAAGACTACTCAAGGATTGATCAGACAAACCCTCCTCCTAAGTAGTTGACCTACAACTAGGGTTTTGCTTCTCTCAAGGAAAATTGGACTTCTAATGCCTTAACTTGATTTCATGGCTTCTCATATTTCTCAAAGAATCCTAATTCCAAATTCCAAGCCTTGCAGCACAAGTTTGCTCAGTCAATTAGACAAATGATTGAAAATTAATTGTATTGGTCAAAAAGTCAAGATTGACCAATTTAGAGTCAAACTTCAAGATTTTTGGTAAACATCAACATTTTGAAGTTACATTCATCATTTAATCAAGGGTTTATCATGATTCATCAAGAAAACTAAAGATTCATCAAAAGTCAAAACTTACTAAAGTAGGGTTTTCTTAAGGAGAAGTCAACTAAACTTTGACCAAGCGTAACTTTCACATACTTGATAAAAAATTTCTCAGCCAAAGCTTATTTTGAAGTAAATTCAATTCTTTACAACTTTGTCTCTCTAAGCTCAAGACCAAAAATGCGTCATTTGAGAGATATGGGCCAAAACATTACAGGTCATTTTAAAAGTCAACAAAAAGATACTTTTTGTTAAAGCAATTTACACCAAGATAAAGGCTTAAAATGAAAAAATGACCAACATAAATATTGTAAGGGATATCTTGAGCTTTCCAAAGAGACAAAGATCACCTTCATATGATAATAATTGAGTGAGATATGATTTGTGCAAGTTGGGAAATTTTGAGAAAATGCATGAAATCCAAATTAAGAAAATTTGTATTTTTGGGCTAATGGGACTATCTTTTAAGGTCAAAACGTGTTCCTGACTTCATAATAGACTCCTAAATTCGTTCATTTATTATTGTGGTTTTCATTTCTTTTATTATTGTGGTTTTTATTTCTTTTATTATTGATTTTATTCAATTAAAAGCAAAATAAATCAAATAAAATACCATGTGAATGAATCAAGGCATGAAGATCTATTTTTGAATCAAATCATAAGTCTAAAAAGTTGGTGACAACTTGCAAAAAAAATATGTAAAGATTGATTGGTACATGATTGGCCTAAAAAAGAAATATTTCATGCAAAACTTCAATCAAAGATTTGATCATGAAATACAAAAGATTGATTCCACTTTTGTTGACCTAAATCTTCAATTATAAATAGAGAACATATTCAGACCAAGGGACACACGAAAATTGCCTCAAGAACACCCTCACAGAAAATCTCAATTTTTGTCAATACTAGGGCAAATTCAAAACAAAATATCCAGCCACTTTCAGTCCAAGTCATCCATTGCATATCATTCCTGAGGTATCTAAGGGTAAGAGTAGGTCTAAAGTCATGGCCATTGATGCTTGAAACAAGCATACTCATCTTCTCCAGTTTACTTTTCTTCCAAACATTCATATAATTAATTTCATGCATTGCTAATGTTTATTAACTGTCCAAATGAGTTCTTGTTGTTACTTAGAATAGGTTTGAATCATAAAACATAAGCTCTAACGTGAGAATCATGTTTTTTCATGGCTAGGGAAGTTTGAGATGTCTTCTTCGAAACTCATGATACAAGTGTTTTCAGGCTAAACAAACACCACCATTGGATTCACAAGGGTAGAATTAGGGGGATATTGTCCTTTTTATGGTCTAACACATGTTATTTAACAGGTTGGAAAATCCTCTCACTAGAGATGACGACCGGAGCTAGGGCTCTGACGCTTCCCTAGTTCACTTGCTCTATTATATATTTGTTTGCTTAAACTTTAATAACAGAAACAAAGCGCAACACAGTTGGTTGAGACAAAGGCATGTAACGTGAAGGGCGTGGGTTCGATTCCTGCGTTTTAAAATTATTTTTTGTTATTTCTCAAACACCAACAGGCACTTGGCCTAGTGGCAAGAAGTGCAGTTTGTGAAGCCAGGGGGCGAGGGTTAAACACCCACCCCATGTAGTTTTTTTCACTCTACTTTTCTAACCTAATTTTTCTATTTTCTTTCTCAATTATTCCTTAATTATTTTTTAATTAACAATTAATTAACCTAATTTTTTTCTTAATAACTAATAAATTAGTATTATAGTTTTAGTTAGTAATTAGTTTTTTTAAATATTTTTTATTTACTAATTAATTAAATTGGCTTTTTTTCTTAACATTAAAATAAATTAGGATTTAGGTTTTAATTACTATTATTAACTTAAATTATTTTCTACAAAAAAAATCATAAAACATTTTAACATTCTTTTTCTATTTTCTTTCTTCTTGCTATTTAATGTTCATATAATATTAGCTTTTAAACCTAAGATGCAAGCTTCATATTCAGCATTGTTGTTTCATATTCAGCAATGTTGGTGGTACAATCAAAACATAACCTTGCAGTAGAAGGTTTATGAAAATTCTTTGGAGATGTCAATACTGCTCCAATTTCATGCCCTAGTGCGTTTGAAACGCCATCAAACATGAGTGTCCATCGTGCCCCTGGTTCAGGTCCTTCGTCGGGTTCTGGTATATCGTAGTCTCCTATAATTATGATGTCTTTGTCTAGGAAATCAAACTTTGTTGGTTGATATTCTGCCACTGGTTGGTGATCTAAATGATTAACTAGTATACTGCCCTTGATGGCTTTTCTGTAACATATTGGATGTCGTATTCGGATAACAACACCTGCCATCGAGAAATTCTTCCCGTAAGAGTTGTCTTTTCGAACACATATTTCAAAGGATCCATTCTTGCTATTAACAACATGGTGAAAGTTAACATATACTATCTCATTCATTTAGTGGCCCAATCTAGAGCATAACAAGTCTTCTCAAGGAAGGAGTATTGGGTTTCACCGTCAGTGAATTTTTTGCTCAACTAGTAGATGGCATGCTTTTTTCTACCTATTTCATTGTGTTGACCTAATTCGCATCCCATAGATCCTTCAAGAACTATCAAGCACATAATAAGTGGTCTTCCGGGAACATATGGAATTAGAATTGGTGGTTCTTGTGAATATTGCTTTATTGTTTCAAAGGTTGTTCGACAGTCTTCATTCCACTATATTGATTGATCCTTTCTGAGTAGTTTGAGTATAGGCTCACAAGTGAAGGTTAGGTGCGATATGAACCTTGAGATGTTGTTTAATCGCCCTAAGAAATCATGAACCTCTCTTTTTGTTCTTGGAGCCAACATTTCTTATATGGACCTTAATTTTTCGGGATCCACTTCGATACCTTGTTGGCTTGCAATAAAACCCAATATCTTGCCTGATCTAACACCAAATGTACATTTGTTCGGATTCAACCTTAGTCAGTATTTTCTTAGACGTTCGAATAATTTTTGTAATTAGATGATGTGATCTTCTTCTGTATGGGATTTAGCAATCATATCGTCCACATATACTTCAACTTCTTTGTGGATCATGTTATGAAATAGAATGACCATTTCTCGTTGATAGGTTTCCTCTGTGTTCTTTAGTCCAAAGGGCATTACTTTGTAACAAAAGGTTCCCCAAGGAGTCATGAAAGTAGTCTTTTCCATGTCCTTGGGAGACATCTTGATTTGATTATATCCTGAGAAACCATCCATGAAAGAAAATACCGAAGCTTAAGTTGAATGTTACACTAACACATCTATGTGAGGTAACGGGAAATCTCCTTTAGGACTCGCTTTGTTTAGATATTGATAGTCCACACACATGCGTACTTTTCCGTCTTTCTTGGGTATTGGCACGATGTTGGCAATCCAAGGTGGATAGTCTACTACAGCTAGGAACCCTGCATCAAATTACTTGAGGACTTCTTCTCAAATTTCGCTAGCCATGTTTGGATGAGTTCTTATGAGCTTTTTTCTAACAGGAGAACACCCCTCCTTGAGAGGTGGTTTATGTACGACAATGTTTGTATCCAAACCTGGCATATCTCGGTAAGACCAGGCGAATATATCCATGTACTAATTTAGGAAATTGATCATCCTTTATTTCATGCTTTCTTCTAGGGTTACGCATATCTTGATCTCTTTCTGGTCTCTCTCTTTGTTCCAAGATTGATAATCTCTATAGGTTCTTGGTGTGGTTGTATGTCATTTGATTCTTGCTCTAATAATCTTGCCAACTCCTCAGAGAGTTCATAATCATCCTCATTTTCCACTCCAACTTGGTTAATTGGTGCATCAAAGTCATATCAGATTGTAGTAGTATCATTATCGGTGGGTTTAAGTGTGAATCTGCACATTTTATCATTTTTTGGTTTCTTTTAGAATGTGAAACTAGAAAGGGTGTATGAAGAAAAGCATTGCAATTTGAAAAATAAGTAAACAAAATAGAAAGAAATGGATCTTGATTGAATGCAAAACATAACTTTTATTATTGAAAAATACTATCTGAAAATAAATGGGGGGTCATTACAAGCTAACGATATTCCTAGAGCGGGACATGGGTTCTTGAAAACAGAAAAAAATACTTTGAAAAGAAAAATATCTCTTGAATCTCCATAATAGTCTAATTCTTAAAATCTTCACCAAGAGCGCATTCACGGATGAAGTTGGATGCTCATTTATTATTTCTCTTGTTGGATATTACTGACACTTTCCCACCATGCTCTACTCCTTTGTTGATTAAAGTATCTTCGATGGGAGGAATTCACCCTTTAATTTTCTTGGCAACTCCTGATGGTTAATAGCCCAAACCAAAGCAGTCTTTCTTTTCAGTTATCTCAATGAGCTTGCCCTAACCTTTAGATGTTTTGTCTTTTACAGTTGTTTTCAAGTCTCTCCATTATTTCATGGAGGTCCCTAGTCTTTTGACCTTTTCTACGAGAAGGGCAACCATTATAGCCAATTCCAATACCTAAAATGGAGTTTCCACACAATCTTCTTCCACACTGATGTACCTGTAGGAATCCAAGTGACTTACGAAGATATATTCTTCCGCGTCAATCATAACCTACTTTCCTTTGATGAGGAACTTCAACTTTTGATGCATAGTTGAAGTGACAGCCCATGCCGCGTGAATCCATGGCCGCCCTAGTAGGCAAGTATATGCTGGTTCTATATCCATTACTTGGAAGATAATATAGAAACTATGCAAACTAATAATTATGGGAAGGTCTACCTATCCAAACATATTTATTTGGGAGCTATAAAGGCTTTAACTACCATGGAACTTGATCTTATGATGATGTCGTCCATTGCTAGCTTCATCAAGCTGATCTTTGGTAGTACGTTCAGGGAAGAACCAGTATTAGTGAGTACCCTGGATAGACTAGTATTTTCACATTGGATTGAAATATGCAGTGCCTTGTTGTGAGCTCTACCTTATGGAGGCAACTCACTGTCATTGAAGCCTAGGTGTATTCCTGATGTCAGGTTGGCCACGACTCCATCAAATTGATCCACTGTGATCTCCTTTGTTACATGAGCAACGCTCAGGATCTTCATCAGAGAATCTCGGTGTGCTTCTGAATTCAATAATAATGAGAGTATTCAAATCTTGGACAGGGTTTGGTGAAGTTGATCCACCATCCTATAATCATTTTTCTTTATCATTTTTAGGAATTCATCAGCCTCTTTGTCCGTGAAGACTTTATTTGGTGACTCCTGCCTTTGGCTAGTTTCAGCCACAACTTTTCCTTTATCTTTTTCCATAATATCATCCTTCTTGTATTGGTATGGAGCATATATGGGACCACTACGAGTCATGCCCCTTGTTCCTACTATATTTGTAATTGCAGGTTCTTGATTTATCAGTGGTTCACACTCTTGTTTATGTCTGTTGATGTAGACAATAGTGTCATAACTCATTGGTACAACTTTATCACTTTCATAAGGAATGGGAGATGGTCCCTTGATTACCATTGTACTCTTTGGAGGCACCTATATCTTCAATGTTTGATTTTGATATAGTATTATCAATGGCATTTTTGTAGACTTTGGCTCCCCACAAGGAATTATAAGTGGTTTCTTTGCAAAAGTCAGACCTTGGCAAGGGATCAACAATGGTCTTCTTGTATTTCCATTAATTACAACTACATATTCCTCTTCAAGGTATTGTCCGAACTGGATTATTCCCTGATCCACCAAACTTTGCATAGTGTTTTTGAAAGCATCATTATGTTCCACGAGAAAACCATGTTCCAACAAATTCTTCTCCGGGATATCTATCAGCATATTTACTCTCTTAATCTCCCCATGATTAGTGACTATCTCAATTGCATTCACAGTTGAGCCACCATGTGGAGGCATAGGGTTTGTTTTGATATTAGGTTTATCAAAGGTGATATCTTAGGAGTCTATCAGATCTTGAACCTTATTCTTGAAGGCCCAACACTTCTCTATGGTATGCCCTGGGGAATCAGCATGATATTCACACCTTACTTTTACGTCATATTTTGGTGGAAGTTCCCCAATTGGAGGAGCGAGTGGCTTTAGTTCTATTAAGGATGCCTTGAGAAGATGTTGTAGTAGTTGACTTTATGGTATGGGGAGAGGATCAAATCTTCTCGTAGGTATCTGAAACCTATTTTATTGTTGATCTTGTGGGATCACCAATGGTTATTGTGCCTTCTGGTGTGCTGTGACAACATTAGTTTCTCCTTCTTTATTTTTCGAGAAGTTAGGAATATTCTTCTTTGAGTTGTAAGGAGTATTGGATGACCCTTGTATCTTGCCACTTTTCAAACAAACTTTAATGTTTCCCCCAATTATTACCAAATTGGAGAATCCCGAGGAGACGTTGCATACCATCTTCTCATAATATAGACCTTGTAAAGTGCTCATGAACATGTCTACCAATTCTCTTTCAAGGAGTGGTGGTTGTACACAAGTTTCCATTTCTCTCAATCGTTGAACATACTCCTTGAAAGATCCATCTTTCTTTTGAGACAAGTTTTGAAGTTGCATGCGGCTAGGAGCCATGTCAAAGTTATACTTGTATTTCTTTAAGAAGTAATGATCAAGGTCTTCCCATGTTCATATATGTGCTCGTTCCTACTGCATATACCAATCCAGAGATTCCCCACTCAAATTGTGTTGGATATAGTGGATCATCAGTTTCTGATTGTGAGCATATGCAGCCATTTTCCTACAGAACATGCGTACATGATTCCTTGGGCTCGTGAGTCCCTTATATTTTTCAAAGTCAGGTACCTTAAATTTTGGAGGAATCACCATATTTGGGACCAAACACATTTCTAGAGCACCGACATCGAAAGAATTATAACCCTCTTCAACCTTTAGACTTTCTTCAATGACTTTAAATTGATTGGCCACCATGGGATTTTTCAACAACGTTGGTGTGAAGTATTTTTTGATGAGGCACTTGAGTCATGCCTTCCAAATCTGATCTTCATATTTTAGGTCCATATAATTATCCATGTTGGGAGGATTGTTGATCGGAATCTGCAGAGTGTGGGATGCCCCTACCTTCGGAGGAGGTGAAACAAAACCTTCAGTGTGAGCCATGATGGTCTCTTGTTGGGCCGCAATTGTCTTGACGGGACCAGATTCTGGCTCATGTCTTGGTGGGTGACCGCTCGATGCACCAATAGTTTGGTCTACTTCCTCCAAATCTATCTTGGGAATCTTATCTTGTCTTGCTATGATATTCTTCAAGGCAAGTAGGACTTGAATCATATCTCCTTTCATTGAATCGATACTTCCTTTCATTTGTTCCAAATATTCTTGAAAGACCGCTTAGTTTTGCTCAATCTATTCCATTATCCTTTTTTGATGAGCTCTGGTTTGATATGGAGGTCGGGAATTCAGTCTGTCTTGCTTGATGACTTAACTAGAGATGATGTGAAAAAGATGAGTTTTTGTATGAATTGTGAATTTGATGTTTACCGTTGGATGAATGCCTATTGATATGCTAAGAATTTGTTAAATGTCTTATTCACTTGGAATTTATTTTAATTATTCATTATTTTTGCAGGTTTTTATTTTTATTGGTGAGCATCCCAAGAATATAAATATAAAAATGAAACAAAATACTCTCTCTGTCCCAATTATAAGAGAAATTCATTTTTTAGATTCATTGAATAATTAACGTATCTGGTTTATATATAGACCAGATATATTAATTATTCAATGAATCTAAAAATTTAATTTCTCTTATAATATGGGACAAAGAGAGTACTTTATATTGAATTAAAGAAAACCATAACAATCCTCAAAGCGTAAATATAACTTGAACCAAAGCAACTACTGAACATCGGAAAACGGAAGCAAATACTGAACACTAGAAATCAAAAACAAATATTGAATACGAAATAACAAAGGGAAACTACATATTCGAACGACGCTTATGAATTTCTTCCCTAAAACAATCAACCATCTCCCTACACATCTTGAGGAAGTCTTCAAGATCTTTTGGGAGAGGGACCATTGTAGCTTTTGCATCTCTCAAGCTCCTAGGAATATCACCAATGAGGTTGTTTGTTAAGAAAGCGAGCTTTGTATGCATGTCCTTATACCTCAAATACTCCTTATAGAGTGCTGGAATTATGCACTTGTTGTCTTCTCTCATACAGGCTATGGTTGTGTATTGTTCTTCTCAATACTCTTTCTCACCTTTCATTTCCTTATAGAGTTTCCTTTTTAGGTAGAAATTCCCTAAGAGATCTTCTAGTTCTTGACAAACTCCTTCATACTCCTCTACTCGTTAGGAGAGGAGTTTTTATGCTCTCATCCTCCTAAGGTGTTCCCTTATTTATAATTTTTTTCCTTCTTGGAGGGTTGTAACAAGGTTTTGTATCTGCACCCTTGACTTTGAGTTTCTCCTTCTAGTTCTTGGATTTGAGCTCTCAAAGCCTCTTCAAATTCCATTTTGTCTTTAAGCGCTTGATTGTACCAACCTTTTATTTTTCCAATTTCCCTGGGTGAATCATCTAACCGTTGGTTATGCGAATCAAGATTAAAAGTGGCACTTAGTAACCCTTCAGTCGAACACTTTCGTTTAAACCTCTCTTTTTCAGCCAATTCATGATCTTTTTGAATCTGTTGGTGTTTCAGCTCAAGCTCATGTTGCGACTAATTTTTCTCATAAGGAAGGTCATAAAGGTTATTCTCTAATCCCTCCTTTTCTCTTTCGGCTTGCTCAAGAGCAGCTCTTAGTTATTCCACTTCTTCTACTGATAAGGGAAGAGGATCTGGTATGTCTGGCTTATACAAAAGATCAACATCGAATGGTAGTTTGTTGATTCAGAACCTTTCTAAGACCCATTGAGTATAGGGTTCTCTTGCCACGACATTCTTCTTTCCAAATTCAGCCCCTTATGAACTCTTCCCCAATCTTGGATGATTTTCTTGAGTAACTCAGGGTTACTTTTACCTATATCATGAAGGACCAATTATTGAAGCTGCTCATCGGAAGGTTTATCTTTCATAGGATACCCAAGTTGACGTAAAGCCAAAGTGGGGTTGTAGTTGATGCAGACTCTTGTCACAATAAAAGGAACATTTGGAAATTCTCCTCAATTATAGGCAATCTCTTCTATATTTAGCTTTCTAGCATACCACAAAATATAATCAACACTGAGAGCCCTTAGCTTTTGCGACCATTCATTCCTTGTTAAGTCCTTGGCCATATAACTTTCTTTGTAGAGATGAGACAAAAGCAAAGAAGGAAATAAAGGAATACAACAATGTAGCCCACCCTTCCTTTTTCATAACACACATGAAGATAGTAGTATATGTCAGTAAGCAAAGTAGGAGTGGAATCAATATTCAAAACTTTTACGGCCCAAAATACATTAATAGTTGCAGAGCCTATGTATTCAATAGTGTTTGGAAAGATAACCAAACCAAAAATAAGTAGTTCCAAGATGTCACCACAAGCCTCCCATTATTTTTTGTAGTTGAGTACTAGGTCAGTAAATGGTATCCCTAATCTTTAGCCAAATATTTGACTTTGATAGTTTTCCCAATTCCTATGTAGGCTTTATCTTTGATTTTAGAGAATCCCAAAATCCTATCAAATTCCTTTAAAGTAGGTGCCAATTGAAAATTCAGGAAAGTAAAACATCTTAGTGGAGGATAATAAAATTGAGCAAGGGTAGTGATAGCTTCCACTTGTACATTCATCTTTATATGATCAATGATATCACCATAGTGGCGAAAAAACCTTTCATAGCTTTGTCAGGTAGTTTCCCTCTAATCGGCTTCAATTTTTTCAAATCAGGCATCATGGCGCTAATGAAAATGGATGGCTTCTTATTAGTATTCATTTTTGGGATGCTCAACAAAAACCTTTATTTTTTTAATTATTTGTTCCAAAGTGAAATTCTGGTGTATGCCAGTCTTCAGATGTTATACTCAATGTCTAGACATCTGATATGACATAATAAATACACTGCAAGGTAGATACCCAATTTTTCGTGATTCAGTACTAAAGAATAACAGAAGCACAGTTTTATCCAAGTTGCGCCAGATATACTTTGAAGGTGCAGAGGATAGAACACACGATGTACCTAGTTCTGTTCATCTGTTGCACATGATCAGCAGAGAGCAAACAACCTTCACAGTTCTGTTTCTCCTGCACAGATATCAGCATGATGTCTTGACATGTTCTGAGACATCATCTGTTACAACATTACAGTTTTACCTTGATATATAACAGACAGAATTATAAAGTGTTGAAGGTAAAAACACAAATCAGTTGTTGACCCAGTTCGGTGAAACACACCTACTCTGGGGGCATACCAAGCCAGGAAGAAGATCCACTATCAGCAATATTAATTCAGGACTAAACTTCACAAGTTCCCATCCCTCACTTAATCATTTACCCAGTGCAACCTATACCTAGGAACTCCTAGATAGAAACCTACCAGTTTCCATTCCTATTGTCGCAACAACAGAAGTCTTACTCCTACTCAAGAAGTAGTGCCCTCCCACTTGGTTTCCTACATTACAATGAATATGAAGTAATGCAAAAATACTTAGACTTGCTTCACAGCTTCGTCCAAGAACACTCAAACTCTTACCTACAGGTATCGAGTTATACACATGGTAACCTTGCCACAGACCGACAGGTTTACCTAACAGAACACCCCCAATATTACATTATTTGAGCCTTACAAACCCTAGGTTACAATCTGCTATTTATAACCTATTACCCAACTGGATTTGGGCCTTCAAAATCGCAGCAAGCTTTTCTCCTTGCTGTTACAAAACAGCAACAAACTTCTGCTACAATCAAGGTCTTCAATCTTCTAGTTCCTAAAATATCTCCATATTTAGAAACAACATTTTCTTCAAATATTCTGATTGATTCTTGATTGATCTTCAGATTCTCCATAAGAAACGCCACATATATTCTCAGAATATTTAAGTACCAGAACTGTAACTGAATTACCAATTCCGTTGGCGTGATGTCTAGTCAGATGTCATGACATTACATCTAACATGTTGTCCCAGATGTTGAACTTCTTCAATACAACATGTTTAGGAGAACCACGCTCATTTGCTGATACAACAAATAACCTCTTTCATAAATTAGATCACTTAAAACAATTAGGTTACAAGTCACAGCTGTTACAAACATTCAACATATAACATAGTTAACTAATATTAACTTAATTTCAGGCGCGATGTCATATGCTGATGTTGTGACATCTTACATAACATGTTGGTCCAGATGTTGAACTTCTTCAACCCAACATATTAAAACAACAGAGAGAATATGGGTAAACTTGCTTTCTTATTTGTTTTACAAATGAAGCCAACTCTCCAGCCAGGGCACTTACAATCTCCCCCTTTGGTAAATTTTGGCTAAAACAAATAAGTGCAAGTTGCATATTGGGACCAGGCCACAACACAGTTGAGATGTTACAACATCTTGTCCAACATCTTCTTTGCAGAGACTGATGTCCTTTGAGCAAACAACAAACCTCTATCCCTCATCTGTGAGCCACTCCAAGCCATCGATGGCCCAAGAGGATTTCTTTTCTCTCAATTATTGTTGATAATCTTGATACTGATTACATAGATCATGTAACTCAGATCACAAGTCACAACTATCCTCTTAACTCAGAACACAAGACACAAACAAAGTCACTTAGTTAGAGCGTTCCATTCAGCATGTTGGACATTGCCGTCTGTTGCTTTCACCTGAGTCTCGCCTGAGTCTGGGTCCCTATCTTTCTCCCTCTTTTTGGCCAGAATTTGACAAAGACTGCCCATACAGATCCATACCCATGCACAATTTTCCCAGATGCTAACAAACTTCATATTGCTGAAACCCTCTGATGAAGAGAAAGAATAGAGAGAGTCTTCATAAATAATGCAACTTTGGCATAGATAGTAGTGACCTTGGTACTTTACTCTGACAGTTTCAGTACCCTAGGACTGGTTTTAGTGCAGGTACCTACCCTTGGGTTTGACCCTTTGACCATGTCAGGATGAAGTATGTCTTGCCCTTTTAAAACAGACATTTGTCTTTTAGAACAGACTACTCCCTTTATGTACTTGTCTTAGGATCCCCTTTCCAAGAAACATCGTTGGCATATTACACTCTGCCTCAGTTATATAATACCTTTATTAGATGACAAGTTATCACCTAAACATTCCAGCTCACTAAACTGCTTCACAATGAGACACAACCGCCCTGTTTTCTTAGCAGATGAAAACATGCTCAAATCCTATGTCGTCATACATTCTGCTATTTTCATATTAGCAGCTTGAAACCATTCCATTTTCACAAAGAGGATGGTTACTCCCTCTGAGTCATACAACTGTACACACATGGGTTTATTAATAATAATCCACACTTCATCCAATTTTCCTCCTGTCTGTAGTTTTAGAGGAAATTAGGAACAATGTCATTAGGCAATGTGATGACATTCGGTCAGACATAGTCCTCTTCAGTCTTGAACACATCATCCCAATAGTTAATAAAGTGCCACACTTTATATCCTACGAGTTTGATGAAGACTTTTCGTACAAACCAATACTCCCCCTGTTAGGGACAATCACTTCTCCTCATGGAAACAAGTAGGTCACATTCAATACTCAGTTGGACCTTCAAGACAACTTCTGATTCAAAGTAAATAAGACCTCTTGATGAATGGAAAACATAAGACGCATCTTCATGTCTTCAAGAGCGCACCCTCTGTTCAACAATATTGGTTGAACGCATTCATACTCTGAATCAAACTTTCTCGATAATAATCAGCTGCCACATGTTGATTATCTTGATTATCTGAATCCACTGCTGAGATAGACCAAATGCCACTGTTTGATTATCTCCTTCATGAATCCTCATATGAAAAAAAATCAAATGCCACCTTTTGACTTCTCCATGTTTATCAGACTTCTCCCAAAGATATTCTGATCTTCCAATTGAAATTTGAACTTCAAGCTACAAGTTATCACAAAAGGCTTAGATACACTAAGAAAGGAACATGTAACATCTTCTCCACCCAACAACTCCAAAGAGCTGCAAAGAGACGATCTTTTTGAAGTATCCAATCTTCAACTTAGTAGATCATCCTATCTTAAGTTGATGTGCCACTTCACCAACCAAGAATCTGATGTTGAACCAAATGTCTCAACATTATGTTATAACATCTAGTTGTTGAATTCAGCTCCTTCTCTAATTTACTTCCTTACCTAGATCAGAACCAGACTGATCCAAGTAACCATCATCAAGATTATGATGTCTTCTTCTTCTTGTAGCTTCAAGTCTGAACACGTTTCCAGGAAACCTTTTCAAGGATCAAATGATTTTGCTGTCACCAAAGAGATAGTTCTAAAGCATCACTCTTCCTGTGATTCTTCACAGGGTCTAGAAGAAGGAATGTTCCCACATCTTTAAGAACATCAGTTATCTTGAACTCCAAGGATAATCAATTAAATACTTGTACTTGTCACAAATAGCAATTGATCATAAATCCTTTCCATTATCCTGTAAGATACTTTCACCATTTGAATACTTTGACATACTCTTCGTGTGTTAATATCTTCTTCTTGTAAGCACTTTCTTTGAGAGACCAAAGAGTTGAGATATCTAGGTTGCCACCCTTGACTCAAGTAAATAGAATTTTCTCTGAACAAACTCTACTCACCTCAACAGATTTGAAACTCCTACCAGATCAGATTCATCCTTAGGAATGAGAGAGATGAATCCTTCCTTGCAAATATGTCACACAACACCCAGAACCCATGTGACATAGGTCAACAGCCAGCTAAACACCAGGCTGAACTAATGTGAGGAGGTTAACCAAATCTCCCCCTCAAACTACCAATCATGGAAGCTCCACACAAAATATCCATGCATTGTACACAAATGTCTCGACATGACATATGACATCCCTACCAGATTCAAGTAACTCCAAGAGTTATACCTGTTCATACTCCAATCACACCAATCACACTTCAGCTGACCTTAAGTACTTCAGACAACAACACCAATCATCAGCAGATATGTATTGCCAGAACATACTACCTTAACCAAATTCTGAGTCTTCAAATTCTCACATCTTGAAAGATCTTCCACTTCTAATCATGATGTTTAAATGACAAGATTCATGACCCCAATCTACTTCTATGAAGGAGCAATAATGCTGCACCATCATTGACTTTTATTAACCAATGAGCTTGTCTTTCTTCACACCATATTACTCCAGGGAACAACTGCTCAGCCCTGATCAATGTCACATCTCAACCAGCTTCACTTCTAGAGTTCTGACTCCTAAAAGTAACCTTCGGGAGCACACAGACATAGTTGACTCTACCATTGTCAACTTTGCACATACAGATGTCTCCTCTTCCAGGTCAGGAGTAGGTTCCAAACAAAAGTATCCCTTTGTTTGACACCCAAAACATATGCTCTTCAACTAGTAGCTGCATACTTGTTCCACCATCACATAAAACATCAGTTCCATCACCTTGGAACAAGGCCCTCCTTGAAATTCTTCAAGGTCTTCGTATAACACTAATTCGTGATTATGTGATTCTTACCATCCTGAACGAAGAACGTCTTCATGAGTGGACTTGAGAGGACTCAAGTATCTGTGACATCTTCAATAGCTTATGTTGAATTCTTGAATACAGTAGCCTTCAATCCACAAGAGGGGAAACACATCAGAGCTTGAGTTTTGCCAAGTATTACACAGCAGAAGAACATAATACAACTCAATCTTTGCACACACACTTTAGGCGTACACAAATCCTAGGTTTGAAAATAAATCAAACCTAGAGCAGCTACCACACAACCAGGCCAAATGCCAATCACCAAAGACAGGTACACACAGTTCCTGTCATGAATAGTCCATCCTCCCACTTTAAGGGACCATTCAGGGAAATAACAAACCTTTCCAGGTTACAATCTCCAGTACTAAGATTGACCTTGCACATACCAGAAAGTATCACCCATGGATCTCATCCAGAAACAGAACAGGATGCCTGCTCTGATACCAATTGAAATTCTGGTGTATGCCAGTCTTCAGATGTTATACTCAATGTCTAGACATCTGATATGACATAATAAATACACTGCAAGGTAGATACCCAATTTTTCGTGATTCAGTACTAAAGAATAACAGAAGCACAGTTTTATCCAAGTTGTGCCAGATATACTTTGAAGGTGCAGAGGATAGAACACACGATGTACCTAGTCCTGTTCATCTGTTGCACATGATCAGCAGAGAGCAAACAACCTTCACAGTTCTGTTTCTCCTGTACAGATATCAGCATGATGTCTTGACATGTTCTGAGACATCATCTGTTACAACATTACAGTTTTACCTTGATATATAACAGACAGAATTATAAAGTGTTGAAGGTAAAAACACAAATCAGTTGTTGACCCAGTTCGGTGAAACACACCTACTCTGGGGGCATACCAAGCCAGGAAGAAGATCCACTATCAGCAATATTAATTCAGGACTAAACTTCACAAGTTCCCATCCCTCACTTAATCATTTACCCAGTGCAACCTATACCTAGGAACTCCTAGATAGAAACCTACCAGTTTCCATTCCTATTGTCGCAACAACAGAAGTCTTACTCCTACTCAAGAAGTAGTTCCCTCCCACTTGGTTTCCTACATTACAATGAATATGAAGTAATGCAAAAATACTTAGACTTGCTTCACAGCTTCGTCCAAGAACACTCAAACTCTTACCTACAGGTATCGAGTTATACACATGGTAACCTTGCCACAGACCGACAGGTTTACCTAACAGAACACCCCCAATATTACATTATTTGAGCCTTACAAACCCTAGGTTACAATCTGCTATTTATAACCTATTACCCAACTGGATTTGGGCCTTCAAAATCGCAGCAAGCTTTTCTCCTTGCTGTTACAAAACAGCAACAAACTTCTGCTACAATCAAGGTCTTCAATCTTCTAGTTCCTAAAATATCTCCATATTTAGAAACAACATTTTCTTCAAATATTTTGATTGATTCTTGATTGATCTTCAGATTCTCCATAAGAAACGCCACATATATTCTCAGAATATTTAAGTACCAGAACTGTAACTGAATTACCAATTCCGTTGGCGTGATGTCTAGTCATATGTCATGACATTACATCTAACATGTTGTCCCAGATGTTGAACTTCTTCAATAAAACATGTTTAGGAGAACCACGCTCATTTGCTGATACAACAAATAACCTCTTTCATAAATTAGATCACTTAAAACAATTAGGTTACAAGTCACAGCTGTTACAAACATTCAACATATAACATAGTTAACTAATATTAACTTAATTCCAGGCGCGATGTCATATGCTGATGTTGTGACATCTTACATAACATGTTGGTCCAGATGTTGAACTTCTTCAACCCAACATATTAAAACAACAGAGAGAATATGGGTAAACTTGCTTTCTTATTTGTTTTACAAATGAAGCCAACTCTCCAGCCAGGGCACTTACACAAAGAAATCTTGTGAATAAGACTCAAAAAATGCAAAAATAAATATTTTTAAATGCAAATGTATACATGTATGTTGATGCAATATAAGAGTGGGATGATAAATGTTTCCTTAGTATGTAGGTTCATAAGTTCATTCTACGGATATTCTACCCTTCCCCATAGGGTGATTTCCTTAAGATATCATGGATAACACAAAAGGGAAAAGGCACAAAGGCCTCCGTTAAGTGGAGCCTCTTTGTAGACCAAGACTTTCGTCTTTGTGGATCATACAAGGTCTCACCATGGAATTTTATTTTTGGGTAGGTCCCTAGAGTCATTGGCCAAATCTAAAGTCTTATCTCCAAGAGAGGCTAACCCTCCAAAGATATTTCTTGGAATTTGACCCGCTCTAAGCGAAGATGTCACAAAAAATCATAGGGATGTTAAATACCCTTGGCCAATAGACAATCCCTTATCTAAGATTTTGTCATGTGAATATGATCTCACTAAAAATATAATAATAATATGATAACATATAAGGTAAAATAAATAACATAATTGAGGAACAATAAATGAAACAAAAATAAATAAGGAAATAGAAATATAAAATAAATAGAAAACCCCAAAAGTCCTAAAGCTAAAGGTAGGATAAACTCTAATTTAAGGGTTGTGTCTCCAGCAGAGTCGCCAGCTGTCGTAACCGGCAAAAAAATAAGAGTCGCCAACACTACTTTTTATCCTAAGGACTGGAAAGGAACAGAATAACCCTAATTTGTTCAGAGATTACTGGATTCGCGAGTTGATTAGATAAAAGAAAAGTGTTAGACACTCTTTATCTCCCTTGTACTCAAGGGACCCTCTTTAACTTTAGAAATTTAACATGAATATTTTCTATTTTATCATATTATAAGGTATAATAAAATAAGGGAAAATTAAGTTTTTTTAGTTAGTGGACACGCCTTAGTTTTTTAACCATGTGCCTACATATCCTCTTACGAAGAAATCAGAGTCCTTTGTAGTTAGAAGAGTTTGGTTAGTGTTTTTTATAGGATGGTGTAGAATTTCTTTTGAATGATTTTTGAACTTTGTCTAGGTTTGAAAATTGAGTGATGGTAGATGCAGTTTGAATTCGATTTGAAGGCAATTTTAACAATCCTTTATTAAAAAAATCTTGAGTTTTATTATGTTAGTAAAACAAAGGATTAAATAGATTAGTTGTTTTAAATTTGATTCGAGTTTAAAAATTAGGAGTGAAAATGCATAATTGAATAAGTAAATAAAAATTGATATTGAAGTTAGAAAAAAATGTTTTATTAAAAAATTAAATAAGTAATTAATGTTTGGAAAATTATGGTTAGTAACTTAGAAAAATAATTTAGAAAATAAATAAATAAAATTGTATTTTAATTAGTAATAATTATTGATTAAAGAAAAGGTTTATTATTTTCGAAAGTAAAAGACATGTATAATATAATTGTAAAAAAAAAACAATTATTCAATAATTACTTAATTATAAAAATATTTTTTTCTATTTATTAAAATAAATAAATTATAAAGTAATTTATAAAAAAAATGACAATAAATAATAAACCAAAAATAAATAGAATTTTAGAAATTAGCATGGAATGTATTTTAATGCAACTAAGTAAATCAAGGCGTGTGGATAGTAATGGGCTAAGCCCATAACAAGGTTAAGGTCTAATAGCGTCGTGGGGGTGATGTACTTCCAGTAAGCAAACTAGGGAGGTGCTAATAAGAGTGGGCTAAGCCTAGGACAAAAATTGGGATCCGTTTGGCCAAGGTGTGAGTGATTTAGTGTGTTATGTTGTACTAGTGAGATTTGGACGGTTTGATTTTAATCAAATAGGTTACAGGAGTTGATCCTAGGATGTTGAACAAAAGTATCAACAAACAAGGGCCTTGATTGATTGTTGAGTGCTATTCATATCACATATGTCCTAAAAAATATCGAGACACTTCAATTCAACTTCAACATAATGGACAAATATAACAGTTTAAAACAGTGCAGAAAAGTAAAGAGACACACAAAATTGTTAACCCAGTTCGATGTGCAACAATACCTACTCTGAGGGATACCATGCCAGGGACGAAGTCAACTAGATAGTATCAATTTGTAGACCCACAGAAAACTCTCACAAAGTTTAGAATCTACGCATTTAATCACTACATGTGCTTAACCTCGACCTAAGACTCACCTAGGTATGAGACCCTTCTTAAATCCCTACCAATCACAAACAGTGACAAGAACACAATTCAAAAAAATTACTTAGAAGATACACTCCAAAGACACACATACAACCATTCAATGCTTAAAAGCTTATGAATGATTGACAAAAAAATAACTATAAAAATAGTCCAACTCAGGTAAAAACCAATACCAGAGTGGCTCAAAAATCACATAAACACAAACCCTAAAAACCTTTTTAATCAATACAATATCGTCCACACTTGCAATAGGGTTGAAGCCTTCCTTTTATAACTTTGAATGAACTGGATATAGGCTTCAAAAACACAATTGATCTGTAGCAGAAAATCAACAGAAACTTCTGCATGAGAATATGGCTTCAAATATTTGTTTCCGAAAATATCTTAACATTTAATGAAACAAATTAATCTTATAAATGCATATGGAATCTCTTAACTCTATAGTCTTGAACGACACATAAAATATCCTAATATTCCCATAATATTCAGGATCTATTAGTGTTAAGTGTCAAATTCTGTTTAATTTCCACATCATATATTGACACTTTTAAGCTCTTTTATGTGCTTTTGATTATGAAAAGACTTATTTTTATTGCTTCTTACATCGATGTAAATAATCAAGGTAGATTTAATGTGTTTGTTAGTTTTTCACATTTTATGTTCAGATGTTGCGCCTCTTAAAGCAGGCTCAAAGATGAAGAACCAAAGAAAGCTCAACGTCTGTGTTTTGGGAGCGCTGCACGATGTTGGGGTAGCAAAGAGGAGTTGCATCACTCGACAAGGCGGGTGTAATGGCCTGGTGAGGAATGTTGAATTTTGATGAAGTTACTGGAGTCCATTGCTGCTTGGAGCGTCCGACGATGGATAAGCGAGAAGACTTCGTTGGGCGATGTATCCTTGACGTTGGGCGATGATAGATATTTCTATTGGTTATGTGCACTGCTTGTGGTTATGTGGGCTAGTCACTGGGTGTCGCCCGACGATGCTTTTGGAGCGCCCGATGACAGTGAGCGGACAGGCCATGCTTATAAGCTACTTTTTAGATATTTTGGGACATTATCTTCCATTTTTATACCATTTTTTGTAACCTAGAAACTCTTGTGTGAGAGAGAAAACACATTTTCTTCATTTCTACTCAAAATCAAAGCTTTTCAACATCAATCTTTGAGACTTCGAGTTTTATGTTCATAAAGCATGGTTGATTACTTGTTCCTCAAGCTATTATAACAATTAGTATCTAAGTCCCTCTTTGTGTTAAGATTAGAGGTAGATAATCTTAACTTGTGTATGTATTTAGCTTGATATTTTGTATGTGAATAAATTGATGATGAATATATGGTGAAAACACTATTTTATGTTTTATATTTGATTTGATCATTATTGAGAAATATGTTCAACTCTTGACCTAGGTTTTCATCTATCAACAAATAATTTCTAGACATAGTTTTGTGATTTGATATTCACCTATATTGAGATTTTAAAGTTATTATATTAACAATTGGGTTGAGAGATCATCTAAGGATTAAAATGATAAAACTCACAATTTATTTTAGAGATGAAACTTATTAAGAGGATATGTGATTATGTTGATTGTTAATGAGTTCACATGCTTTATTAAGAAAATACATACGAAATAGGTATTGAGCTTTAATCTTGACATGCTTTTACCAATAGTTTCTAAACTAAAACTCTATTTTACGGATACTTGATACTTTTCATGAACTCAAAACTTTCCGTTACAAAAATAAAAACCAAAACCTTTTATGAATCTTAAGCTTAAAACAATTCTAACTATATAACAACGGTAATATCACACCAATCTCGGTGGAAAACGATAATTTAAATACTTTCCCTATAAAAGTGTTTCAACATTTAGTAAGATAATAAATCCAAGAAAACAATTGTGACATACATGATGTTGGATGACTTGGACAGGACATCGTGTCCAATATATTCTTCCTGTAAGATTATAACATCTTATATAACACGTTACTTCCAAATTGGTTTTACCAAAATTATTGCGAACTATAAAATTAGAGAATTAACAATGTTCAACTAAAACTTTCATCCAAACCCATAAACTCATATTAACCCCAAGAACCCTAGGTTTCTTTCAAGAACCCTAACCTTTAACCACCGTGGGCGGTTGTTGAGGCAACTGCCAATCTCACCCTCTAGTTAAAGAAGATTGAATAGTGGCAACTGTTGCACCCCAAAATTTTCCCTCTTCATTTTAATCCTAATTGGCTTATACTTTATCATCATATGCATACATAAATGTCATAGGGTCTATATTCATGGAATCAAAGGTTTTATTTGTAAAAAGAACTACAAAAAATTAATTGTTCTGTTAAGCAGCATTGTGAAGCAAAACTCAGGGTTTTTTGTATTTTAAGTGCACACCGCACGTGTTCCAAGATATTAAATCAACAAACAATCAAGTCATCATAATATCAAGCTCTCATGTGTTTCAACACACTCTGAATTATGCAGAAAGTCAAGTGCTTCAGTTGATTTGAGACAGTGTATACATATATTCAATATTCTGCATTTTAAGCTCATAAATTCATAAATTGAGATCAGAAAATGGTTTGGGAATGATTCTCCAGTCATTAAAACCGTCGAGATCTCCTCCAATTCATCTCTTCAAGTCGAAGGCTAATTTTGTGAGGAAGATTTTCAAAAGTGCAAAATACCAGAAATGCGTTATAGCCACATTGTTGAGTCAAGAAGAAAAGGTCATTCAGTCGTACCAAGAGACTGTAGAAGTGATCAAATTGGGTATAGAAGAGGTCCGAAAAGAAATCAAGATTGAGTCTGCATTAGAAGACAGTGTCAAGCAAAGATTGATTGAAATGCTCCAAGAGTATGTGGACATCTTTGCTTGGTCTTATAAAGACATGCCTAGGCTAGATATCGATATTGTTGTGCACAAGCTGCCACTTAAAGAAGATTGTGCTCTGGTCAAACAAAAGCTTTGAAGAACTCATCCCAAGATGTCTAAGAAGATTAAAGAGGAGGTTCAAAAACAGTTTGATGCGGGTTTCCTAAAGGTTATCTCTTATCCGCTGTGGATTGCAAATATTGTGCCAGTGCCGAAGAAAGATGGCAAAGTGAGAATGTGTGTGGATTATAGGGACATGAACAGAGCAAGCCCTAAAGATGATTTTCTGCTCCCTCATATTGATATTTTGGTTGACAATACTGCTCAAGCTAAAGTTTTTTCCTTCATGGATGGTTTTTTTGGCTACAATCAGATTAAGATGGCGACAAAAGACATGGAGAAGACAACTTTTATTACACCTTGGGGAACATTTTTCTACAAAGTGATGCCCTTCGGTTTGAAAAATGTAGGGGCAACGTATGAGCATGCAATTGCCACTCTCTTTCATGACATGATCCATAAAGAGATTGGAGTCTATGTTTACGATATGATTTCCAAATCCTAGACAGAAGAGGAACATCTTATCCACTTGCTAAAATTGTTTGAAAGGTTAAGGAAATTCAGACCGAGACTGAACCCTAACAAGTGCACCTTCAGGGTGAGATCAAGGAAGTTATTGGGCTTTATTGTAAGCGAAATATGAATTGAGGTTGATCCTGCTAAAATAAAAGTTATACAAGAAATTCCTGAGCCAAGAACAGAAAAAGATGTTTGTGGTTTCTTGGGGAGGTTGAACTACATTTCTAGATTCATCTCCATCTAAGAGCCACTTGTGAACCAATATTCAAGCTATTGAGAAAAGATCAAAAGACCAGGTGGAATGACAATTGCCAAGCGGGATTTGATAAATAAAAGTGTATATGGAGGAACCTCTGATTCTCTCGCTTCCTGTGGAAGAAATGCGTTTAATAATGTATCTGACAATCTTGGAAAACTCCATGGGTTGTGTACTCGGTCAATGATAACACGAAATTGTATCGTTTATTTTCCATGAAATTTACCCGTTCTGTATTATTTTGTCCCGATTAACTCCCGAATATTTCGAGTTTGTCATTACTTTTTGCAGGTATTCATAACTCAGCTCAAAACAGAAGAAAACATGAAACAATGCAAGAAAGCATCAAAAGAATAGAAGAAAAAGATAAATCTATCAAGAATTACATATTTTGTAGCTGTGACGGTCGTAACACATCTTCCACGACCGTAAGCCATCATGAAGCGTGTTACGATCGTAACACATCTGCCACGACCGTAACACGGAGAAACACCAAACCTGCTCGTAACGCCTCAGTGACGACCGTAATGCGCATACCAGTTATTTGAAAGTGCAGATCGTGGCAAAGCAAAACAGAAGGAGTTTTCAAACTCCTGATTTCTCTCCAGCCAAACCCCACGTTCACCACTTCTTCATCAACTAGCCACGTTCCTACATTTATGGAGATTTTTAAGGAAAGCTTCGTGACAAGTCTTCAAGCCAACTGCCAAATTCATTCCTCTATAAATACCTCAACATTCAACGTTAGAGGCGGGGAGCATTTTACAGTTTACTTGTGCGGAAGCTCTGCCGAAATCAAAACCATTATTCCTTCAGTTGTTATTTTTCTGCATTCGTTTATTTCCGTTCTTTTAATTTCATTGCCCAAATAATAATTTCCAACATCAGGAAATTATTATTATAGTTTAGGATTTATTATTCAAGCCTCAGAATTTGTCATATTACAGATACCAAGTCCGAGTTTCCGATTTGTGGAAGAGGGATTGAAGTATTGGCTTTATTTTCAGGTTTCTATTTTGCAATTGTATTACATACCTTTTAATTAATTAATGCAAGTTTAATTTATTATTTATAATGTCCAATCTATATTTGTTTGTTTTTATTTCCCGTACGTTCATTATAATTTCCATGGCTAGCTAAACCTTTAGCGTCGGTATGGGATAGTAAGAGACATTAGGCATCTGATCAAACTTAGGCTAAAACTTTAATCAACTTAACTCTGGTTATAACTTTTTATGCTTAAAAATAAAACCTTTGTTACGAAAGTAAGAAGAGTAAATAGGTTAGATCGAGACCACGAAAGTGTGAGGTTTTTAACCGGATAGCTAAAGTTAGGCATTTGATTTAAATACAGTGAAAGCGCTTTAAACCAAATTAGAATTAATTAAGTTTCCAAAAAATACTTCTAAACACTTATAGGCTAGCGAAAGCAGGTATAGGGCTTTAGACGTATAATCCGAGATAAGACCATGAAAGTGTGAGTTGAGGGTTTTTAAACTGATTAATTCTACAGATAAACCAAGTTGACCATCCTTATATGCCTAGGTCCGATTAGATCCTTTAGGTCGACTCTATTGCATACCGACCATTTCATTTTATAATTACTTTAAAATCAATTAGTTTACCTTCCTTAACCTTCCCAAAACCAAACGTGACAATTTCCGCCTTAGCTAAACTAGCATTACTTTCCCGCACTAGAGTGATTACAAAGTCCCTGTGGATTCGACAATCTTTTATTACTACCGCGATAGGCTGTGCGCTTGCAGTTAAGATACCGTTAGACATTAGGTCGATCGCAGACACATCAAGTTTTTGGCGCCGTTGCCGGGGACTATAGTTTAGTCACTAGTGTAATCTGAAAACAACGCTGTCTAGACTAAGGCAACTTTTTATATTTCCCTCTGTTGTATGCCAAACACTCGTTCTCAAAACGAGCCTTTGCATCTACAAATCTTGTCCCAATTACTATGTATCACCCAAATTATTTCTACAACCTCCACTCTGAGTATTTCGAGGAATCACAAGTATCCCATAAATCCGACCTCTAAATACTATTGGAGAATTTCAATGCATCACAGATTCATTCTCACCCGAATTACCTTTCCAACAACCAATCCCAATGTTTTGAGGAATCGCAAGAATATTATAATTCCAACCAAACTTATCCTCAACCAAATTTCCCCTACAATCACTACACCCAATATTTCGAGGAGACGCAAGTATCTTATAAATCCGACCTCGAAATATTAATGGGAAATTTTAATGAAATATCAATGAGGACAAAGCGCTTTACGGAAACGCAAAATGCGACTCTAACTCAATTTGAAGAATCAGAAGAATCACATGATTTCAACTTTGAAACATCAATGGAGGATTCCGATGCGACGCTAACTCACGCTAGGTTAGAATCTCTGATGGAGCACTTTGTAGAGACACAAACTGTCCAGAACAAAGAGTTTAGAAAACAAAGTCTTCAAAACAGTGAAACCCTTGGGCAACTGACCACTGCGGTTGACTCGCTCGCGACCCACAACATAGTCTTAGATACCCAAATCTCCCAGCTTGAACAAAACCCTCTAGGACCCTTCCCTGAGGAAAAATTGGATGTTGTAACAACCATTAGTGAAAAACAAGTTGAAAATCCTAAGGAGAGCGATAATGAGGTTGAGGAGAGCGATAATGAAGTTGAGGAGAGTGATGATGTGGATGAGGAGAGTTCAGACGATGAAAGAGTAAAGATTAAGAAAAATCCTCCAACGCCATCTAAAAGGGAGGTTGTAGAAGAGGTAGAAAAGGGAGCACCTATTGTTATGCCTCACCCCTATACCCCACCATTTCCTTTCTCGAAAAGTTTTATGAAAGCTCACATAGACTCCAAATCTAAAACGTATGTGGAGGTATTGGAAAATATCCACACTAATGCACCCTTGTTGGAAGTCTTGCATAAAAAGAGGAAATTAGAGGACCGTGAAACTAGGGATATAATTACTGTTAAGAAGGTAAGGTTAACCTTTGAGGGGATGGATGAAATCACTAAGCCCAAACTTGAAAAGTTGATACTTAGGATAGATCCAGAACCACCACCACAAGTTCAGAAGAATGAACCACCCCACAGGAGAAAGAAAAGAAAAGGTGAGGGATATGTGAGATGGCTTGATAAGTGGCCATGGAAAATGACAACTACTAAAAGTTCAACCGAGGAGTCATCCTCAAAAGAACCACCATGAGTTCTTGCACTCCTGTTTGTCAGGCTTTTGACATTAAAAACAGCGCTGAGTGGGAGGCAACCCACCTATTTATTAATTGCGAGTTATTATTCTTTTCATTTTGGCATTTATATCTATTTAAAGTTTCATTTTCATTTCCTTTCTTATGTTATAATTTTCATGAAAACTGCTGCTAATTTCAAAAATAATTTTACTTGCCACAGGATTTCTGAAAAGTTTTTGTTTCTTTTGCACCTTCTCTTCTGACTAGTTTCCCTAACAATACCCATGGAACCAAAGCAACATAATTTCTTAGAAACCACCTTTAGGGGTATAAACCAGAAAAGAAAATTCGAGGAATTGTCTAAAAGAAACATTGGCATAACACTTTATCATGATGAACCAACTATGAATGCCCTAGGTATATTAGATAGTGTTATGTACTTGTTTAACCAGTTGGGGTGGGAAAAAGCCCTTATTAAGACTAGATTTGCTACCTACCGTGAGCTCACTTTCGAATTCCTAAGCTCCCTAGTCCATTTACCAGAACACGGGAAAGGAACCCGTAAAGGATTCATAAGTTTCCGTCTCTTCGGCATTAATTTTGTTTACAATCATAAGGACTTAGCTGACTTGTTAGGATTTCCTAGCGGCCCTTTTGCCTTTTCCACTACCCAGGTTGAGCTAATGGACATTGAGCTAGACTACTTTTGGGGCACCTTGACTGGTAATTATCACCCCGACCCAGATAATATGGATAATGATGAAATTCATAACCCTGCTATCCGCTATTTCCATAAGATGCTAGCCCATACTGTATTTGGGAAAGAGGAGAACCAGACTGTCGGGTCCAAAGACGAGATATTTTTACTGTATTGTATGCACCAAGGCCACCCTGTTAATTCCGTACCCTTCCTGATGCAAACTTTTTACCGCATTATAGATAACCCTGATGAACCCATCATCATAGGTGGCCTGGTCACAATGATTGCACATGCCCTCGGCCTAAGACACCAGCTGAATAGGTGCCCGCATTTCGGTACGATTCGTCCCATGAATCTTGCTTTTTGCTTTAACCGCCGAATGATAACAAACCATGCTTACCCACCTTATGATTATCTGATAAGAGATGAAGTTGTAAACTTATTTACCCTTCCGAACCATGACAAAGTGAGCGTCCACAACCGTGACAACTGGCTCTATGAGCTAAACCTGCCCGACCAACCTCCTACACCTGAGACACCGCAAGATTACCAAATCTTTGATGATATTATGTCCGATATGGGTGACCCGAAGACTCCTCCTGGTTATTACGAAAATGTCAACATGGCGGAAGCCCATGCAGCCCCTGAAACAACAACTAAGGATTATACTGATAACCTTAACAAAATTGCCACCACGCTTAATACTTACCAGACTAATATTAATGGCTTAAAAGATGAGATAAAAAGCATGCGTCTGGAAATAATGGGATTAACCGACATAACAGTGGAGCAGTTTTATCATATCCATAATTCACTCGAAGAAATTAAAGTGAAGCTTGAATGAAGTAACGAATGGCAGCTGCAGTTTTTATATTTCTTTTTGTTTTGTTTTTAGGAAGTTTCCAATTCCTGCACACTTTCAGTTTCGTTTAAATTCAGAACAATTTTATCTTTATGTAATTTTTGAGTTTATGTTGTTGAACATGCAGTTTTACGAAATCATTCGTTTCAGTTGTTTAATTACTGGTTTGCTAGATTCGCTCCATTCTGCTTTGTTTCTAGGTAGTTTCAATTTTTTGTTAAATTACTGCATTCCAAATTACAATCATTATGCTGCTTACAATGTTTTATGGTTTTCTACTCTATTGCGAATTATATATATTGGATTATATGTTGAATAAATTAATGTTGTGTTTATGTTGGAATGCCTGAGATGCTCTGCCTGCTATAAAAATATATACTCTGTGTAATTATGTTCTGTTCTGTAAAAAATTTGCAACATTTATAGCTGCCACGATCGTAATCCATCCCCCCACGACCGTCACGCGCCTTTCAGCGTGTTACGCTCGTCAGCTTGGTGTTACAACCGTAACACGGGCTACATCAGTAACCCTGTTAGCAGAACGTTCCCTTTTCTTCTTCCCTCAACCTTTCTCTCTTCTTTTTCCATAACTCCCCAACCATCCCACTTCCTCCATTAACTACCCATTAACCCCATTCAACCCACCACTAATCCCTATCAATTTTCAAACTTCCCACTATCTCCTTCCACTATATATACATCCATTACCCGTATCATCTTCTCATTCTATCATTCACCAACCATAACCATTCTCACTCAAACACTCTTGCATGCAAATGGCGAACAATCTCCAACCCATTCCTGGCATTACCCTACGCGATGGCGAAGCAGGTGAAACTCAGCGCACGCGGTTCCTGAAGTTCCAACACCGAGGCATCTATCCCACGAGGTTCGTCGACATTGACTGCCTCCGAGACCTCGGGTTACTTGAAAGTGTCCAACACCTCCTACAGAATGTCAACCTTTGGACCCTATGTAGCCAGCCCCAACCAACGTACGAGAATCTCACCCTTGAGTTCCTCAGTTCATTTTGCTACATCACTCCGAACGGCCCAAGAAATCAACTTACCGGTGTGGTAAGGTTCCGCATTTTCGGCACCGAATACGATTTCCCTCAGAATGCATTCGGTCGCCTACTAGACTTCTGTACTGATGAAGGCGCTCACCTACGTGTGCCTGACACCTTTCATGAGGAATTCTTCAACCTTTGGCATAGCTTGACCAATAATCGGGCTAACTCATACGATCACCTCAATGCTACCCAAATCCACAACCCCGCCATTCGCTACTTCCACCGCATCTTATCCAACACCATCTTTGCAAGGGATAGTAACCACAAGCTTAACTCCAAGGAGCTATTTTTCATGCATTGTGCATTCTCGGGTCAGAAAATTAATGCCGCACCTTTCCTCCTGGCCCATATTCACTCCATCTGCACCAGAGGCGGCAAACCTTTCTATTTCAGAGGGCTTGTCACTTCTGTTGCTTTAGCACTAAACCATGGTGACACCCTTGCTCATCTGTCATCCCGACCACCGGTCCTGCTTACTTTGGATCATTGCAAATCAGCCCACCTCATACACGAGCGGAACGACGGAAAATTCCATCCAGTGATACAGAACTGAGTTTACACTAACATTGTTTTGCCTTGCAGGGACCGAATCGACCCTCAGAACCGAGCCAACTGGCTATTTAACCTTGAAGACCCTGAAGGCCCTGCTGCTGCTCAAGAAGAACCTCATGTTGGCCCCGCTGATGAGATGCAGGAAGAACTGGATCGAGCTGTTCCCGTGCCTGACATTCCTGAGTCGTCCTCTTCTGCACCACCTCCTTTTACTATGGAGGACGTCCTCAGAGCCCTCCATCAGCAAAATCAGATGGCTGTAGTTCTTGAAAGAAAGCATCAGGAGCGTTTCGACGCCTTACTCGCGCAAAATGCCCAAATCTTGAGTAGTCAACGCTCGATGAATGAAAGGCTTGATGAAGTGCTAAGCGAGCTTAATGCTTTAAGGATGGATGTTAATCTCTTGGACCCCAGAGCACTGACTCTGAAGCTACTCCTTCCAGAAGGTCACGAACCCGAAGCCGCCGTGGTCGCCAGTAGTTTTTCCTTTTCTTGTTGTTTTCCTTGTTTTTCCGATGTATTTTTCATTTAACCTCGCCATTATATCATAACATTGAGACAATGTTTGATATAGTGTGGGAGGAGCACTGCATTCTTAATTTCAGAACGAGTAATTTCATTTCTATTTCAGTTATATTTCGTTATTTCATTTTCTCCCCGTTTTATTTAGCCATACCAAAATTTTTTGCCTTTTATATTCGCATAACCGTTAGTTACCTACTTTAACTGAAATCTTAGTTAGAAGGCCGAGAGCGATCCAACGAGAACTATACGATTATGACACCTTCGACTCCCTACTTACGCGAATCGTCTCCATTTTCGTTATACCGATACTTTGAGTTTTAAGTCTTAAATTAGCCCCTAGTAGTTTATATTAGCAGTCGGCACCAGTCTTAACATAAACCACGTGGAAAGTCGATGAACATAAGTGGATGATCTTGCAAATTGATTTAAAAATAATGTTACATGCTTTAAGGAAATAAGTATTGCACCAATTAAATTGGGCGATCCCCACCCGATCGTTTAATCCAACGGATGCAAAAGCTTCTACTAAGTAACATGAGAATCCATTGTCTAGGTGGTTCAGAAGCATCTGGTACTGAACTCGGTAGGGCAGACTACGGTTTGATCCCCCGCATCTTGCAATTGGATAAAAGAGGTTGCCACATAATTGTGCCAGAAACCGTCGTGTTTTGATCAGAACCACTAACCGGCTATTCCACTACGTGCGTGCAAGGATAATGGGCTTAATGTGATTGTGCAAGAATGAAACCGGGTGAAATATGAACGAGAAACCTTGAGTTGAATTATAACGGTATAATTGGACGTTTCGTTTAAAACGGATAGTCGTCGACTAGCTTGTTGCTTGTGTCATTTACGTATCGTTGTTGTTTCATTCGATTTTCTCGGCCGAACTAACATAGGATTTCTTGTAATTATTTGAAAACGAAAGGTATACTAGTTATGTGCGTTTATAAAAACTTGTCCGATATTTTTAATTGATTATTTTGCTTGAGGACAAGCAAAGGTTTAAGTATGGGGGAATTTGATAACACGAAATTGTATCGTTTATTTTCCATGAAATTTACCCGTTCTGTATTATTTTGACCCGATTAACTCCCGAATATTTCGAGTTTGTCATTACTTTTTGCAGGTATTCATAACTCAGCTCAAAACAGAAGAAAACATGAAACAATGCAAGAAAGCATCAAAAGAATAGAAGAAAAAGATAAATCTGTCAAGAATTACAGATTTTGTAGCTGTGACGGTCGTAACACATCTGCCACGACCGTAAGCCATCATGAAGCGTGTTACGATCGTAACACATCTACCACGACCGTAACACGGAGAAACACCAAACCTACTCGTAACGCCTCAGTGACGACCGTAATGCGTATACCAGTTATTTGAAAGTGCAGATCGTGGCAAAGCAAAACAGAAGGAGTTTTCAAACTCCTGATTTTTCTCCAGCCAAACCCCACGTTCACCACTTCTTCCTCAACTACCCACGTTCCTACATTTATGGAGATTTTTAAGGAAAGCTTCGTGACAAGTCTTCAAGCCAACTGCCAAATTCATTCCTCTATAAATACCTCAACATTCAACGTTCGAGGCGGGGAGCATTTTACAGTTTACTTGTGCGGAAGCTCTGCCAAAATCCAAACCATTATTCCTTCAGTTGTTATTTTTCTGCATTCGTTTATTTCCGTTCTTTTAATTTCATTGCCCAAATAATAATTTCCAACATCAGGAAATTATTATTATTATAGTTTAGGATTTATTATTCAAGCCTCAGAATTTGTCATATTACCGATACCAAGTCCGAGTTTCCGATTTGTGGAAGAGGGATTGAAGTATTGGCTTTATTTTCAGGTTTCTATTTTGCAATTGTATTACATACCTTTTAATTAATTAATGCAAGTTTAATTTATTATTTATAATGTACAATCTATATTTGTTTGTTTTTATTTCCCGTACGTTCATTATAATTTCCATGGCTAGCTAAACCTTTAGCGTCGGTATGGGATAGTAAGAGACATTAGGCATCTGATCAAACTTAGGCTAAAACTTTAATCAACTTAACTCTGGTTATAACTTTTTATGCTTAAAAATAAAACCTTTGTTACGAAAGTAAGAAGAGTAAATAGGTTAGATCGAGACCACGAAAGTGTGAGGTTTTTAACCGGATAGCTAAAGTTAGGCATTTGATTTAAATACAGTGAAAGCGCTTTAAACCAAATTAGAATTAATTAAGTTTCCAAAAAATACTTCTAAACACTTATAGGCTAGCGAAAGCAGGTATAGGGCTTTAGACGTATAATCCGAGATAAGACCATGAAAGTGTGAGTTGAGGGTTTTTAAACTGATTAATTCTATAGATAAACCAAGTTGACCATCCTTATATGCCTAGGTCCGATTAGATCCTTTAGGTCGACTCTATTGCATACCGACCATTTCATTTTATAATTACTTTAAAATCAATTAGTTTACCTTCCTTAACCTTCCCAAAACCAAACGTGACAATTTCCGCCTTAGCTAAACTAGCATTACTTTCCCGCACTAGAGTGATTACAAAGTCCCTGTGGATTCGACAATCTTTTATTACTACCGCGATAGGCTGTGCGCTTGCAGTTAAGATACCGTTAGACATTAGGTCGATCGCAGACACATCAGTCAACATGACGAGACTGGTAGGAAAGAGAATGCCATCTACTACCTGAGCAAGAAATTTTATAATTGCGAGTCAAGATACTCATTACTGGAAAAGACTTGTTGTACACTAGTGTGGCCAGTAAAGCGTCATAGACAGTATATGCTAACTTATACTACTCTCTTAATATCCAAGATGGATCCAATCAAGTACATTTTTGAAAATCCAGCTCTCACGGGAACAGTAGCCCATTTGCAGATGATTTTAACAGAATATGATATCCAATATACTACCAAAAGAGCTATCAAAGGTAGTGTATTGGCAGATTATCTTGCTCACCATCCTGTGGAAGATGGCTATCAGCCGATGAAGTTTGAGTTTCAAAATGAAGACATTACGTACCTATGGGATTGTAATATCCTTTTCCCAAAGGAAGGACCGAACCAGGATCGAGATAGACGATGGTGTTCCATGGTTCCTCAAATGCATTGGGTAATGGTTTCGGTGCTGTTATTATTTCTCTAAAAGGTTTTCATACTCCTCTCACTGCCAGAATTTTCTTTGATTGTACCAATAACGTGGATGAGTATGAAGCTTACATCTTCGGACTAGAAGCTGCTATTGATTTGCAAATCAAGATCTTGGAAGTATATGGGGATTCTGCTCTTGTAATCAGTCATATCAATGGAGATTAGGAGACTCGTCACCCTAATTTTATTTTGTATCGAGAGCATGTTATGAAGTTGATCCTATATTTTAAAGAGATTACTTTCAATCATATCCCAAGAGAAGAGAATAACCTGGAAGATATTTTGGCTACTCTATCATCTATGTTTAAAGTCAGATGGGCAAATGAAAACCCCTATATCACCATTTTGAGGATGGACGAGCCAGCATTTTGTTATGAAATAGAAGAAGAGGCTGATGAGAAGCCTTAGTTTTATGATATCAAGAGGTATCTCGAAACGAAAGAATATCTAGAGGATGCTTCTATCACTGATAAGAAGACTTTGCGGAAGTAAGAAACCAAATTTTCCTTAATAGAGGTGTTATGTATAAGAGAATCTATCACTCAGTTTTGCTCAGATGCATGGATAGACACAAAGCAAACAAGATCATAGAGGAAACTCATGAAAGTTCCTTTGGGATGCATTCTAGTGGGCATACCAAGGCCAAGAAAATCTTGAGAGCAGATTATTATTGGTCTACAATGAAAATGATTGCTACAATCATTCTAGAATTTGTTACAAATGTCAGATTTATGCTTAAAAAATGCACGTGCCGCCCAATCCCTTTAATATTTTGACTTCTCCTTGGCACTTTGAAATTTGGGGAATTGATATTATTGGCCGGATTGAACCGACTACTTCCAATGGACATCACTTTATTCTGGTGGCTATTTATTACTTCACCAAATGGGTCAAAGTTGCATCATATGCCAACGTCACCAAGCGAGTGATAACTCGCTTCATCAAGCAGAATATTATTTATTGTTATGGGATTAGCGAGAATATCATTACTGAAAATGGATCGAATCTCAATAATAATATGATGAAAGAGTTGTGTGAAAGTTTCAAGATAAAACATCACAATTCTTCTCAATATCGTCCAAAGATGAATGGTGTTGTTGAGACAGGAAACAAGAATATTAAGAAGATTATGCAGAAGATGGTTGTCAACTATAAAGATTAGCATGAGATGTTTCCATTTTCTTTGCATGGTTATCGCACTTAGGTGCGTACTTCGACTTGGGAAACCCCATTCTCTCTGGTATACGGCATGAAAGTAGTCTTGCCTGTGGAAGTAGAGATTCCTTCTTGAAGGATCATGACATATGTACAACTTGATGAAGCTGAATAGTTTCAGAATAGACTTGATCAGTTGAATCTCATTGACGATAAAATATTCACAGCTATTTGTCATGGGAAGTTATACCAGAAGAAGATGAAGAAAGCTTTTGAAAAGAAGGATTTTGCCTCCCAACAATACAGATGCTAGGGGAAAATGGGCTCCTAATTATGAAGGACCATATATTGTCAAGAAAGTCTTCTCAGGAGGATCCATGATGCTCACAACTATGGATGGAGAGGATTTCCCTCACCCCTTAAACGTAGACGTAGTTAAAAAATATTTCCCATAAATAGACCCGTAAGTCGACGACTCAGACCAAAAAGGGCATCCCGACGAACCAAAAAAATGAATAATAGGTTCAGGAGAAAATTATGGATATATGAATAAAAGAATGAAAAAGAAATTGTGTACACCCGCTAAGTCGAAAACCTAAAAAGGGGACTTAGGAAAAAATGAGTATTCTAGTGGATTGAAAACCCAAAAAGGACGATTCAGGCCAAAGTTAGGGATTTAAAGCGAATGACTACGGTCTGCGTTGCATCTGTGCTATCATTACTTTACTAGAGTTGGTTAGCTTGGAAGGATAAGGAATCAATCCAAATAACTTTTTCAGAAAGCAAGATACTATGTAGCTTTGAGGTTATAAGAGTCATATCGAGTCGTTACCCGTTAAATATGCACTTGCATTGCCATCTTTGTATTCTCCTTCGTATGTTTTGTCTGCAATTACCTCTTTTTAGGAATTGCTTCTTGATTTAAATGCCTATTTACAAGCCAATCAATCAATAAAATTTTTTTATCCAAATCGTGCCCCTTTGTTTTTACTTTTACTGTTTTGTTTGCGAAAGACGTCCATCATTTTTGATAAACTTTGCATTTAAAAACATTAAAGCTTTATAGAACATGATATAAATATTTGGAATTGCTTGAATTTTTGGGTGTCTGGGATGATGGCCAAGGTTTCCATTTCATACCTGGGGCACGTTGCTATAATTTCCCTTTTGCAGGTACTGCTGATCTTTTATGACAAGAAGCGTACAAGCAAATGAACAAAGAAAGGTCTGTTTATGACCATCATGAGATTCTTAATGGAAGGGATGTTTTCTCAAAATAGAATCCAATGTCCCGAGTAAAAGCGTACCCTCGCCTGAATATAATCCTAATCTCTAATATGGTCAGCACTCTTGTTAAGAGTTTGTCCCTTTTCGAGGACTTACCGCAAAAGAAGTGAATTTCAGCAGGATTCTCGATATCTTTCTCCCTAGTGTGGTCTGCTACTATCAAGGTTATTTAAAGGGATCCTTGATTATCTGTGGGAGATTCTGGTTTGTATCCCTATGAGGGCAGATGATATTCCCGGTGGAGCGATTTCTTCTCCCTAGTAGACGTCCAGTGTTGGCATGAATCCCGCCAAGGATGGCTTCCCCAGTGTAGTTTATACCAGCAAGATTGCTATCAAGTGATTTATGATTCCCCGATGGAGGATGTAGCTTTCTACCTAGTTGGAGCCGAGTTCGAGGATTTTTCTTGATCATTTTTCCCCTTATCCCTAGCGGAGCAACTTTTCAGCCCGGTGGTGATGAAGATCGTACAAAATCATATTTCCTTAGTGTGGTGTTTACATATGAGTGCTAGTCAGAACTCTTTCTACCCCCAGTGACGGAAGATTATTGAGATATTCCCCAACGGATTTTGGAACCTCGAGTTTCTGGATAAATATTCTTTCTTCTTTCCCAAGTAAATACTTTTACCCCCAACAGTAAGGCCCTCAATGTGGCCCAATATTAGTTTTCTTTTGATTTAAGAATTCTCATTATCCCCAGTAGAGGTTATCTTCATCAAGAAAATCTACACGTGAAAGTTTCCATTCCTAGTGAAGTTTCTCCTCGTCCTGACAGAAGACGGAGGATCTGTTCCCCAGTAAATTGAGAGTTTAACTAGAGTTCAAGATCTTCTCTATACTGTAGTTTATTTTTGCAGTTTTCCTCCCAAGAGTTTACTTCCACAGTGATATCAATCCTTGGAAGTTGTTATTTCATATTCGCAATCTCCCAATAAAGTTCAGATTGATTAGAGGATCAAATGTGCAAGGATAATTGTTCAGATGTTCCTTGTCTCCCGGGAAGTTTATTGTTGTGTCTTCCCCAGTGACACACTAAACATACATCATTGAACATGCATCATTACATTGCATCTACCAAAACGTGTGTCATTTCCATTATATGGAACATTACGCTGTAAAATTTCAAACATGCATTGAAGTATAAGGCGATTATGCTCTGCACTTGGCATACCAAATGTTATGTACCAGAAGCTGGACAATCTTCATAATGTTATTCCCCAGGATTTCTCTCTGACCGATATCTTCCCAGATATTCACTTCATATTAAGTGTCTTGTCTTATGGGAGTATTGGCTAGTTTCCCCAGGGGAGTCTGTCGTGTCAATATCACCGGTAAGTTCACCTTCAGTTGGCGTGTTTCCTCTATGGGAGTCTATCTGCAGCTAGTCTTCCTTTCCCCCTTTAAATTCGCCTTTATTACAGGTGTTCTCTATTAGAGTATGCTTTGTTCAATCTCTTCTTGATATGTGTTCAACATTCTTACCGAACATGTATCATTGATATCTTTGTATGTGTCTAGTATCTTTACTGGGCATGTATATTTGAGTTCGCTTTTGATTCAAGCATTCTCTGTCAGATATCTTTGTATGTTTCCAATATTCTTATCGGGCATGTATGTTTGAGTTCTCCTATATTGCAGGCGTTCTCTATTAGAGTTTGTTTTAGTCAGTCTCTTCTTGATATGTGTTCAACATCCTTACTAAACATGTATCGTTGATATCTTTGTATGTGTCCAATATCCTTACCGGGCATGTATATTTGAGTTTTCTTTTGACTCAAGTGTTCTCTGTTAGATATCTTTGTGTATGTCCAATATCCTTATCGGGCATGTATATTTGAGTTCACTTTTGATCCAAGTGTTCACTATTAGAGTCTGTTTTGGTCAGTCTCTTCTTGATATATGTTAAACATCCTTACCGAACATGCATCGTTTATATCTTTGTATGTGTCCAATATCCTTACCGTGCATGTATATTTGTGTTCGCTTTGGATTCAAGTGTTCTCTATCAAATATCTTTATATGTGTCCAATATCCTTATTGGGCATGTATATTTGAGTTCGCCTTTATTGCAGGTGTTCTCTATTAGAGTTTGTTCTTGTCCGTCTCTTCTTGATATATGTTCAACATTCTTACCGAATATGTATCGTTGATATCTATACATGTGTCCAATATCCTTATCGGGCATGTAAATTTGAGTTTGCTTTTGGTTCAAGCATTATCTATCAAGTATCTTTGTATGTGTCAAATATCCTTACCAGGCATGTATATTTGAGTTCACTTTTGATCCAGGTGTTCTCTATTAGAGTCTGTTTTAGCCAGTCTCTTCTTGATATGTGTTCAACATCCTTGTCGAACATGTATCATTGATATCGTTGTATATGTCCAATATCCTTACCAGGAATGTATATTTAAGTTCGCTTTTGGTTTAAGCATTCTCTATTAGTTATCTTTATATGTGTCTAATATCCTTACCGGGCATGTATACTTGAGTTCAAATTTATTGCAGGTGTTTATTATTAGAGTATGTTTTGGTTAGTCTCTTCTAGATATGTGTTCAACATCCTTATCGAACATGTATCATTGATATTGCTGTATGTGTCCAATATCCTTATCGGACATGTATAGTTGAGTTCGCTTTTGGTTCTAGTGTTATTTGTCAGATATCTTTGTACATGTCCAATATCCTTATCGGGCATGTATATTTGAGTTCGCTTTTGATCTAGGTGTTCTCTATTAGAGTATGTTCTAGTCAATCTCTTCGTGATATGTGTTTAACATCCTTACCGAACATGTATCATTGATATCTTTGTATGTGTCCAATATCCTTATCGAGCATGTATATTTGAGTTTGCCTTTGATTCATGTATTCCTCTATCAAGTTAACCGTACATATGTCTAATTTTGTCCAGGCATGTATGCTTGATCTTATTTCTTGTATGTGTCTAATCCTGACCAAACATACATTTCCTGATAACCATCATTCACCAAAAGAAAAAATATAGAAAAAATACAAGAAAAATGAAAAATAAATAATACCTGGCTCGCTTCAGAGTGCAAATTTTATGGTTCTATTGAGTATTCAATCATCTTTTAACTTGATTGTTTAAAAAGCAACCGTCAATCTCACCCTCTAGTTAAAGAAGATTGAATAGGGGTAGTTGTTGCACCCTAAAATTTGTCCTCTTCATTTTAATCCTAATTGGATTATACTTTATCATCATATGCATACTGTGATCGGTGGAAATAGAACTGACTGTTTTTTAAGCTGGTTCGCGAAATGTCGCGGTAAGCAAGAGTCGCCACCGTCTTTTATGTTCTCCAACAAGGAAAGGACAAAAGCACAGCAAAATTCCTTTTCGAGATGTTTCTCGGTTCGGGAGGTAGATTATAGAAAGGGAAGGTGTTAGCACCCTTTCTATCCATGGTTATCCATGGGCTCTTAGGTACTTGCTCTTATATTTTCAAAAGAGTTTTCTTTTCTTGTGTATGTGGGTTTTGAAGAAGTTTCGTTTGAAAAATTTCTAGGTAACTCTTGTATCAGTCCTCAAGAGTGTATGAAATATTTGTTTGAAAACCTTTTGAAAGTGTAGGTGCGAAAAGTTTGTTTTTGTCTGTTTGAAAAGAGCAAGTACCCATGAGATCTACCTACTCTAAGGAATTAGGCTGTGTAAGAGTCCTTTAGATAGTGCTATCCCACCATTGAGAGGTAGGTAGCACCGTCGTTGGAGGTATTCGGGTCAATTCGATTTAGGGACAGTGTGGTCACCGAAGCAATAGTAGGACACCTTAGCGGTAACCCTAATGTCCTAGATCCTTTTTATCCGAGGCAACTGTTTCGAGGCAACTGGATCTTTAGACAGGAGGGCGACCTCTAAAACACCCTATACTTGACGACCACGTTCGAGGCAACCAGTGAGGCGTACCCTAGGAGTGGCATGTGCATGTGTGTTGTTTTTCAGTTAAGGTTTATCTTTGAACATGCATTTGTGAGCTACGAGTTGGTTTTATTTGTCATACAAGTCTTGTCATGCATAATTAACAGTTTAATAATTTGCGGGAAGTAAATTGCAGGAAATTAAATCTAAGCTATTACAAGGCGTCGGGTATTTACATCGCCAAAAACAAACCCTTTAATTTAAATTGCGGAAAGTAAAATAAAACGGTAAATAATTAAAGTCCTAATTAAAAGCTATTACATTCTGGGAAACAGATACAATAATATGATAAAATGAATCGCGTGCGAGAAATTAAATCGGATGCGAGTTTTTTGGGTTTTGACCCTTTTTTTTGAAAGAAAGTGATTTTTTGGTTATTTTTGGATTAAAAGAAATTAAATTAAGTTAACAATTAAATTAATAAAGTAATTAATTAATTAAAATATTTTTGGATTTTTGAGTTTTTAAAGAAATAAAATAAATTGAATTAATGCTAATAAAAACCTAATATTCTAAATTGATTTTAAATATTGCAAAAAATATTAAAAGTTAAATCTAATTAAAGCTAAATTGATTAAATTAATTTATTTACAACAATAAAAGTGATGAAGTTAATTTTAATAAATAAAATATTTTTTTGTGTTTTTGATTTTATTAGGAAAAAATGTTAATTGGTTAGTGATTAATAAAAATAATAATGATTAATTAATTAAAGGAACATAATACAAATAGAGAGAGAGTTTAGGAGTATACGAGCCTGATTGGAGGGGTGAAACAGTTATTGGCGTCATGTGTAAACTGTTTTGTTTTGGCCATTTGTGTTTTGGCTTTTGGACATTTGTGTTCTGGCCTCAACGTTCCTTAACCTTCTCAAGATGTCTGCCTCGCCATGTATTGGTGTCATGTGTAAGCTGTTCTGTTTTGGCCATTTGGCTTTTGGCTTTTGGCCATTTGTGTTTTGGCCTCAACGTTCCTTAATGAACCTGCATGGGATCCTGTCTAAAATCTGTAGTGTTGAATCTCATGAACACATTAAATAAAATCATAAAATGCAAATAAAGCCAATATATGAAGAAATTTAATGTTTAGGCACAATATGGCATGTATGAATGATTATACCCTTTTCATCATGGAGATCAAATCAATCTTACCCTTACTGGAAAAGTAGTGACATGAATGCTTTTATGCCCTTTTGATCATGGGGATCAAGCCAGCCTTACCCTTACTGAAGAAGTAGTGAGATGTTGGTTTGTAACTGAGATGACTTGTTTGTAGTGAGAGAGGGATTTGTAATAAGGATTTCAAGGTTTTAGGGTTCTTGAAAGAATTTGATATTCTAACAGTGTTGTGGCAAAGTTTTTTCTCTTTTTTCTCCTCTCTGGTTTGTGTGAAAAGAAGGTGATTATATAATGGAAATTAGGGTAAATAAAATGGGCTTTGAATGTGCAATTGGGCCTCCAATGTTCACTTGAGTTCGTCACTTTCCAGGCTAAATCGCAGGGACTTAAGTGCAATTTTTGAAGTTGAAATTTGAAAACAAAATGTAGTCGATATCGTGAACTAACTCCTGTCCGAAAATCGTCCCAATCGGATAAATGGTGAATTAGTTATGAATTTTTGAAGTTTCAGCTCAGACAAACTTATTTTGGGCTCCAGTGTCGACTCTGACACGTTCTTCAATAAAAAACTGGTATTGATCGGTGCATAATTTGGTCTCGACTTTTGAAGAAAAGTTGTAGATCTCTGAGTCAGTGACCTTGTGTAAAAATATGAGCCCAATCCGATAAAAATTGATCGAGTTATGAATTTTCAAAGTTTCGGCCCAGATGAAATAATATTCAGCATTCAGGATTTTTGGCGTGTCATGCACTCTGAGCAAAAAACGAAGGCCTTTTGAATACCGTTTGAATTCAATACC
This sequence comes from Vicia faba, assembly GCA_948472305.1. Taxonomy (NCBI): domain Eukaryota; kingdom Viridiplantae; phylum Streptophyta; class Magnoliopsida; order Fabales; family Fabaceae; genus Vicia; species Vicia faba. The sequence continues at coordinate 252,305,782 of OX451741.1, forward strand.
TTCTGCGAAAATGTAGCCAACTCAATTTGTGAAATTTTGGCGCCGGAACCAGCTCGATACGATGAAAATCGACCAAGTTATGATTTTCTGAACATGACGTAAATAAACTTCTGTCACAAATTTTCTGTATGAAAATACTTGATAAATCCACATTTTTGAAGACCTTCTGATTGAAATTGGCTTCCAGCCGTGAGAGATAAAAACTTAGATAATGTCAAGACAGAATTTTGGCTACCGGAACAGGTTCAAAACAAGTCACGATCTTCAAGTTATGAATTTTTTAGCGCGTAAAAACTTCACTTTCAACACACTTCTTCACCATATTTCTTCGAGAAAACTCACACATTCGGATACCCTCTTTAAAGAATTGACTCTTGAGCCGAACCTGAATTTGAGAATACGTTATCAGAGATATCTTGGCGAAAGAACATCTGAATATGACGCGCCGGGTTGGACTTGTGAATTTTTCTTGAAATGTTTTGAGAAATATGGGAGGGTAAATTTTGGGGTACAACAGTTGCCCCTGTTCAATCTTCTTAGACCTGAGGATGTAGATTGGCTTTCGTGCCTTTCGTGATACGAAGGTGGAAGATGATTGAACACTAGAGTGCCCAGAAATTTTCACTCATATAGTGGAGTATCAGCAGTGTGATGGCGGGAATGGGCTTACAGATGCCATTTGGAAAGATGGTGGATAGGAGGATGGGCTTATAGATGCCATCTGGAGGTGTAATGGATGGTTGAATCTGAGTAAGAAATAGAATAGCTTCCGTGTCTGGAGAATATCTAGTTTGTGTCTAATTGCTGACGTCTGAACGAGTAGTAGAATGACCTCCGTGTCTGGGGTATATCCATACTGCATCTGAATGAGTGGAAGAATGTTATCTGAGTCTGGATCATATCTGGAATGTCTTTTGAATGAATCTGGACTAACCAATAGAATAGCATCCGGGCTAGAGCATCTCTAAGTTGTCTTTAGAAGTTTGAATCTGAATAAGCAATAGAATAGCGTCTGGGTCAGGAGCATCTCTGAGCTATCTCTGAAAGGAAATATGAATATGCAATAGAATAGCATCCGTGTCTGGAGCATCTCTAGGCCATCTCTGAAAAGCAACTCTGAATAAGCAACAGAATAACATCCGGTTTTGGAGCATATCTGAACTATCTCTGAGAAGAAACTTTGAATAAGCAAAAGAATAGCATCCATGTCTGGAGCATCTCTAAGCTATCTCTGGAGAGAAATCTGAATAAGCAGTAGAATAACATCCGGGTCGGGAGCATCTCCAAGCTATCTCTGAAAGGGAATCTGGAATAAGTATCAGAATGTAGCCATATCTGGGTCGCATCTGAACCATCTCGAGAAGGGAATCTGGATTAAGTATCAGAATGTTACCATATCTGGGTCGCATCTGAACCATCTCTAGAAGGGAATCTGGAATAAGTATCAGAATGTAGCCATGTCTGGATCGCATATGAACCATCTCTAGAAGGACATATGGAATAAGCAATAGAATAGCATCCGTGCCTGGAGCATCTCTAAGCTATCTCTAGAAGGATCTGAATAAGCAAAAGAACAACATCCATGTCTGGAGCATTTCCCAGCTATCTCTGAAAGGAAACTCTTGAATAAGCAAAAGAATAGCATCCATATCTGGAGCATTTCTAAGCTATATCTGAAAGGAAACTCTTGAATAAGCAAAAGAATAGCATCCATATCTGGAGCATTTCTAAGCTATATCTGAAAGGAAAATCTGAATAAGCAAAAGAACAACATCCATATATGGAGCATTTCCAAGCTATCTCTTTAATCTCTTTAATGTAGATATGCCCTGGCTAGATATAGGTATCGAATCTACAATCAATCGCTCACAGATATGCCCTGGCTAGATACAGGTATCAAATCTGGAACTGCGACAGTTGATAGTAATCATCTTTGGATTGACCTTTTCTTGAAAAGGCAAAACATTAGTTGTATGCAATGTCATGATGTATGAAATGCATGATGTCATGATGTTCAAAATAAATGAGATAGTGTGTTATGATGCGTATGTCATAATGTGATGTTTATGAATGCATTTTCGTCTAGGAAAATAAATCCTTGACGAATACCGGGAAGTTGAATTCTGGGCTGATGTTGAAGAGTAGAATTCTTCGTTTCCGCTGGGGATGATGGTTGCAAGGATAAACCGGTAGGAGAAGATAACTCCGTTGGGGAATAAACTTGGTGGAGAGATTACTCTGCGGGGAATTACTCTGTGGGAAGAGATGCTTCGCTGAGACTTTAATGATAACTCCGCTGGGGATACCGTTGATGCATTTTGTTGGAATTTGATGAACTCCGCTGGGGGAATAGGAAGAACTTCGCTGAGGACGATCTTTCCGTGGTAATCAGCTGAGGATAACCCAGTTATAAGCTCTGGTGGGGAAATAACCTTTGACTATGGTCGGGGAGAGACGTATGTGCTCTGCGGGAGACCAGCTTCCAGAATCTACTGGGGATAAGCTTCCAGAATCTACTGGGGATATTGATTCAACTCTCCTGGGGAAACTTTTGGACTACACCGGGGGAATGGCTCCACTGGGGTGTCTGTATTCCGCCGGGGAACAATCTTATATTAAGACTGCCGGGGATGCTTGCTCAGGAACGTCTGTATACTCCGCTGGGGAATGTTGAGATCTTCTGGGGATACCCAACTTCCTTAAGGCTGACAGTGGGCTAACTCTTCTTGGGGCGAGTAACGCCGACTTGCTAGGGATATTGTGCCTTGTAGGGCTTATGGGAGACCAATTCTGCTCGGGAGAGTATTGCTGATTCTGGTCTTACTCTACGGGGAGTGGAGATATCTTGGTTACATTCTTCAGCTGAACATACCTTGGCACCTCGGTGGACAAAGCAACCAGATCGCTTAGACAATTTGTATTGCCCCAGTTTCTGCAGGAGAAGGTACCTGCGGAGGTGTTTGACAACTGTCGATTGAAAAATCTTCTTCTGGTAGGCAAGTGACAAGGTGACGGGACATAGTCGTACGCTGTGATCCCTAACTTTTGCCTGGACCGCCCTTTCGGGTTTTCAGTCCACCGGGATACCCATTTTTGCCCAAGCCGCCTTTTCAGGTTTTCGACTTGCCGGGTGTACAGATTTTTCATTTTCATCCCTTATTTTTGCCCGAACCCTTTTGGTTCGCCGGGAAGCCCTTATTTTTGCCTAGGTGTGTCAACCTAGCGGGTCTTTGATTGTGCGTAGTATTTTTCCGACTATATCCACATTCTCAAGATGCAGGGAGTTGTCACTGTCAGTAGTGTTGTGTTGCCATACTACCAGAAGATCTTCGTTTGATCGTCCAATGCCCCAAGTGATCCAGATGGAGATTTGCCCCAAGTTGGTTGGCCTTTTGAGAGATTCTCCGAATCTTGACTTAACTGCCCCAGATGATGGACAATGATCACGTCTTCCCCTTGGTTGGAAGTGCTTTTGTTCATTAGATATTCTTCGTGCGAACTTCTATGTTGTTCAAACAAAACGTCATATGCAAGCAATGTTATTTTAAAAATGCAAAGCTTATGTCTGTCTTGAAGTTTTTGAAAATGCATTTTTTTTCCAGTAAGACAAGCAAATTTTGTAAAATGTGATGTCAACTCAGGATTTTACAGCGAGCCTTAAGGAGTCAGGATACCTTTCGTAACAGTATGCTTTCGAATTAACCCATGCTTCAGCTAGGACTTTTAAGGGTTATAACGTGGCCTGGTTCACAGTTTAAGAAACAAAGGATAAAGGCTCAAAGTTTATTTGTACCCACCCGTTCTTCGTGATGTTCTTCGATCCTAAACTCAGCTAATCGTGCATTAGATCTTGTTTGAGTCTTTGCTCTGATATTCCGGTGATGGTTCGGATACTGATAGTTTATTTTGAATAGGCAGTCATTTCTTTATTTGTTGAGGGTTTGTAGGACCTCTTTCTTTTTGATTTCATTATCCCTGTTTTTTGCCTGAACTGTTTCCTTTGTGATTACAATCAGCAGGATGCCCCAGTTTTGTAAGTCTCCTTCATAGGTTTCGACTTAATGGGCTTTTATTTTGAGAAATAATGACTGCCTGTCCTTATGGTTATTCGGAACCATCACTGTTCTTTTGCTTCGGAAGGACTTCTTTGGTGCCATTCATTGTGCACTTGGATCAACTGAGAGAACTACCCTGCCCCAGGTTATGATTAAGCGTTTTAATTTTCGAAAAGACAAACTCCAACTTCTTTGGCTCAGAGGGGTTGACGAGGGATTATCTTCCTTATAACTCCATTGTTTAGGAATTGAAACAATACCTGTACCTCATCAGCGGGGTCTGTCCAAAAGCATACTGTAAAGATCGTGGTATCGTTTTCGTCATCCTCCCTCAAGAGGCTTAGAATTATTAATCGAGAGTTTGAACATCACAAAAAATGAAAGCAGTTTGAATATAGCGAATGCGAATATATTGATTCAAAACAGACATATGCGATGCATTGATAAAGTAATAAAGTTTGACATGAACAAATGTTTGAACAAGCAAAGAAAAATACAACTTGAAACTTCCAATGAACAAAAGGTCTTCTCGTCTAGGGAAGTAGAAGAACTCGACCTGACCATCTGGGGTGAATTCCACTGCTCCTTCATCAATCAGGTCCTGGATCTTGTTCTGCAGAGTCCAACATTCGTTGGTGTTGTGTCCAGGACTGGCAGAGTGGTAGGCACACCTTTTATTGGGATGATAGGTAGGAGCTGAGGTGTTGGGATTTCGGGGAGGAGCCCTTAATGTGATCAGATTCAATCTCAACAGGCGTTGTAAGGCTTGAAACAATGACATGTTAAGCTGGGTGAATTGCCTCCTAGGCTTGTCTGGCTTGCTCTGATCAACCTGTTGTTCTTGGCGAGGTCATTGTTGGACCTGTGAGGTAGCAGCAGCTTGGAGAGGTCTATTCATCAAACCAAACCTTTGACTTCTTGGGGGCTGATTACCAGTTTGGTCTCCAACCCTGACTACTTGCTTCATACTGCTTTGCTGAAGATGGAGAGGTTGATGCTGAATTTGTGACCCTGAAGCAAGTTGAGGAGCTTTTCCCTTGTCTTCTTGTCTCAAAGGGAATTTAATGATGATTGGCTCTTCAACCTTAGATGTTTGCCCCAGTTGGTTATCCCGAAGCAGTTGGTTGACGAGAGCCCTGAGCTCTTCTTGTCTTTGAGCTAAGTCTTGGATGAGAGTCATCTGCCCCAGCATCTGGGTTCTCATTGTATCTACCTCAGCCTGCAGATGTTTCAGTCGTTCGTCCTTATCGTCCTCAGGACTGTTCCTGACCAAAGTCCCCATGAGGAGTGTTCTCAATTCTTCCTGCCCCTTGGATAGGTTTAGGAGGATTTCCTTGAACTGAGTCTCTTGAGTATGGAGATCCTGGTTGTCTTGTTGGAAAGCCATTGCTGAAATAAACAGCGAAGAAGGTAAGTGACTTGTAACAAGGGTACCTGTTATGCAATGATGTGTATGTATGCATGCAATGTTTTCAAGGATTTCGCGGGGTAAACAAGAAAATTGTTAGAATCTGGTAGCTTGATTGAAGGAACTTCATGTTGTTGAGAGTCCTTCTTCAAGAGTCAAAGCTCACCATATCGAGTGGGTCATAGCCCCTGACTCAATTCGTCATGTTTTGATCTCTAGACAACTTTGGCTAGAGGAAAATAAATCCCCTTTGCCCATTGCTTGACATTTTGGTTCATCATGACCTGCATCACAAACCTTTGAGATCCTTGAAATGGGTTAGTCCTTATGCAGGATGTATCCAATGGTATGATGGTATGATGTTATGCTATGCGTGGAGTGATGTAAGTAAACCCTGTTATAAGCCCAGATTAAGGACTGTAAACAAAACCTGCAAGAAACTCATGTGTCAGATAACAAGAATGTGCAAGTAGTTAACGTTTGAAGGCACACAAGTCACACAAGACAGCCCTTAGAGTTCAGGCCGGCATGGAGTTTAGGTACTACCCTCTTGAAGTTGGTGGGCTCAAAACTTGTCCTATCAAAAGTAACCGGGTTCTAAGGAGCTCAATATCATTGGGTTGTTTTCTATATTCATTGTTTTGATTTAGCCACTGAACTGGCGATCAAAATATTCCAAGAAAACAACCCTCAATGAGTGTAGTATCGAGTATCTACCAACTTCGGATTGCACCAAAGTCAGTCATCTCACTACCCCTAAAGAGGCCAGGATGGTCAAGTAAGGTTCCTAAGGTCAGTTGATGCTTCACGACACCACGTGGCGGCCCCGTACTCTCCTTGACTTGACTCAAGGGTTACCGGTACTCACCAAAGTGCCACATCAACGTAGCAACTGCTTCAACCGTGTCTGTATACCCCGCACAGTTCCCTCACAGTTTGTTGCTACTTCTAAAAGGTATCCCCCAGATCCGAGTTAGGATCTATGAAACTCTAAGGCAAACCCACAATATTAAAGCAAACAAAGCAAGCAATTGAAAACATAAGAGTGGTCTAATCCTAAGGTACACCTCACTTTATAAATATCCCCAGCAGAGTCGCCAGTTCTGTGATCGGTGGAAATAGAACTGACTCTTTTTTAAGCTGGTTCGCGAAATGTCGCGGTAAGCAAGAGTCGCCACCGTCTTTTATGTTCTCCAACAAGGAATGGACAAAAGCACAGCAAAATTCCTTTTCGAGATGTTTCTCGGTTCGGGAGGTAGATTATAGAAAGGGAAGGTGTTAGCACCCTTTCTATCCATGGTTATCCATGGGCTCTTAGGTACTTGCTTTTATGTTTTCAAAAGAGTTTGCTTTTCTTGTGTATGTGGGTTTTGAAGAAGTTTCGTTTGAAAAATTTCTAGGTAACTCTTGTATCAGTCCTCAAGAGTGTATGAAATATTTATTTGAAAACCTTTTGAAAGTGTAGGTGCGAAAAGTTTGTTTTTGTCTGTTTGAAAAGAGCAAGTATCCATGAGATCTACCTACTCTAAGGAATTAGGCTGTGTAAGAGTCCTTTAGATAGTGCTATCCCACCATTGAGAGGTAGGTAGCACCGTCGTTGGAGGTATTCGGGTCAATTCGATTATTAGGGACAGTGTGGTCACCGAAGCAATAGTAGGACACCTTAGCGGTAACCCTAATCTCCTAGATCCTTTTTATCCGAGGCAACCGTTTCGAGGCAACTGGATCTTTAGACAGGAGGTCGACCTCTAAAACACCCTATACTTGACGACCACGTTCGAGGCAACCAGTGAGGCGTACCCTAGGAGTGGCATATGCATGTGTGTTGTTTTTCAGTTAAGGTTTATCTTTGAACATGCATTTGTGAGCTACGAGTTGGTTTTATTTGTCATACAAGTCTTGTCATGCATAATTAACAGTTTAATAATTTGCGGGAAGTAAATTGCGGGAAATTAAATCTAAGCTATTACAAGGCGTCGGGTATTTACATCGCCAAAAACAAACCCTTTAATTTAAATTGCGGAAAGTAAAATAAAGCAGTAAATAATTAAAGTCCTAATTAAGAGCTATTACATTCCGAGAAACAGATACAATAATATGATAAAATGGATCGCGTGTGAGAAATTAAATCGGATGCGAGTTTTTTGGGTTTTGACCCTTTTTTTTGAAAGAAAGTGATTTTTTGGTTATTTTTGGATTAAAAGAAATTAAATTAAGTTAACAATTAAATTAATAAACTAATTAATTAATTAAAATATTTTTGGATTTTTGAGTTTTTAAAGAAATAAAATAAATTGAATTAATGCTAATAAAAACCTAATATTCTAAATTGATTTTAAATATTGCAAAAAATATTAAAAGTTAAATCTAATTAAAGCTAAATTGATTAAATTAATTTATTAACAAAAATAAAAGTGATGAAGTTAATTTTAATAAATAAAATATTTTTTTGTGTTTTTGATTTTATTAGGAAAAAATGTTAATTGGTTAGTGATTAATAAAAATAATAACGATTAATTAATTAAAGGAACATAATACAAATAGAGAGAGAGTTTAGGAGTATACGAGCCTGATTGGAGGGGTGAAACAGTTATTGGCGTCATGTGTAAACTGTTTTGTTTTGGCCATTTGTGTTTTGGCTTTTGGCCATTTGTGTTCTGGCCTCAACGTTCCTTAACCTTCTCAAGATGTCTGCCTCGCCATGTATTGGTGTCATGTGTAAGCTGTTCTGTTTTGGCCATTTGGCTTTTGGCTTTTTGGCCATTTGTGTTTTAGCCTCAACGTTCCTTAATGAACCTGCATGAGATCCTGGCTAAAATCTGCAGTGCTGAATCTCATGAACACATTAAATAAAATCATAAAATGCAAATAAAGCCAATATATGAAGAAATTTAATATTTAGGCACAATATGGCATGTATGAATGATTATACCCTTTTGATCATGGAGATCAAATCAATCTTACCCTTACTGGAAAAGTAGTGACATGAATGCTTTTATGCTCTTTTTATCATGGAGATCAAGTCAGCCTTACCCTTACTGAAGAAGTAGTGAGATGTTGGTTTGTAACTGAGATGACTTGTTTGTAGTGAGAGAGGGTTTTGTAATAAGGATTTCAAGGTTTTAGGGTTCTTGAAAGAATTTGATATTCTAACAGTATTGTGGCAAAGTTTGTTTATCTTTTTTCTCCTCTCTGGTTTGTGTGAAAAGAAGGTGATTATATAATGGAAATTAGGGTAAAGAAAATGGGCTTTGAATGTGCAATTGGGCCTCCAATGTTCACTTGAGTTCGTCACTTTCCAGGCTAAATCGTAGGGACTTAAGTGCAATTTTTGAAGTTGAAATGTGAAAACAAAATGTAGCCGATATCGAGAAATAACTCCTGTCCGAAAATCGGCCCAATCGGATAAACGGTGAATTAGTTATGAATTTTTGAAGTTTCAGCTCAGACAAACTTATTTTGGGCTCCAGTGTCGACTCTGACACGTTCTTCAATAAAAAACTGGTATTGATCGGTGCATAATTTGGTCTCGACTTTTGAAGAAAAGTTGTAGATCTCTGAGTCAGTGACCTTGTGTAAAAATATGAGCCCAATCCGATAAAAATTGACCGAGTTATGAATTTTCGAAGTTTCGGCCCAGATGAAATAATATTCAGCATTCAGGATTTTTGGCGTGTCATGCAGTCTGAGCAAAAAACGAAGGCCTTTTGAATACCGTTTGAACTCAATACCTTCTGTGAAAATGTAGCCAACTCAATTTGAGAAATTTTGGCGCTGGAACCAGCTCGATACGATGAAAATCGACCAAGTTATGATTTTCTGAACATGACGTAAATAAACTTCTGTCACAAATTTTCTGTATGAAAATACTTGATAAATCCACATTTTTGAAGACCTTCTGATCGAAATTGGCTTCCAGCCGTGAGAGATAAAAACGTAGATAATGTCAAGACGGAATTTTGGCTACCGGAATGGGTTCAAAACGAGCCACGATCTTCAAGTTATGAATTTTTTAGCGCGTAAAAACTGCACTTTTAGCACACTTCTTCACCATATTTCTTCGAGAAAACTCACACATTCGGATACCCTCTTTAAAGAATTGACTCTTGAGCCGAACCTGAATTTGAGAATACGTTATCAGAGATATCTTGGCGAAAGAACATCTGAATATGACGCGCCGGGTTGGACTTGTGAATTTTTCTTGAAATGTTTTGAGAAATATGGGAGGACAAATTTTGGGGTACAACACATACATACATGCCATAAGGTCTATATTCATGGAAACAAGGGTTTTCTTTGAAAAAAGAACAGCAAAAAATCAACTATTTCGTTAAGAAACATTGTGAAGCAGAACTCATGGTTTTCTGCATATTAAGTTCATGTCGCACGTGTTCCAAGCTATTCAATCAACAAATAATTAATTCATCATCATATCAATCTCTCATGTGTTCTAACATGCTCTGAATTATGCAGAAAGTCAAGTGTTTTAGTTGATTTGAGACAGTGCATAGAGAAATTCTTTATTGTGCGTTTTAAGCTCATAAATTCATAACTTGAGATCGTAAAATGGTTTGGGAATGATTCTTCGGTCATTAAAATCGTCTTGAGATCTTCTCCAATTCATCTAATCAAGTCAAAGGCTAATTTTGTTAGGAAGATTTTCAAAAGTGCAAAATACTTGAAATGCGTTATACAGTGGATTTATTGTTTCGCCGTTTTTCAGATGTTTTAAAATTCATAACTTCTTACAGAAAGATCATCTTTGAACGTCTCTTAAATAATTGGAACCATCTTTTTATTTCCTTCAATTTTCGTGTTTGGCTCGGAAGCCAATTCATTGAGGAAGATCTTCGAATGTGCGAGTACATTGCAGATATACAATGAAAATATAGTGAAAATAGTGTGTTGAACCGTTGTTTTTCATATATTCAAAAATTCATAACTTTTGTCCTCTTCGATGTTTTTGGATGGTTCTTTGGGCTAAAAATCTATCTTGATTTTATCTTCGAATCGTATGTTCGGGTCCAAGGTTAATTCTTTGCAGAAGATCTCTGAAAGTGTGAATTACCAGAGAAAATTGAACTCCAAAATGGTTTTCTACTGTATTGTTTCTTGATATTGAAAAATTTGTAACTCTCTCGATTTTTATCGTATCAGGATTATTCTTGAAGCATGAAATCACAAATTTTATCATCTACAACTTTGCTTCAGGTCCCGAGTTTGGATTGTGCTTTGAAGGCTTTGGTTTATGGCTCGCTTCCTAAAGTGCGCACAGAAGTAAGCTGAAATTTTCAAGACAGGTAAATAATTCTATTGTTTCTCGCCATTCGAAAAATCATAACACGCTCGATTTTTATCATATTGGTGTGATTCTTTCGGCACGACGCCAAAAAAAATTTCATCTACGATTTTGTTTTAGGTTGCGCATCAGGACTCTACACCTAACATCATAAGCTTGTGGTTTGTTCGCGCGTCATTCACAAAATAAGCTAGAAAAATCTGCACTGTAATTTTTTATATCGGTTTCTCGTTGTTCAAAGAATCATAACTTGCTCAATTTTTATCGTATCGGAGCAATTCTTTCAGCACCGCGTCACAAATTTCGTCACTGACATTTTTGTTTCAAGCTGCACGTTAGGATTTTGCATCGTGTGTCATGAGTTTGGGGGTTTGATCTTGCACTGTGCAAGAAATAAGCTAAAAATTCAAGTTTGGAGCCAAGACTATAAATTTTAAAATTCAAATTTCAAGCACAACTACACTCGTTACCCCTAATCTTTTAAATCAAACTCAAAAATTCTCTCAATATTCTCTCAAACGTTTCTCTCAAAACTTAAGCAAGAACTCAAAGCAAACTTGAAGAGAACTTCATCTTCCTCCTCAAGAATCTCCACCACGCCAACACCTTGCTCTGCCCCTAGCCTCCTCACGCTGTCACCTCCCTCTGGTATCTGTCATCCACGACTCTCTCCAAATCCGCGTCTTCTTCGCTGCATGATCCGCCACGGACTCCCTCTATTCTTCTCAATCTCGCGATTCCTCCTCCTCTCTTCGCACAACTTTCCAGTAACACTTCCTTCTCCCCGATCGTGTAAGTTTCTGGCTAGCTTCACTTTTCTCCTCCGATTGACTTGCTTGCATCAATTTTCTATAAATTCTCTACCACTTCTTTATTTTATTTCTTGAGTTGATTAAATTGAAGTGAGAGTTTAGTTGTTTATGAGGTGAATTTGTGGAATTAACTTGATTCTTGAATTTCAATGATGTTGAAGCATGGAATTGGTTAAATAATGATTCAAATAGTGTAGATCTTGAATTTAATCGGTAAATTTGATGTCAATTTTTCATGTCGAGTTTTTTGATCTACATGTTTATTATGGAGTTTTGATGAGAATTAATTGTGTTTTCATGAGTTAATGCAATTTTCGAGTCGATTTGTTGATGAATTCAATTTTTCGACACAAAAAGCCTCAAATCCGATAAATTGAATTAACACTTGAGTTACGTTGTTTGTGGCTTAGAATCATTGTTTGAATGTGGATTTACTTGTTTGCAAAGTGTAATACGGTGGGAGAACTGACTTGGTTGTTTTGCGTTTTATCACAATTGTTGCGGATAGCAAGAGTCGCCACTGACTTTTCTTTTATCCAATAAAGGAAAGGGTGAAAAGAACAGGAAAGACCTTTGAGATATTTTCTTGAGTTCGGGGGGTAGGTTATGAAAAGGGAAGGTGTTAGCACCATTTTCATACATAGTTATCTATGGGCTCTTAGTTTCTTGCTAGATCATTTTTGAAATTAATTTGTTTGAAATGTGTTTGTGGTGGGTTTTGAAAGTATTTTTGAAAAGAACTTTCATTTAGGAAAACTTTGTAATGATTATCGTCTCTATAATAATGCATACAAAGTGTTGGACTTTTTGAAAATATTTCATGTTTTAAAAGTGTTTAGTGTGTTTGAAAAGATGTTTGTTATTGAAGATGGATTGTGAGCAAGCAACTAAGAACGTTCTACCTACTCAAAATTCTTTTGTTCATTTCTTCCTTCCTTTGATATTACTATCTTACCATTGATTGGTAAGAAGCCTTATCTTTGGATGTAAAGGGACGGGTGTGGGTCACCGTATAGTCATGAATAGCAATGTTGTGAGATATCTTAGCATTTTTCTTAAGGGTCTAAGATCATTTTGAAGGCAACATTCGAAGCGTCATCAAGGGACTATGATCTTGTATTTTTCATTATTTTTGCTAAGATGTCTCACATGCATAACATGACCATTTTCTCAAGGAAACAAGTGGAGTTAAACCTAGAGGTGTAAGTGTGCAAGTGTTTATTTTTGCATGCTTGATTTTGTCTTGGATTAAGGTTTTCTAACCATTGATTTTATCTTTCCATACAAACCCTAATTACTAGCATTTATATGAAAAACGATAAATTGCGGAAAATAAATGTCCTACGCTATTACATCATTTTGGGAATAGGGTGTACAAATTTACAAATGGGGATTGCAAGAAATTAAACCTAATTATCTATTACAACCATATTGAAACTTGAATAATGTACAAGAATTGAAAGGAATATAATGTACAAGACATGAATGAAAAGAAAATGAATTTGTTTTGATTTTGTTAAAGAAAGATTTTTGCCTATTTAATTAAAAGAAAATTTAATTAAACTAAATAAAAATTAAGATTAAGTTAAAGAAAAAGAAAGAAATAGGAAAATGTTATTGGTCTTTTTCATTGAAAGAAGTTAAATAAAAATAAACTAAATAATTTAAATATATTTTTGGTGTTTTTGATTAATAAAAATAATAAAGTAAAGAAAATGAGATAAATATGTAACATTAACGTTAGGGGGTTCAGAAAATGGAAATGTCAAGGCCCGGCCAATGGAGGCCCAGGAGCGCTTCCACTAGGATGGTCTATTTCATCCGTTCATAAGATAACTTCAATTAAATATAAAATGAACTTGTTTCTGAATGTTTGAGATGCCTAGCTTCTTCTTCCTTTCGCGTGCAGGCCATGATAACTCCATTGTTAAGCTTCTAAAAACTTCATTTCTCAGCCAAATCAAAAAAATGTAAACATCAAACTTGCCTAAAATTTGAATACGAATCTAACCACATAATTTTCAAAAGTTATGGGTCGAAGGTTAGCATGAATTTTGTTCAGTACTAAAATTAAGACCTAACTGATCATAGATGAAATTATCAAAGTATAAGCAGTGATAATCAAAACTATGGACATAGTCAGCTTCCTAGACATGATATCTACATCTTTTCTTCACAATGTATATACAAATGATGCTTGAATGAAGAGTTCCAAGTTTTAAAAACTTACCTCTTGGAGTGAAACTCGAATGACTTCTACACGACTTCCAGAAATGGTTTGATGATGGATTAAGCTTTCCTTAACCTCCTTGGAGCTATTCCAATTGTTAGAATGTCTCGTAGCTTTCCCAACTGCTCTAAACAAGTCAAGTTGCAATGGTGGATTTTAAAAATGGTGGATGAGGAAGGAGGAGTTACATAAGTGGTTTAAGGGTTGGGATAGTTTCTATGTGGTATATGGAAGCTTAGTGAATCGAAAGGCTAAAAAACTCACAAAGGGATTTGATATTTTGTGTGTAAAGTCAGCATGTGCCATGTTTTGTGCTTGTATGCAAGTTCTGAGTTTTTGAGAGTTTTGGGAGTGTTCTAAGGCTGGTAATCTCCTTGATGTTGCAAATAATGTCTCTATTTATAGGGAAGAGGTTTGACATCTTGTAGTAACCAGAATCTTGATATAACATGTTATGGTTTAGTTGAAAATGAAAAAAAAATCAAGTTGAATGGATTTTCATGGTAACTTTGTGCCATTAAGGGAAAATTGGCTTGGACAACACTTTCCTTTTGATCACATAGATCCACAACTTGCTTTTCTAAAATGGCAATGGTAACTTTGTGCCATTAATGGAAAATTGGCTTGGACAACACTTTCGTTTTGATCACATAGATCCACAACTTTCGACCAAACTCATCAACAGACAAAACAATATTTGTTTCCACCAATTGTATGTTCTTCGAATAGACCACATTCATCTGAAATACCACTTTGAGTATGTAAGATGATCTCATTGGCATAGTCGAAATGAAAGAATTTCTGGATTGCTTTCCTACTAAACAAACTTCACAAAGTTTTTTCAGGCATCCCAAGACTTGGAATACCAGTAACCATATCTTGAGTAATCAGTTTATTAAGTGGTCGAAAGTTCAGATGTCTAAACTTCAAATGCCACAACAACAATCCTTGTGGTCGAACAGTTTTCAAACATTGAACTTCTGTCGAATTGATCATCGTCTTAAATTTCCTGTTTTTCGACAACGGAAATTTTAAGACCAATTTGTTATTGGTGTCGAACAATCTCAAAACTCCATCTTTCATGACAAATGAGAAACCATTTTCGACTAGTTGTCCAACACTTAACAAGTTACACTTTATTCCCGGCACATAGAACACATCTTTAAGCATAACTTTTCCTCCATTACTCATTTGAAAGACTATGTCGCCAATACCTTCTTCTTGCAATGAACTATTATCAGCAAGTTTTTTGTTAAATTATAATTCATAATGTCGAAACTATGTGTGTCGAAGGGTTTAGAGGGGGATCGAAGCAGGTTGCTCAAATGAAGCCATTGCCCAATCAAAGCTTGTGGATCGAAGAAAGCATGAAGATAGACAACATGCCATCTATCAATCTGGCAAAGAACCCAATAGTACATGTTCGAAGCAAGCACATCGAAATGAGGTTCCATTATCTCCGAGAGCAGGTAGCAGATGGGAAGATGAATTTGGAACACTACAGAACTTAGAATCAGATTGCAGACATCATGACAAAGGGAGTGCAGGTCTAAGTATTCAGAAGACTGAGAACCATGATGAATATAGATTGTTTAGACACAATGAATTAGGTGGTGTGTTAAATTGTAGTTCATAGTGTCAAAATTATGTGTGTCAAAGGGTTTAGAGGTGGATTGAAGCAGGTTTCTAGAAGGAAGCCATTTCCCAATCGAAGCTTGGGTATCGAAGCAAGCTTGCTCTTCTTCGACTTGTCAAAATCTACCAACCACCCCTTTCAATCAATCATGTGGTTCGAGCAGCCTGAAACAGATTTTGAATTCGACATGGTTATCTGCAACTGCACACCTTTTTTATCTGCTTTTCCCTTTCGACAGTTTCTTCTTCCTCCTTTCGAGGATTCAGAAGTTCCATCTTTAACCTGATGCTTGAGAGCCCAATATGATCCATGGAAACTATATGGGGCATTAAAAGTTCAATTGTCCTTGTGCAAACTCAAACCCTAGTTTTGAGTCATCAGTGTTTAAGGAGGTATCTTGAGCTGATCAAACCTTGTGCAGTCTTGAATCAACAGAGATCTTGTGAGAAAACTCTTGAGAAATGAGAGGGAAAATTTTGGGGTACAATAGCTGCCCCTGTCCAATCTTCTTGAACCTGGAGAGTTAGATTGGTGGATCCGCCTTTCGTGGCTTGAAGGTAAAAGATGATTGAACACTAAACTGCCCAGAAATTTGCACTTGATGATGTATTGATTTGGGAATGGGCTTATAGATGCCATTTGGAGGGATGATAGTAGAAACTGGAGGAAATATCAGCATGAATCTTTGGTCAATTCATACTGAAACTAGATGGCTTGCCTGTCTTTAACTGGGAGAATTAATTCAGGTCCAGAAGAGGTCTTCATTCGCCTGTCTTTAATCTGGAAGAAATGAATCTACCCATAAGAGGTCTTCATTCACCTGTATTTAATCCGGAAGAAAATAAGTCTAACTAGAAGAGGTCTTCGTTCGCCTGTCTTTAATCTGGATAATATAAATCTAACCAGAAGAGGTCTTTGTTCGCCTGTCTTTAATCTGGAAGAGATAAATCTAACTAGAAGAGGTCTTTGATTCGCCTGTCTTTAACTGGAAGAAATAAATCTCACCAGAAGAGGTCTTTGATTTGACTATTTTTAATCTGGAAGAAATGAATCTAACCAGAAGAGGTCTTTGATTTGCCTGTCTTTAACTAGAAGAAATAAATCTCACCAGAAGAGGTCTTTGTTTCACCTGTCCTTAACTGGAAGAAATAAATCTCACCAGAAGAGGTATTTGTTTCGCTTGTCTTTAACTGGAAGAAATAAATCTCACTAGAAGAGGTATTTGTTTCACATGTCTTTAATTGGAAGAAATACATCTCACCAGAAGAGGTCTTTGTTTCGTCTGTCTTTAATTGGAAGAAATAAATCTAACCAAAAGAGGTCTTTGATTCGCCTATTTTTAACTGGAAGAAATAAATCTAACCAGAAGAGGTCTTTGATTCGCATGTCTTTAACTGGAAGAAATAAATCTAACCAGAAGAGGTCTTTGATTTGATTGACTTTTCCTACAAGGAAGAGGGTTAGTTGCATGCAAAAGTATGCATGGCGCGATGATGTTCTCAAAATAAATAAAATTATGCTATGTGCATTTGTCATGTACGTGATATGATGTATAAATGCGATATGTTTATTGAAGTGTATCTTTGTTTGGGAAAGTAAATTTTTGACTACTGCTGGGGAGTTTTTCTTTTGTTTGAAGAAACTCTATTGGGGATGTGATGATTTCTGTTTGGGGAATTACGTTCAGGAACCTTAGTCGTATGTTGCTCTAGTGGGGAATTTCCTCTTGAAAATTAGTTGTTATCTAGTCGGATTCCAGATTTCATACCAACTTGCTAGGGGAATAAAGTTAACTGTTATCTGGTCGAATTTCAGGCTTCGCAGTAACTCACTAGGGATAGTGGTAAACTCTACTAGGGAAGAGGAGTTTTGTTAGTGATTTAAAGAAATTAAACTATTATCTGGTTGGTTCCAGATTTCATAGCAACTTTCGGGGATAATAACGACTCTGTTGGCGACTTCACTGGGGATTAGGGGTTGTGGTCCCTTAATTTGTAATAGTCTGAGAGGGAAACTTAAACTGGGGAATCTGTAGTTTATTGGGGAAATAAACCCTATTGAAGAGGATTTTTTTTGACGAACTGGTGGGGAAGTGACTTCTTTTTTAGGAAGAAACTCCAACTCGGCTGGGGAGAGGGTTATTTTAGAGATTGAAACTCTGGCTGGGGATTTCATGAATCCAAGTCTGAGGGGATAATGTTAATGAAATAACTTTGTGGGGATATCTCAAATACATTTAAGGAGATGTTTGTCACTATTTTAAAGCATACATTTGTTGAAAGTTTAATCATATTCATATGCATATGTTCATTCAATTTTAGTCATTGAACACTTTTGCACTCAAAACAGAAAAACAAAAGTTATACTTCAAAGTATATTTGTATTGATGTTTTGCCCATGAATAGGCGTTTCTGTACAAAGAGGACGAGATCCTAGTAAGAGGAAATCGTTGAAAGAATGGAAAGAATACAAAGTGAAAATAATAGCCATGTGAAAGTGATCTCATTGTATTCCAACCCCGCTATTTCCCATATGTCTTCGAACATTATCCCTTGTCGTTGAGTAGAAGTTGATTGGATTGATCTTGGACCATTTGAACTTGAACTTTGGTAATAAAGCTGGATATAGAGATCCCACGGGACATAATCATACACTTTAATCCTTAACTTTTGCCTGGACCTCCCTTTCGGGTTTTTAGCCCACCAGGATACCCATTTTTGCCCAAGTCGCCCTTTCAGGTTTTCGACTCACCGGGTGTACAATCATTTCATATATCCCTAACTTTTTCCTGAACCTCTTTGGTTCACCGGGATACCCACATTTTTTCCTAGGTGTGTCAACCTATCGGGTTTTATGCGTAGTATTTTTTAACTATGTTCGCGTTTACGGGATGTGGGAAGTCTTCGCCATCCATAGTAATCAGCATCATGGCACCACCAGAGAAAACTTTCTTTACAACAAATGGTCTTTCGTAAGTGGGGGTCCATTTTCCCCTGGGGTCGTCTTGTGGAAGAATGATGCGCTTTATTACCAAGTCGCCATCTTGATACACTCGAGGCTTGATCTTTTTTTTGAACGCCTTGATCATACGCTTTTGATACATCTGACCATGGAAAACAGCAGCCAACCGCTTTTCATCAATCAAGTTTAGCTGATCCAACCTAGTCTGAATCCATTCATCTTCGCCTAGACCTGCTTCTTTCATTATCCTTAGAGAGGGAATTTGAACTTCTACAAGAAAGATGACTTCCATGCCATAGAACAATGAGAAAGGAGTTGCCACAGTTGACGTACGAGCCGAAGCACAATAGCCATGGAGAGCAAACGGTAACATCTCATGCCAGTCTTTGTAGGTTACCACCATCTTTTGCATAATCTTCTTGATTTTTTTTTTGGCAGCTTCCACTACGCCATTCATCTTGGGTATGTACGGAGAAGAATTGTGATGCTTGATTTTGAACTGAGTGCAGAGTTCTGTAATCATGATGTTGTTGAGGTTGGTTCCATTGTCATTGATGATCCTTTCAGGGATACCATAGTGGCGGATGAGTTTATGCTTGATATACCTGGCTACAACGTTCTTGGTGAATGAGGCATATGAAGCAGCTTTAATCCACTTGGTAAAGTAATCAATGGAAACAAGGATGAAACAATGTCCATTTGAGGCAATAGGTTTGATCTCTCCAATCATGTCAATGTCCCACATTAAAAGCGATAACGGAGTAGTCATGACATTTAGAGGAATAGGAGGTACATAGACCTTGTCAGCATAGATTTGACACTTGTGGAAATTCTTTGAGTGATGATGACAATCAGTTTCCATTATGGACCAATAGTAACCAGCCCTCTGGATTTTCTTGGCCATAGTGTGTCAACTAGAGTGGGTCCCGAAGAGGCCATCATGCATGTCTTCCATAATTTTTTAAGCCTCCTTCTTGTCCACACATCGGAGTAGAGTTGAATGATGGTTGCGCTTGTATAGTATTCTGTTGCTTAGAAAGAATTTGGCTGAAAATATTTGCAAGAATTTCTTATCATTGGCCAAAGCTCCTTCAGGATATTCTTGTGCCTCAACAGATTTTTTCATCTCATGGTACCATGGCTTCTCTTCGTTAGTGTCAAGCTCATAGCAGTGTGCAGGTTCGTCAAATCTTTCGATTGTTATCATAGGAGCTTCGTTTTCCCATTTGACTTTGAACAAGGAAGACATTGTTGCTAAGGCGTCAGACAATTAATTTTCTTCTCTAGAAAAATGTTCGAAGGTGATCTCCTCGAAGTATGGTATTAGGTTTTACACAAGCTCCTTGTAAGGAATAAGGTTAGGATGCTTAGTGTCCCATTCCCCTTTGACTTGACTAATCACTAGAGTAGAATCTCCGAATACATCCAAATGCTTGATCCTTAAGTCAATAGCAGCCTTCAAACCTAAGATGCACGCCTCGTACTCAGCCATGTTATTCGTACAATCGAAGAAAAGTCTAGAAGTGAAAGGAGTGTGGCAACCATCAGGAGAAATTATCGCAGCACCAATTCCATTACCCATGGCGTTGGAAGATCCATAAAAAACCATAGTCCATCGGGATCCTTGTTCAGGTCCGTCATACAATCCAGGTTTTGCACAGTCGGTCACTAACATGATATTCTCATCCGAGAAGTCAAAGTTCATAGATTGATAGTCATTAACAGCTTGATGAGCCAAATGATCTGCTAATATACTTCCTTTGATGGCTTTTTGTGTTGTATATTGAATATTGTATTCAGTCAGAATCAGTTTCCATCTAGCTATTCGTCCGGAGAGAGCGGACTTCTAGAATATGTACTTGATAGGGTCCGTCTTAGAAATCAATAGAGTGGTGTGAGTCAACATATACTATCTTAGCTAGCGAGCAGCCCATGCCAGAGCGTAGCAAGTTTTCTCTAGCAGTGAATATTTGGTTTCACAGTCGGTAAACTTTTTGCTCAAGTAGTATGTTGCATGCTCTTTTCGGCCAGACTCGTCATGTTGGCCCAACACACACCCCATAGAATTCTCTAGCACAGTCAAGTACATGATCAATGGTCTTCCTTCCACTGGAGGCATAAGGATAGGAGGTTCTTGCAAATATTCCTTGATTTTATCGAAGGCAGCTTGGCAATCATCGTTCCATCTGACTACTTGATCTTTCTTCAAGAGTTTGAGGATTGGCTCACAAGTAGCAGTTAAGTGAGATATGAAGCAGGCAATGTAATTAAGACGACCCAATAATCCTCTAACCTCCTTTTCAGAATGGGGAACTGGCATTTCTTGAATGGCCTTTACCTTTGTAGGATAAACTTTGATGCCTTTTCCACTGACGACAAAACCTAGAAGCTTTCTAGACCTTACTTCAAATGTGCACTTATTAGGGTTTAACCTCAACTTGTACTTCTTCAGCCTCTCAAATAGCCTGTGTAGGTGATCGAGATGTTCTTCTTCAGTTTGTGATCTTGCAATCATATCATCCACATAGACCATTATTTCATGATGGATCATATCATGAAATAAAGCTAACATAGCTCTTTGATACATTGCCCCTGCATTCTTTAATCCGAACGACATGACTTTACAATAAAAGGTGCCCCATTGTGTAACAAAGGTAGTCTTTTTCATGTCTTCGGGAGCCATCTTGATTTGGTTGTAGCCAGAAAATCCATCCATGAAAGAAGACTTTATGTTGAGAGGTATTGTCAACCAAGACATCATTATATGGTAGAGGGAAATCATCTTTGGGGCTTTCCCTATTCAGATCCCTATAATCCACACACATGCGAACCTTTCCATCTTTCTTTGGCACGGGGACCACGTTCGCACCCATTGAGGATAAGATGTTAAATCCAGAAAACCTGCATCAAATTACTTCATTACCTCAGATTTTATATTTTCAGATATGTCGGGCCGCATAGGATGAACTTTTTGTTTAACAGGGGGGAAATCTTCCTTCATTCACAAACGATGAACCACAATGTTGGTATCCAATCCTGAAATATCTTCATACGGCCAAGCAAACACTTAAACATAGTCATGTAACATCTGAACCAATCTACTCTTGATACCATCTTTTAGGTTGGTGCCGATCTTGACTTCTTTCTTATCTGTCTTGGTACCTAAATTAATAACCTTAACTAGCTCTTCATGAGGTTGAATAGCTTTCTCTCCTTGCATTAGAAATCTGGATAATTCTCTTGGTATTTCATAATCTTCATCGCCTTAGTATTTGTCTTGGTTAACTGGATGTTTGAAGTCATAACTTGTAATAGTAGAGTCGTTGGCAATGAGATCCGGAGTGGATGAAGATCTGCAAGTGTGTGCGTGTGTGTGTGTGTGTGTGTGTGTAAGATACATGGCTATTGAAAAATGTAATAAAGGAAAAGAAAGACAATGAACACAAAAATTTAAATTCAAAAGGTCCAATGGTTTATATTAAATGATCACATGATAAATGAACATGAACAAAACCCTTAACAAATGGACCGTAGTGCCCCGGGCAAGGCACATGGCTTAAAAGTTATTGTTTGGAACTTAAGATTGTAGACAAAAGTTCTTGAATTGACATAAAACAGTAAACAGTAATTACTCCTCAATGAAGGAGATATGAGTGAAATCCTTTGCATACCAGTTATTGAGATTTCCTTCGATAGTAGGGTAGATCCAATCTTCAAAAGTATTTTCATCACCAGAGTCTTCCACAACGTTCACTTCATGATTTCCGGTGCGGAGAGGTGGCTTTCCCGCGCGAGCACGCCTGACTTATTTCTTAGCTTTGATGGTGAAACCCAATCCTAATTTGTCTGCTTTAAATGGAATTTCAGGGAGTTTTCCCCAGATAGTACAGTTTCCATCTTCGACCACGGCACGGGCATCCTTAAGTGAAACCATTCTTGGTATAACTTCATCAGCTTTTGATATGTTGGAAGACATTTTGGTGGTGGCAACCATAGGAGGAACAATTTCGAAAGCCTGGCATGGAGTTTCTATGAATTCGCCATCCATTTCCACATACTTGAAGGAATTGAGATGGCTCACCATAAATTCTTCTTTTCCCAAACAGTAAAGATCTTCCCCTTGACTAGGTATTTTAGTTTTTAATGAAGGGTGGATGTTATTGCCCCTGCTCCATGGATTCAAGGGCGTCCAAGCAAACAAGAATAGGCGGGACGTATGTCCATTATATAAAAGGTAGAGTTGAAAATCTATGAGCCAACTTTAATTAAAAGATTCACCTCTCCATGAACCATTCTCTTAGACCCATCGAAAGCCCTTACGACAATGTCACTTGGCTTCAAAACCAGACCTTCACAATCTAACCGGTCCAAAGAACCTTTAGGTAACACATTCAAAGCAGAGCCAATATCAACTAAGACATGATCTAGAGTGGTTCCCTTGAATTCAATAGAGATATGCAAGGCTTTGTTGTGGTTCCTTCCAATAGGAGCCAAATTAGCGTCTGATAACCCTAATCCATTATCAATCGTTAAACTTGCTACACAGTTCTCGAACTGGTCAACCGTGGTTTCTTGGGGAACATGGGCTTTGTTATTTTAAAGTCACTCTTCTTTATGATTTTCAGGATTTCCTCCATCTCTTGAGTGGAGGGTTCTTCAGCTTCAGTATTTTTAGAAGGTGCCTTTATCCCATCAAGCTCACCTTCTTTCTCTTTGATTTTAGTGTTGGCACTGGACTTGTCATTGGTTATGCGAATGGGAGTTGTTGTAGTAGTGGGTGGTGAAATATCAGGGGAAAAGATCCTCCCTGTTCTTGTCACTATACTAGAACCAAAAATATTAATGACATCAGCTTCGTCTTTGTTGATCCAAGAATCTTGTTTTATCCCATGATAAAAAAAACCTCGGTACCATAGTTCCATGGAACTGCTTTGTCAGAGGAGTAGGAAATAGGCCCAGCGGTAGTGATTATTAAAGGAGCAATGGTTGGCTCATTTGAAATTCTGATAGGACCCTTTGAGGGGATCCTAAGTGGCTTGTTGGAAATGGTTATTATAGATAGGTCTTTATCTTTGTTGGTTAAACTTTTGATTGTAGGAATCTTCTCAAACAGAATCTCGCGGGTATTTATCATGCGTTTTACACTTTCCTTCAGTCGCTTGTACCCATTTATTTATTGACCATATCAAACACAATTTTTAGAACAGCCAGGGAACACTCCAACTCTCAACAAATTATACTTCACGGTAGTTAATGGAGTTTTTAAATCTTCAATGGTGGATACAAAAGTAGCATCATCAATTGCATTAACACCTTTGCCATGGTTCGACATTGGTGCGGTTATCACATTTGGAGTAGCAGGTGGATCAAATTCAATTGTTTTATTGTCTATCAGATCTTGAATCTTGGTCTTCAGCGCCCAACATTGATTGCTCTCATGCCCAGGACTGTTTGAATGATATGCACACTTGGCATTAGGATTGTATTTTGGTGATGAAATGTTTGGATTAGGTGGTGGATCACGCAATGTCACTAAGTTGGCCTTTAATAGATGTTGCAAGGCTTGGGACAGTGACATACTAATCCATGTGAACTGTCTTCGAGGAACTTCAGATTATTGATTGTTGGATGATTGTCTTTGAGCAGACGGAGGGTTTAAGATTAACACAGCATTAACAGAGGGTCGATGATCCTTTTTTCTATGGGCCCTTACCCCATACACAACATTTATTTGTTTCTTTCCAGTGAAGGGCTTCTTTACAGAGTTGGATGCGGAAGCAGATGTCATGGGAATTTTTCCGCTCTTAATGCCACTTTCGACCCTTTCACCAGTTAGGATCAACTCGGTGAAACCCGACGAGGAACTGCCAATCAATAGGTTAAAAAATGGGCCAGTTAATGTACCCATAAACATGTCAACTAAGTCTCTATCAGTTAGTGGTGGTTGGACCCTACCAACAAGATCCCTCCATTTTTGTGCGTACTCCTTGAACCCCTCATTGGTACCCATTGTCATACCTTGAAGTTAGACTCTAGTAGGTGCCAGATCGGCATTATATTGATACTGATGATAAAAATAAGTGGCTAGATCTTCCCATGTGTGGATGCGAGAACCTTCCAATTGATAGAACCATTCTAGTTGAGTCCCACCCAAACTCTGTTGGAAGAAATGGACCCAAAGCTTTTTGTCGGTATTATGCGGCTGAATCTTACGGACATAGGATCTTAGATAAAGCTTCGGATAGGATACCCCATCATACTTGGCGAAGACCAGTATTTTAAACTTATGGGGGATGACGACCCCAGGTACTAAGCCCAACTCACCAAAATCCAAACCAGGGGCAACTTGAATTTCAACATCCTTTAACCTATCCTCTAACTACTTGTATTTATCCTCAGCCAGAGGGTATTTCTCATCAAAGTAGTCTTCGTCTTCAGAAGCTTGGTTATTGGCACCCCTAGCACGGGTGCTCCTTGCCTCTTCATCTTGATTTTTGTCCTCCTCAGATGACTCTTCAACTAATTGTACCTGATGAACCGGACCTTTGAATCTTTTACCCATGTTTATGAAGGCCTTCTTTTTGGTTTTCTTCTTGGCTACTAGCATAGTCATCATCTCTTGTTGTCCCTTAGCTAGGGTCAGCAAGGTCTCTTGGAACTGGGAATTTTGGGCTTGCAAGTCCTTCATTGTTTGTTCGATATCCATCTTACTGAAATAAATAGTAGAAAGATAAGGAAACCTGTTTTGAAAAACCTGTTTATGTTATGATGCATGAAAATGCGTATGCAAATGATTTCAAGGACTTAGGAGATTTAAATTAGGTTAGACAAAAGGAACAAACATGAATTGCATTAATAAGTTCAAATTGATTACAAACATGCCTCTTGGGCTTACAATAGAGGAAATAAACACAAAATAAACTCCTAAGACAAAAAGGTTGAGCGCACCCTCTTTGGCGCAATGTAGGTGTCAAACTTTGCTCTTCATGAAGCTGTCTCATAAGCTCTAAAACCTTCTTTTCACTCGTGTAGAACTGATTTTCGAAGGTGTCTCGATCTTCCTTTAACTGAATCCAAGCTCTTTACAAATCTTCAAGAGAAGTAGGCATATCAAGATAAAGGACAGTATATGGAACATCTCCTTCGGAGACAGGCTCCATGATGATAGGTAGGATGGATTCATAAGGCATCATGAGGTTTTGGGCGCGAGTTCACACCCACTTGAGATAAGGCTCCAAAGGAATGGAGTTCTTATGCCCCAATGTCTTGCTATCAACCTTGTTAACCATGCCCCAAGCCCGTATGAATTCCTGACGATAACCTTGGACATTGCTCTCATATTCAAATGAAATTCCTTGGACAAGTTCATCATGAGGGCCATCCCTCCTAGCATACCCAAACTATCACAAAGCCAAACAAGGATTGTAGGTGATACCTCCCATAATGCCAAGTAGAGGGACATTAAGGAATTCCCCGCAACGTTCAAAAATAGTAATGTCCTCCATAGATCGATCACACCAATAGATATCAGAATGTGTGAGTGACATCAACATACTTGACCATCTTAAGCCTTGCTCGTCCTTCACAGTAGATCGGGGTAGATGCGAAGTAAAACACATGGCCAAAAGAGGAGTGCAACATATAAGAATTCCTCTTCTCTTCATGGTGTGAGTGTGAAGAGAATGCAAGATATCCCCAAGTAAAGTGGGCACCGTATTGCAATATAGAAAGATTTTGACTGTGTTCACATCTATAAGTTGGTCTGTATCGGGAAACAGTACCATCCCATAGATGAGAAGAGACAATACTTATTCAAAGGCTTGTAGGTCCAGAGAATCCCAAAAATCTTGAGCCTTCTCTAACAAAAACTTGGCTAGGAACCCTTTGACACCACTTCTCGTTTCCCAATTAGCCACAACGTCAGATTGTTGCAAATGTAGAGCTCGAGAAATCTCCTCAGATCTTGGGCCTCTTTCAATATCGTTGAAGGGTAGTTATCAAGGATAGGGATTCCCAAGAGTTGATTAAATTCTTCCATAGTGGGCACAAGTTGGTAATCGGGAAAATTAAAGCAATGGTGCAAAGGGTTGAAGAATTGGAAAAGCACTTTCACCATATCCTTTTCAAAGCTTGTTGTAACCAAGTTGACGAGACAACTGTATTTCTTGGTGAAAGGAGAATCATTGGGGACCCTTGATGCAAATTCCTTGAGTTGCGGAGGCGTTTTGACGAGGTTGATTTGGACAGTATTTCTCCGAGTGGAAGTCATATCCTACAAAACAAGACAAAGATGAATCTCTAGATCCTTGAAATGGTTAGTGCAAAATGCCATGGTATGATGTCATGATGTTATATACAAATAAACATATACACACAAAGAAAACAAGTCCTTAGGTTTAGGCTTGCATGAGGTTTATTGGTAAGTACCCTCTTGAAGTTTAGTTGGCTCAACCTGTCCTAGAAAGTAATCGGGTTTTACAGGATCTCAATATCATGAGCTTTCTTCATCTGGCATTATTTCAGTGCAAGCCTCTTTATTGGAGACCGAAATATCCCGAAAGGACGATCTCAATGAGCATAGTATAGAGTATCAACCAACTTTAGACTGCACCAAAGCCGACTATCTCACTAATTCCTAATGGCTAAGTTGTTCAATTAAAGGTTCTAAGGTCAGCTAGTGCTTCATGACACCACACAGCGGCCTCATATTCTCCTTGACTAAACTCAAGGGCTAATGGTACCAATAATTGTGTCACACAAACGTAGCCATCACTCCAACAATGTCGGTATACCTCACATAATTTCCACAATTTATTGCTACTTACCTAATGGTATTCCCCGATCCGGGTAGAGGATCAATACAAGCCCAAACAGGGGCCCATAAATGTAAAGCAAACAAATCAAACAATGAAAGAAATTAAATGTGATCTAACTCTAAGGTAACCCCACCTTTTATGATCCCTAGCAGAGTCGCCAGTTCTATAATACGGTGGAAGAACTGACTTAGTTTTTTTGTGTTTTATCGCAATTGTTGCGGTTAGCAAGAGTCGCCACTGAATTTTCTTTTATCCAAAAAAGGAAAGGGTGAAAAGAACAGGAAAGACCTTTGAGATATTTTCTTGAGTTTGGGGGATAGGTTATGAAAAGGGAAGGTGTTAGCACCCTTTTCATCCATAGTTATCTATGGACTCTTAGTTGCTTGCTAGATCATTTTTGAAATTGCTTTGTTTGAAATGTGGTTGTGGTGGGTTTTGAAAGTATTTTTGAAAAGCGCCTTCGTTTAGGCAAACTTTGTAATGATTCTCGTCTCTATAAGAATGCATACAAAGTGTTGGACTTTTTGAAAATATTTCATGTTTTTAAAGTGTTTAGTGTGTTTGAAAAGATGTTTGTTATTGAAGATGGATTGTGAGCAAGCAACTAAGAACGTTCTACCTACTCAAAAGTCTTTTGTTCATTTCTTCCTTCCTTTGATATTGCTATCTTACCATTGATTGGTAAGAGTCCTTATCTTTGGATGTAAAGAGACGGGTGTGGGTCATCGTATAGTCATGAATAAGAATGTTGTGAGATATCTTAACATTTTTCTTAAGGGTCTAAGATCATTTTGAAGGAAACATTTGAAGCGTCATCGAGGGACTATGATCTTGTATTTTTGATTATTTTTTATAATATGTCTCACATGCATAACATAACCATTTTCTCAAGGCAACAAGTGGAGTTAACCCTATAGGTGTACGTGTGCAAGTGTTTATTTTTTCATGCTTGATTTTGTCTTGGATTAAGGTTTTCTAAGCATTGATCTTATCTTTCCATATAAACCCTAATTACTAGCATTTATATGAAAAGCGATAAATTGCGGAAAATAAATGTCCTACGCTATTACATCATTTTGAGAATGGAGTGTACAAATGTACAAATGGGGATTGCAAGAAATTAAACCTAATTATCTATTACAACCATATTGAAACTTAAATAATGCACAAGAATTGAAAGGAATATAATGTACAAGACATGAATGAAAAGAAAATGAATTTGTTTTGATTTTGTTAAAGAAAGATTTTGTCCTATTTAACTAAAAGGAAATTTAATTAAACTAAAGAAAATTTAAGATTAAGTTAAAGATAAAGAAATAAAAGGAAAATGTTTTTGGTCTTTTTCCTTGTAAGAAGTTAAATAAAAATAATAC
The DNA here is from genome assembly GCA_948472305.1 of Vicia faba. Taxonomy (NCBI): domain Eukaryota; kingdom Viridiplantae; phylum Streptophyta; class Magnoliopsida; order Fabales; family Fabaceae; genus Vicia; species Vicia faba. Next base: position 252,334,372 of record OX451741.1, read on the forward strand.
AAATAATTTAAATATTTTTTTGGTGTTTTTGATTAATAAAAATAATTATAATAATAAAAATAATAAATTAAATAAAATGAGATAAAGATATAACATTACCGTCAGGGGGGTTCAGAAAATGGAAATGTCAGGGGGGTTCATAAGATAACTTCAATTAAATATAAATTGAACTCATTTCTGAATGTTTGAAATGCCTATCTTCTTCTTCCTTGCGCGTGCGGGCCATGATAACTCCATTGTTAAGCTTCTAAAAGCTTCATTTTTCAGCCAAATCAAAATAATGTAAACATCAAACCTGCCTAAAATTTGAATACGAATCTAACCACATAATTTTAAAAAGTTATGGGTCAAAGGTTAGCATGAATTTTGTTCAGTACCAAAATTAAGACATGTGATACGGTGGTAGAATCGACAGTTATACTGATTTTGCGTTTGTGTTTGCAAATGTTGCGGTAAGCAAGAGTCGCCACCGACTTTTCTTTTATCCAACAAAGGAAAGGGTGAAAAAAAACAGAAAAAGACCTTTCGAGAATTTTCTGAGTAAGGAGATAGGTTATAGAAAGGGAAGGTTTTAGTACCCTTTTCATCCGTAGTTTTCTACTGGCTCTTAGATGCTTAGCTCATTTTTAAAATACCTTGTGCTTTGTGTGTTTAGAAAAATATTTTTGAAATGCCAATAGTAAGGCGGCTCGGTTTATGATAACTCTTGTATCAGTCCTCAAGAGTGTTGATAAAGCATTTTTGAAAATGTTTTTTGAAAGTTGTTTCGTGTAAGTGTATAAATTTGTTTTGAGCATAGCATCTAGGAACTATCTACTTTTACTCGAAAGGGTTGTTCTTTTCCTCTTTTCCTTTAGATGGTGCTATCATACTATTAGTGAGTAGGTAGCCCTAGTCGTTGGATGTTTGAGGGACATTTGAAGGGACGTTTGTACAGTCACAAAGGCAATTAGGCAAGAAACCTTAGTAACAACCCTAGGGTTTTAAGATCATTTTTACCGAGGCAACGTCAATAGGGTCATCGAGGGACTTATGATCTTTAAACCGGAGGGTAGCCACTAAAATCTCTCACATTTCGAGAGTTGCGGCTGTTTCCCGTAGGTAACCAAAGTGGGGTACCCTAGAGGTGCACATGTGCAATTGTGTTATATTCAGTTATTTATCTTGTGTTAGGTTTGCTAATGTTCGCTTTTAGTCTTGCCATACAATCCTATTAATCATACATCTAAGCAGTTAATAATTTGAAGAAATTAAAAGTGCTGAAATTGTAAATCCTAACTATTACATGGCTCTGGGGAGGGGGAATTGCTTACATGTCCAAACCTTGGGGAAAATTTAAAAACCAGTAAAAGTAGAGTCCTAGTTAAGTCTATTACATTTCAGTAAGAAGATATAATAATATGCAAAAGTGCGAAAATAATGGTAAACGCGCGAATTGAAAAAATGTCTAAAACGCCTAATAAAAATGAAATCTTTTTATTTGTTTTCTTACCATGGAAAGAAATTCGATTTAAAATCTTAAGTCTATTTATTTTTAAATTAAGAAAAGGGTTAAAATAATTAATTAATTAATTTACAAAGTTAATTTAGTTGAGGAAATACTAACCTAATATTTTTTTGTGATTTTTTATCTGATTTTATAATGCTATAAAAAAACAATTAAAAGCAAAATAAAATGGGCCAAGATAGTAAAGGTAACAGGGGGTATGACTTGAAAAATTCAAGCCCAAGATAAAAGGATCCCAACTTTGTCTTCTGATCCAGTGAGGATAGCCTCTGAGTGCCCATGGTGATCTGTACACTTAGATGCGTTGATCTAGATCAGATGAGATCTCTTGGTGTTGACCATGTGGTGTATGGTATGCATACGCTGGCTGGATACACTAAATATGCATGTAAAGCGTTAGAAAAAAAATGAAAATGCAAGACCTGGGCATCGAACCCAGATCCTTCCCCTTAATTCGAACCCCCGCCTAATTCGAACCCTTGAGTCCAAATCTGATGCTACTTTATCCTGAAACAACATGAATCCTGAGATTCGAAGGAACCAAATTTGAATGCCCTAGCAATGACATTTTGTGTTTTGGGCACTAAAATTCACATGAATAACATTAAAACATTCATAAACATCATTCATAGCATGGATATACAATCAATATGGATTTAAATTACATATTGAATGAATTTGAGATAAAAGACAAGTTACTAATAGAGGAATTGCGTGAGTGATGCTCCTACGTGCGTTGGGCCTGCCTAATGTGTGGAAACGTCTCCTGGAACCTTCATGGAATGAGTGGAATACTTGCTTTGGATTGAGGAGGCCTATAAAGATTGCTTTGATTCTAACAACTTTGTGAAGGTTTGGAGAATTTTGGGTGGTTTTCTGGGGCAGCTTCTTGTGTGTGTAGGCAATGTTTTTTTCTCTGGCCCCTTGATAGACAATCTTGTCTTGTATTTATAGGGGTGTGGTCGTCGACGAAAATGGCATGAATCAGCCATTAACCATGGCTTTGAAAGAAAAATCGAAAGTTTTAAGAAGTTTCCATTTTGAGATATTTTCCACCATTTTGGACTTTGAGTGAACCTGGACAGTATTCGTTTCAACGTTTCACATCTTTATTCTTTAGAATGCTCCTAAACTTTGTTCTTTTCGATGGCTCTTAGTCCCAATTCAAATGGTTCAAGGTCTCATCATCATGGCCTCTTCGATTGGGTCATTATCTGCCTTAGTTGCTTAATTTGAAAATTATCCAATCAGCCCAATTGAACTCAGCTCTTGTTCCTTTCGAATCTCTTTTCCTTCAATCAGACCAATCGAAGCATCACCACTTCACCTTGGCCTGTCGAAGATTTTGTTTTGTGCTTTCCTTCAAACATAGTTATGTAGGTGTTTCTTCGATTCCAACTCCCACCCTTTACTATTGTCTACGAGAATATCTTTCTTGCTCACTAGTTCATCTTCGATTGGTGAATACAGCTTGTATACACCAATTGAAGTTAACCTATGAGCATCAGGATTTCACTTCAATAATCCAACACTTGTTCAGATACATGCCAAAAGCTTTAAGGTGACTTATATTTGGCTGCTTCGTCTCTAACTATCTTTCGATCACGCCGTTTGAAAGTTGTATGTCCTTCGAACCATAAGATCAAAGCTTTCGAGTTCAACATCTTCTTCTTTTTGAAGCCTCAATTCAACCAACATGGCAATCAAAGTGTGTCTTCCTAGTAATGCTTTGAATAGCTCATAGTTCCATGGTTTCAAAGACGAACCCTTTGATGACACTCTTTACTAGATCTTCCAATCGAAGACTTCATAAAAAGCCTCCTCACGCTTCCTTTCGAATCATCCTTCGTTCAATCCTGGTGTTTCGTTGGGCATCAAAATAGAATGCATACTACTGTCCAAGCTGCTTCGACCCAAAAGCTCTTAGGCGTATTTTCAGCTTTCGACCTACACCAAGAAGCTTTGACCCAAAAGGTGTTTTTGTTGACTTTTCAAAAGGACCCATAATGTAGACATTCATATCTTTTGATGAGTGCATATTTTGAACTTGTGGGATGAAGATGAGTTGTAGGGAATTGCATCCTCTTCAAAATGAGTGTTGGATGGACAATTTCTTATAAAGTATGAGGAAGTTATGCTTGGTCAAAGTTTGGTTGACTTTTTCCTGAGAAACCCTAATTTAGCAACTATTGGGTTTTGATGAGTTTGGAGAATTCCTTGAATAATCATGATCAACCCTTGATCAAATGATGGATATCACTTTAAAATGTTGATGTTTACCAAAAATCTTGAAGTTTGACTGTATGTGGGCCACAATTGACTTTTGACCTAATACAGTCGATTCTCAAGCATCTGAGCAGTTGACTGAGCAAACTTCTTGTGCAAGGCATGAAAATTGACATGGAGGGTCTTGAGAATATATTAGGACCATGGAGAGAATATGATGTCTTTGGATTCCACCTATCTTGATAAAAATGGAAACCCTAATTTGAGACATACTGCCTTAGGAGAGAGCTTGTCTGGTCAACTCTTGGGCAAACTTGAGCAAATTGAGGATCTCTAAGAGTATGTATTGAGTAAAATGAGAGGGAAAATTTTGGGGTACAACACCATCCAAAAATGATTATTGGCAAGAATGGAAGAAGTGTCAGAATAAATCTCTGGTTGATTTATACTAAAATAGTGGATGTGTTGGGTTGAGTACCAGAATAGTATCCATAAATGCATTGTATTTGACTCGTATCTGAAAGCTGAAACTGAATGAGTATCAGGATGGCATCCGTATCTGGAGCGTATCTGAACTGTATCTGAAAACTGAATCTGAATGAGTATCAGAAAGGTGTCTGTATCTGGAGCGTATCTGAACTATATCTGAAAGTGGAATCTAAATGAGTATCAGAATGGCGTCCGTATCTGGAGCGTATCCGAACTGTATCTGAAGGTTGAATCTAAATGAGTATCAAAATGGCGTCCATATCTGGAGCGTATCTGAACTGTATCTGAAAGCTGAATCTGAATGAGTATTAGAAAGGTGTTCGTATCTGGAGCGTATCTAAACTGTATCTGAAAGCTGAATCTGAATGAGTATCAAAATGGCATTTGTATCTAGAGCGTATCTGAATTGTATCTGAAAGCTGAATCTGAACGAGTATCATAATGGCGTCCATATATAGAGTGTATCTGGAGCGTATCTGAACTGTATCTGAAAGTTGAATCTGAATGAGTATCAAAAAGGTGTTTGTATTTGGAGCATATCTGAAAGCTGAATCTGAATGAGTATCAGAATGGAGTCTGTATATGGAGAGTATCTGAATTGTATCTGAAAGTTGAATCTGAATGAGTATCAGAATGGTGTCCGTATCTGGAGTGTATCTGAAAGTTGAATCTGAATGAGTATCAGAAAGGTGTCTGTATCTGGAGCGTATCTGAACTGTATCTGAAAGCTGAATCTGAATGAGTATCAGAATGACGTTCGTATCTAGAGTGTATCTGAACTGGGAGACTTCTACTAGGGAGTGATAACTGGAAGTTTTGTTACGTCGGGGATGTGAGAGAGCTTGATATCACTAAGCCACACACTTTGGGGGATTTTATGGAATTGTCTAAAGATATTATCCTATTTCTTAAAGCCATTAGTGATTGTCTTTCTATATTTCTATTCCCCTTTTTTTGTTCATTTGTAAACAGTAGTTACATTCAAATTCATATGTTCAAAAATAAATCATTGGACGTTTTTGTAAACAAAACACAGAAATAAGGGAAAACATATAGTTTTGCACTTTCAAAGGAATATTTTTGTATTAACTTTGAATAAGTATTTTTTTACAATGAGACGATCATTCTAGTAAGAGAACGTCATCGTAAAAATTGGAAATTTGATACAAAGAAAAGATAGCTATGTGCAATAATCCCATGGGTTCCCATTCTGTTATAGCCTTCGTGTCTCTGAGCGTCTTCTCCACTTGCTGCCTTGTACGAAGTTGATTGGATTGATTAGGACCCTTGCGTTTGTTAGTCGAAGCTAAAGATTGTCTGTAAGGTGATCCAACGAGACATAGTCATACGCTTTAATTCCCTAACTTTTTCCTGGACCGCCCTTTCGGGTTTTCAATCCACCGGGATACCCTTTTTTTCCCAAGTCGCCCTTTCAGGTTTTCAACTTGTCGGGTGTACAAATTTTTTGTTTTATCCCTAATTTTTTCCTGAACCTTTTTGGTTCGTCGGGATGCCCTTGTTTTTCCTAGGTGTATCAACCTAGCGGGTCTCTTATGCGTAGTATCTTTTGACTATGTCCGTGTTCACAGGGTGTGGCAGGTCGTCGCCATCCATAGTGGTTAAGATCATTGCTCCACCAGAGAATATGCTTTTGATCATAAACGGTCCTTCATATGTAGGAGTCCATTTTCCCCTGGGATCACCTTGTGGTAATATGATACGCTTGATTACCAAGTCACCAACCTGATATACCTGACGTCTAACCATTTTGTTAAAAGCCTTGATCATACGTTTTTCGTACATCTGGCCATGACATACAGTCGTAAGCCTCTTCTCATCAATTAGATTCAACTGGTCAAGTCTAGTTTGCATCCAATCGTCTTTACTCAGCCCTGCATCATTCATGATTCTCAGAGAAGGGATCTGGACCTCAATAGGCAAGATAACTTCCATACCATATACCAGAGAGTAAGGTGTCGCCCCGATCGATGTGTGTGTCGTGGTACGTTAACCGTGGAGAGCGAATGGTAACATCTCATGCCAGTCCTTGTAGGTTACTGTCATTTTTTGTATGATCTTTTTTATGTTCTTATTTGCGGCTTCGACAACGCCATTCATCTTTGGCCGATAAGGGGAAGAATTATGGTGTGGATCTTGAATTGCGCATACAGTGCGATGATCATAGTATTGTTGAGATTCGTACCATTGTCTGTGATGATTCTCTTTGGGATACTGTACCGACAGATGAGATTCTATTTGATGAAATGGGCCACAACATTCTTGGTAACCGAAGCGAAAGAAGCTACCTCAACCCACTTCGTGAAATAGTCAATGGCCACCAAGATGAAGCGGTGTCCATTAGAAGCTATAGGTTTTATTTCTCTAATCATATCGATGCCCCACATCGCGAATGTCCAGGGAGAAGTCAGGACATTCAGAGGAACTGGAGGTACATGCACTTTTTCAGCATAGATCTGACACTTATGACAGGTTCATGAATGTTGATAGCAATCTGCTTCCATGGTAGACCAGTAATACTCTGCCCGCAGGATCTTCTTAGCCATCGTATGTCCACTGGAATGGGTGCCAAAAGTTCCTTCATGTAGATCAACCATGATCTTTTCTGCCTCAACCTTGTCTGCACAACAAAGCAATACAAAGTCGTGGTTGCGTTTGTAGAGGATGCCATTACTGATGAAGAACTTAGCAGAGAATATCCTTAAGAACTTCTTATCATTAACTGAAGCTCCTTCCGGATACTCTTGAGCCTCGAGGTACCTCTTGAATTCATGGAACCAAGGCTGGTCCACTACTTCTTCAGTATCTATCTCTTGACAATAAACTGGTTCATCCATCCATTCAATGGTGGTCTGGGGAGCCTCGTTATCCCATTTGAGTTTAAACATGGATGACATTGTGGCTAGCGCATCCGCTAGTTGATTTTCTTCTCGTGGGAAATGCTCGAAGGTAATCTTCTCAAAATATGGGATTAATGTCAACACATTTTCTTTATAGGGGATAAGGTTAGAGTACTTCGTGTCCCAATCTCCTTTGATCTGGCTGATAACTAAGGCTGAATCTTCGAATACACTTAAGGACTTGATCCCCAAATCTATGGCAGCTTTGAGACCAAAAATACACGCTTCGTATTCTGCCATGTTATTTGTACAGTTGAAGCAGAGTCTTGCAGTGAAGGGAGTGTGACATCCTTTAGGGGATATGAGTACATCACCTATGCCATTGCTGAGCACGTTTGAGGCTCTGTCAAAAACTAGGGTCCATCGAGATCCTTGTTCAGGTCCGTCATATGGTCTGAATTCTTCACAGTCGTTTACCATCATGATGTCTTCATCCGCGAATTCGAACTTCATGGACTGATAGTCATCCACAACTTGATGAGAAAGGTGATCGACTAGCACACTGCCCTTTATTGCTTTCTGGGTAGTGTACTGAATGTCATATTCCGTTAGGATCATCTGCCATCTTACTATTCTCCTAGAGAGGGAAGGTTTCTCGAAGATGTATTTTATTGGATCCATCTTGGATATCAATAAGGTAGTATGGGTCAGCATATACTGTCTTAGCCGGCAAGCAGCCCATGCCAGAGCGCAACAAGTTTTCTCGAGCAGTCAATATCTAGTTTCACAGTCGGTAAACTTTTTGCTCAAGTAATAAATAGCATGCTCTTTTCGGCCAAACTTGTCATGCTGCCCCAGCACACACCCTATTGAATTTTCCAAAACAGTTAAATACATGATCAATGGTCTTCCCTCAACGGGTGGCATCAAAATAGGAGGCTCTTGAAGGTACTCTTTGATCTTGTCGAAGGCAGATTGGCACTCATCATTCCATTTGACTACTTGATCTTTCTTCAATAACTTGAAGATTGGTTCACAAGTAGCGGTTAAGTGAGAAATGAATCTGGAAAAGTAGTTTAGCCGTCCCAAGAATCCTCTGACTTCCTTCTCGGTACGAGGAGCAGGAATTTCTTGTATTTATTTCACCTTGGCAGTGTCTACTTCGATACCCTTACCACTGACGACGAAGCCTAGGAGTTTACCGGACCTCACCCCAAATGTGCACTTATTCGGGTTCAACCTCAGCTTGTATTACTTTAACCTCTCAAACAGTTTATGTAAATGGTCAAGATGTTCCTCTTCAGTTTGAGATCTGGCTATCATGTCGTCCACATAGACCTCTATTTCTTGATGTATCATGTCGTGAAATAGAGCTACCATGGCACGTTGATAGGTTTCCCCAGCATTCTTCAACCCGAATTCCATAACCTTGTAACTGAATGTGCCCCACTGTGTGACAAAGGTTGTTTTCTCCATGTCCTCGGGCGCCATTTTTATTTGGTTGTAGCCTGAGAAACCATCCATAAATGAGAACACTTTATGTTGTGCAGTATTATCAACCAGAATATCGATGTGGGGAAGTGGGAAATCGTACTTAGGGCTTGCCCTATTCAAATCTCTGTAGTCCACGCACATACGTATTTTTCCGTCCTTTTTAGGCACTCTAACAACATTGGTGACCCATTGTGGATAGGAGGTGACAGCCAAGAATCCGGTGTTGAATTGTTTCGTGACTTCAGCCTTAATGTTCTCTGACATGTCTGGTCGCATGCGATGGACTTTCTATTTTACTGGAGGGCATTCTTCCTTTGTTGGTAGACGATGTACCACGATATCATCATCAAGTCCTGTCATGTCTTCGTATGACCAGGTAAAGACCTCAACATAATCATGTAGCAACTGAGTCAGATGCTTCTTGACACTGGGTTCCAGATTGGCACCCACCTTGACTTCTTTCTTGTCCTCTTCTTTACCTAGGTTAACTGTGTCCACTGGTTCTTCGTGGGGCTCTATGGTCCTCTCTTCTTGTTGTAGTAACCTAGAAAGCTCCCCTGGCACTTCACAATCTTCCTCACCTTCGTCTTCGGCTTGGTAGATTACATTTTCAGAGTCACAAAAGGCCATAGCAGAATTGTTACCCATGGGATCCCGAATGGATGTAGATCTGCATTTTGAATATAAGTGTGAATAAGAGTATAGATATCTTTGAAAGAAATAAAAATGTAGAAAAGAAAGACAAAGAGCACAAAGTTTGTATGCAAAAACATCCATGATTCATTGATGAAATATGAAAATGAGGTAACAACCCTTACAAATGGACCGTTGTGCCTCGAGTAAGACACAAGGTTTTAAAATTGTGAATTGTTTAATTATTACAGGTCCGAAAAAAATTTAAAGATAATTACTGTTGGATAAAAGTAATTGGGACAAAGTCTTTAGCTTCCAAGTTGCTGAGTCCTCCATTGACAGTTGGGAAAATCCATTCCTCCAGGTCGTAGTTGTCCTCATCATCTTCCACTGCGTTGACTATGTGGTTACTGATCTTCAAGGGTGGTCCCCTGGCACGAGCACGTCGTACAGCTTTCTGGGCTCCTGAAGTGAAACCCAAACCAAAATTTTCAGATTTGTATGGGATATTTGGGAGTTGGCCCCAAATAGTACACCCACCTTCTTCGATCACTGCCTTGGCATCTTTCAGAGAAGACATCTTTAGCGGAGGTCTTGTAATCTTTGGGACTTGGGAAATAGCCTTGGTTACTGCCACGGTTTGTGGGACTTCCTCGAAATGCTGAAATGAAGTTTCAATGAATTCACCATACAATTCCACATATCTGAAGGAGTTTAAGTGACTGGCCATATATTCCTCTTCTCCATGGACAGTAATGATTTTCCCCTTGGTCAGGTATTTCAGCATTTGATGTAATGTAGAGGTGACGGCACCAACATTGTGAATCCATGGTCGGCCCAATAAGCAGGAATAGGAAAGGTAAATGTCCATCACGTAAAAAGTTGAATCAAAGGTTTGAGTTCCAACTTTTATGGGGATGTCCACCTCCCCATGCACCATTCTCTTTGAACCGTTGAAGTCCCTTACCACTATGTTGCTGGCTTTTAAGGTTAAACCTTCACAATCGAGCCTATCAAGAGCCTTCTTAGGCAGCACATTCAAAGACGAACCGGTATCAACCAAGACATGGGCCAAAGTTGTGCTCCTGCATTCGACAGAGACATGCAATGCCTCATTATTCTTCCTTCCCGTAGGTGTTAGGTCAGCATCAGAAAAGCATAAACCATTATCTGCGGTCAAGCTGGCCACACAGTCTTGGAACTGATCAGCAGAGGTTTCTTGTGGTACATGGGCACTTTTAAGAAATTTCACCAAGGCCTTCGCACGAGCCTCGGAGCACAACAATAAATCCAACATGGAAATCTTTGACGGAGTCTGCCCTAGTTGTTCGACTATGTTGTAGTCGCTTCTCTTTATAATTTTTAGAATTTCTTCCATCTCCTTTTGGGAGGCCTCAGGGATAGATATTGATTGTGCCTTCATTCGGACAAGCTCAACCAGAATGCCTTTGCCCCGAGTCTCGGTCGAATCGGTGGTAGGAGTGTCAGTAAGGGTAACTATAGGGATTATAGTAGTAGTGTCAACAGGAATAGAAATAGGGATGATCACAGGACCGATAACAGTCTTCGGAGGAGCAATCTCGGGAGAGAAAACTCTGCCACTTCGGGTTATCTTGCTGGTTCCTGCAATGTTGTTGATGTCGGGGTCAGCCTTCTCAAAAATCGAGTCTTCATCAGCCATCCAATCTTGCTTGACACCGTGATAGTAGACGTCGCCCCCATAGTTCCATGGGACCGTTTTATCTGATGAGTACGGGATTGATGTAATCCTAACAGGTCTTTTGGTGGAGACCCTGGAAGGATTGGAGGAAATGTTTACTATTGAAACATCATTGTAAGAAATGGTTGGAATGTGAGTATTTTAAAACAAAATCTATTTGTCATGCATTAGGCATTGAACACCTGCTTTCAATAAATGACAACCAGTTGGTAGGGATAAACAGAAGTGGCAGTTTTCGTCACAACTCGGAAATAAACTGGCCCTCAATAGGTTCCTCTTGATAGTCAGGAGAGGAGTAACAAGTTCATCAACAATAGTAACAAACATATCATCGTCAACAGTGTTAAAATCACGGCCATGCTTGGGTATAGGAGAGGTGATAACATTTGGGATCTCAGGAGCATCAAATTCAATTTATTTTGCTTCAAGAAGGTCTTGCACCTTGTTTTTCAAAGCCCAACAGTTGTTGGTATCATGGCCTGGACTTTCTGAATAGTAAGCACAGCGAGCATTAGGATGGTAATGAGGAGAGGTTGTGTTGGGATTCTTCGGAGCTTCTTTCAAAGTTACCAGATTAGATCTCAACAAATGTGGCAGGACTTGAGATAGTGTCATATTAATCCGGGTAAATTGTCTTACTGGTCTTTCTGGTCTTGGCTGGTTGCTCCTTTGTTGAGTAGGTGCGGGCTTAGGGATCATGACAACCCCCACCATTGGACGGTGTTCAATTCTATCTTGATTCCTTTGAGGATACACAACACCAACTTATTTCTTCCCAATAAATGGTTTTCTTACAGCAGCGGAGGATGCGTCTTTTTGGATCTTCCCACTCTTAATCCAAGCTTCCACTCTTTCCCCGGTCAAGATTAATTCAGTGAAGCCTGCTGAGGAGCTTCCAATTAGATGATTAAAGAAAGGACCGGACAGGGTACCCAGAAACATGTCTAATAGCTCTCTTTCGGACAGGGGAGGCTGGACTCTTCCTGCTAAGTCCCTCCATTTTTTAGTGTAGTCTTTGAAACCTTCACTTGAAACCATAGCCATACTCTGGAGTTGAGTACGGGTGGGAGAAAGATATGCGTTGTACTGATACTGTTTATAAAAAGCGGCGGCAAGGTCTTCCCAATTATGGATATTGGCCCTCTCTAGTTGATAGAACCAATCTAGCTGAGTCCCGGATAGACTGTCTTGAAATATGTGGACCCATAAATCTTTGTCAGCAGTGTGAGGCTGTATATTCCTCACGTAAGATTGGAGATGCATCTTGGGACACAAATCCCCGTCGTACTTAGCGAACACTGGTGCCTTGAATTTTGGTGGAATAACAATCCCAGACACCAAACCCATCTCTTCAAAGTCCATCCCGGGAACTTTCTGAATTTCCATTGCACTTAGACGCTCTTCCAGATGTTTGTATTTGTCATCAGCCGGGGGATACTGATCTTCAGAGTAATCCTCTTCTTCTTCCTCTTCACATTATGGCTTGGAAGTTGCTTCCTTGCCTTTCCCTTCTTGATTGTCTTTTTCACCAGATGATGTTGCAAAGTCTAAGATCTTTATGGCTGCCCCTGGGAATCTTCTTCCTATATTCATAACACCGGTTACTTTCGTTGCTTTCTTCTTCTTTTCTTCAATCAGCAAAGTTTTCAAATCCTCTTATCCCTTGGCTAGAGTCAAGAACATCTGTTGAAACTGAGCATTATGTGCCTGGAGGTCTTTTACTATTTGCTCGAGATCCATCTTACTGAAATAAATAGTAGAAAGATGAGGAGACTTGTTGTAAGAAACCTTCTTATGTTATGATGAATGGTAGATGCATATGCAATGATTTCAAGGAAATTGGAGACTTAAATTTGTTTTAGACCAAAAAGGAACACACGTTATATTAATAAATCAAAGTTTGAGTACATCATGCCTCCTTTGGTCTTACAAAGAAATACAAAAACTCTAAGATAAAAAGTTGTACGCATCTTCTTCAATGCGATGTAGGCGTTCAGGCTCCGCTCCTCATGAAGTTACTTAGGGAGTTCGAAAACCTTCTTCTCACTGGCATAGAATTGGGCCTCGAAAGTGTCTCGCTCCCCCTTAAGTTGTATCCAATCCCATTGTAAGTCTTCAAGAGAGGTGGGCATGCCAGGATGCAGGATAGTGTATGGAACATCTCCTTCCACAACAGGCTCTATGATAACCGGGAGAATGGAGGGGTAAGGCATTATAAGACTTTGAGCACGAGTTCGTACCCATTTGAGGTAAGGCTCAAGAGGAATGGAATTCTTATGCCCCAATGTCTTGATATCTACCTTGTTCAACATCCTCCAAGCTCGGATAACTCTATGGCGTTGACCTTGATCTTCGTTCTCGTAGTCAAATACCAAACCTTGAATGAGCATCTCATGTGGGCCATCCCTTTGGGCGTAACCAAACTGTCTTAAGGCTAAGCAGAGGTTGTAGGTGATACCTCCTCTAATACCAAGTAAAGGGACATTAGGGAATTCTCCACAACGGTCGACAATAGTAACATTCTCTATAGATCGGGAACACCAATGAATGTCTGAATGTTTGAGTGTCATCAACCTATGTGACCACCTTGAACCTTGCTCGTTCTTCAATATGGATTGGGGAAGATGTGAAATAAACCATCTTGCCAAAAGAGGAGTAGAAAACATAAGGATACCTCTTTTCCTCATAGTGCGAGTGTGAAAAGAATGTAAGATGTCTCCTAGCACAGTAGGCACCGGGTTATGAGACATGAAGATTTTGATGGTGTTCACATCTATGAGTTGGTCAGGATTTGGAAACAAAACCATCGCATAGATGAGGAGATCCATAATTTCCTCAAAAGCTCGCAAATCCAAAGAGTTCCAACAGTTTTGGGCTTTCTCAAACAAGAACTTTGCTAGGAAACCTTTGACACCACTCCTTGTCTCCCAATTAGTTGTGATATCAGATGATTGCAAGTGCAGGGCTAGAGCAATCTCTTCTGGCTTTGGATCTCTTTCCGTACCGTTGAAAGGTAGTTGATTGAGAATGGGAATCCTCATGAGTTGGGAGAATTCTTCCAAAGATGGCACAAGTTGATAATCGGGAAATGTGAAGCAATGATGTAGAGGATCAAAGAACTGGAAGAGCACCTTCATCATGTCCTCATTAGTGCTGGAGGTGACCAAGTTTAGGAGGCGACCATGTCTTTCGGTAAATGGAGAGTTTTCAGGAACCCTTGATGCTAGCTCTTTAAGTTGAAGAGGGATCCTTACAAGGTTTACTTGAATGGTTTTCCTGCGAATAGAATCCATGTCCTACAAAACATGACAAAGATAAATACCAAGATCCTTGAAATGGTTAGTGAGTATGAGTATGATGTTATGATGTTTATGATGTTATGTACAAGTATATATATACAAACAAAGAAAACAAGTCCTTAGGTTTAGGCTTGCATGAAGTCTCATAGGTAAGTACCCTCTTGAAGTTTAGTTGGCTCAAACTTGTCCTAGTAATAGTAACCGGGTTCTAAGGAGCTCAATATCACTGGTTTGTTTCCATGGACATTGTTTCAGCGCAAGCCTCTTTAATGGCGACCGAAATATCCCAAAAAACCAAACCTCAATGAGTGTAGTATCGAGTATCTACCAACTTCGGACTGCACCAAAGCCGGTCATCTCACTATGTCATAATGGCCAAGTTAGTCAAGTAAAGGTTCTAGAAGTTAGTTAGTTCTTCATGATATCACTCAGCAGCCCCGTATTCTCCTTGACTACTCAAGGGCTACCGGTACCCACAAATATGTCACACTAACGTAGGTATTGCTTAGACCATGTCGGTATACCCTGCACAATTTCCACAACGTATTGCTACTTACCTATAAGGTGTCCCAAATCCGTGTAGAGGATTCAAACCCAAATAAAGAACCATAATGTAAATCATACAAGTCAAACAATGAAAGCAAGTAAATGTGATCTAACCCTAAGGTAACCCCACTTTAAGAATGATTCCCCAGCAGAGTCGCCAGTTCTGTGATACGGTGGGAGAACTGACTTGGGTGTTTTGCGTTTGTTCGCAAATGTTGCGGTTAGCAAGAGTCGCCACCGACTTTTCTTTTATCCAAAAGGAAATGGGAAAAGGCACAGGAAAGACCTTTGATATTGTTTCTTGATTTCAGGGGGTAGATTGTGAAAAGGGAAGGTATTAGCACCCTTTTCATCCATGGTTTTCCATGGGCTCTTAGTTACTTGCTAGATCACTTTCTTTTGTTTGAAAATGTGCTTTGTGTGGTTTTTGAAAGTATTTTGTAAAGATGTCATTGTTTAGGTAAACTTTGTAATGATTCTCGTTCGTAAGAATGTATACAAAGTGTTTGATCTTTTTGAAAATGTTTTCAAGTTTGTAAGATGTTTTGAAAATGTTGGTGTTTGTTTTGAAAATAGCAAGGATGTTTTTGTTTTGAAATGGAGCAAGTAACTAGGAACATTCTACCTACTCAAAAGTCTTTCATATTCATTTCCTTTTTCCTTTCATATTGTTATCTTACCATTGATTTGGTAAGTAACCCTATCTTTGGATGTTAAAGGGACGGGCGTGGGTCATCGTATAACCATGGTTAACAATGTTGTAAGATATATTAGCATTCTCTTTAAGGGACTAAGATCATTTTGAAAGGCAACATAGATAGCGTCATCGAGTGACTATGATCTTGTATTTCATTTGTTTTTGCTAAGATACCTCACATGCATAATATGGCCATTTTTATAAGGCAACAAAGTGGGTTTACCCTAAGGGTGTTTGTGTGCAAGTGTATTGGTTTACATGTTTGATTTGTCTGTGATTAGGGTTTGCTACTTGTTGGTTTTAGTCTTTCCATACAAAACCCTAATACTAGCATTTGCATATAAAGCGATAAATTGCGGAATTTAAAATTACTACGCTATTACATCATTTAGGGGAGGGGATGTACAAATTACAAATGGGGAATATTGCAAGAAATTAAATCTAAATAATTATTACAACCATATTGAATTTTTGAACAAATGTACAAAATAAAAATGCAAAAATATGAAATGTAAGAAGAAATGTGATTTTTTAATTGTTTTTTTATGAAATGGTTTTTTTTACCTAATTAATTAAAATAAAATAATTAACTAAAAAAAGAAAATTAATGTTAAGTTACTAGAATAAATTAATTTGAAGAAAACAAGTTTTGAATTTTTTTTTGAATAACCATGTATTAAAAAAAATCGCAAATAACCGCGTTTCGGAAAAAAATACGCAAATAACCATGTTTCAGATGACTCCCCAAAGGAGGAGCCATCTGAATTGGCGCATGCACCCATTTTTTAAGGGGAGACGTCATCTCACTTGGCGCCTATGTGCTTAGGGCATGCCCTAAGCCAAGTGAGATGGCGCCTAGGTGTTATTTTAGGGCAAAATTTGATTATTTTTTTTGTCCGGTGCGTTGCATGTTGGATACAGGATCAATAAAATGGACTTTTTATTATAAAAAAAATAATTACATCCAACCGTATTAAATTAAAAAAACAGATAAAAAAACAGATAAAAAATACAGAAAAAAATACAAAAAAATAGATAAATCATTGATCCCCCGGAACCCGGTAATGACCCCCGGTTCCGCATCCCCGTCCTCGTCTTTCTCGTGCTGGGTGTCGTCGCGTTTCCTGCTGCGGCAGGGTCGATGGCCCAGCGAAGTCAATGCGGTCCAGATCCATAAAATCAGTCAGATCTCCATATCTAGAAGATCCGCTTTGGTACAGTCGGTTACCCATACCCTCAAAGTTTGGTCGTGTTGGTGGTGGGTGGGGTTCCATGGTGGGTCTGTAGCATTGATCGTCTGAGTACGGTGGGTAGAAAGGAAATGGATCTTGGGGTGTTTGGTATTGAGGATGTTGGGTGGTTTGGTGATATTGTGGTTGATGGTAGGCTGGGTCGGTTTGTTCGTAATCTTCCGACATTCCCATATCAGGGCTAAGGCTGGATGTTGAGGGGCCCATATTGGGATATACGGAAGACTGAAATTGTGTGTGGGGTATGCGGGTGTGCTGGTATTGTGATTCGTATTGTGGTTGCGTGTGAGGCATATCGGGGTATTGGTAGTGTGGTGGTGATTGTGGTTGGTTGTGTGGCATTTGAGTGTAATTGTGTTGTGGTGGGGACTGTGGTTGGGTGCTTGTGGGTCTGTTTCTTCTTGGGGGTTGGTGGGAGGTTGATGGGTTTTGGGTTTGTTGTTGGGGAAACGAGGGTTGTGCCCATTGTGTGCGTGGGTCAACCTAGTACCTTGGATGAGACACGTGCATTTCAGGGTTACTAACCGACCTGTACCAAGATAAATATTGATCTGTGTGTCGCATATTACCTTTATTAAGGAAAACCGGGAATTGCAAGACATACCGGTGACGCCTCTGCCACATCTTACCATTCCGGAGCGAAGTCTTTCCAGTTGGTAAGACCCCACTGGGCGTCGACCCTTTTAAAATGCCATGGGGACAAACAAGTTGGATCACTTGGTATCTCTTGATGCATTCCGAACTGCATCTTCACACGGTCGCTGTGGTGCATCTCCATAATGTTGAACCGAATGATTGCAGTCTTCACGGTCCAAGTTGTTGCATCCTCCGGGTTTGGATCATGGCCCAAACCCAAATATGGTCTCCAGATGAACTGCGATAAAATTTAAATCAGGTTAACGCAAAAGTAATGTATAAATAATTTAAATGAAGAAAAGTTTAAAGCTACGACGTACGTCATCCGGGCCTAAGTGATCCAACAGATTGCGGTATAGTGCGACATTGAATCTTGATTCTTGCCGTAATCCATACCCCTCACGCAGTACCTAAAGGAAATGAAAAACATTTTATTCTTAGCATATATTTGGTGAAGAGATGAATAGTAATAAATGATATAACTTGATGACTTACTTTATTGCGTACGGGAAACCGAAAGTGTTGTTATTGACGGGGTTTAAGGACTCCATCCTCCACCAACCCCAGGCTTGTAGTAAAAAAGCGCACCCATAAAATGTACATTTTTCCTTGACTGCATTTTTGCACAAGGAACTGTATAGGTGGGCTAAAACTGCAGAACCCCAACTATATTTTCTTTTTTTTTCAAAATTTCTTAGTAAATGTAAATACATAAAATTTACACTATTTCCCGTACTTTCGGGAAATAAAAAGGTACCAAATAGTATCATAAGATAAGTTCTGGCTTTTACTACCCTGTCTTGCTCGGAGGAATTTTCGTTTAATTCCAAACTTGCATAATGACTTTTCAGCTCAGTGAGTAGTATTCCCTGACCTCTCGCACCACCACCTTCAACCATATCCCTGCCCAACAGTTCTTCACACTGAGAGTTGGGTTGTTGAACCGACCCGTTCACGGCCTTACCGTCGACAGGGATACCTAGTAGCATGTACACATCCTCTAGCGTGATGGTACATTCACCTATTGGTAGGTGAAATGTGTGGGTCTCTGGTCTCTACCTTTCCAACATTGCAAGAATGAACTTCGAGTCAATGGTGCAGTTGGAGATCTTTATGACATGTCCAAAACCTGCGTATTCCATATATGGTACGATAAATGGGTCGGGAGCCAGGTAGTTGTGAGAACGGATTCTGAATCTTTTTGTGTCATGAGTTCATAATGTAAAAGGTGTAAGATTAAGTAAGACGAACAAAGCATTATCTGAGGCATGAAAAATGTATAACCAAAATAGAAACTTACAAATGCGGTAATGTTTTCCCTTGTGCCTCTGTGAGAATCGCCCATTGTTAGAAGAGCCATTGTTTAAAATGCTTGAGATTATGAAAGACTTAGGAAGAGATAGAGAGTATGAAAGACTTAGAAAGTGTAAGAGATTATGAAAGATTTTGTAGCAGAGAGTGAGACTTGTGTGGGTGTGAGAGATGTATGATATGGTATGTATTTATAGGCAAAAAAAATTCATATAGTGGTTGCTGGTGCTTGCATGCATGCGAAGTGTCACTCTTGCAGGCTAGGTGGCAGCCTAGGGGTTACATATATGCATGCATGTACAAAACATGAAAGGTGTCACTCTTGCAGGCTAGGTGGTAGCCTAAGGATGTATCACGATTGGACAGTAAGGGAGGCGCCATTGGACTTGGCGAAAGAGTACAAAAATGAAAGGTGTCGCCACCCCAATTGGAGAATAAGAGGTGTCCTTGGTTGCAGGCTAGGCTCAGGCTACGTGACAGCCTTTGGGATGCCATGCCTGAATGCATGTAACCCTATTGGAGGTGATGGGAGGAGACTTACAACATACAGTATAGGTGCAGAGTAGGCGCAGGCTAGGTGGCGGCCTAGGGGGTTACATATCTGCATGCATGTATCACGATTGGACAGTAAGGGAGGCGCCATTGGACTTGGCGAAAGAGTACAAAAATGAATGGTTTCGCCACCCCAATTGGCGAATAAGAGGTGTCCTTTGTTGCAGGCTAGGCTCAGGATACGTGACAGCCTTTGGGATGCCATGCCTGAATGCATGTAACACTATTGGAGGTGATGGGAGGAGACTTACAACATACAGTATAGGTGCAGAGTAGGCGCAGCCTAGGTGGCAGCCTAGGGGGTTACATATCTGCATGCATGTATCACGATTTAACAGTAAGGAAGGCGCCATTGGACTTGGCGAAAGAGTACAAAAATGAATGGTGTCGCCACCCCAATTGGCGAATAAGAGGTATCCTTTGTTGCAGGCTAGGCTCAGGCTACGTGACAGCCTTTGGGATGCCATGCCCGAATGCATGTAACCCTATTGGAGGTTATGGGAGGAGACTTACAACATACAGTATAGGTGCAGAGTAGGTACATGCTAGGTGGCAGCCTAGGGGGTTACATACCTGCATGCATGTATCACGATTGGACAGTAAGGGAGGCGCCATTGGACTTGGCGAAAGAGTACAAAAATGAATGGTGTCGCCACCCCAATTGACGAATAAGAGGTGTCCTTTGTTGCAGGCTAGGCTCAGGCTACGTGACAGCCTTTGGGATGCCATGCATGTAACACTATTGGAAGCCTTGGGGGTTACATCCTTACTTAATTGAAATTTGTAGTCTTACGTTTATCATAACATTGATTCACTTAATCTGTCAAATCTTCCAACCTTCAAACGTTCTTACAATCAAACCTTCAAACCTTCAAACAATCAAACATACAAACCTTCGAATAACTCATAAAGTTCAATCATTCCAACCTTCAAACCTTACAACATTCAAACCTTCATACAATCAATGAACTTCAAACATTCCAACCTTCGAATAACTCATAAAATTCAAACATTCCAACCTTCAAACCTTCAAACCTTCAAACAATCTTACGCAATGGCCTCTGCACCATAATTTGTCGTCAAAGCACATTTCAACGAGGAGACATACAATTGTCCCACCGCTGGGTTTTTGTTTAGAGACACAGACAACATCTGATTTCTCTTAAACGGGAAAGCCAATTTCTCGTACTTCAAAAAATGATTGGAGGCCAAACTAGGACAAGGCCCGGTGACCCAGATATTTTATCGGAATCCAGTTTTTTTGGGAAACAACCAAGTAATTTTTTATAAGGTTGAAGTTCAAGATGACGAGGATCTCCAGAATATGTTTTCCAGCCATGTGTATTCTGGGTACGACTCTATTGAGTTGTACGTTATGCTGCGAGAGCCTCAAGTGACACAAGAGGTTGATCCTTTGGAGAATTTAATTAAGTTAGTAAATAAAAATAATTAAATAAAAGTCCTAAATTCTAAATTGATTTTAACTTACAAGAAAAATAAATAATATAATATAATAATAATTAAAATTAAATTACCTAAGTATTTAAAAAGGTAAATTTAATTATTAAAGAAAATGTAAAAGAAATGTTTTTATTCTTTTGTTTTTATGAAGAAAAATAAAATATAAAATGTGAAAGTAATAAATAGAAATATTTTTTGGGTTTTTATTACTAATAATAAAAATTAATATTGATAATAATACTAATAATAATAATAAAAATAAAAAAATAAAAAAAAATAAAATGGAGGCTCAGGCGTTGCAAAAACAAAGAAAATGTCCAAAAAAATGAAAAAAGTGCAAAAAGGTCACGCTGGGGCTTGAACCCAGGACCTAAGGGTGACAGACGCACGCTTTAACCACTGGGATGGTGATACATCTGTTAACTTATGTCAAACCATAAATATATATTAGAAACTGCTTCTTGAAAACAACTTCATCTTCAACCACTAGCCAAACCACCTGCATCTTGTTCATTTCTCATTCATTTGCAAAAAAGTAAACATGAAACTTGTGGAAAATATCACCACGATTCCAGAAATGTAAACAACTTAATCTAATTCTCAAAAATGAGCATGAATTTTGAATGGTACCAAATTCTAACCTAACTTTTCCAGGATGTTCAGATTCAAAATTCTAATTACTCAAGCAATATAAATGAAATCTAAAGACATGGTTAGTTTTGTGGCTATGATATCTACATTTTATCTTCACAAATGGAAAGCAAATGATGCCTATATGAAGAGTTCAAAAGTCAGAAAACTCACCTTGAAAATGCAATTTGTGTTTTGAGTTGGAGCTTGTTTCAAGGTGCTGCAAGGATCAAGTTAGCTTCCTTGAGGTCCCAGGAAGCTAGTGCAATGATTAGCTTGGATGAAGAGTGGCTGAAATGGTCTGTAGAAGTCCAACTGTGATCCTCTGTTTTTGAACTTGGAAATGGAGGAAGATGGTGTTATAGTCGTATAATAGGGACAGGGATGGCTTATGTATGATGCTTGGAAGCTTTTGGAAGCAAAAGGCCAAGAAACGCACGAGTAGTTTTTGATTTTGGTGTTCAGGGTCAGAAACTGTGCAACAATGATGTTTTTGGGAAATTTCTGATTTGAGAGAGTTTTGGTGTATTTCAGGGTGCTTAAGCTCATTCTTTAGCTGATAAATAGGGCCTCTATTTATAAGCAACAAGTATGGAGGCTTGTGTCTGATCAGAATTCAAAATCACATGTTTAAGCTCAACATGTGATTTTTTGAGAAATCAAGTTTCAATGCCTTGTGTACTGGCTAAGATAGAGTGGTTATGCTTTAAACACACTTGCTTCTGACTTTGTAAATGGAGTGTGATCAGAGGGAACAAGTTAGAGGCTCAAGAATTGACTTTACACATAAAGCTTGCTTTTCTAAAATGGAAGTGTTCACTTTGTGCCATTAATGAAAATGTGGATTGGATAAAGCTTAAAACACTTTGATTAAAGCTCAAAAGTTTGTGTAACCCATTAATGATGGATAGATACACAAGTTAGAAGGCCTGCAAAGCAAGATTATGCAGCCTAATATTGAAATTTCATTTTTGTTCATCATGGGAATGACCTATAATTTTAGTTTGAAACCCTAACTTCCTCTCTTAGATTCTCATTGATTAAGAATGATATCAAGTAGTTATTGGACATTTTAGAAAGCTTGTAATGTGCTCTACAACTTCTCTTTGAATCACTTTTGAAAATTTCCCTTGGAACTATATGAAAAAGTGCCATGAAGTTAGGTCAAAATCCTACCTAAACTAGGGCAAAATTTTCACTAAGTGTTTAGTTTCAAGACCATGACTTCACGAATTAATAACTTGAGATCTAATAATTTCTATGAGAAGTTGTGTAAAGCAATGTTATAGAACTCATGGAGATCTACAACTTTCATGTTTAAAGTTTCTTTTGAATCATCTTGCATCATGGTGAAAATTTGGCTCAAAGTTGTGAAAAAATATGAAGTTTTCAACACTTAGAAAATTTTCTAAGTTTGAAAGCTTGACTTTTTGATTTCTTGATGAAAAAGTTTCATATTTTAACATGTTTTGATGAATTGTGATCTTTGACACATGATTTTGACCAAAAAGTCAAAGTTTGACTTTTCAGTGTACAGTTGACTGAAAATTAACTATCAGTCCAATTGATTTTGAGCAATGTTTTGAGTCATGCCATTAGGTCAAAATGATGCAATTGAACTCTTGAGATCATGCCTCACACCAATTATCCAATTGCTAGGCTAAAAATAAGAAGTTGCCCTTTCTCAGTCAAAACCTTAATTTTGACCATTTTGCCCTTTTGATGATTTCATCAAATTTCTCGAGGAATTATCGTCCAAACATGATAAAATGATACATGAGTTTATAATGTTGATATGGATCAAAAATTATGAAGTTTGACTGTAAATTGGCCACAATTGACTTTTTCCCCAATACACCTGACTTTTAGGTCAACTGGTCAATTGACTGGGCAAAAATATGATCCAAGGCTTGAAACTTGACATGAGAAATCTTGGGGGTCCGTAATGATCCATGAAAGTCATGTGAGGCATTTAAAGTTCAATTATCCTTGTGAAATCTCAAACCCTAATTTCAGTCATCAGTGCTTAACGAGGTGTCTTGAGCTGATCAAACCTTGTGCAGTCTTGGACCAAAGGAGATCTTGTGAGAAATTATTTGATAAATGAGAGGGAAAATTTTGGGGTACAACAAAGAGGTATGAGTTTTATGCAGATCAATGAAGAATTAAAATGTATGAAAATTCTCGGGTATGAAAAAATGTTTCATGGATATGCAATGCGACGTAATCGTAATATGATGATAGACGTAGAGGTACTCTATATAGGTTTGATGATGACATCCTACTCTGACTCGGAAATTTGGACAGGTAGGGACTCCTTATGGCTGAGGATGATAATAGAGATCGATTTGATGACGTCCTAATTTATCTCAGAGATTAAGACAGGAAGAAATTCCCTAAGGATCATGGTAAATGAAAGACGACGAGGAGTCCCTACACGATAAGGATAACAACATAGACGAAATCCTTATGGGCAAGAGATAATAGTGGATGGAAAGATAACCTTTGCGGGTTTAACGATTATAGTGGGATTTTTGAAAGATATCCTTAGAAGGTAGGTTCTTAGTATTATCCTACGGATATTCTACCCTCCCCGTAAGGTGGCTTCCTTAAGGGTATCATGAATGACACTAGAGGGAAAGGCAGAAGGGCCTCCCTTAAGCGGAGTCTCTTTATAGACCGAAACTTTCGTCTCTAGGTCATGAAAGGTCTCATCATGAGTTTTTGGTTTAAAGGTCGTACAAAGAGTCATATGTGTCATTCCAAAGTCCTACTTCCCAAGAAGATGTTTCTCGAGAGGTATTCCTTTTGTGGAATTCGACCGACTCTAGGCGAATTCGTCACATAGACTCATAGGGTTGATGTAACCCCTTGGCTAATAGGTGAACTTTCATTCTAAGGGTATTAAGAATAATTTTGCAAAAATTTAAATCCCCTTCACAGATAAGTATAATATAATGAATACTAACAAAAATAAGCAGAAAATAAATAAATAATTAAATGAGAAAAAACCGAAAAATAAGAAACATCCTAAAACCTAAAGATAAGGGCTCTAAACCTAGGGTTGAGTCCCCAGCAGAGTCGCCAGTTGTTGTAACTAGTTTTTTAATCAGAGTCTTCACCCTTAATTTTTATCCTATTGGAAGGGAGTATAAAGAAATAACCCTAACAGAAATTCAGAGTTCTATGTTTGGAATCGGTTCTAGACAAGGAAAAGGTGTTAAGCACCCCTCCTCTATCTTGTTCGCAAGGATAATAGGTTTAGAAGCACTATGTTTAGGAAATAGGGTTTTTATTATTATTGGGAAAAAGGGTTTGAGTTTTATTTAGTGAGACTCGCCACGATTTTGATTGTATGCCTACGTATCCTTTTAGGAGGAATCAGAGTCCCATTTCGTAGTTTGTGGGGTTTGGTTTGTGTTTTTTCATGGATCACAAAATATATTTGAATTTCCCGCATACATGGTCTAAGAGTGTGAATAGTGGAGTTTGTTAGACCAAGTGTGCAGTTAATTTAAATATATTCGTATTGGGCAGCGGGAGAGTATCGCAAGGTTGCGGGCCGAATGGTGGACTCGAGGAGGAGTGGGGTCGCGCGGATTGGGCTGTGCATCAGCTTGCGGTGGATACGTGGATCACGATCCGGTGTTGTTGCATGAATCTGGCTCAGGATCAGATGGTGGTGGCTGGCAGTCCGGATGGTTATGAGCGAAGCATAGCTGTGTGTCAGTGGTTGCAGAGGTGAGAGGGATGGACTGTGTTGTTGGTGCAGATGTGGAGTGATGGTGGTGCAATCTCTCTGGAGGTGACGGCGATGATACATTGGTGTTCGTTCTATTTTCTTTCTTTCTTTTCTTCCTTTTTCTGTATTGTAACAGTGTGCTTATGTACTGTAAATTTCTGCCTAACTGTGTTGTTTTTGTTCTGCCTCCTTGTATTGTCTCCTTCCCCTTCTACTTGTAATTTTGTTTTGGTTTTATAACAGTTTTGTGATTTAGTTTTTTAGGAAACAAAATTAGGGTTTGATTATGTTGTTTTTAGAATTTTAGGAAAACAATTAATTTGTCTGTAAAATTCAATTTGTTTCTGTAAATACCTTAGCAAGTTTTTTTGAAAAAAAGAGAGAGTAATGCGGATTTGCGAGAGAGATGGAGTTTAATTTATCTGAGTTGATTGTTGTAAAAACAGATATTATTCCTTGATTAATTTTTAAAGTACATTTTTTAGATTTGGGCAACATTTTTTCTTATTTGGATAGTGGCCGCTGCTTGTTTAGTTTTTGGGCCAAACAGATTTTTGTTTTAAACTTGGGCCACGCAGCATGAATTTCGGCTGTGAAAAAAATAATCTTGTTTAAAAAAAGATGACTTCAATAATAAAACAAACAATTTCCTACCAAAAAACCTAACAGGCCACACTTAATCTATTGGGCCTCTATTCCTAATCAAACAATCTTTTTAAACCAGCGCACCTCCCTTTGAATCAAACAAATAGAAATTAATTTCTAATTAAGTTTAATATGACGCCTCAATTAAAATCAATATTAATGTAATTATTAATAATTTATTTTAATAAAATAAAAGAAATGATAATAAAAATAAGGTTATGACAAAACATTTTTCGAAATAAATCCAAAACTAAAATGGGCCAACTATTTCGGCCATTGGGCCTTGAAAAAAAATGAATAGTTTCACAGCTTCTTGATTAAAACAATACACCTCTCTTAATTATAAATGAACTCCTATTTTAAAACTTAATGGGCCATCAGTTATTGGTGGTCCATTTTGGATCGATACATCTCTCTCTGATTTTAAACACCCCTATAAAAGTGAAAACTAAATAATATGACTTATTTAAAGAAACCCTAGACATAATAATAGGGTAGGGAAAATTTTGGATATGACAAGTGGGGCACTTTCTATTATAAGTCCATGCCTTTTGGGATAAATAACGCAGACACAACTTATCAACGGGCTATGGTGGCTTTATTTCATGACATGATTCACAATGAGATAGAAGTCTACGTTAATGACATGATAGCGAGATCACAAACCAAGGAAGAGCACCTTGATCATCTGCACAAGTTATTTGAAAGGCTGAAAAAGTACAAACTGAGGCGGAATCCAAACAAATGCACCTTTGGGGTGAGGTCTAGAAAACTCCTGGGTTTCATCGTCAATGGTAAAGGTATTGAAGTTGATCCCGCAAAAGTCAAAGTTATCCAATAAATGCCAACTCCCCGTACTAGAATGAGGTTAGAGGTTTCTTAAGACGACTAAACTACATCGCCTGATTCATTTCTCAATTGACTGCTACTTGTGAGCCACTCTTCAAGTTATTGAAGAAAGATCAAGTAGTAAAATGGAATGACGACTGCCAAATAACTTTTGATAAGATTAAAGAGTACCTTCAAGAACCTCCAATTCCGATGCCATCAGTTGAAGGAAGACCTCTGATCATGTACCTGATAGTGTTAGAGAATTCAATGGGGTGTGTGTTGGGGTAGCATGATGAGTTTGGTCGAAAAGAGCATGCAATATACTAACTTATAAAAAAGTTTACCGACTATGAAACAATATATTCACTGCTCGAGAAAACTTGCTACGCTTTGGCATGGGTTGCTCGTCGACTAAGACAGTATATGCCGACCCATACTACTCTATTGATTTCTAAAATGGATCCCATCAAGTACATCTTCAAGAAGCCAGCTCTCTCTGAAAGAATAGCTCGATGGAAAATGATCTTAACTGAATATGACATTCAGTATACTACTCAAAAAGCAATAAAAGGAAGTGTACTGGCAAATCATTTGGCGCATCAAGTTGTAGATGACTATCAATCTATGCACTTCAAATTCCCGGATGAGAATATCATGCTAATTACAGATTATGAAAAGCCTGGACCATATGATGGATCTGAGCGAGGATCCCGATGGACTATGGTTTTTTGTGGGGCTTCCAACGCACTTGGCAATGGAATTGGTGTTGTGATCATCTACCCTGAAGGTTTCCATACACCCTTTACTGCCAGACTTTGCTTTGACTATACCAACAATATGACCGAATATGAAGCATGCATCATGGGTCTTAAGGCTGCTATTGACCTAAGAATCAAATTCTTAAGCATATATGGAGACTCAGTCTTGGTGGTCAGCGAAGTTAAAGGAGAGTGGGATACAAAACATCCAAATCTTATCCCTTACCGAGAATTTGTGCAAACCTTGATCCCGTACTTTAAAGAGGTTCCCTTTGAACATATCCCAAGGGAGGAAATCAATTATCAAATGCCTTAGTTACCATGTCATCTATGTTCAAGGTCATATGGGACAACGAAGTTCCCAGAATTATTGTCGAAAGATTCGACGAACCGGCACACTGCTATGAAATCGATATTGATGGAGTAGAAGAGAAGCCTTGGTTTCATGAAGTGAAAATATATCTTGAAGCTCAAGAATACCCTGAAGGGGCATCAATCAACGAAAATAAATTTTTACGGAGGTTCTCAGCCAAGTTCTTCCTTAGCAATGGGGTTTTGTACAAGTGCAACCATGATTTAACCTTGCTACGTTGTGTTGATAAGAAGGAAGTAGAGAAAATTATGGGAGATATGCACGAAGGTATCTTTGTTACTCACTCCAGCAGACATACTACGGCCAAGAAAATTCTGAGAGCTGGTTACTATTGGTCGACCATGGAAACCGACTGTTATCACCACTCGAGGACTTGTCATAAGTGCCAAATTTATGCTGATAAGGTTCATATGCCTCCAATACCTTTAAACGTCATGACTGATCATTGGCCATTTGCAATGTGGGGCATTGATATGATCGTAGAAATCAATCCTACTGCCTTTAATGGACATCACTTCATTCTCGCTACCGTTGACTATTTCACCAAATAGGTTAAAGAGACTTCATTTGCCTCAGTCATCAAGCATAACCTCATTTATCACTATGGCATCCCTGAGAGGATCATTACTGACAATGGTACTAATCTCAACAATGCCATGATCACTAAACTTTGCATGTAGTTCAAGATCAAGCACCACAACTCTTCTCTAAATAGGCCTAAGATGAATGGCACAGTGGAAGCTTCCAACAAGAATATAAAGAAGATTGTGCAAAATATGTTTGTGATCTATAAAGATTGACATGAAATATTACCATTTTCTCTTCATGGCTATCGTACTTCAGCGCGAACATAAACTGGGGAAACCCCTTTCTCTTTGGTCTATTGCATGGAAGTTGTTCTTCCCGTCGAAGTTCATATCCCCTCTCTGAGGATTATGAAAGATGCGGACTTAGACGAAGACGAGTGGATTCATAATAGGTTGGATCAGTTGAATTTGATTGCTAAGAAGAGACTTGTTGTCATCTGTCACAGTCATATGTACCATAAATGTATGATTAAATATTTCAACAAGAAGATCAAGCATCAAGTATATCAGGCTGGTGACTTGGTAAAAAATCGCATCATTCTACCACAAGGTGATCCCAGGGGAAAATGGACTCCCACTTACGAGGGACCATTTGTTATCAAGAAAGTATTTTCGGGCGGTGCTATGATACTGACCACCATGGATGATGAACATTTCCCGCACCCTATAAATGTGGACATAGCTAAAAAATACTATGCATAAGAATAACCTGCTAGGTTGACATACCTAGTGTGATACGGTGGCAGAACCGACGGTTAGTATTGGTTTTGCGTTTGTGTTAGCAAATGTTGCGGTAAGCAAGAGTCGCCACCGACTTTTCTTTTATCCAAATTAAGGAAATAGTGAAAAGAACAGAAAAAGACCTTTTTGAGAGTTTTCTGAGTAAGGGGGTAGATTATCGAAAGGGAAGGTGTTAGCACCCTTTCCATCTGTAGTTATCTACGGGATCTTAGATTCTAGCTCATGTTTTTGAAAATTGCTTGTGCTTTGTGTTTTAAAAAAAGTAATTTGAAAATGCCTTAGTGCGGCGATTCGCTTTGCGATAACTCTTGTATCAGTCCTCAAGAGTGTTGACAAAGGGAATGTTTTTTCAAGTGTTTTGAAATATTTATGTGTAAGTGTGAAAATTTGTTTTAAGAAAGTATATAATTGCTATCTACTTGTACTCTAAAAGGTAGTTCTTTTCCTCCTATCCTTTAGACAGTGCTATCCTACTATTAGTGAGTAGGTAACCCTATCGTTGGATGCATGAGGGACATTTGAAGGGACGTTACGGTCACGAAGGTAACTTGGAAAGGAATTTTAGTAACTGTCCTAAAGTTATAAGATCACGTCTAACCGAGGCAATGTTGAGAGGCTCATCGATGGACTTATGATCTTTCAAACTAGGGGACAACCACTAAAACTTTTCACGTTTCGAGAATTATGACTGTTTTCCGAAGGCAACCGAAGTGGGGTACCTTAAAGGTGTATATGTGCATGGTGTGTTATGTTCAGTTATTTTAGTCTTGTGTTAAGTTTGCTAGCGTTTTGTTATTAGTCTTTTCATGCAATCCTAATTACTAGCAGTGGTATATAAAGTAATTTAAAGTGCATAAATGTAAATCCTACGCTATTACAATGTTTTGGGGAGGGGGTATTTACACGTTCAAATGGGGAAAAACAAAGAAAGCGATAAAATCTTATTTTAATTTATTACATACTGTCAGCAGATACATTATTATAAAAAAAGGTGAAAGTAAGATAATGCGTGAGAAATAAAGAAGCGTCTAAGAAATCCTAAGAATTAAGCTAAGTAAACCTAAAGAAATCTTTTTTTTTTTTTTTTTGTTTATTAAGAAAATACTTAAAATTTAAGTGAGAAAAATATGGTTCTAATTAGTTAAATAAGAGAAATATGATTGTTAATTAATAAAACTAATTCTACTATTTTTTTGGGTTTTTTATTAAGAAAATATTTGACTGAAACAAATCTAATTCTAGCTGATTTTAAATTAATAAAAATAATGTCAAAATAATTAAATTAATCTAAATTATGAAAATTAAATTAATTAATGAAAACCTAACTCTATTTAATGTTTTTTTTATTTTATGATTTGTTAAAAAAAGATTAAAGAAATAAATAATAAAACAAATAAGAATAAAGAAAAGCAAATTTGGGCCTGAAGATAATTAGTAAACAGGGGTGTGCTTGGAATTCGTTTGGCCCAAGGGGAGACAAGCCCAGACGTTGCAAAATGTATCAGGGGGTGAGACGATTAAAAAATCTTAGGCCCAAGCTAAGGAGTCAAAAGGCTGTATGGATCCAGGGGAAATGGAGCTTTTCGATCCAGAGGGGAAAATAGGGCTTTTTGATCCAGAAGGGATGCTTTGCTTTTCGATCTAGGGATGGATGTTGCCTTTCGATTTGAATCTGCAAGACAAATATTTTCCAAATAAAGATGCAGGACATGGGTATCAAACGTAGGTCCTTCGATCCTGCGCGCGTTGGGTCTATTCAGGCTATATCTGCAGTAAGTGTTAGAAACAAAATAAAATGCAGACCTGGGTGTCAAACCCATGTCCTTAATCTTGAATACATATCGAATGAACTACAAATGTTACTATGTCATGAAAATGTAAGTTTGATATTTTTATCCATTCTTACCAATGGTGATGTATGAATATGTGGCTTCAGGCGCGGGTACCCTTGTTTAAGGGTTGCTTCGATTTGGCACCTCTGGATATGGAGATGCTTTCTTAGGGATTGGGGATGATTGGAGAAGCTTCAGGAAACCTCAAAGAATATGTTTATAATTTCGTGTGACTCTCTCTCCGGTTGTGTCTCCCTCTTTTTTTAGGCTTGCAAATGCCACCTTTATATAGAGCATATGGATGGGATAAGGTGGGAGGGAGATAAGCATGCTCAATAATGCTCTTTAAGAGCCATAAACAAATATTTGAAACTTGGCCAAAGGTAAGTGTGATACGGTGGGATAAATGACTTGGGTGTTTTGCGTTTGATCGCAAATGTTGCGGTTAGCAAGGGTCGCCACCGACTTTTCTTTTATCCAAAAGTAAAGGTGAAAAAGCACAGGAAAGACCTTTGAGATTATTTCTTGAGTTTGGGGGGTAGATTATGAAAAGGGAAGGTATTAGCACCTGTTGTACCCCAAAATTTGCCCTCCTATTTTTCATAGAAAGCACAGCCCTAGGGTTTCTCAGATATTCAAGATTGGCTCAGGAATCGATCAGACAGATTTTCTCCTGTGGCAGTAAACCAGCAATTAGGGTTTTTCTTGCAATTCTCAAAAGAAATGAATTCTCAAAGATCCAATTGACTTTCACATGTTTTCATGCTTTTTCAAGTTTATTGAAAGGTTAATGTTTGTTCTCAAGGCATGTTTGTTTGGGACAAGAGATGGAATCTAAGACTGTCATTTGGGACATTCATGTTTTGTTTGATCCAGGTTAACCAGATAATTTGCGTCTTTTAAAACATTTTCTTGTTTATGGAATAGACAGTACATGTTTTGATTGGAATGCAGTTGCAAGATTACAGAATTATTGGATTACTTGGAATTTAAGTTATTAGGTTGGAGCGTTCTGTTTCAATTGTCTTGATTGGGCATTCAAAAACCAAGTGGGATGCAAAGAGAAAATTACAAGTTTTTGACAGTAAAAAATTTTCAACTAACACCAGGATATCTCATAAGACATTCTCCATTTATTTCAAAAGTTGTTACAAAACAATTTATTATTTAAATACTTTAGGTTTTACAACTTATGGTATTTTAAAAAAAAGTACAATTGATTGAATGTTTCTCTCTAAATTACAAAGAAAATAAATCTATGCCTAAGGTTGACTGAGGTTCCTTTGCTGCCATGCTTGCCACAGAGTCTCTTGCTTCCATGCTTTGCCCTCTCCATGTGCTCAAATGAAAATGAAAGAAAGAAAAAGTTAGTACAAATTAATTGGACATGAGCAAAAAATTTCAAAAGAATTCTATTCATCATTAAAGTTTGCAATTCGGAATCAGAAAGCCATTTTTAATTCATCGTATTTTTATTTTTCTATTTGCAAATCATAAGAAGATTATTCTTCTTGGTTCACAAAAAGAATAATAAGAAATGCAGCAAACTTATCCAAACAAACAGAATAATACAAACTGGATGCAAGCAAGCTGCACAAGCTAGGAAACAAACAACAAAGTTATCCAAATAGCATAAACTAGACAGCAGTGCATCACCAAACAAACAAGCAACAAATTGGACAAAATACAAACAGCATCCATGAAAACGAGGCAGCAGCATAGCAGTAGGAAACAAGCCGCAACAAAAAGAAAATATAACAATATGATAAATTAAGTCAACAAGCAAGAGGCTTGTTCAATAAGCATTTTCATCATTTTCCATTTATTGCAAACTTTTCAGAAAAAGGTAAAAGATCAATTGACTCTTAGGGTCATTAAGAGAGAAGAGAGGAAAGAAGTCACCTAGGGATGCACAACCCTGCTGCCCTGCTGTCACAATTGCATAAGAGTTGCTAGAAAACAAAAACTGCAAGGAAAAGAGCATAAGAACAATATGCCAAAGTATTCAAAATTTGGTGGTTTTCCCACCATTTTGAATAGAAATCCAACCAAAGCAACATAATATAACAGTAAAAAGCGCTGAAGCAAGAGGATATAGAAAACATTTGATCAAAATCCAAAAAATTGTCAAAGCCTTCAAGCATCAAAACCTACTGAAACATACAAACCAAAAGCCCCAACTGTCAAACAGTTCAAAAGAACCAAATGGCCTCAAACCATCTTCCATCAAACCTGTTAACTCAACATTAACAAACTCCTCAAACCTGTTAACCAACAAATCCAAAACAACAAAAACATTCAAAACCAAAACTGATAAACCATCTCAATATCAAAAAACCAAAAAGTCCAAAACCTGTAACAATACCAAACATTGTAACCAAAACCCCAAAAAAATCCCAAACAGTCTCCAACTGTCAAAACTCCAAAAAAAAATCTCAAACCATTTTCAAAAAAAGTCACAAACATGCAACTCATCAACAAATATACCAAGCAAATATCAACCTCCAAAAACTGTAACAAAGCAAAAGCATCAAAACTGTCAAACAGTTCAAACCAACCTTCAAACGGCCATCAACCAAAAACCTGTCAAGGCCAAACTGTTACAAAGCCAACAGTTCAAACCAAAAATCCACAACCTTCAAACCTGTCAAAAGCCAAACTGTAACCAAATCCAAAAAGAAACATATCAAACCAAAACAGAAAACCTGTAAAACCAGTCTCAAATCAAACCATCTCAACACCATCAAACCAAACCAACCAACAAAACACAGTGGTTAAGCCCCAACAGAAAAAAACATAAACTTCAAACAGTTCAAACACAACCTTCAAGCTGTTAAAACCAGTAACAACTTAAAAATACCAAAACATATCCAAAACCAAAATCCAACAACAAACATCATCATCATTCAAAGCAAAGAGGATAGAAAAAAGGTTACTAGAAACACCAGCACTTTCAATCTTCATCTCCTCCCTCGCAAGCTCTCGCCACCAAGTAGCATCATCATCGTCTCACTATTCCCTTCCATTTCACAGAAAAGCCCCAAATAGGTATGGCTTCTTCACCCTCCTAAAAACTATTTCCTGCATCTCAATGAATAGCAAGTAGATTAACAGAAGAGCAAGAACAAAACACGCAAAAAATGATGAAACTGTTAAGCCTTAAACAAAACAGAATCTCACCCTTTCAAGAACAAAACCTTTAGAGCTTGGTTAGGAAGCGTGAGAGACAACGCTCCGGCAACAGAGGGCAAAGGGAGGATCAGATAAACCGATTGTGAACCCCTTAGACAAATTCATTTCAAAACTTAGGGTTTCCAAAAGGGCGCAAATCATTGTGAGATAGAGCAAGAGAGTAATTTGTTCATGAAATTAGGAAGAGGTGAGTGATAAGGTGAGAGGATGAACGAAAGTAGAAGAGTTTGGATGAACGAGGATGAACGGCGCCGCTGTGAATGAAAGGGGTTCCAAGAACCCTAATTCGTTTTCCACCCTAATCAAACAATCTAAAACAGTTTAAGGCATTTGGGCTTTGTTTTGTTATATTTTCCCTAAGGCCCATGCGCGTTTGCTAGTTCACCCCCCCCCCCCCCCCATCAGCCTGATTTAGTTACAGCAAAATGATAATAATGCTTCTTTGGGCCTAACATACTTTAAACTCCCTAAGCCCATTTGCTTTTGTAATTTGTTCTTCTTCTTATTTTTCTTTTTATTTATATAATATACTAATAAAACTTAAAAAAAAACATTTTCATTAATTTGACTTAAGTTTTTTTTTGTGTGATTAATTTTATATCATTTAATTTTTTTTATATAAACTTATTTTTATTAATTTTTTACATCAAAAAAAAAAGAATTAACCTAGTTTGTTTTCTTTCTTTTAAACTCATTTATAATTAATAAAGTACAAACGAATAATAATAAAGATTTTTGATCATTTTTTTATAATAGGTTTTATCTTTTTTCTTTTCATGTAAATACATTTCATTTCATACTTTGTTGATTTTATTTTTATAAATTGCCATAGCTTTACATTAAATCGCACAAAAATTCGATTTTTGGTTGTATTGTTTGATATTTGGACATTGTTATTTCATTTGATTCATCCCCATTCGTAACAATTGTACCCCCATTCCCGAACATTTTGTAATAGCGTAGAATTTCAATTCCCGCAATTTACTATTTTCCATATACTGTATAGTAACTAGGCATGTATGGAAAGATTCAAAATCAATCGCTAGATGACCTAATCAAAGAATGAAATAACTTGAAACCAACACACTTTTTCACACGCGCACCTCTAGGGTAACCTCGCTCGTTGCCTCGGAAATACAATCATGTCCCTCGAATATGAGACACTTTAGCAAATGACCCTTCAATAAACAAAGATCGTAGTCCCTCGATGACCCTCAATGTTGCCTTCGATTAAAACGATCTCGTCCCTTGCAAAATTGCTAAAGCGTCTCACAAGTTGCCTTTAATGATTGTAAAATTGACCCGTGCCTGTCCCTTTACATCCAATGGTGGGGCTTCTTACCAAATCAATGGTAAGATAGCAACATTAAAAGGAAGAAGAAAAGAACAATTTAAGACCTTTCGAGTAGATAGATTCGCTCTTAGTTACTCGCTTGCTCACGACAAAACTTTTTACATCTACACTCTCATTTCAAAACATTTTCAAAAGACAAAACGTTTTGTATACGTTCTTATAGAGAAGAGAACCATTGTAAAACCTCTTTTCAAAACACTTTTTGAAACACGATTCACAAACACATCTTTGAACCACTTTTCGAAACAAAACTTTGTATACGTTCTTATAGAGACGAGAACCATTACAAAGAGATTTTTCAAAATACTTTCAAAGCCCACACCACAAGCACACAATCAAATGAAAGCAAGTGATATAACGAGTAACTAAGAGCCCATGGAAAACTATGGATGAAAAGGGTGCTAATACCTTCCCTTTTCATAATCTACCCCCCGAACCCGAGAAAATTCTCGAAAGGTCTTTCCTGTGCTTTTTTTACCTTTCCTTTTGGATAAAATAAAAGTCAATGGCGACTCTTGCTAACCGCACAAGTGCGAACGAAATGCAAAACATCTAGTCAGTTCTCCCACCGCATCACAGAACTGGCGACTCTGCTGGGGAGAATAATAAAAGTGGGGTTACCTTAGGGTTTTAGATCACCTTTACATGCTTATCTTGCTTGACTTTTTTGCTTTAAACTTTGGTTCTATTGTTTGGGTTTGAATCCTCTACCCGGATTTGGGAAACATTCATAGGTAAATAGCAATACATTGTGGAAACTGTGCGAGGTATACCGACACGGTCTAAGCAATAGCTATGTTAGTGTGACATATTTGTGGGTACCGGTAGCCTTTGAGTCAATCAAAGAGAATACGGGGCCGCTGAGTGATGTCATGAAGCACTGACGAACTTTTAGAACCTTTACTTGACCAACTTGGCCTTTTAGGGTGTAGTTTGATGACCGGCTTTGGTGCAGTCCGAAGTTGGTAGATACTCGATACTACACTCATTGAGGGTTGTATCCTTGGAATATTTAGGTCTCTGGTAAGAGGCTAAATTGAAACAATGAACGAGGAAACAATCCAGTGATATTGAGCTCCTTAGAACCCGATTACTATTTCTAGGATAGGTTGAGCCAACTAAACTTCAAGAGGGTACTTACCTATGAAACCCCATGCAAGCCTAAACTAGGAACTTGTGTGATTTGCTTGTACATACATACTTGTGCATAACATCATGAACATCATGAAGCATCATATTCATCCACTAACCATTTCAAGGATTTTTGGAAGTTCATCTTTGTTCCTGTTTTGTAGGCTATGGATTCACTTCGCAGGAAAACTATCCAAGTCAACCTTGTGAGAATTCCTCCACAACTCAAGGAGCTAGCTTCAAGGATTCCTGAGAACTCTCCATTCACCGAGAGGCATGGTCGTCTTCCCAACTTAGTCAATTCCAACACAGAGGAAGACATGATGAAAGTTCTCTTCTAGTTCTTTGACCCCTTGCATCACTGCTTCACATTTCCTGACTACCAGCTGGTGCCCACTTTGGAGGAATTTTCTCAACTCTTGAGGATTCCTATTCTCAATCAACTACCCTTCAACGGTACGAAAAGAGATCCAAAGCCTGAAGATGTTGCTCAAGCCCTGTACTTGCAACCATCAGATGTCACAGGTCATTGGGAAACTAGAAGTGGCGTCAAAGGCTTCTTGTCAAAGTTTCTGTTTGAGAAGGCCCAAAGCTGTTGGAATTCTCTAGACTTGCAAGCTTTTGAGGAGATTGTAGCTCTTCTCATCTATGGGATGGTCTTATTCCCTAACCCTGACCAACTCATAGATGTGAGCGCTGTCAAAATCTTTATGACTCGCAACCCGGTGCCTACATTGCTTGGGGATATCTTACACTCTTTTCACACTCGAACAATGAGGAAAAGAGGTGTTCTTATGTGCTGCACTCTTCTTCTGGAAAGATGGTTTATTTCTCATTTTCCCCAATCAGTCTTGAAGAATGAGCAGTGTTTGAGGTGGTCACAATGATTGATGACTCTTACGCATTCAGACGTTCATTGGTGTTCTCAATACAGAGAGAATGTTATCATCATCGACCATTATGGGGAATTCCCTAATGTACCTCTACTTGGCATTAGGGGAGGCATCACCTACAACCCCTGCTTAGCTCTAAGACAATTTGGTTATGCCCGAAGGGACGGCCCACATGACATGCTGATTTAAGGTTTGGTTTTCGACTTCGACAACGACAACCAAGGACTCCGACAAAGGTTCATCTGAGCTTGGAGGATGCCTAACAAGGTACACAGTAAGACCTTGGGACACAAGAATTCCATCCCCCTTGAGCCTTACCTCAAGTGGGTACTAACCCGCGCCCAAAGTCTTATGATGCCTTACCTCTCCATTCTCCCAGTGATTATAGAGCCAGTTAAGGAAGGAGAGGTTCCATACACCCTCCTACATCCTGACATGCCAACATCACTCGAAGATCTACAAAGGAGTTGGATACAGCTCAAGGGAGAACGCGATACTTTTGAAGCCCAATTCTACGCAAGCGAGAAGAA
Organism: Vicia faba; assembly: GCA_948472305.1. Taxonomy (NCBI): domain Eukaryota; kingdom Viridiplantae; phylum Streptophyta; class Magnoliopsida; order Fabales; family Fabaceae; genus Vicia; species Vicia faba. The sequence continues at coordinate 252,372,290 of OX451741.1, forward strand.
GGTTTTAGAACTCACTCGGTTACTTCACGAAGAGCAGACTCTAAACACCTACATTGCGCCAAAAAGGATGCGCAACGTCTTTTTACCTTAGAATTTTGTATTATTTTGCCCAAGGGGCATTGATGTACTAACAAAATCTATCTTATTAATATGACGTGTGTTTCTTTTTTGTTTAAAACAAATTTGAATTTCTGAATCCTTGAAAGCATTACATGAATACATATCATTCATCATATGCATAAGCAGGTCTTTGCAATAAGTTTCCTCATCCATCTGCTGTTTATTTCAGCAACATGGATCTTGAACAAATAGTTAAAGACTTGCAAGCTCAAAATTCACAATTTCAGCAGCTACTCTTGACCTTGGCCAAGGGGCAGGAGGAGCTCAAAACTCTGCTAGAGAAAGGAAAAGAGAAAAAGAAGAAGAAGCGAGCCGGAGTGGCTATCATGGGCAGAAGATTTGAAGGACAAGTCAGAAGGGTCTTAGAATTTCCATCAACCTCTGAGGAAGGGGAAGGAAAAGGTAAAGAGACTACGGTGCCTTCAGACTCTGAAGCTGAAGAAGAGGAAGAAGAGGACTACTCTGAACAATAGTATCCTCTGGCCGATGACAAATACAAGAACTTGGAAGAGCATCTAGCTGCTATGGAAGTGCAGAGAGTACCGGGGCTGGATTTTGAGGAGTTAGGGTTGGTTTCTGGAATTGTAATCCCTCCTAAGTTTAAAGTGCCACTATTTTCTAAGTACGACGAGGTGTCTTTCCCTAAGATGCACTTACGATCTTATGTCGGGAAAATTCAACCACTTTCTTCTGACAAAGACTTGTGGGTCCACTTTTTCCAGGACAGTTTATCGGGGACGCAGCTGGATTGGTTCTACCAGTTGGAGAGGTCTGATGTTTATAATTGGGAAGATTTGGCAGCCGCCTTCTATAAACAGTATCAATACAACACCGACTTGGCGCCAACCCGTACTCAGCTACAGAGTATGGCTATGGCTACCAATGAGGGCTTCAAAGACTACGCCCAAAAGTGGAGGGACTTAGTTGGAAGGGTGCAACCACCATTGTCAGAAAGAGAGCTAGTGGACATGTTCCTGGGTACCTTGTCAGGTCCTTTCTTCAATCACCTGACTGGAAGTTCGTCCGCTGGGTTCACTGATTTGATTCTAATTGGAGAAAGAGTGGAGGCCGGTATTAAAAGCGGGAAAATTCAAAAAGATGCATCTACTTCTACTGCCATCCGAAAACCTTTCACGGGAAAGAAGGAAGTGTCAGCTGTATACTCTCAGAGGGGTCAAGGAAGAGTTGAGCTCCGGCCAGCGGTGGGGGCCGTTATGATTCAGAAGTCTGCATCAGACCAGCCCAGAAACAATCAGCCGAGGAATGATCAGCCTAGAAATAATCAGCAAAGGGTGGAAAGGCCTGTACGACAATTCACCAAGATAAACATGACTCTTGCTCAAGTCCTACCCCGTCTTCTGAAGTTGAACCTTACCATGCTGAAAGAGGCCCTTAAAAATCCTAACACTGCTTCCCCATATTACCATCCGAACGCCAGGTGCGCTTACCATTCGGAGAGTCTGGGGCACGACACTGACAATTGTTGGGCCCTGAAGAATAAAATTCAGGATTTGATAGATGCTAAAGAAGTTTAATTCGACGCACCTGAAAAACCCAATGTTATCTCTGCTCCAATGCCAAGGCACGGCCACAACGCCCATGCTGTTGAGGAGGATCTGTTTGTTGCTACTGTAGATGATTTGATAGCTCCGCTCCCTATAATCAAGTCAAATTTGTTGAAGGTTGGGGTTTTCCCAGGTTGTGAAGAAGATTGTCACCTTTGTTCATCCTCATTAACCCACTGTCCATTGTTGAAGATATGCATCCAACGCCTAATTGATAACCAAGAAATCCTATTTGATAAGTCTCATGTTTTATCAACTCCTGTTAACAATGTTTCAATAATAACCATATCCGCCAATCCTTCCAAGGTCCCTAAAAGACCTGTTAGGATTACACCCGCTCCGAAGACTGCACCTTTGAAGATAACCATGCTCGGGTCAGTCCCGTACAAGTCCGACAAATCAACACCATGGAACTATGGTGGAGAAGTCTACTATCATGGTGTTAAACAGATTGAATAGACTGCCGAGGAAAAGAGTTCTGAAGAAGATAATCCCGACATCAGTAACATTGCCGGAACAAGCAAATTTACCCGTAGTGGAAGAATCTTTTCTCCAAAGATTGCCCCTCCAAAGGCAATTCTTGGACCTTAAACTGCTCCTAAGGTTATCTCTACACCGGTAAACATATCTACAAGTACACCAATCATAGAAGAAGTCACAACCCCCGTGGTTATTCTCTCTGATGCTACTGATGTTCAAGGAAAAGGGATCCAAGAAGAGCCCGTCAGGACGAGGGCTCAGCCGTTGATCATCCCTGAAACCTCTCAAAAAGAAATGGAGGAAATTTTGAAAATAATCAAGAAAAGCGATTATGATGTGGTGGAACAGCTGGGGCAAACCCCCTCAAAGATCTCCATGTTGGCCCTGTTGCTTTGTTCAGAAGCTCATGCTAAGGCTCTGATAAGATTTTTGAAGACGGCCCACGTGCCACAAGAAACCTCCGTTGATCAGTTCCAGGAATGTGTGGCTAGTTTAACAGCTGACAATGGTCTAGGATTCTCCGATGCAGATTTAACTTCGAAAGGGAGAAAACATAATGATGCTTTGCATGTCTCGGTGGAATGCAGAGAGACAACCCTAGCACACATACTGGTAGACACTAGTTCGTCTTTAAACGTCTTGCCGAAGAAAGCCTTGGATAGACTGGATTGTGAAGGCTTAACCCTGAAACCCAGCAATATAATTGTCAGAGCCTTTGATGGTTCTAAAAGGATGGTCCACGGGGAGGTGGACATCCCGATTAAGGTGGGAACTGAAACCTTCAACTCCACATTTTATGTGATGGACATTCGTCCTTCTTATTCTTGCCTGTTGGGAAGACCTTGGATCCACCATGCTGGAGTTGTCACTTCCACTCTGCATCAAATGCTCAAGTACCCTGTCCAGGGGAAAATCATAATTGTTCATGGCGAAGAGGAATACATGATCAATCATCTGAATTCATTCCGTTATGTAGAATTGGATGGCGAATTCATCGAAACTCCTTTCTAGCATTTTGAGGAGGTAGCTCAGGAGACAGAAGTGACCAAGACAGTGTCCTCTGTACCCACGATCACCAGACCTCCGCCTCGGATGTCATCTCTCAAGGATGCAAAAGAAGTGGTTGAAGAGGGAGGAAGCACAATCTGGGGGCAGCTTCCAGACTTTCCTTTCAAATCAGACAAGTTCGGCTTAGGGTTCACCTCAACCGCTCAGAAGGCCGTGCACCGCACCCGTGCCGGAGGGCCACCTGTGAAGACCAGTCATCAAGGGATTAATTCACTAGAGGAAAGTGAAGAAGGGGGCAGCCTGGAAGACCGGATTTTTCCTACTGTTGGCAAAGGGTTGTGCAACTGGGAAGCAAAAGACTTTGTTCCGATTTCTTTCATACCGCAGTAATTTATCTTTTCCATTTTTGTTGGATCTGTAATAATTCTCAAACAATTCGTACTTTTTTTAACCTTGTGTTTTACCCGAGGCACAAAGGTTCATTTGTAAGGGTTCTTATTTTTCATCTTCATATGCCATTTAATGAATCATGGACGTTTTCACATATAAACTTTTGTGTTCATTGTCTTTCTTTTTTACATTTTATTTGTTTAAAGGTGGCTATACCCTTACACACACCCACACTCACAAATGCAGGTACCCTTCCATTCCGGATCCCATGGGTAACGATACTGCTATAACCTTCAGTGACTCTGAAGATCTGGTCTACCAAGTTGAATACGAAGGTGAGGAAGATTGTGAGGTGCCAGGGGAATTGGCTAGACTTCTACAACAAGAGGAAAGGGCTATTCTGCCTCATGAAGAGCAGTTGGATACAATCAACTTGGGAACTTAGGATGACAGAAAGGAAATCAGAGTGGGTGCCAACCTAGAGCCGAGTGTCAAGGAGCGCCTAATTCAGCTACTGCATGATTATGTTGAAATCTTTGTCTGGTCATACGAAGACATGTCGGGACTTGATACAGACATTGTGGTACACCATCTACCCACAAGAGAAGACTGTCCACCAGTGAAACAAAAGGTCCGCTGCATGAGACCTGACATGTCAGAGAAGATCAAAGCAGGAGTTATGAAGCAGTTCAATGCTGGATTTCTGGCTGTTACTTCCTATCCACAATGGGTTGCTAACATTGTGCATGTGCCTAAAAAAGACGGAAAGGTACGGATGTGCGTGGATTATAGATATTTAAACAGGGCCAGCCCTAAGGAAGACTTTCCACTTCCGCACATCGACATCCTGGTTGACAACACAGCTCAGCACAAAGTATTTTATTTCATGGACGGATTCTCAGGCTATAACCAGATCAAAATGGCACCTGCAGACATGGAGAAAACTACTTTTGTCACACAATGGGGTACGTTCTGCTACAAAGTGATGCCATTTGGACTGAAGAATGTTGGGGCAACCTATCAACGCGCCATGGTAGCTTTGTTTCATGATATGATACATCATGAGATAGAGGTCTACGTAGATGACATGATAGCCCGTTCACAAACTGAAGAAGAACACCTTGATCACTTGCAAAAGCTGTTTGTCAGGTTGAAGGAGTAAAAGTTAAGATTGAATCCAAACAAGTGACATTCGGAGTCCGATCCGGTAAACTCTTGGGTTTCATTGTCAGCAACAAAGGCATCGAGGTTGATCCTGCCAAAGTCCAAGCTATACAAGAAATTCCCGCTCCTCGCACTGAGAAGGAGGTCAGAGGTTTCTTGGGACGCCTAAACTACATTGCTATGTTCATTTCTCACCTAACATATACCTGTGAGCCAATCTTCAAGTTGTTGAAGAAAGATCAGGTAGTTAAATGGAATGATGACTGTCAAATTGCTTTCGATAAAATCAAGGAGTATTTGATAGAGCCTCCTATCTTGATGCCACCCCTCGAAGGAAGACCACTAATCATGTATCTGACCGTCCTAGAGAATTCAATGGGGTGCATATTGGGGCAACATGACGAGTCTGGCCGAAAAGATCATGCCATTTATTACCTTAGCAAAAAGTTTACCGACCGTGAAACAAGATATTCACTGCTCGAGAAAACTTGTTGCGCTTTGGTATGGGCTGCTCGCCGGCTAAGGCAGTATATGTTGACCCATACCACTTTGCTGATATCTAAGATGGATCCGATAAAATACATCTTTGAAAAGCCTGCTTTGTCTGGAAGGATAGCTAGATGGCAGATGATCCTGACCGAATATGATATACAGTACACGACCCAAAAAGCTATAAAAGGGAGTGTGCTAGCTGATCATCTGGCCCATCAAGCTGTCGAAGATTATCAATCTATAAAGTTTGAATTCCCTGATGAAGACATCATGACATTGGACAAAGTTGAAGATTTCAGACCATATGACGGACCTGAACAAGGATCCCATGGACTCTGTACTTTGATGGTGCCTCTAATGCACTTGGCAACGGTATCGGCGCGGTACTCATATCTCCAGAAGGATGCCATACTCCTTTCACCGCCAGACTTTGCTTCAACTGTACGAACAACATGGCAGAGTATGAAGCATGCATCTTTGGGCTCAAGGCTGCCATAGACTTGGGAATCAAATCTTTGATTGTATTTAGGGACTCAGCTTTGGTTATCAGTCAGATCAAAGGAGAATGGGAAACTAAGCATCCAAACCTTATCCCTTACAAAGAACATGTTCTGACATTGTTACCACATTTTGAGCAGATTACCTTCGAGCACTTCCCGCGAGAAGAAAATCAGCTAGCACATGCTCTAGCCACAATGTCATCTATGTTTAAACTTAATTGGGATAACGAGGCTCCCCAGATCACCATTGAACGGATGGATGAACCAGCGCACTGTCACGAGATTAATACCGAAGAAATAGTCGACCAGCCTTGGTTCCACGAAGTCAAAAGGCATCTCGAGGCTCAAGAATATCCTGAAGGAGTTTCAGTCAATGACAAAAAGTTCTTAAGAAGATTCTCAGCTAAGTTCTTCCTGAGCAATGGTATCCTATACAAGCGCAATCATGATTATATTCTGCTCCGTTGTGTGGACAAAGCTGAAGCTGAAAAGATCATGGCCGAATTGCATGAAGGTACATTTGGCACTCACTCTAGCGGGCATACGATGGCGAAAAAGATTATACGGGAAGGCTACTACTGGTCTACCATGGAAGCGGACTGCTATCAACATTCTCGAACCTACCATAAATGTAAAATCTATGCAGACAAGGTGCACGTGCCTCCGGTTCCTCTAAATGTCTTAATATCTCCTTGGCCCTTCGCTATGTAGGGAATCGACATGATTGGAGAGATCAAGCCTACAGCATCCAATGGACACCGCTTCATTATGGTGGCCATTGATTACTTCACAAAGTGGGTCGAAGCAGCTTCCTTCGCATCCGTTACAAAGAATGTTGTTGCCCGATTCATCAAGCAGAACCTCATTTGCCGATACGGTATCCCCGAAAGGATCATCACTGACAACGGTACAAACCTATACTATGATCACCGCTTTGTGCGAGCAGTTCAAAATTCAACATCACAATTCATCCCCCTATCGGCCAAAGATGAATGGTGCAGTCGAAGCTGCGAACAAAAACATTAAAAAGATCATACAAAAAATGACAGTCACCTACAAGGACTGGCATGAGATGCTACCGTTTTCTCTCCATGGGTACTGTACCACGGCTCGCACATCAACTGGGGCAACACCATATTCCTTGGTATATGGCATGGAAGTTGTTTTACCTATCGAGGTTCAGATTCCCTCCTTGAGAATCATGAAAGATGCTGGTTTGAGTGAAGACGATTGGATCCAAACCCGGCTTGATCAGTTAAACTTAATTGACGAGAAGAGACTTACTGTTGTTTGCCATGGTCAGACGTATCAAAAACGGATGATCAAAGATTTCAACAAGAAAGTCAGACGCCAAGTGTATCAAGTTGGAGATCTTGTGATCAAGCGCATCATCTTACCACAAAGTGATCCCAGGGGAAAATGGACTCCTACCTACAAAGGATAATTTGTGATCAAGAACATGTTTTCTGGTGGGGCAATGATTTTAACCACCATGGACGGCGATGATCTGTCGCACCCTACAAACACAGACATAGTCAAAAGATACTACGCATAAGAGACCCGCTAGGTTGATACACCTAGGCAAAACAAGGGCATCCCGATGAATCGAAAACCCGAAAGGGTGGTTCAGGCAAAAATTAGGGATAAAACAAAAAAAATTATACACCCGGCAAGTTGAAAACCTGAAAGGGCGACTTGGGAAAAAAAGGGTTTCCCGGTGGACTGAAAACCCGAAAGGGTGGTCCAGGAAAAAGTTAGGGAATTAAAGCGTATGACTATGTCTCGTCGGATCACTTTAAGGATAATCTCTTCACGGACGAACTCGGAGCTTCTGACCAATTTAATCATCTTCGGACGAAGCAACGAATGGACAAGATATTCGGAGTTACGAAGGCTATAGCAGAATAGGAACCCCATGGGATTTTTACACACATGGCTATCTTTCTTTGTATAAATTTTTCTCATTTTTTATGACACCATCCTCTTACTAGGATGTCTGTCTCCTTTGTACAAAACACTTATTCAAAGTAAATACAAAGATATCTCTTTCAAAGTAAAGAAAACTATTTGCCTTTTTCTTTACACTTATGTTTTATTTGCAAAAACGTCCAATGATTCATTAATGAACATATGCATTTGAACATAATTACTGTTTACAAATAAACATGATGAAAAAGAGTAATTACTGACAGGTAGAAAGATTAGGAAAACATCTTTAGGCTATTCCATGAACAATCTCTACAGCACGTCATTAAGATCCCCAGCGGAGCCAAAACTTTGAACTATAGATCCCCAGCAGAGCTGAGACTACCAACTACCAATCCCCAGCGGAGCTGAAACTTTTGACCCACAGCGGAAATCATCCAGTTTCTCCAGGTTTCCCCAGCAAGTTGTATTGAAGCCTGAAAATCAACCAGATAACGGTTAACTTCTGTTTCTTCCTAACCTAGGGTAACTCCCCAGTAGATTGGCATACAACCCAAACTCCTGAACTCCCCAGCGGAATTAAGCTTTTCCCCACAGAGCTTTCACTACAGGATAAACTTTTTCCCCATAGAGTTTTTATTGCTTCTCGACAGAACAAATAATCCCGTCAACAATCCCCAGTAGAAGTCATTAAATTTCTCTGGATTCCCCAAGCAGATTCCTCAAGAAGTATTTGGCATTACTCTCACAACGGAATCCTCAGCAGTCAAGGATTTATTTTCCCCGGTAGCAGTCAAGGATTTATTTCCCCGGCAGCAGTCAAGGATTTATTTTCCTCAGCAATGGTCATTTTCCTCAGCAATACAGAAAATCAGCTTACATGCGCACACATTACATCCATATATCATAAACATGGATAGAACACATTTATTGCATCATACATTTCATGCAACATAACTTTGAGTTTCAGTTAACATTTTACCCTTTTCAGGATAAGATTAACAGCTATCTTTAACAAATGTGCAAAGATTCTAGATACAGTACAGATACACTTCAGACACGGAAGTCATTCTGTTACTCATTCAGATCTCTCATTCAGATCCCAGATTTCAGATACAGTACAGATACACTCCAGACACGGAAGTAGTTCTGTCACTCATTCAAATCTCAACTTCAGATACAGTACAGATACACTTCAGACACGGAAGTTATTCTGTTACTTATTCAGATTCAAGTTTCAGATACAGTACGGATGCGCTCCAGACACGGATGCCATTCTGATACTCATTCAGCCTTCAGATACAGTACGGATACGCTCCAGACACGGACGCTATTCTGATACTCATTCAGCCTTCAGATATAGTATGGATACGCTCCAGACACGGACGCCATTCTGATACTCATTCAGCTTACAGATACAGTTCAGATACACTCCAGACACGGAAGTCATTCTATTACTCATTCAGACTTAATTTCAAGATACAGTTCAAATACAGTTCAGATACACTCCAGACACGGTTGTCATTTTGTTACTCATTCAGACTTAATTTCAAGATACAGTTCAAATACAGTTCAGATACGCTCTAGACACGGAAGCCATTTTGTCGCTTATTCAGTTTCATCCTACAGATACAGTATAGATACACTCCAGACACGGAAGTCATTCTGTCACTTATTCATATTCAAGGACAAATACAGCTCAGATACGTTCCAGATACAGACACCATTCTGATGCTCATTCTTTTAATTTACAACCAAACATTCTTGGATGGCATCTACAAGCCCATCTCCAACAAGATTCTAACATCTCTCCAAATGGCATCTTTAAGCCCATTCCCTCAATTACACTTTTGTCGAGTGTAAATTTATGGGCACTCTAGTGTCCAATCATCTTTTACCTTAGAGTCACGAACGGCAAAACTCGCCGATCTAACTCTTCAGGTTCAAGAAGATTTACCAAGGGCAGCTGTTGTACCCCAAAATTTGCCCTCCCATTTTTCATAGAAAGCACAACCCTAGGGTTTTTCAGATATTCAAGATTGGCTCAGGAATCGATCAGACAGATTTTCTCCTGTGGCAGTAAACCAGCAATTAGGGTTTTTCCTGCAATTCTCAAAAGAAATGAATTCTCAAAGATCCAATTGGCTTTCACATGTTTTCATGCTTTCTCAAGTTTACTGAAAGGTTAATGTTTATTCTCAAGGCATGTTTGTTTGGGACAAGAGATGGAATCTAAGACTGTCATTTGGGACATTCATGTTTTGTTTGATCCAGGTTAACCAGATAATTTGCATCTTTTAAAACATTTGCTTGTTTATGGAATAAACAATGCGTGTTTTGATTGGAATGCAGTTGCAAGATTACAGAATTATTGGATTACTTGGAATTTAAGTTATCAGGTTGGAGCGTTCTATTTCAATTGTCTTGATTGGGCATTCAAAAACCAAGTGGGATGCAAAGAGAAAATTACAAGTTTTTGAAAGTAAAAACATTTCAAGTAACACCAAGATATCTCATAAGACTTTCTCCATTTATTTCAAAAGTTGTTACAAAACAATTTATTATTTAAATACTTTAGGTTTTACAACTTATGGTATTTTAAAAAAAAAAATCAGTACAATTGATTGAATGTTTCTCTCTAAATTACAAAGAAAATAAATTTATGCCTAAGGTTGACTGAGGTTCCTTTGCTGCCATGCTTGCCACAGAGTCTCTTGCTTCCATGCTTTGCCCTCTCCATGTGCTCACATGAAAATGAAAGAAAGAAAAAGTTAGTACAAATTAATTGGACATGAGCAAAAAATTTCAAAAGAATGTTATTCATCATTAAAGTTTGCAATTTGGAATCAGAAAGCCATTTTTAATTCATCATATTTTTATTTTTCTATTTGCAAATCACAAGAAGATTATTCTTCTTGGTTCACAAAAAGAAAAATAAGAAATGCAGCAAACTTATCCAAACAAACAGAATAATACAAACTGGATGCAAGCAAGCTGCACAAGCTAGGCAACAAACAACAAAGTTGTCCAAACAGCATAAACTAGACAGCAGCGCATCACCAAACAAACAAGCAGCAAATTGGACAAAATACAAACAACATCCATGCAAACGAGGCAGCAGCATAGCAGTAGGAAACAGGCAGCAACAAAAAGAAAATATAGCAATCTGATAAACTAAGTCAAAAAGCAAGAGGCTTGTTCAATAAGCATTTTCATCATTTTCCATTTATTGCAAACTTTTCAGAAAAAGGTAAAAGAGCAATTGACTCTTAGGGTCATTGAGAAAGAAGAGAGGAAAGAAGTCACCTAGGGATGCACAACCCTGCTGCCCTGCTGTCATAATTGCATAAGAGTTGCTAGAAAACAAAAACTGCAAGGAAAAGAGCCTAAAAACAATATGCCAAAGTATTCAAAATTTGGTGGTTTTCCCACCATTTTGAATAGAAATCCAACCAAAGCAACATAATATAACAGTAAAAAGCACTGAAGCAAGAGGATATAGAAAACATTTGATCAAAATCCAAAAAACTGTCAAAGCCTTCAAGCATCAAAACCTGCTGAAACATACAAACCAAAAGCCCCAACTGTCAAACAGTTCAAAAGAACCAAATGGTCTCAAACCATCTTCCATCAAACCTGTTAACTCAACATTAACAAACTCCTCAAACCTGTTAACCAACAAATCCAAAACAACAAAAACATTCAAAACCAAAAACTGATAAACCATCTCAATATCAAAAAACCAAAAAGTCTAAAACATGTAACAATACCAAACATTGTAACCAAAACCCAAAAAAAATCCCAAACAGTCTCCAACTATCAAAACTCCAAAAAAAAATCTCAAACCATTTTCAAAACAAGTCACAAACCTGCAACTCATCAACAAATATACCAAGCAAATATCAACCTCCAAAAACTGTAACAAAGCAAAAGCATCAAAACTGTCAAACAGTTCAAACCAACCTTCAAACGGCCATCAACCAAAAACCTGTCAAGGCCAAACTGTTACAAAGCCAACAGTTCAAACCAAAAATCCACAACCTTCAAACCTGTCAAAAGCCAAACTGTAACCAAATCCAAAAAGAAACATATCAAACCAAAACAGAAAACATGTAAAACCAGTCTCAAATCAATCCATCTCAACACCATCAAACCAAACCAACCAACAAAACACAGTGGTCAAGCCCTAACAGAAAAAAAACATAAACTTCAAACAGTTCAAACACAACCTTCAAGCTGTTCAAACTAGTAACAACTTCAAAATACCAAAACATATCCAAAACCAAAATCCAACAACAAACATCATCATCATTCAAAGCAAAGAGGATAGAAAAAAGGTTACCAGAAACACCATCACTTTCAATCTTCATCTCCTCCCTCGCAAGCTCTCGTCACCAAGGAGCATCATCATAGTCTCACTATTCCCTTCCATTTCACAGAAAAGCCCCAAACAGGTATGGCTTCTTCACCCTCCTTACAAACTATTTCCTGCATCTCAATGAATAGCAAGTAGATTAACAGAAGAGCATGAACAAAACACGCAAAAAATGATGAAACTGTTAAGCCTTAAACAAAACAGAATCTCACCCTTTCAAGAACAAAACCTTTAGATCTTGGTTACGAAGTGTGAGAGACGACGCTCCGGCAACAGAGGGTAGAGGGAGGATCAGATAAACCGATTGTGAACCCCTTAGGCAAATTCTTTCAAAACTTAGGGTTTCCAAAAGGGCGCAAATCATGGTGAGATAGAGCAAGAGAGTGATTTGTTCATGAAATTAGGAAGAGGTGAGTGATAAGGTAAGAGGATGAACGAAATTAGAAGAGTTTGGATGAACGAGGACGAACAACGCCGCTGTGAACGAAAGGGGTTCCAAGAACCCTAATTCGTTTTCCACCCTAATCAAACAATCTAAAACAGTTTAAGGCATTTGGGCTTTGTTTTGTTACATTTTCCCTAAGGCCCATGCGCGTTTGCTAGTTCAACCCCCCCCCCCCCCCCCCAATCTGCCCGTTTTAGTTATAGCAAAATGATAACAATGCTTCTTTGGGCCTAACATACTTTAAACTCCCTAAGCCCATATGCTTTTGTAATTTGTTCTTCTTCTTATTTTTCTTTTTATTTATACAATATACTAATAAAACTTAAAAAAAAACATTTTCATTAATTTGACTTAAGTTTTTTTTGTGTGATTAATTTTATATCATTTAATTTTTTTTATATAAACTTATTTTTATTAATTTTTTACATCAAAAAAAAAAAGAATTAACCTAGTTTGTTTTCTTTCTTTTAAACTTATTCATAATTAATAAAATACAAACAAATAATAATAAATATTTTTGATCATTTTTTTAGAATAGGTTTTATCTTTTTTCTTTTCATGTAAATACATTTCATTTCATACTTTGTTGATTTTATTTTTATAAAATTGCCATAGCTTTATATTAAATCGCACAAAAATTCGATTTGGTTGTATTGTTTGATATTTGGACATTGCTATTTCATTTGATTCATCCCCTGTCGTAACAATTGTACCCCCATTCCCGAACATTTTGTAATAGCGTAGAATTTCAATTCCGGAAATTGACTGTTTTCCATATACTGTATAGTAACTAGGCATGTATGGCAAGATTCAAAATCAATCGCTAGATGACCTAATCAAAGAATGAAATAACTTGAAACCAACACACTTTTTCACACGCGTACCTCTAGGGTAACCTCGCTCGTTGCCTCGGAAATACAATCATGTCCCTCGAATATGAGACACTTTAGCAAATGACCCTTCAATAAGCAAAGATCATAGTCCCTCGATGACCCTCGATGTTGCCTTCGATCAAAACGATCTCGTCCCTTACAAAATTGCTAAAGCTTCTCACAAGTTGCCTTCAATGATTGTAAAATTGACCCGCGCCTGTCCCTTCACATCCAATGGTGGGGATTCTTACCAAATCAATGGTAAGATAGCACCATTAAAAGGAAGAAGAAAAGAACAATTTAAGACCTTTCGAGTAGATAGATTCGCTCTTAGTTACTCGCTTGCTCACGACAAAACTTTTTACATCTACACTCTCATTTCAAAACATTTTCAAAAGACAAAACGTTTTGTATACATTCTTATAGAGACGAGAACCATTGCAAAACCTCTTTTCAAAACACTTTTCGAAACATGATTCACAAACACATCTTTGAACAACTTTTCGAAACAAAACTTTGTACACGTTCTTATAGAGACGAGAACCATTACAAAGAGATTTTTCAAAATACTTTCAAATTCCACACCACAAGCACACAATCAAATGAAAGCAAGTGATCTAAACGAGTAACTAAGAGCCCATGGAAAACCATGGATGAAAAGGGCGCTAATACCTTCCCTTTTCATAATCTACCCCCCCGAACCCGAGAAAATTCTCGAAAGGTCTTTCCTGTGCTTTTTTTACCTTTCCTTTTGGATAAAAGAAAAGTCGATGGCGACTCTTGCTAACCGCACAAGTGCGAACGAAACGCAAAACATCTAGTCAGTTCTCCCACCGCATCACAACACCCTTTTCATCCATGGTTTTCCATGGGATCTTAATCACTTGCTAGATCACTTGATTTTGTTTGAAATTGTGTTTTGTGTGGTTTTTGAAAGTATTTTGTAAAGTGGCCATTGTTTAGGCAACTTTTGTAATGATTCTCGTTCATAAGAATGTATACAAAGATGTTGATCTTTTGAAAATGTTTTCAAGTTTGTAAGATGTTTTGAAAGTGTAGGTGTTTTGAAAATAGCAAGGACGTCTTGTTTTGAAAGTGAGAAAGTAACTAGGAGCATTCTACCTACTCAAAAGTCTTTCATGTTCATTTCCTCTTTCCTTTGACATTGTTATCTTACCATTGATTTGGTAAGTAACCCTATCTTTGGATGTAAACGGGACGGGCATGGGTCATCGTATAACCATGATTTATGTTGCAATGTATCTTAGCATTCTCTTTTAAGGACTAAGATCATTTGAAAGGCAACATAGATAGCGTCATCGAGGGATTATGATCTTATATTTTGCTTGTTTTTGCTAAGATACCTCACATGCGTAATATGGCCATTTTGTAAGGCAACCAAGTGGATTTTACCCTAAGGGTGCTTGTGTGCAAGTGTATTATTTTTCATGCTTGGTGTTGTCTTTGATTAGGGTTTTCTAATTGATTGGTTTTAGTCTTTCCATACAAACCCTAATTACTAGCATTTGTATATAAAGCGATAAATTTCGGAATTTAAAATTACTATACTATTACAATACTTGTGGGAGGGGGTGTATAAATTACAAATGGGGATTGCTAGAAAATAAACCTAATTATCTATTACAACCATATCGAATTTGGATAAATAATGTACAAAAATGAATAAATATACAAGAATATAAAATGGAAAGAAAATGGACTTTTATTTGGATTTTTTAGGAAAAGGGGGTTTTGTTTTAACCTAGTTAACTAAAAGAAAAATAATTAATTAAATTAGTAAAAAGTAAAACCTAAATTTACTAGGAAAAGAACTTAAATAAAACCCTAATCTATTAATTGACTAAAAAAGAAATTAAGTTTATAAGAAGAATATTTTTGGTATTTTTGTCTTAAAAATAATTTATAGTATTATAAAATATTTTTGGTCTTTTTATATTTTAAAATAATATATTTAAATTGTGTAATAGAAAATAATTAAAAAAAACCTAGTTTCTAATTTAATTTACAATCAATTAGTAAAATAAATAAAGTATGATTAAATAAAATAATTTTTGTGTAAAAAAATAAATAAACTATATCAAAATATAAATCTAATGTTATTATATTTTTTCTGATTTTTTTAGTATTAGATAAAATATTTAAGAAAACAAATAAATAAAAATTTGAGAAAAAGAAAATAAAATGGGTCAGGGTGTGAATAGCCATCTAGGGGGTCAGAAGTAAAAAAAATAAAGCCCAAGGGGATGAGGCCCAGCGCTGCCAAAAAAGTCAGAATATGTGAAAAATATGAAGAAAAATCACAAAAGGTCACGCTGGGGCTTGAACCCAGGACCTAAGGGTGAACAGGCACGCGCTTTACCACTGGGGTGGCTATACATCCGTTCATATAAACAAAACAACAAATATATGATAGAAATCAAGTCCATGGCTTGAACTTCATCTTCAACCTCACGCCTAGCCAGAGTACCTGCGTCTTGTTCATCTCTCATCCATTTGCAAAAATGTAAACATGAATCTTATAGCAAATTTCCTCACGATTTCAGAAATGCAAAGCAATAAAATTATAGATCAAACACAAGCATGAATTTTAATGGCCCTAATCTGAACCCTAAAAATTTCAGAAACTTCAATCTTAAAATTCTCTAAGCTCAAGCAATATAAATGAAAACTATGGACATGGTTAGCTCCAGGGCAATGTCTTTCTATTTAGTGATTGTCTTTCTATTTAGTTCATCTGTAAATGGTAGTTACGTTCAAATGCATATGTTTAAAAATAAATCATTGGACATTTTTGTAAACAAAACATAAGAGTAAAGAAAAACAGATAGCTTTGTACTTCCAAAGGGATATCTTTGTATTGACTTTGAGTAAGTGTTTTTGTACAACGAAACAAACATTCTAGTAAGATAATGTCGTCATAAAAAATGAAAATTTGATACAAAGAAAAGATAGCTATGTGAAATAATCCCATGGGATTCCCATTCTGCTATAGCCTTCGTGTCTCTGAGCATCTTATCTATTTGTTGCCTTGTGCAAAGCTGATTGAATTGATCAAAACCGTCGAGTTTGCAGGTTGTCCGTAAGGTGATCCAACAGGACATAATCATACCCTTTAATTCCCTAACTTTTTCCTGGACCTCCCTTTCGGGTTTTCAGTCCATCGGGATACCCTTTTTTGCCCAAGCCGCCCTTTCGGGTTTTCATCTTGCCGGGTGTATAGTTTTTTTTTTGTTCTATCCCTAATTTTTGCCCGAACCTTTTTGGTTCACTGGGATGCCCTTGTTTGGCCTAGGTGTGTCAATCTAGCGGGTCTCTTATGCGTAGTATCTTTTGACTATGTCCGTGTTCACGGGGTGCGGCAGGTCGTCTCCATCCATAGTGGTTAAGATTATTGCTCCACTAGAGAATATGTTTTTGATCACAAATGGTCCTTCGTATGTAGGAGTCCATTTTCCCCTGGGATCACCCTGCGGTAGTATGATACTTTGATCACCAGATCCCCAACTTGATACACTTGGCGTCTGGCATTTTTGTTGAAAGCCTTGATCATCTATTTTTGATACATTTGACCATGACAGACAGCAGTAAGCCTTTTCTCATTAATCAAGTTCAGTTGATCAAGTCGAGTCTGGATCCAATCGTCTTCATTCAGCTTTGCATCCTTCATAATTCTCAGAGAGGGGATCTGGAACTCAATAGGCAAGACAACCTCCATGTCATATACCAGAGAGTAGGGTGTTTCCCGGGTTGATGTGTGTGTCGTGGTACGATAACCGTGGAGAGCGAATGGTAGCATCTCATGCCAGTCTTTGTACGTGACTGTCACAAATACACACCTAAAAACAGAAAGACAGTTTCTAATTACTTTAAGAAATGGGACAATAACTAAAGGTCATCCACAAAATCCTCGCAGATTTTTTCCCCGGCAGATACCTTCTCCAGCAAGTATAGAGGCAGGGGCATTCTACTACAAGGTCACTGCCATATTCTCAGTATGCAGCCTAATGATGTCAGGTGTTCTCATATCCCCAGCAGAGTAAGAATCTTCAAATTAGTGCTCCAACAAAAGATCCCCCAGTGAAGTCTCCAAGCTTCTTGGGATTCCCCAGCAGGATTTCACAAAATATCCAAGCAGTGCACGGAGTTTACCTTCCTCAACGGGGTTTATTTCTCTAACAACGAAAGTTCATCTCCTAGCATTTCAACTTCAACAAATATGAAGACCTACATTCTTCACCCCCAGCAACAGTCAGGGATTTATTTTCCCTAACTCGATAATACAACAATGGAACAACTGACATGTTCATACATTGCAATCATACATCATTTCTACAAAAATCCTTTCATGTGTAGCACAAATGCATATATCATAATCTCATTTATTTTGAAAGCATCATGCAATTCATAAATCATGACATCACATGAAACTGACTTTACCTTTCCAGGTTGAGGTCGCAGATAGACAGACACTATCAACGTATACAACATGTCAAAGATTAATGCCTGAAACCAGACGGGAAAACTATCTACACAACCAAGTGGTATGAAATCCCGAAGAAAGACGGGTTTACCAACAAATACAACAGGCCACTGATTAATGCCCGAAACTGGACGGGGAAACTACCTATGTGATCAACAAAACAAGCCCCAGATTAATACCTATAACAAGTCATGAGAACTATCTATGGACAGCTGATTATAGATTAACACCCGAAACAAGCCAGAAAAGCTATCTACATGAGGAGATTGAAGATTAACACCTGTAACTAGCCAGGAAAACAATCTTTCTTTCTCAGGTCAGAGATTACTACCTGTAACAAGCCAGGACAACTATCTCAAACGACCGACAAAAACAAGTTCTAGATTGATACTTGTAATCAAACAGGACAACTATCTGTGGACGGTCGACTATAGATTAATACCTATAACAAGCCAGGAAAGCTATTTGCATGAGGAGATCAGAGATTAATACATGTAACCATCCGGGAAAACTATCTCAATGACCAACAATTTTTAAGTTCCAGATTAATACCTGAAACCAAACAGAACAACTATCTGCGAGCAGCTGATTGTAAATCAACACCTGAAACCAGACAAGAAAACTATCTACATGACCAGACGGAGCAATCTTACACAGGATCTTTCTCATATATCTCCAGATGCAAGTTAACACGGACTCATCCTGGAACAGCCCTATACATACCCTTTCTAATATATTCTCAAATGACGGTTAATTCCATTATCCCCAGCAAGTTACTGTGAAGCATGGATTTCAACCAGAAAACAACCAAATTTCATCTCTCCAGAGATAACTCTTCAGCAAAGCCTTGGGCAACTGAAGCTCCTAGACTCTATTCCCCCACAGAGTTTTCCTCAAGCAGGAGAACAACAGAAACCCACATTCCCCAGCGGACTCCTCCTCAGACAGCAGGAACAGGAACCTCAAAGGGACCATGTGTGAAATCAACATCTATTTTGGATGGCATCTTTAAGCCCATCTCCGAAAACTCTGTCATCTTCTCTAAATGGCATCTCTAAGACCATTCCCGTCATCGTCAACTAACAATGTTATTTCATGCGAGTGCAAATTTCTGGGCACTCAAGTGTTCAATCATCTTCCACCTTTAGATCACGAAAGGCAGACAAGCCAATCTAAATCCCCAGATTTAAGAAGATTGAACAGGGGCAGCTGTTGTACCCCAAAATTTTCCCTCTCACATTTTCCAAGATTTTTTACTATATGGGTGGTTACAAGCACTTCATGAAATAAAAATAAAATTTTTGAGATGACCAAGGTGTCTTTCGATTGGCATTTTGACAGGCTTCAATTGAGAACCTAACCTCCTTCAAGCTTGCTTCAAATTTCCAAGCTTAGATTGAAGCCTTGGCCTTTTGCTTGTTTGTTGTATACAAGCTTCGACTGGGCACGTGTTTCCTTTAAAACAACCTTCTTCGATTCAAAATGGAAGGGCCTCCTGTTAGTGCTCCTTCGATTCAGAAGTTAGTAGCTTCCTACTGGCTTCTTTCGATTCAGAGGGCATTGGCTTCTTACTGGTTTGTTTCAATTCACAAGGCAGGAACTTCCTTCATGCCAGCAGGCACAAGGCAATGGCCTCCTGCATACATTCTTCAATTGCACCATTGGCTTTACCTTCTTGTTTGATTCATAATGCAATGGTTACTTGTATGCCTGCTTCGATTGAGCCAGGGCCTCTGCAGGTTTGTCTTGATGACTACCTGCATGCAAGCTTGATTCCTGCTTCATTTGGGCATTTTATTTCTTTGGAGAAAGCTTGATTCCTGCTTCGTTTGGGCATTTAATTTCTTTGGAGCAAGCTTAATTCCTGCTTTGATTGGCCATTTGATTTCTTTGGAGCAAGCTTGATTCCTGCTTCGACTAGGCAAATACTCCCTTTGTGCGTGCCTTCAGCGCATAAACCAAGAATCCCCTACAAGTTTGTTTCAATTCACCAGTAATGAACTCCTGCATACCAGCTTCGATTAGGCGTTGATTATCCTTCTATCAAGCCTAGTTCACAAAGCTCTCATTGGGCAAAAGGCCCATCAGCTTGTCATTAGTGCACATATGCCTCTTCATGCTTGTTTGGTCTATTAGGAAAAAAAGCTTCTTCATGCTTACCTTGGTTTCACAAGGAAAAAATCAATCAGCATGCCTTCGATTCACAAGGAAAAAGGCCCCCACTTTAGCTTTCCTTCAGCATACAAGGCCAAGACTACTTCAGATTTGCCTTCGATCCACCAGGAAAAAACCTTCCTTCGACCCACAAGGTATTGGCTACCTTTGTGCCAGCTTCACCTAGGAAATGGCCTCTTTTACACTTGCTTTTACCTGCCTCATGGTAGAATCCACAAGGCATGGTCTGCCTTTGTGCCAGCTTCGACTGGGCAATGGTCCCCTTGAAACAGTTGTACACACTTCAACACGCATGACAACCCCTTCGAAGGCGCATTCATGTAGTCCCTTCGAAGAAGCATTCATTGGTCATTTCGAAGGACACATGATTATTGAAAACAAGTTTACTTTGTGATAGGTCTTGGTCTTGCATGTGGCCAGGCCCAGGCCTCTTATGCAATGGCACTCGAAGGTGGTGACAAAGAAGGTTTTTGATTAATCAGATTGAAGTTTTCGTTTAAGTTGTTTAAATCAAGCAGCTAGTTGAGTAGGGACACAATAGAAGAGGCCCTAATGATGAGACTTGAGCCATTCAAATGACACACATTGGTGGCCCATTCTAAGAGGGCACAAGGCATACGTATGGACCATTCAAAAGACCCATTCGAAGGATATACAAGAGTTTCAATCGAATGGCAGGGACTGAAGGCATTCGAAATCCATTGATGTCCACATTCATTTAAATTAAAAAAAGAGACAAGAATTCCTTACTGTTGTACCCCAAAATTTTCCCTCTCACTTATCAAGAATTTGCTCACAAGATCTCCTTTGGCTCAAGACTGCACTAGGGTAAATCAGCTCAAGACACCTCCTTAAGCATTGATGACCAAAATTAGGGTTTGAGATTGCACAAGGATATTTGAACTTCCAATGCCCCATATTACTTTCATGGATCATTATGGACCCTCAATATTACTCATGTCAAGTTTCAAGCTTTGGATCACACTTTTGCTCAATCAATTGAGCAGTTGACCTAAAAATCAATTGTATTACGAAAAAGTCAATTGTGGCCAATTTACAGTCAAACTTCATAATTTTTGAGCCACATCAACATTTTAAACTCATATGTATCATTTGATCAAGTTTGTACCACAATTCCTCAAGAAATTTGATCAAATCTTCAAAAGGGCAAAATGGTCAAAATTAGGGTTTTGACTGGGAAAGGACAATTTCTGATTTTTGAACTAGCAAATGATCAATTTGTTTAAGGCATGATCTCAAGGGTAAAATTGCATCATTTTGACCTAATGACATGGCTCAAAACATTGCTCAAGTCTAATGGATTAACAGATGAATTTTTAGTCAACTGATCAAAAGTCAACTGTATACTGAAAAGTCAAACTTTGACTTTTTAGTAAAAATCAAATGTCAAAGATCACAATTCATTAAAGCATGCCAAAATATGAAACTTATTCATCAATAAATCAAAAATTCAAGATTTCATTTTGAAAAGTTAAAATTTCTAAACTTGGAAATTTTTCTAATTGTTGAAAATTTTTTATTTTTTCACAACTTTGAGCAAAATTTTCACCATGATGCAAGATGATTCAAAAGAAAATTTCAACATGAAAGTTATAGATCTCCATGAAATATACAACATTGCTTTACACAACTCCTTCCAAAAGGTCTTGGATCTCAAGTTATAATTTTAAGAACACATGGTCATGAAACAAAACACTTAGTGAAATTTTGCCCTAATTTGATCAGGATTTTAACCTAACTTCATGGAACTTTTTCATATAGTTCCAATGGGAATTGTCAAAATTGTTTCAAATAAGGGTTGTATAGAACATTACAAGATTTCCAAAATGTCCAAGAACTCCTTGAGATCATTTTTGAGTAGGGAGAATCGAAAAGATGAAGTTAGGGTTTTCACACTTGAATTACAAGTCATTTTGTGATGAACAAGATTCAAAATTCAAACTTATGTTGCATAACCTCTACTTTTCAGGCCTCAAACTTGTTAGGAACTCCATAATTAATTTCTTACACAGCTGTTAGAGGTCTCAATTCAAGAATTCAATGCAAGGCCATGCTTTATATCCATTTTGGGAAGAAAGTGCAGAATGCCATTTTGATAAAGTAGCTTTTTGCATAAAACTTGTTCTTGAGCCTTGCAATTGTTCTCTTCTGATCATGCATGTCTTATAACTCAATAGCAATTGATCTCAACACTTACAATCACCCATCTCATGCTTGTACTACACACTGAAACTTGATTTCCCACTTTTCTTCAAAATCAAGTAACATAGCAATCAGCCTATAACTTGTACTTCTGACTCTCTCAAGCACTAAGACCTTTTTCTTATACATACACAAGTTATTTGACACAAATCCTACACATGTTTGAGCCCTGAAAACACCAAGAACACAGAATCACCAAAAACACCTCAAAACTTGCCATTTCTGAGTTTTGAATCCAATCTCCAAATTTGCTCGTGCGTTTCTTGGCCTTTTACTTTAAAAAGCTTCTAAATAACATACACAAACAATTCCAATACCTGCAACACCATTGTAACACCTCCATCATCATCCACCATTTTCAAAAACAGCACCTTGCACCTTGACTTCTCCAGAACTCCTCAGGCACTTTCAGCTTAAGCTAAGCATCACATTATCTTCCTGGGAACTTGAGTAAGCTAATCAAATCATTGGAACTCACTAAAAGCTACTCAAACTCAAAACACGATACCCTCTTGCAAGGTAAGTTATCTTAACTTTGAACTTTTCATACAAGGATCATTAATGGTTTATTTGTGAATGAAAAATGTAGATATCATTGCCCTGAAGCTAACTGTTGTACCCCAAAATTTTCCCTCTTATTTTATCAAGATTTCCCCTCACAAGACTCTTTGAACTCAAGACCAAATTAGGGTTTGCTCTGCTCAAGACATCTCCTTGCACTGATGACCTAAATTAGGGTTTGAGTTTGCACAAGGAATTTTGGACTTCTAATGCCCCGTGTGACTTTCATACTTCATGTTGGACTCATAAGATTGCTCATACCAAGTTTCAAGCCTGGAATCAAATTTTTGCCCAGTCAATTGGACAGTTGACCTAGAAATCAGTTGTATTGGGGAAAAAGTCAATTGTGGCCAATTTACAATCAAACCTCATGATTATTGGTCCACATCAACATTATAGGCTCATATGTACCATTTGATCAAGCTGGGACCACAACTCCTCAAGAAATTTGATCAGATCATCAAAAGGGCAAAATGGTCATTTTTAGGGTTTTGACTGCAGGAGGGCAATTTCTGATTTTTCACCTAGGCAATGGAAAATTGGGTTCAAGAATGGATTCAAATACTCAATGGCATCATATTGACCTAATCACAAGGTTCAAAAGATCTCAAAAGCATTGGATTGACAGATGAATTTTCCAGTCAACTGATCAAAAATCAACTGTAGACTGAAAAGTCAAACTTTGACTTTTTGGTCAAAATCAAGTGCCAAGGGTCATTTTCCATCAAGATGAGTCAAAAAATGAAACTTGTTCATCAAGAAACCTAATTTTGCAAATTAGGGTTTAAGATTGAAAAATTTCATAACTTAGAATTTTTCTAAGTTATGAAATTTTCTCATTTTTTCCCAACTTTGTCCAACTTTTTCACCAGGATGCAATTGGATTCAAAAAAAATTTCCAACATGAAAGTTGTAGTCTTCCACAAAATCTACAACTTTTATTCACAAAGTTTTCCAAAAATATTCTTGTATCTCAAGTTATGATTTTTGGAATAAGGGTCCATGAAACTTTTAACTTAGTGAAATTTTGCCCTAATTTAGGCAGGATTTTGACCTATCTTCATGGCAATTTTTCACATAGTTACAATTGGAATTTCAAAATGCATTTCAAATATGGATTGTATATCATGTTACAAGCTTTCCAAAATGTCCAATAACTCTCCAAAATCATTTGTGGTTAGGCAGAATCGAAGGTTTGAATTTGGCAAAAAGTCACTTTGATCCATGGCATTTTTCACTATGTTACAAGTTGCAATTTATGTCCAACTTCATTTGTACTTGAATACAGGTCTCTAAACCCTTCTACACTCAAAAATTAAATGCAAATTCAATGGATTGAAGCTTTGTTCTGATCAATAGAGGTTTACACAAGGGTTTAATCCATTTTTGGCAAAAAGTGAACATTGTTATTTTCATAAAGTCAACTTTATGTCAACTTACTTCCCTTGAGCCTTGGACCCCTCTCTTTGAAGCAAACAAGTTCCATAAACTTATGCAAAGGACAACCACTTTGTGCAGCTAAGAAAGAGGCCTGTACAGGCTCTTTGCTTGGTCACTTCATACCTTTCTTAAAAAATAAGTCAATGTGCAAAAGTCTACACAACACTTCCATCTGTTATAACCAAGCTTGGTAACCATTTAAAACAAGTTTTGCATATTTCCTTGAGCCAGAAACATGAGCTATCCACATCCCAAGCCTTCCAAAACACAAAAACACATTCTTCTTGCAAAACAGGGAAGTTTCTGCATTTTTGTTTCCATCTCACAAACTACTCGTGCGTTTTGCCCCAAACCTCTTCCAATACATTCCATATAACCCACCTAAGCTATCCTAACCATTGGCCATTGACTGTAACTCCATTTGCAAGCTTCACCATTTCTGATTTCAGCTTGTGCAGGTTGACTTCTACAGGCTTATTCAAGCAAGCTCAAAGCAAACAAAGCATTGGGGAAGGTCAGAGGAAGTTCAGGTAAGCTCACAAACATCTCAGGCCTCACTGAAAACCCCTGCATTGTCATACTCGAGTTCAACTGAAATAGGTATTTTCCAACTTTCTATCTCTCTATTTAGGAATCATTAGGCTTAGGTTTGTGAATAAAAAATGTAGTACTCATTGCCCTTAAGCTGTACATATGCATAGATTTCATTTAAGTTAACTGTGTTGAGAGAATTTGATTGATGAACTTCCTGAAAAAGTTAGGTTAGAAATTAGGGCCAGAGAAATTCTCTCTGGTCTTTGAGAGTTAGATTAAGTTCTTTATATGGTTGGAATCGTGTGATTATGCTTTACAACTTTCATGTTACAAGTTTTTGTTTTTAAGCATTGAAATAGGAGATACGAAGTTGAACTCAGAACGCGCGTTTTTGTTTAAACGAAGGTTGAAGATGAAGTAGCTGGGTTGGGCCTGGCTATTCCTTGCTTTTGACACCCCCTGACCTACTTCTCACACCCCTTTGGCCCATTATTTTATATTTTTATATTTTTCTATTTCTTTTTCATTTCTGACTTTATTTTATTTTTTCTAAACTTAAAAAACTACCAAAAATATTTTCATAAATTTTCATATTTTATTTTATTATTTTTATTATTTTTTTAGACATAGAAATAATTATTAAATAGTATATACTTTTATTTTCTTTAATTAAAAAAACTTGAAAATAACACATAAAAATATTATATTCTTATTTTTATTATTTACATACTTAAATAATATTTTTTCTAATATATCTTTTTTATTTTTTGACATTTGTATATATTTTATTATTTTATTTTATTGTACATAATTAATATATATACTTTCTTAAAACAAATTAGGGTTTCCACCCTTAATGAAAATAATATTTTATTTTCTTATTTTTTTACACATTCAATATTATATTTTTACATGCATAAAAATAATACAAAAAACATTTTTTGCATATTTATAATAAATTGTATATTTATTTAATTGTCTATTTAAATATTATTTATTATTTGCACAATTAATTCAATTTGGTTGTAATAATTTTAGGGTTTCAATTTCTTGCAAATATCCCATATTCAAAATTGTACCCCCCCCCCCCCCCCCCTCCCTATATCAAAGTTGTAATAGCTTAGATTTATTTTTACGCACTTTATGCTTTCAAATATGCCATGATAGAGATTAGGGTTTGTATGCAATATTCAAAATCAAAACAAATAGCTAGACCTAATACAAGACATAAAAGCATGTAAATTGATAACACAATGCACACACACACACCCCTAGAGTTTCACCCACTTGTTGCCTTTAAAATGGCCATGGTATGCATGTTGAGTATCTTGGCAAAACAAAAACAAAACAAAAGATCATAGTCCCTCGATGACGCTATCTTTATTGCCTATACAAAATGATCTAGTCCCTCAAAAATTTGCTAAGATACTTAGCACTATTGCTATCATGGTCAATATGATGACCCGCGCCTGTCCCGTTTAACATCCAAATACAAGGTTGTTTACCAAATACAATGGTAAAACAACTATGTAAAAGGGTTAAAGATGTGTAGGAAAGATCTTTGAGTAGATAGGGTAGACAACTCTTAGTTACTTGAACAAAGCTTACAAACATCCTTGCTATTTTCAAAAACATATCACAACATAATTTCAAAACATTTCCCTAAACAAACTTTCAAACATTGAAACATATTTTCAAAAGACAAACACCTTTGTATACATTCAAACAAGATTCATTACAAAGGTTGCCTAGACAAAATGCCTCTTTTTTAAAACATTTTCAAAACCACACACAAAGCACCATTTCAAACAATTGAAAAACAAAAGCAAGTGATCTAAACAAATAACTAAGAGCCCATGGATAACCATGGATGAAAAGGGTGCTTGAACCTTCCCTTTTCATAATCTACCCCCCGAACCCAAGAAAACATCTCAAAGGTCTTTCCTGTGCTTTTTGACCTTTCCTTTGGATAAAATAAAAAGTTGGTGGCGACTCTTGCTAAACTGAAACATTTGCGAACACAAACACAAAACCTCAAGTTAGTTCTCCCACTGTATCACAGAACTGGCGACTCTGCTAGGGAAAATTGCAAGAGTGGGGTTACCTTAGGGTTTTAGATCACCTTTATATGCTTATTTTGCTTGACTTGATTGCTTTACATTTGGTTCTATTGTTTGGGTTTGAAATCCTCTACCCGGATTTGGGAAACATTCATAGGTAAATAGCAATACATTGTGGAAACTATGCGGGATATATCGACATGGTTGAAGTAATAGCTATATTAGTGTGATATATTTGTGGGTACCGGTAGCCTTTGAGTTAATAAAAGAGAATACGGGGCCGCTGAGTGATGTCATGAATCACTAATGGACTTTTAGAACCTTTACTTGACCATCTTGGCCTTTTTTAGGGGTAGTGAGATGACCGGCTTTGGTGCAATCCGAAGTTGGTAGATACTCGATACTACACTCATTGAGGGTTGTTTTCTTGGAATATTTCGGTCACCAGTTAAGTGGCTAAACTGAAACAATGAACACGGAAAATAATCTAGTGATATTGAGCTCCTTAGAACCCGGTTATTATGTATAGGACAGGTTGAGCCAACTAAACTTCAAGAGGGTACTTACCTATGAAACCCCATGCAAGCTTGAAACTAGGAACTTGTGTGATTTGCTTGTACATACACTTGTGCGTACATCATGAAGCATCATATGCATCCACTAACCATTTTAAGGGTTTGGATCTTCATCTTTGCTCCTGTTTTGTAGGTTATGGAATCACTTCGCAGAAAAACCATGCAGGTCAACCTTGTGAGAATCCCTCCTTAACTCAAGGAGTTCGCTTCCAAGATTCCAGAGAATTATCCCTTCACTGAAAGACATGGTAGACTTCTCAACTTGGTCAACTCCAACATTGAAGAAGACATGGTGAAAGTTCTCTTCCAGTTCTTTGACCCCCTACACCACTGCTTTACATTTCCTAATTACCAATTAGTGCCTACTTTGGAGGAATTTTCCCAACTCCTAAGGATTCCTATTCTCCATCAACTACCCTACAACGGTACGGAAAGAGATCCAAAGCCTGAAGATGTTGCTCAAGCCCTACACTTGCAACCATATGATGTCAAAGGTCATTGGGAAACCAGAAGTGGTGTCAAGGGTTTCTTGGCAAAGTTTCTATTTGAGAAAGCTCAAGAATGCTGGAATTCATTGGACTTAAAAGCTTTTGAGGAGATCGTATCTCTTCTCATCTATGGGTTGGTCTTATTCCCAAACCCTGACCAGCTTATAGATGTAAGTGCTGTCAGATTTTCATATCTCGGAATCCTGTGCCTACATTGCTTGGGGACATCCTACACTCACTTCACACACGAACAATGAGGAAACGGGGTGTTCTCATGTGTTGTACTCCTCTTCTAGCAAGGTGGTTTATTTCTCACCTTCCCCAATCAATTTTGAAGAATGAGCAAGTGTTGTACCCCAAAATTTGCCCTCCCATATTCTCCAAGATTTGTCAAGTCAAGGTCACAAAATTCCCCAAGGGCTATGCAGTTCAACTGTCTCCTATACAGTCAAAACTAGGGTTTGTGTTCTGATCAAGAAATTGAAGATTTCAAAGGCCCAATCAAGTCTCATATGCCTACAAAGATGGTCAAGTATCCTCATGTCAAGTTTCAAGGCATTCAGCTCAAAATTGCACAGTCAAAACCCTAGATTGCACTACAGTCAACTATAGGGGCAAAATGGTCATTTGGCAGTCAAAAGTTCAAATTTTTGGTCAACATATCATTTTGAAGCCACAAACATCATTTGATCAATGCTTGATCATGATTCTCAAAATTTGGCTCAGAAATCATCAAAGATGCAAAAGTTACTATATTTGGACAGTTGAAAAAGTCAACTGAAATTGACCAGGGCATAACTTTCACATGGATTATCAGAAAAATTCCATCCAAAGCTCATTTTGAAGAGAAAGACATTTCCTACAACTCATCTTCATACTTCAAGCCCAAGAAATGCTCTCACAAAAAGTTATCAATTTCAACATTATAGGTCATTTTCAAAAGTCAACAAAAAGGGACTTTAAGTCAAAGGCCATAACTTGAGATTGGTAACTCAAAATTACATGGGACCAAAGTCATTGGTTAGAGGACTCAAAGACCTTTCCAAAATGTCCAAGAACATGTGAAAAGCGTAAAAATTGAGCAAGTTATGCCTTGTGGAAGTTGGGAAATTTTTGGGAATTTTGAAAAGTCAACTTTGATCCAAATGACCTAAAAATGCAAATGGGTCCATTTTTCTTCCGTGATTCATCATTCTAACCCTATGCACGACCATTAGGCCCAAAGGGAAGTATTTTCTCATTTTTTAATTATTTATTTGAATTTATATTAATATTAATTCATTTAAATTATTTAAATATGTAGAAAATATAAACTTAACCTAAAAAAATCTTTTTGTGCACATTCTACTCTCAATATTTCGTGCTTGTTCAATTATGGAAAGTTTTGGTGTGATTGGAGCATGATTGAACCAAATACACATGAAAAAAGATTCAAAAAGATCTTACAAAATCAATTATCCAAAATCATTATGGCCATGGATATTGTTCAATTTTATTGACCTAATGCCTTCACTATATGATCAGGAATCAACCCTAATGGCCATTACACAAAAAGCTGCGCATAAGAATACTATACAAACTTGAAAAATTGTCCATAAAGTCAAGAACTGAAAAGCATTCAAGAGGTGGTTTTAAGCCCTAACATTCATCCAAAAAGCTTCCTCGTGGACTCTTGAGCACATTCCAATCAGAAATCATCACCAAAGCTCCAAAAATTGGTAGATAAAACTCAGACTGTACCTCAAAATTTCTGAAATCGTGCATCATAATTTAAGCATCATTTGCACTTTTTGTTTGTTGATCCATGTTTGTTATGAAATTCTGAGACTAACCATCATATTTAATTGAGTTTTCGTGCGCCATATACAGATTTGCCATTATTGTGTTCTAGGGTTTTCACGAGCTTTGATTTGGGCATTTCGTAATACTGTAAAATTGAGACTCATCAGTACCATAACCAAAACCAGCGCGATTGGACGATCATTCTACAACCCTCGCGCCTAATTTATATGCAATGAGGGGTTATTCGCTATTATTGGATTAGGCTTGTTTTGAGGGGGTTCAAAACCCCCGTTAAACGTTTTCTATTTTTTCAGGGAAACAAAGCAACGAAGACGAAGATGTCGTGTCACATGGGGATAGGTCAATTCAAAATCTCGCGCGCGTTTCAAAGAGCACTAACCTTTTTCTTTTATAATAATTATTGACCATTATATATTAATTGAAACTCAAGTGCTTCAGTGGCAGGCGTATTCCATTGCATTATCCAAGACCTGGGTTCGAGTCCCAGGTCTGTGTAAATCTCATACTATTTTTCAATACTAATTCCTATGCAGCACTTCCATTGCAAGATCTTCATGCACGCCCAGAAATCACCATCCACGCGTCCCACCAATTCAAATCAAAGGCTTGGATACAAGGAACATGCTAGGTCCAGGTCAACGCTGGCACACAAAATTGGAAAAGTCAAACGGGTTTCAAGCCATTGGGCCAGAAATGCTAGGCCTATACCTCCTAAATTGGGGTCTACCCCCCCCCCCCCCCTGGTTTGCTAATTTTATTTTTCTTATATCTTTTTAATTATTATTTTATTTGTTTTGTTGTTTTAATTCAATAATTATTTATTTTTTTTACAAAATACAAAAACATCATAAAATCAGAAAAGGCAAAAAAATATATAATATTTATTTATTTCAATTATTTTTTGTATAAACTAATATGTAAATTATTTAGTTTAATTAGGTTTTTAACTTTAATTCCTTTTAATAAAAATCCAAAAAATATAGAATTAGGTTAATTGATAATTTTTATACCTTTTTAATTTTCTTTTTTCTTATCACAATATTACTTATTTATTTATTTATTTTTATAATCAAATGTACATAAATAAATTAGGATTTAAATTAGGTTAAATTTCAATATCTTTCATAATAAACTTAAAAAACATTAGAATTAGGGTTTACATCAAATTTTTTTTAGTTTTAATTAATTCTTTTTCTTTTAAATCTTAAAAAAACACAAAAATACTAAAAAAACATTTAATTTTTCAGTTTTAATTGTAATGTCTTATTAATTTAATTTTTTGCAAAAGGGTTCAACGCCCATGTTTATAATTTAATTATTTAATTTGCGCATTTATTTTATGTCATTTATTATAATTATGTAATTCTCCCAAAGCATTGTAATTTTAAATTTCTCGCACTTTTATTTATCGCTTTATTTATTTTCCGCTAAATTGGGTCCGGTTTAATTTTGGCGATGTGGACCCGCGCCCTTTGTAATAGCCTTAGATTTATTTTTCGCAAACTTTATAACTGTTAAATATGCATGCAAGAATGAATGGCCCTAATTAAAATCAAGCGTAGATCACCAATAACCTGACAAGACAAAAATAAATGAATCTGACACACAAATCACACACCACCCCTAGGGTACGCCTCACTGTTGCCTTGCCTCGAAAGGTGATCGTCGAGTAGAGGATGTCTTAGTAAGTCCTCATGATCCGGGAACCTGGCATGAGGGTAGCTTCTAAGGTGTCTTCCCATTGCTCCGGTGATCACCATGTCCCGAACCTCGAATTGACCCGAATACCTCCAACGGTGGTGCTACCTACCTCTTAATGGTGGGATGGCACTACTTTAAAGGACATTTACCCAGACGAATTCCTTAGGGTAGGTAGGTTCTCGTAGATACTTGCTCTCTTCAAAAACAAAACAAATAATACTTTTCACCAACACATTTTCAAAAGCTTTCAAAACAAACTTTTCAAACACTCTGACGTACGAGTCGAACTGAAATTTTTCAAAGAAACTTTTTAAACCCACAGTTGAAAAGCAAACAAACCATTTTTTGAAAACACATTGAGCAAGTATCTAAGAGCCCATGGATAACCATGGATAGAAAGGGTGCTAACACCTTCCCTTTCTATAACCTACCTCCCGAACCGTTAGTAAATTTCTTAAAAGGAATTTTTCTGTGCTTTTGTCCTTTCCATTTGGAGAAAATAAAAGACGGTGGCGACTCTTGCTTCCGCGACATTTCGCGAACCAGTGTTAAACAGTCAGTTCCAGATCCACCGATCACAGAACTGGCGACTCTGCTGGGGAACATCTTATAAAGTGGGGTGTACCTTAGGACTAAGATCACTGTGTTTTCAATTGTTTTCCTTGTGTGCTTTAAATTGTGGGTTGCTTGGGAGTTCTATAGATCCTAACCCGGATCTGGGGGATACCTTCCTTAGAAAGTAGCAACAAGGCTGTGAGGGAACTGTGCGGGGTATACCGACATGGTTGAAACAGTCTGCTACGTTGATGTGGCACTTTGGTGTGTACCGGTAACCCTTGAGTTCAGTCAAGGAGAGTACGGGGCCTCCGCGTGGTGTCGTGAAGCATCAACAGACCTTAGGAACCTTAATTGAACCATCTTGGCCTCTTTAGGGTAGTGAGATAACTGACTTTGGTGCAGTCCGAGGTTGGTTGATACTCGATACTACACTCAATTGAGGGTTGCTTTCCTGGAATATTTCGGTCGCCAGTTCAGTGGCTAAATCGAAACGATGAACAATGAAAGCAATCCCGTGATATTGGGAACCTTAGAACCCGGTTACTTTGATTAGGACAGGTTGAACCCACCAACTTCAAGAGGGTACTACCCAGACCCCATGCTGGCCTAAACCTAAGGGCTCTCTCTTGTGTGACTTGTGTTCCTTCGTACTTGACTATCTGCATGCTGGTGACCTAACACTTGTTTCTTGCAGGTTTTGTTTCAGTCCTTAATTAGGACTCATGACAGGGTTACCTACATTACCCCATGCATCATGACATCATACCATTGCATACATCCTAACCCATTTCAAGGATCTCAAGGGTTTGTGATGCAGGTCATGATGAATCAAACATCTAGCAAAAAGCAAAGGGGATTTATTTTCCTCTAGCCAAGGGTGTCAGGGGCTATGACCCACTGGATATGATGAGCCTTTGACCCTTGAGGAAGGATTTTCTATAACAGGAAGTTTCTTCAATCAAGTTACCGGTTTTCAACTCTAACAAGTTTCTCTGTTTACCCCGCGAGATCCTTGAAATCATTGCATGCATGTCATACATCTCATTGCATTACAGGTATCCCTTTGACAGGTGGCTTACCCTTCTTCGCTGTTTATTTCAGCCGATCGACATGAATCCTGAATCATCAGCTGAGCAGTCCATCAAGGCCCTCCAGGCTCAGAACGCCCAGTTCCAAGGGCTGATTATGAATTTGACCCAGGGGCAACAAGATCTGAAGGCTCTGCTCTTGAAGAAGGACAAGAAGAAGAAGAGGACTGTTTTGTTCAGCCCTAGACGCAGATCTGGGAATACACCGCAGACTGAAACTGAGAGGACAACTCCATCTGTGAGGGAAAGCAGTCACCATGAGAGAGAGGTGCCTAGTCCAGTGGTCTCCGACAACGAGACAGATTTCGACAACGAACAATACCCTCCGGCTGAGGATAAGTACAAGCAGTTGGAAGACCGGCTCAGTGCTATGGAGATACAAAAGGTGCCTGGCCTGGACTTCGAGGATCTAGGTCTGTCTTCTGGGGTAGTGATCCCGCGCAAATTCAAGGTGCCTGCCTTTGCTAAATACGATGGGGCATCCTGTCCTAAGTTGCATCTCAGGGCTTATACAAGGAGGATCCAGCCTTATACAGCTGACAAAAACTTATGGATCCACTTTTTCCAAGAGAGTCTTTCAGGGACTCAGCTCGAGTGGTTTTATCAATTGAATGGAGCCAACATCCGTACCTGGGAGGACTTAGCCACTGCTTTCTACAAGCATTACCAGTACAATGCCGACCTTGCTCCCACACGCACTCAGCTTCAGGGAATGTCTATAGGTGCAGGCGAAGGTTTCAAAGAGTACGCACAGAAATGGAGAGACCTTGCTGGAAGGGTACAGCCTCCATTGACGGACCGGGAACTCGTTGATATGTTCTTGGGGACCTTATCCGGGCCATTCTTCAACCACCTGATTGGTAATTCATCTGCTGGATTCACCGACCTCATCCTGACCGGCGAAAGAATCGAAGCTGGTATCAAAAGTGGGAAAATTCAAGAGGCCACACCTTCTGATATTCACAAAAAGCCTTACACGGGAAAGAAGGAATCTAATGCTGCATACAGTCAAAAGAGTCGCCGTGATCAACATGCAGGGGCAGTCATGATCTCTGGTTCTGCACCACGCCGCCAACCACAGAGGGGAAACCAGCAAAGGCCGGACGGGCCTAAAAGGCAGTTCACCAATATTAACATGCCATGGTCGCAAGCACTGCAACACATGTTGAAGATGAACCTGATTGCAGTGATCAACCCTCCTGCCAATCCTAAGACCTCCTCTCCTAGCTACAATCCAGAAGCCAGATGCGCTTATCATTCCAATAGCCCGGGGCACGATACTGAAGACTGTTGGGCACTAAAGTACAAAATTCAGAACATGATCGATGCCAAAGAGATCGAGTTCGAGCCTGCTGAGACTCCCAACGTGATCAATGCTCCATTGCCAAAACATGGCCAGGATTGAGAATTTTTTTGTTCATTTGAATTCAAGTTGTATTTTTCCTTTCTTGTTCAGATAAACAATTATTATGTTAAACTCTTTTATTTCATGAATGCATTACACATGTCTGTCTTGATTTAATTATGTTTACTATGCTTAAAACTGCTTTCATATTTTTGCAATGGTCAACTCTTAATTGAAAGTTCTAAACCTCTTGAGGGAGGATGACGAAAACGATACCGCGATCATTACAGTATGCTTTTGAACAGACCCCGCTGATGAGGTACAGGCATTGTTTCAACCCCTAAACACTGGAGTTATAAGGATGATAATCCCTCGTCAACCCATCAGAGCCAAAGAAGTAGGAGTTTTTATTTTCGAAAATCAAAACCCTTAATCATAACCTGGGGCAGGGTAGTCTCTCAGTTGATCCACGTGCATAACGAATGGCACTAAAGAAGTCCTTACAAAACAAAAGACAGTGATGGTTCTGAATAAATCACAAGGACAGGCAGTCATTATATCAAAAAATGAAAAACCCATTAAGTCAAAACCCATGAAGGAGACTTACAAAACTGGGGCATCCCGCTGACTGTAATTCCAAAAAAGGAAACAGTTCAGGCAAAAAAAGAAAGGGATAACAGAAATCAAAAAAAGAAAGAGGTCCTACAAACCCTCAGCAAAAAAGCAAAAATGACTGCCTATTCAAAAGAAATCATCAACATCTGAACCATCATTGGAATATCAGAACAAAGACTCAAACAAGGTCTAACGCACGATCAACTGAGTTTAGGTTTGGAGAACATCACGAAGAGCGGGTGGGTACAAATAATTTGAGCCTTTATCCTTTGTTTCTTAAACCGTGAACCAGGCCACGATATAACCCTTAAAAGTCCTAGCTGAAGCATGGGTTAGTTCGAAAGCATACTGTTACGAAGGTATCCTGACTCCTGAAGGTTTGCTGTAAAATATTGAGTTGACATCGCACTGTATTACAAAAAATGCATTTTCAAAATTCAAGACAGACATAGACTTTTGCATTCTTAAAATAACCTTGTTTGCATATGACTATTTGTTTGAACAGCAGGGAAATTCGCACGATGAACACCTTGTGAACAAAAGTACCTCCAATCAAGGGGCACAGTAGGAGCATTGCCCATTATCTGGGGCATGACAAAATACTCCCTATATTCTGAGAGCGTGGACATAGTCGAAAAAATACTGCGCATAATCAAAGACCCGCTAGGTTGACACGCCTAGGCAAAAATAAGGACTTCCCGTCGAACCAAAAGGGTTCGGGCAAAAATAAGGGATGAAAACGGAAAATATGTACACCCGGCAAGTCGAAAACCTGAAAAGGCGGCTTGGGCAAAAATGGGTATCCCGATGGACTGAAAACCCTAATGGGCGGTCCAGGCAAAAGTTAGGGATCAAAGCGTACGACTATGTTCCGGTATCTCGTCACTTGTCTACCCGAAGATTTATCAAACACCCACACAGGTATACTCCTCCCTCACCTCCGAAACAGGGGCAATAATGAGTTATCCAGGCGATCCAATTGCTCCGTCAACCAAAGTACAAGGGAAAGATCAACATAAGGATGATTACCATCTACCTTTACCAATTCCAGATCGTGGGTTAACATCCGAAACCAAACAGGACAATCATCCACTTAATCAAAATCATGCAACCCTACACCGGTTTCTCCTCAGTTTTCAGACAAAGTCATACACAGACTCATTCTCCACAAGTAACCTTACCCCGGTTCATCAAGAAGTTTTTACACAAACTTATCCAAGTAACCTAACCCCGGTTCCTCCAGAAGTCTTACATGGACCTATCTCAAGATGACCTAACCCCGGTTCATCAAGAAGTTTTTACACAAACTTATCCAGGTAACCTAACCCCGGTTCCTCCAGAAGTCTTACATGGATTTAGCTCAAGATGACCTAACCCCGGTTCATCAAGAAGTTTTTACACAAACTTATCCAGGTAACCTAACCCCGGTTCCTCCAGAAGTCTTACATGGATTTAGCTCAAGATGACCTAACCCCGGTTCATCAAAAAGTTTTTACACAAACTCGTCAAGTAACCTCACCCCGGTACCGCTAGAAATCTTACATGGGTTTATCTCGAACAACCTTACCCCGGTTCATCCAGAAGTTTTACACGAACTTATCCCGAAGCAACCTTACCCCGGTTCGTCAAGAAATCTCACACGGATCTATCTCAAGGTAACCTAACCCCGGTTCCCCCAGGAGTCTCACATGGACTCGCTTCCAGTAACCTTACCCCGGTTCGTCAAGAAATCTCACATGGATTTACCCCAAGGTAACCTAACCCCGGTTCCTCCAAAAGTCTTACATGGATTTAGTTCAAGATAACCTCACCCCGGTTCATCAAGAAGTTTTACATGAACTTACCTCACCAAGCAACCCTACACCGGTTCCCCCCTCTTCAAGATGCAGTTTTACATGGACTCATCACCCAGAAACCCTACACAGGTTCTCCCTTTCTAAAAAACGAAGTTTTACACGAGCTCATCAGCAGGCCACCCTACATAGGTTCCCTCTTTCAACCTACAGCATTACAGTTCAAAACTTCCCCAGAAAGTCCAATCCAGCTTCCCCAAGAAGGTTGGAATCTATCTCCCCAAGCAATAAGCGTACCCCCAGTAGATTCTGGAAGCTTACCTCCTCGCAGAGCACGAACGCGTCGTCCGGCTTTATTCAAAGAGTTATTTCCTCAATAGGATATAACTGGGTTATCCTCAGCCAATAGCCACGGAAAGAGTGTCCTCGACGAAGTCTTCTTACCCCAGCGAAGTCCGTCAACACTTCATACAACAACGGTATCCTCAGCAGGTCATTCTTAATAATTCTCAGCAAGGCCTCCCTCTTCCCACAGAGTATTGCTTCCCAGCATGGTCGCTAGAGTATCTTTTCTCCCCGCAGACTCTTCATTTGCCAAGTTTATTCCTCAACGGAGTTATCTTCTCCTACCGGTATTCTTGCAGTTATCTGCCCCAGCGGAAGCAAAATCTATTCTTCAACGTCAGCCCAGGATACAACTTCCCGGCACCCGTCAAGGATTCACTCTCCTAGACGAAAACATACATAAAACTTCACATACATCATCATAGCATGCATAACGCACTGCATCATACAAGTCTCCTTTATGTTGAGAACATCATTTCTTGATCCATATCATGCATTGCATATGACTGACTTTTACCTTTCAGGAAAGATGCAGTTTAAAGTCTCAATCACATTTCAAGACCTAGACCGGTTCAGTTAAATCGACCCTAAGATTTTCCTGATGCTTATCCAGTCAAAGGCCTTCTCTGGTTCAGTCAGATCGACCCTAAGATCTCCCTGATGCTTATCCAGTTGAAGATGTTTCAAGACCTAGACCGGTTAAGTTAAATCGACCCTAAGATTTTCCTAATGCTTATCCAGTCAAAGGCCTTCTCTGGTTCAGTCAGATCGACCCTAAGATCTCCCTGATGCTTATCCAGTTGAAGATATTCCAAGACCTTGTCCGGTTCAGTTAAATCGACCCTAAGATTTTCCTGATGCTTATCCAGTCAAAGGCCTTCTCTGGTTCAGTCAGACCGACCCTAAGATCTCCCTGATTCTTATCCCAGTAGAAGACACCCAAGATTTTTCTCAACGAGCGTTGTTGAAGTTAAAATCGCCCAAGGTTCTCTTACCATCCATGCTAAGGCAGTAACCATCCCTGGTTCATTCATCAGCGTTTGAAGCTCCAGACTCAGCTCCTGTAACCAGCCAGGACACATCTATACCAAGCATCTGAAAACCAGCTCCTGCAACGTGTCAGGTACTCATTTGTTCTTTTGCAGGTATGCAGGTTCTCGCTAAGGAATCTCCTACGCGATCAATATCCAGATGGCATCTATAAGCCCATCATCCTATCCA
This sequence comes from Vicia faba, assembly GCA_948472305.1. Lineage (NCBI taxonomy): Eukaryota > Viridiplantae > Streptophyta > Magnoliopsida > Fabales > Fabaceae > Vicia > Vicia faba. The sequence continues at coordinate 252,410,653 of OX451741.1, forward strand.
GCAATCTCCAAATGGCATCTATAAGCCCATTCCACCATCACTGCCACTATGTGAATGCAAATTTCTGGGCACTTTAGTGTTCAATCATCTTCCACCCTCGGACTACGAAAGGCACGTCAGCCAATCTGCATCCTCAGGTCTAAGAAGATTGAACAGGGGCAACTGTTGTACCCCAAAATTTGCCCTCCCATATTCTCCAAGATTTGTCAAGTCAAGGTCACAAAATTCCCCAAGGGCTATGCAGTTCAACTGTCTCCTATACAGTCAAAACTAGGGTTTGTGTTCTGATCAAGAAATTGAAGATTTCAAAGGCCCAATCAAGTCTCATATGCCTACAAAGATGGTCAAGTATCCTCATGTCAAGTTTCAAGGCATTCAACTCAAAATTGCACAGTCAAAACCCTAGATTGCACTACAGTCAACTGTAGGGGCAAAATGGTCATTTGGCAGTCAAAAGTTCAAATTTTTGGTCAACATATCATTTTGAATCCACAAACATCATTTGATCAATGCTTGATCATGATTCTCAAAATTTGGCTCAGAAATCATCAAAGATGCAAAAGTTACTATATTTGGACAGCTGAAAAAGTCAACTGAAATTGACCAGGGCATAACTTTCACATGGATTATCAGAAAAATTCCATCCAAAGCTCATTTTGAAGAGAAAGACATTTCCTACAACTCATCTTCATACTTCAAGCCCAAGAAATGCTCTCACAAAAAGTTATCAATTTCAACATTATAGGTCATTTTCAAAAGTCAACAAAAAGGGACTTTAAGTCAAAGGCCATAACTTGTGATTGGTAAATCAAAATGACATGGGACCAAAGGCATTGGTTAGAGGACTCAAAGACCTTTCCAAAATGTCCAAGAACATGTGAAAAGCTTAAAAATTGAGCAAGTTATGCCTTGTGGAAGTTGGGAAATTTTTGGGAATTTTGAAAAGTCAACTTTGATCCAAATGACCTAAAAATGCAAATGGGCCCATTTTTCTTCCGTGATTCATCATTCTAAGCCTATGCACGACCATTAGGCCCAAAGGGAAGTATTTTCTCATTTTTTAATTATTTATTTGAATTTATATTAATATTAATTCATTTAAATTATTTAAATATGTAGAAAATATAAACTTAACCTAAAAAAATCTTTTTGTGCACATTCTACTCTCAATATTTCGTGCTTGTTCAATTATGGAAAGTTTTGGTGTGATTGGAGCATGATTGAACCAAATACACATGAAAAAAGATTCAAAAAGATCTTACAAAATCAATTATCCAAAATCATTATGGCCATGGATATTGTTCAATTTTATTGACCTAATGCCTTCACTATATGATCAGGAATCAACCCTAATGGCCATTACACAAAAAGCTGCGCATAAGAATACTATACAAACTTGAAAAATTGTCCATAAAGTCAAGAACTGAAAAGCATTCAAGAGGTGGTTTTAAGCCCTAACATTCATCCAAAAAGCTTCCTCGTGGACTCTTGAGCACATTCCAATCAGAAATCATCACCAAAGCTCCAAAAATTGGTAGATAAAACTCAGACTGTACCTCAAAATTTCTGAAATCGTGCATCATAATTTAAGCATCATTTGCACTTTTTGTTTGTTGATCCATGTTTGTTATGAAATTCTGAGACTAACCATCATATTTAATTGAGTTTTCGTGCGCCATATACAGATTTGCCATTATTGTGTTCTAGGGTTTTCACGAGCTTTGATTTGGGCATTTCGTAATACTGTAAAATTGAGACTCATCAGTACCATAACCAAAACCAGCGCGATTGGACGATCATTCTACAACCCTCGCGCCTAATTTATATGCAATGAGGGGCTATTCGCTATTATTAGATTAGGCTTGTTTTGAGGGGGTTCAAAACCCCCGTTAAACGTTTTCTATTTTTTCAGGGAAACAAAGCAACGAAGACGAAGATGTCGTGTCACATGGGGATAGGTCAATTCAAAATCTCGCGCGCGTTTCAAAGAGCACTAACCTTTTTCTTTTATAATAATTATTGACCATTATATATTAATTGAAACTCAAGTGCTTCAGTGGCAGGCGTATTCCATTGCATTATCCAAGACCTGGGTTCGAGTCCCAGGTCTGTGTAAATCTCATACTATTTTTCAATACTAATTCCTATGCAGCACTTCCATTGCAAGATCTTCATGCACGCCCAGAAATCACCATCCACGCGTCCCACCAATTCAAATCAAAGGCTTGGATACAAGGAACATGCTAGGTCCAGGTCAACGCTGGCACACAAAATTGGAAAAGTCAAACGGGTTTCAAGCCATTGGGCCAGAAATGTTAGGCCTATACCTCCTAAATTGGGGTCTACCCCCCCCCCCCCCCCCCCTGGTTTGCTAATTTTATTTTTCTTATATCTTTTTAATTACTATTTTATTTGTTTTGTTGTTTTAATTCAATAATTATTTATTTTTTTTACAAAATACAAAAACATCATAAAATCAGAAAAGGCAAAAAAATATATAATATTTATTTATTTCAATTATTTTTTGTATAAACTAATATGTAAATTATTTAGTTTAATTAGGTTTTTAACTTTAATTCCTTTTAATAAAAATCCAAAAAATATAGAATTAGGTTAATTGATAATTTTTATACCTTTTTAATTTTCTTTTTTCTTATCACAATATTACTTATTTATTTATTTATTTTTATAATCAAATGTACATAAATAAATTAGGATTTAAATTAGGTTAAATTTCAATATCTTTCATAATAAACTTAAAAAACATTAGAATTAGGGTTTACATCAAATTTTTTTTAGTTTTAATTAATTCTTTTTCTTTTAAATCTTAAAAAAACACAAAAATACTAAAAAAACATTTAATTTTTCAGTTTTAATTGTAATGTCTTATTAATTTAATTTTTTGCAAAAGGGTTCAACGCCCATGTTTATAATTTAATTATTTAATTTGCGCATTTATTTTATGTCATTTATTATAATTATGTAATTCTCCCAAAGCATTGTAATTTTAAATTTCTCGCACTTTTATTTATCGCTTTATTTATTTTCCGCTAAATCGGGTCCGGTTTAATTTTGGCGATGTGGACCCGCGCCCTTTGTAATAGCCTTAGATTTATTTTTCGCAAACTTTATAACTGTTAAATATGCATGCAAGAATGAATGGCCCTAATTAAAATCAAGCGTAGATCACCAATAACCTGACAAGACAAAAATAAATGAATCTGACACACAAATCACACACCACCCCTAGGGTACGCCTCACTGTTGCCTTGCCTCGAAAGGTGATCGTCGAGTAGAGGATGTCTTAGTAAGTCCTCATGATCCGGGAACCTGGCATGAGGGTAGCTTCTAAGGTGTCTTCCCATTGCTCCGGTGATCACCATGTCCCGAACCTCGAATTGACCCGAATACCTCCAACGGTGGTGCTACCTACCTCTCAATGGTGGGATGGCACTACTTTAAAGGACATTTACCCAGACGAATTCCTTAGGGTAGGTAGGTTCTCGTAGATACTTGCTCTCTTCAAAAACAAAACAAATAATACTTTTCACCAACACATTTTCAAAAGCTTTCAAAACAAACTTTTCAAACACTCTGACGTACGAGTCGAACTGAAATTTTTCAAAGAAACTTTTTAAACCCACAGTTGAAAAGCAAACAAACCATTTTTTGAAAACACATTGAGCAAGTATCTAAGAGCCCATGGATAACCATGGATAGAAAGGGTGCTAACACCTTCCCTTTCTATAACCTACCTCCCGAACCGAGAGCAATCTCTTAAAAGGAATTTTTCTGTGCTTTTGTCCTTTCCATTTGGAGAAAATAAAAGACGGTGGCGACTCTTGCTTCCGCGACATTTCGCGAACCAGCGTTAAACAGTCAGTTCCAGATCCACCGATCACAGCAAGGTTTGAGGTGGTCGCAACGATTGATGACCCTTACACATTCAGATATCTATTGGTGTTCTCGATCCCAAGAAAATGTTATTATCATTGATCATTATGGGGAATTCCCTAATGTCCCACTACTAGGCATTAGGGGAGGCATTACCTACAACCCTTGCTTGGCTCTGAGACAGTTTGGGTATGCCCGAAAGGATGGCCCTTATGACATGCTGATTCCAGACTTGGTTTTTGACTTCGACAACGATGCTCAAGGACTTCGACAAAGGTTTATCCGAGCTTGGAGGATGCCCAATAAAGTGGACAGTAAGACCCTGGGACACAAGAATTCCATCCCCCTTGAGCCTTACCTCAAGTGGGTATGAACCCGCACCCAGAGTCTTATGATGCCTTACCCCTACATTCTGCCTGTGATCAAAGAGCCTGTTATGGAAGGAGAGGTTCCATACACCCTCCTACATCCTGACATGCCAACATCACCTGAAGATTTGCAAAGGAGTTGGATACAACTCAAGGGAGAACGTGATACGTTTGAAGCCCAATTCTACGCCAGTGAGAAGAAGGTTTTGGATCTTACTCGCCAACTCCATGAAGAGCAGACTCTCAACACCTACATATAACCAAAGAGGATGCGCAACGTCTTCTTACATTAGAACTTTGTATTATCTTGCCCATGGGGCATTTATGTACTAACAAATTCTTCTTATTAATATGATGTGTGTTCTTTTTGTTTGCAACAAATTTGAATTTCTGAATCCTTGATTGCATTACATGAATACATATCATTCATCATATGCATAAGCAGGTCTTCACACCAGGTTTCCTTATCTCTCTGTTGTTTATTTCAGCAAGATGGATATAGAGGAGACGGTCAAAGACCTACAAGCGCATAATTCACAGTTCCAACAACTACTCATGACCTTGGAAAAGGGTCAGGAGGATCTTAAAGCACCGCTGGAAAAGGAAAAGGAAAAAGAAAAGGAGAAAAAGAAAAAGAAAAGAGTGGGTGTGGCTACTTTGGGAAGAATATTCGAGAACCAAGCTAGAAGGGTCCTGGATTTCCCCTCAACATCTGATGAAGGGGTGGGCAAAGGAAAGGGAGCTGCAGTTCCCTCCGAGTCTGAGGAAGAAGAAGAAGAAGAAGAAGAAGAAGAAGAGGATGAAGATTACTCTGAGCAGCAGTATCCACCTGCAGATGACAAGTATAAGAATATGGAGGAGCGTCTGGCTGCCATGGAAGTGCAGAGGGTGCCTGGGCTAGACTTTGAAGATCTAGGGCTGGTCTCTGGGATTGTCATTCCCCCTAAATTCAAGGTGCCTACATTTTCTAAATACGATGGTTTGTCTTGTCCGAAGATGCACCTACGGTCTTACGTCAGAAAGATCCAACCTCATTCTTCTGATAAGGATCTGTGGGTCCACTTTTTTCAAGATAGTTTGTCGGGTACGCAATTAGATTGGTTCTATCATCTTGAGAGATCTGATGTGCACAATTGGTAGGATTTTGCCGCTGCCTTCTACAGACAATATCAATATAATGCGGACTTAGCACCTACTCGTACTCAATTACAGAGTAGGGGTATGGTCTCTAATGAAGGCTTTAAAGAGTATGCCCAAAAATGGCGGGACTTGGCTGGAAGGGTGCAGCCACCCTTGTCTGAGAGAGAGCTTGTGGATATGTTTTTGGGGACCCTGTCAGGTCCATTCTTTAATCACTTGATCGGGAGTTCGTCTGCGGGGTTCACCGAGTTAATTCTGACTAGTGAAAGAGTTGAAGCTGGAATCAAGAGCGGTAAAATTCAAAAGGATGCATCTGCTTCCGCTGCTATCAAGAAGACTTTTCCAGCCAAGAAAGAAGTCTCAGTTGTTTACTCCCAGAGAAGTCAAGGAAGAGTTGAGCGCCGGTCAGCGGTGGGGGTTGTAATGATTTAGAATTCTGCAGCCAATCAACCTCGAAGCAGTTAACCCAGAACCAACCAAGCAAGAGTAGAAAGGCATGCACGGCAATTCACCCAGATCAATATGACACCTGCTCAGATTCTCCCTCATCTGTTGAAGTTAAACCTCACAAGCTTGAAAGAGGCGCCAAAGAATCCGAATACCTCTTCTCCCTACTACCATTCAAATGCAAAATGTGCTTATCATTCGGACAGCGTGGGGCACGACACCAACAATTGTTGGGCCCTCAAAAATAAGATCCAGGATTTAATAGATGGCAAAGAGGTGGAGTTTGACACCCCTGAAAAACCTAATGTGATCTCTTCCCCAATGCCAAAACATGGTCATAATGTCCATGTTGTTGAAGAAGATCTTTATGTTGCTACTGTTGATGACTTAATGACTCCATTACCAATGATCAAGATGAATTTGTTGAAAGCCGGGATTTTCCCGGGCTGTGGAAAAGATTGCTACCTTTGTTCGTCCTTACAATCCGACTGTCCGTTGTTGAAGTTAGGCATCCAACGCCTAATGGATAATCAAGAAATCCTCTTCGAGAAAACTGATGTTACTCCAACTCCTATCAAAGATGTTACTATAATCACCATTTTCGCCAGTCTTCCAAGGTCTCCAAAAGACCTGTTAAGATTACACCCGGTCCAAAGTTTGTACCTCTGAAGATAACTATGTCGGGGCCTATCCCATACAAGTCCAACAAAACAATACCGTGGAATTATAGAGGAGAGATCTTCTACCACGGTGTTAAGCAGATTGAATCAGTTGAAGAAAGTTCCGATGAAGAGACTCCTGATATAGGAAATATTATTGGGACGAGTAAAATCACCCGCAGCGGAAGGATTTTCTCTCTGGAGATTACTCCTCTAAGGGTAATCTTCGGACCCTCAGGTGCTCCTAAGGTTACTCTTGTGCCAGTCAACACATATGTGCGAACTCCAGTGATTGAAGAAATTGTTACTCTCGTAGTTGTACCCTCTGCTGTTGCTGCTGATAAAGGTAAGGGGATCCAAGAAGCGCCCGTCAGGACGAGGGCTCAGCCTTTGGTAAACCTCGAGACTGCTCAAAAGGAAATGGAGGAGATTTTAAAAATAATTAATAAAAGCGATTATGATGTCATAGAACAACTGGGGCAAACCCCTTCAAAAATCTCTATGTTGGCCCTATTGCTCTGTTCCGAAGCTCATGCCAAAGCTTTGATCAAATTCTTGAAGATAGCCCACGTGCCTCAGGAAACCTCTGTGGATAAGTTTCAAGAATGTGTAGCTAGCCTAACAGCAGACAACGGTCTTGGCTTCTCCGATGCCGATTTAACATCTAAGGGGAGAAAGAATAATGACGCGCTGCACGTCTCAGTGGAATGCAGAGGGACTACTTTAGCTCACGTTCTGGTTGACATTGGGTCGTCTTTAAATGTCTTGCCAAAGAAAGCATTGGATAGATTGTACTGTGAAGGTTTAACTCTGAAGCCCAGCAACATCATTTTTAAAGCCTTTGATGGTTCTAAGTGGATGGTCCATGGGGAGGTGGACGTCCCGATTAAAATGGGTACTGAAACTTTCAACTCCGCATTTTATGTCATGGACATCCGTCCCTCCTACTCTTGCTTATTGGGAAGACCTTGGATTCATCATGCTGGAGCCGTTACATCTACTCTGCATCAAAAGCTCAAATACCCTGTTCATAGGAAAATTGTGACAGTTCACGGTGAGGAGGAATACATGATAAGCCATCTGAATTCATTCTGCTATGTTGAATTAGATGGTGAATTCATCAAGACCCCCTTTCAGCACTTTGAAGAGGTTTCTCCTGAAGTTGCGGTAGCCAAGACAACGACTTCTGTACCCATCATTACCAAACCTGTGTCCCGGATGTCATCCTTTAAAGATGCGAAGGCTGTGATTGAGGAAGGAGGAAGCACAGTATGGGGTCAACTGCCAGATTTTCCTTACAAGACAGATAAGTTCGGCTTGGGTTTCACTGCTTCTAGTCAGAAGGTTGTGCGTCGCTCCCGGGCTGGAGGGCCACCGGTAAAGATCACCCATCATGGAGTCCATGCTTTGGAGGATGGTGAAGATGAGAGCAATTTTGAAGACTGGATCTTTCCAACTATTGAAGGAGGGCTGAACAACTGGGAGGCGAAAGACTTCGTTCCCATTACTTTCATCAATCAGTAATTTATCTTTCAAACATTTTTTATTGGTCTGTAATAATTTTTAAACAATTCGTACACTTTTTGCCTTATGCCTTACCCGGGGCATATAGGTCCATTTGTAAGGGCTTGATTTTTCATCTTCATATGCCATTTTAATGAATCATGGACGTTTTCATATATAAACTTTTGTGTTCATTGTCTTTATTTTTACATTTTATTTATTTAAAGGTGGCTATCCCTTATACACACCCACACTTTCAAAATGCAGGTACCCATCCACCTCGGATTCCATGGGTAACAATTCTGCTATGGCCTTCAGTGACTCTGAAGATCTGGTCAATTATGCCGACTACGAAGGTGATGAAGACTGTGAAGTGCCTGGAGAGTTAGCTAGACTGTTGCAACAGGAAGAAAGGGCTATTCTACCTCACGAGGAGTTGTTAGAGACTATCAACTTGGTAACAGAGGAAGACAGAAAAGAAGTTAAAGTGGGTGCCAACCTAGAACCAAATGTCAAGGAGCGTTTAGTTCAGCTGTTGAATGAATATGTTGATATCTTCTCCTGGTCCTACGAAGACATGTAGGGACTGGATACAAATATTATGGTTCACCGTCTCCCTACAAGAGAAGACTGTCCACCGATCAAATAGAAAGTCCGTCGAATGAGGCCCGACATGTCCGAAAAGATCAAAGCTGAAGTGATGAAGCAGTTCAATGCTGGCTTTCTTGTTGTTACTTCCTATCCACAATGGGTTGCTAACAATGTGCCCGTTCCGAAGAAGGATGGCAAAGTCAGAATGTGCGTAGATTACAGAGACTTAAACAGGGTTAGCCCTAAAGATGACTTCCCACTACCGCACATTGACATCTTAGTTGACAATACAGCTCAGCACAAGGTATTTTCTTTCATGGATGGATTTTCGAGGTACAACCAGATCAAAATGGCCCCTGAAGACATGGAGAAAACTACTTTTGTTACACAGTGGGGTACGTTCTGTTATAAAGTGATGCCATTCGGACTGAAGAATGTCGGGGCAACCTATCAGCGAGCCATGGTAGATTTGTTTCATGACATGATACATTATGAGATTGAAGTCTACATAGACGACATGATCGCCCGTTCACAAACTGAAGAAGAACACCTCGACCATCTGCAAAAACTATTTGTCAGGTTGAAAGAGTACAAGCTCAGACTGAACCCTAACAAGTGCACTTTCGGAGTTAGGTCCGGTAAACTCTTGGGATTCATGGTCAGTAACAAAGGCATCGAGGTTGATCCTGCCAAAGTCAAAGTTATATAAGAAATGCCTGCCCCTCGCACTGAGAAGGAGGTTAGAGGTTTATTGGGACGCCTAAACTACATTGCGAGGTTCATCTCTCACCTAACATCTATCTGTGAACCAATCTTCAAGCTGTTGAAGAAAGATCAGGTGGTTAAATGGAATGATAACTGTCAAGTTGCTTTCGATAAAATTGAGGAGTATTTGCTGGAACCTCCTATTTTGATGCCACCCGTCGAAGGAAGGCCGTTAATCATGTATCTGACTGTTCTGGAGAATTCAATGGGGTGCGTATTGGGCCAACATGACGAGTCTGGCCGAAAAGAGCATGCCATTTATTACCTTAGCAAAAAGTTTACCGACTGTGAGACCCGATACTCACTGCTCGAGAAAACTTGATACGCTTTGGTATGGGCTTCTCGCCGGCTAAGGCATTATATGTTGACTCATACCACTTTGCTGATCTCTAAGATGGATCCGATCAAGTATATCTTTGAGAATCTTGCTTTATCCGGAAGAATCGCTAGATGGAAGATGATCCTAACCGAATACAATATACAGTACACGACCCAAAAAGCTATAAAGGGAAGTGTGCTAGCTGATCATCTAGCCCATCAAACTGTCGAAGATTACCAATCCATGAGGTTCGACTTCCCCGACGAAGATATTATGACTTTGGACAACATTGAAGACTTTAGACCGTATGACGGACCTGAACAAGGATCCCGATGGACCCTGTACTTTGATGGTGCCTCTAACGCACTTGGAAACAGTATCGGCGCGGTACTTATCTCTCCAGAAGGTTGCCATACACCTTTCACTGCTAGACTCTGCTTCAGCTGCACCAACAACATGGCCGAGTATGAAGCTTGTATCTTTGGTCTCAAGGCTGCTGTTGACTTGGGAATCAAATATTTGATTGTATTTGGGGACTCAGCTTTGGTTATCAGTCAAATCAAAGGAGAATGGGATACTAAACACCCTAACCTCATCCCTTACAAAGAACATGTTCTGACATTGTTACCACACTTCGAGCAGATCACCTTCGAGCACTTCCCGCGAGAAGAAAATCAGCTAGCAGATGCTCTAGCTACAATGTCATCCATGTTTAAACTTAACTGGGATAATGAGGCTCCCCAAATCACCATTGAACGGATGGAAGAACCTGCACATTGTCACGAGATTAATACCGAAGAAGTAGTGGACCGACCGTGGTTTCATGAAGTCAAAAGGTTTTCTCGAAGCACAAGAATACCCTGAAGGAGCTTCAGTCAACGACAAAAATTTCTTAAGGAGATTCGCAGATATGTTCTTCCTAAGTAATGGTATCCTATACAAGCGCAATCATGATTGCATTCTGCTCCATTGTGTGGACAAGATTGAAGCTGAACAGATCATGGTTGAACTGCACAATGGTACCTTTGGCACCCACTCAAGCGGACATACGATGGCTAAGAAGATTCTACGGGCATGCTATTACTGGTCTACCATGGAAGCTGACTATCATCAACATTCCCGTACTTGTCACAAATGCCAAATCTATGCTGACAAGGTACATATACCTCCAGTTCCTCTCAATATCCTAACAGCTCCTTGGCCATTCACGATGTGGGGTATCAACATGATTGAAGAGATCAAGCCTACAGCATCCAATGGACACTGTTTCATCCTGGTGGACATTGATTACTTTACCAAGTGGGTCAAAGAAGCTTCCTTCGCCTCCGTTACAAGAATGTGGTTGCCCGCTTCATCAAGCAGAACCTCATTTGCCGGTATGGTATCCCCGACAGGATCATCACTGACAACGGTACAAACCCGAATAACACTATGATCACCGCCCTGTGCGAACAGTTCCAGATTCAACATCACAATTCATCTCCCTACCGACCGAAGATGAACGGTGTTGTCGAAGCTGCGAACAAAAATATCAAGAAGATCATTCAAAAGATGACAGTCACCTACAAGGACTGGCATGAGATGTTACCGTTTGCTCTGCATGGGTACCGTACCACGGCACACACTTCAACTGGGGAAACACCCTATTCTTTGGTATACGACATGGAAGCTGTTTTACCTATCGAGGTTCAGATTCCCTCCTTGAGAATCATGAAGGATGCTGGGTTAAGCGAAGATGATTGGATTCAGACCCGGCTTGATCTACTTAACTTGATTGACGAGAAGCGACTTACTGCTGTTTTCCATGGTCAGGCGTATCAAAAATGAATGATCAAAGCTTTCAACAAGAAAGTCAGAAGACAAGTATATCAAGTCGGGGATCTTGTAATCAAGCGGATCATCTTGCCGCAAAGTGATCCCAGGGGCAAGTGGATTCCTACCTACGAAGGACCATTTGATATCAAAAACATCTTTTCTGGTGGGGAAATGATCCTGACCACCATGGACGGCAATGACTTGCCGCATCCTGCGAACGCAGACATAGTCAAAAGATACTACGCATAAAACGACCCGACAAGTTGAAAACCCGAAAGGGCAACTTTGGCAAAAAATGGGCATCTTGGTGAATCGAAAACCCAAAAGGGCGGTTCAGGCAAAAATTAGGGATAAATATTAAAAAATTTGTACACTCAGCAAGTTGAAAACCCGAAAGGGCGACTTGGGCAAAAAAGGGTTTCCCGGTGGACTGAAAACCCGAAAGGGCGGTCCAGGCAAAAGTTAGGGAAGTAAAGCGTATGACTATGTCTCGTCGGATCATTTTAAGAACAATCTCTTCACAGACAAGCTCCAGGTTTCTGATCAATTCATTCATCGTCGGATGAAGCAACGAATGGACAAGCTATCCAGAGTTACGAAGGCTATAGCAGAATGGGAACCCCATGGAATTTTTACACATAGCCATCTTTCTTTGTATAAATTTTTCTCAATTTTTTACGACAACATTCTCTTACTAGGATGTATGTCTCCTTTGTACAAAATACTTACACAAAGTTAATACAAAGATACTTCAAAGTGAAGAAAACTATTTGTCTTTTCCTTTTTACACTTGTGTTATTTGAAAACGTCCAATGGTTTATTAAATGAGCATATGCATTTGAATATAATCATTGTGTACAAATAAATGAAAGTGGGAAGGAATAATTACTGATAGGTTGGAAGTATAGGAAAACGTCTTTAGGCTATTCCAAGTGAAATCCCCTGCAATACATCATCGAGGTCCCCAGTGGAGCCAAAATCTTGAAATATATGTCCCCCGCGGAGTTAAATTTCAAAATCGCCACCAGAACTAAGTTTCCAAACTCCCAATCCCCAGCGGAGCCAAAAACTTTGAACTACAGACCCTCAACAGAGATGAAACTTTCTTCCCCAACGAAGTCCAAAACTTCAACCCTTAAACCCTGGTGGAAGACCATCCAGTTTTCTCCAATTCCCCAGGGAGTTGTCTTAAAACCAGAAAATTCCCCTGCAACTTATCTTAGAACCTGACAGCTAACCAGACCACAGCTTCGGATAATTCCTCAGAAGATTGGCATACAATCCAAGCTCTTGAAAACTCTCCAGCAGAATAAACTTTCTCCCCACAGAGTTATTTCCCAACAGATTGAAGACTCTCAATCCCCAGCTGTGATCGGTGGATCTGGAACTGGCTGTTTAACGCTGGTTCGCGAAATGTCGCGGAAGCAAGAGTCGCCACCGTCTTTTATTTTCTCCAAATGGAAAGGACAAAAGCACAGAAAAATTCCTTAAAGAGATTGCTCTCGGTTCGGGAGGTAGATTATAGAAAGGGAAGGTGTTAGCACCCTTTCTATCCATGGGCTCTTAGATACTTGCTCACTTGTGTTTTCAAAATTGTTTGTTTGCTTTTCAATGTGGGTTTTAAAAAGTTTCTTTGAAAATTCCAGTTCGACTCTTGTATCGGTCCTCAAGAGTGTTTGAAAAATTGCTTTCGAAAGCTTTTGAAAATGTGTTGGTGTGAAAAGATTTCAGTTTGTTTTGAGATTAGAGCAAGTATCCTTGAGAACCTACCTACCCTAAGGAATTCGTCTGTGTAGATGTCCTTTAAAGTAGTGCCATCCCACCATTGAGAGGTAGGTAGCACCACCGTTGGAGGTGTTCGGGTCAATTCGAGTTTGTAGGGACATGGTGATCACCAGAGCAATAGGAAGACACCTTAGAAGCTACCCTCATGCCAGGTTCCCGGATCATGAGGACTTACTAAGACATCCTCTACTCGACGATCACCTTTCGAAAGGCAACAGTGAGGCGTACCCTAGGGGTGGTGTGTGCGATTCGTGTGTCGTTTTCATTGATATTTGTCTTGTCATGTTTGTTGTGATCTACGCTTGATTTTAATTAGGTCCATTCATTCTTTCATGCTTTTGTTAACAGTTAAGATATTTGCGGGAAAGTAAATCTAAGACTATTACAAATGGCGCGGGTCCACATCGCCAAAATTAAACCGGACCCGATTTGACGGAAAATAAATAAAGCAATAAAATAAATGTGCGAGCAATTGTTTACACGGCTTTGGGAGAGATACATAATGAATTAAGCGAAATAAGGTAAATATGCACAATTAAATAATTAAAAACAAGACTAGGGCGTTGGACCCTTTTGCAACAATATTTAAAGTTTAAAATTAAAATAAGAATGTTTTTTGGTATTTTTGTGTTTTTAAGATTTAATGGAAAAAAAGAATTAATTAAAATTAAAATGAAATGTTAAACCTAATTCTAATTATTTTTAAGTTATTAAGAAAAATATTAAGTTTTTGATCTAATTTAAACCTAAATTATTTATATATAATTTAATTATGAAAATAAATAAATAATAATATTATGATAAAAGGAAAAATTAAAAGGAATGGAAATTGTTAATTAAACTAATTCTACATATTTTTTGTATTTTTGTTATTTAAAAGAAATTGAAATTATATCCTAATTAGAATTAAATATTTACATGTTAATTTATTTCGATTTTTTCTGATTTCATGATGTTTTTTATATTTTGTAAAAATAATAATTAAATTAAAACAACAAAACAAGCAAAATAATAATTAAAAAAATATAAGAAACATAAATAAAACTTGCAAACCAGGGGGGGTGGAGGTCCCCAATATGGAGGTGTAGGCCTTAACATGCTGGCCCAAAACCCTGAGTCCACTTGACTTTTCCAGTTTGTGTGCTAACGCGTTGACCTGGGTATAGCATGTTCTTTGCATCCACGCCTTTGATCTGGATTGGTAGGACGCGTGGACGCTTGGATTAGGATGGCACACGGTGTGCACCAATATTGCGCCTGCATAGGAAGACTTATAGAAAAATAGCATGGACATATGTGAGACCTGGGGTTCGAACCCAGGTCAAGTGTATTACTAGCGTTTGCTCCAACCAACTGTGCTAATTGCCATATTTGATATATAAATAAACAATGAATATAATAAGGACAAACAAAAGTTAGTGCTTCAAAACGCGCGCAATTTCAAAATGGCCAACCATCGTGCGCCACGGAGTCGTCTTCCTCATGTGCCTGAAAGACAAAAATATTAGACAACGGTTTTCATGGCGTGGCCTAAGACCATATACCAGAAAATAGCGATTAGGGTTCTATTGGTCATAAATTCATCGCGAGATATGAACTTGCTTCGTCTAAGCTTGCTGAGTCCAATGGTCATAGTCTAAAGCTTTGATTTTTCCTCTTTGCAAAAGCCCTAAAATCACAACCTGAAAACCCTAAATTTCACTCATGGCATCATCGTGTATGGTCAATAAAAATACAATTAAATACAATGGTTAGCTTGGAAACTTCACACTGAACAAGAATTCATAAATAAAAATGCAAAAGGATGCATGAATTATGATATACGATTTCAAAAATTGCTTGATACAGTTTGAGTTCAAACTACCAATTCTTGGAGCTTTGGTTGCTGTTTGTGATTGGCACACGTTCAGAGAACCACAATGAAGCTATTGGAATCAAGATTAAGGCTTGAATCGTTCTCTAAGGTTGAATTCAGTATTTGAGTTTTTTGGAAAATTTTCAAGTTTGCCAAGTCTTTTTCTGCGCAGCTTGGAGTGTACAAGGATTAGGTTTAGGTTCAGGCCTTTGTAGTGAATGTATTAGGGCAACAAAACTCAATCAAATCCATGGCCATAATGATTTTTGATAATTGATTTTCCAAGATCTTTTTGAATCTTTTTCATGTGCATTTTGTATCAATTATGATCAATTAGTCCAATTCTTTCCATGTTTGGGATGTGCACGAGATTTTGAAAGCAAAACATGCATAAAAAGATTTTTTAGGTCAAAGTAGATATTTTTCACACATTTAAATAATTTAAATGAATTAATATTAATATAAATTCAAGTAAATAAATAAAAATTGAGAAAATACTTCCCTTTGGGCCAAGTGGTCGTGCATATGCTTGGAATGATGAATCATGGAAGAAAAAAGGGCCCATTAGCAAATTTAGGTCATTTGAAGTAAAGTTGACTTTTCAAAATTCCCAAAAATTTCCCAACTTCCACAAGGCATAACTTGCTCAATTTTTAAGCTTTTCACATGTTCTTGGACATTTTGGAAAGGTCTTTGAGTCCTCTAACCAATGCCTTTGGCCCCGTGTCATTTTGATTTACCAATCTCAAGTTATGGCCTTTGACTTAAAGTCCCTTTTTGTTGACTTCTGAAAATGACCTATAATGTTGAAATTGATAACTTTTTGTGAGAGAATTTCTTGGACTTGGAATATGAAGATGAGTTGTAGGAAATGTCTTTCTCTTCAAAATGAGCTTTGGATGGAATTTTTCTGATAATCCATGTGAAAGTTATGCTCTGGTCAATTTCACTTGACTTTTTCAGCTGTCCAAATATAGTAACTTTTGCATCTTTGATGATTTCTGAGCCAAATTTTGAGAATCATGATCAAGCATTGATCAAATGATGTTTGTGGCTTCAAAATGATATGTTGACCAAAAATTTGAACTTTTGACTGCCAAATGACCATTTTGCCCCTACAGTTGACTGTAGTGCAATTTAGGGTTTTGACTGTGCAATTTTGAGCTGAATGCCTTGAAACTTGATATGAGGATACTTGACCATCTTTGTAAGCATATGAGACTTGATTGGGCCCTTGAAAACTTCATTTTCTTGATCATAACACAAACCCTAGTTTTGACTGTATAGGAGGCTCTTTGACTGTGCAACCCTGGGGGAATTTTGCAGCTTGGCTTGGCAATTTCTTGAAGAATATGGGAGGGCAAATTTTGGGGTACAACAGTTGCCCCTGTTCAATCTTCTTAGACCTGAGGATGCAGATTGGCTGACGTGCCTTTCGTAATCCGAAGGTAGAAGATGATTGGACACTAGAGTGCCCAGAAATTTGCGCTCACATAGTAGCAGTGATGATGGGGGAATGGGCTTATAGATGCCATTTAGAGGTTGCTGGATAGGATGATGGGCTTATAGATGCCATCTGGATGTTGATCGCGTAGGGGATTCCTTAGCGAGAACCTGCATACCTGCAAAAGAAAAAATGAGTACCTGACACGTTGCAGGAGCTGATTTTCCGATGCTTGGTATAGATGTGTCCTGACTGGTTACAGGAGTTGGGTCTGGAGCTTCAAACGCTGATGAATGAACCAGGTATGGTTACTGCCTTAGCATGAATGGTAAGAGAACCTTGGGCGACTTTAACCTCAACAACGCTCGTTGAGAAAAATCTTGGCGGGAATTACCATCTTTGCAGTATCGGGAAGAGAACCATAGGCACTTATAATCTGAAAGGGAATCACCTCACTCGCCGTCGGAGAGGGAATCATAGGAAAAGGAATTGTCACCTCACTCACCGTCGGAGAGGGAACCATAAGAGACTATCACCTCACACTCATCGTCGGAGAGGGAATCATCTGAAAAGGACTTACTACCTCACACACCGTCGGAGAGGGAACCATGGGAGACTATCACCTCACACTCATCGTCGGAGAGGGAAACATCTGAAGAAGGAATTACCACCTCACGCACTTGTCGGAGAGGGGACCACAGGAGACTATCACCCCACACTCATCGTCGGAGAGGGAAACATCTGAAGAAGGAATTACCACCTCACGCACTTGTCGGAGAAGGGACCATAAGTTCTGCTGAGTTTTTATCAGAAAAATCTGTTGGGAGTCGATTTAGCTGGACTAGAGAAGGCTTTTTTGTTTGATAAGGATGTGATGAAGGAATCTGAGACGATTGCTACTCCAAATCTATGACGAAGGAATCTGGGACGATTACTACCTCGGCAGAATGATGAAGGAATCTGGGACGATTACTACCTCAGCGGGATGATGAAGGAATCTGGGACGATTACTACCTCAATAGGATGATGAAGGAATCTGGGACGATTGCTACTCCAAATATATGATGAAGGAATCTGGGACGATTACTACCTCAGCAGGGCGATGAAGGAATCTGGGACGATTACTACCTCAGCAGGATGATGAAGGAATCTGGGACGATTACTACCTCAGCAGGATGATGAAGGAATCTGGGACGATTACTACCTCAACGGGATGATGAAGGAATCTGAGACGATTACTACTCCAAGTATATGATGAAGGAATCTGGGATGATTACTACCTCAGCAGGACGATGAAGGAATCTGAGACGATTACTACCTCAGCAGGATGATGAAGGAATCTGGGACGATTGCTACTCCAAATATATGATGAAGGAATCTGGGACGATTACTACCTCAACGGGATGATGAAGGAATCTGAGACGATTACTACTCCAAGTATATGATGAAGGAATCTGGGATGATTACTACCTCAGCAGGACGATGAAGGAATCTGAGACGATTACTACCTCAGCAGGATGATGAAGGAATCTGGGACGATTGCTACTCCAAATATATGATGAAGGAATCTGGGACGATTACTACCTCAACGGGATGATGAAGGAATCTGAGACGATTACTACTCCAAGTATATGATGAAGGAATCTGGGATGATTACTACCTCAGCAGGAAGATGAAGGAATCTGGGACGATTATTACCTCAACGGGAAAAGACTTTTATCTGTTGATCGTTCTTTCCTGAAAAAGTAACGAATTAGTAATGTCATAATGCATGAATTGCCTGATTTTAAGATGTTCTCAAAAATAAATGAGATTGGGGTGATATGATGCGTCTATGCATGCTATAATGATGTATGTGACGTTTTATGAATGTGTTTTTCGTCTAGGAAAGTAAATCCTTGACGGGTGCCGGGAAGTCGTATCCTGGGCTGATGTTGAAGAATAGATTTTACTTCCGCTGGGGATGATGATTGCAAGAATACCGGTAGGAGAAGATGACTCGTTGCGGAATAAACTTGGCAAATGGAAGATTCTGCGGGGAGAAAAGATACTCTAGCGACCATGCTGGGAAGCAACACTCTGTGGGGAGAGAGATGCTTTGCTGAATGTTGATAGTAACTTGCTGAGGATGTCTTGTTGTTGGAAGTGTGAATAGACTTCGCTGGGGATAGGAAAGAACTACGTCGAGGACGCTCTTTCCGTGGTTTTTGGCTGAGGATAACCCAGTTATATCCTGTTGAGGAAATAACTCTTTAAATCAAGCCGGACGACGCGTTCGTGTTCTGCGAGGGGGTAAGCTTATTGCTTGGGGATATGTGGGTTCCAACTCTCATGGGGAAACCGGATTGGACTTTTCTGGGGAAGTATTGAACTGCATTGGTTATGTTCTTCAACGGACCCTACCTTGACATTTTAGAGGACAGAGCAATCAAATTGCTTAGACCACCCATTATTGCCCCTGTTTCTAATGTGGGAGCGGATAGTTGTTGGTGGACAAACCTTCTTCTGGTAGACAGATAGCAGGACATAGTCGTACGCTTTAATCCCTAACTTTTGCCTGGACCGCCCTTTCGGGTTTTCAGTCCATCGGGATACCCATTTTTGCCCAAGCCGCCTTTTCAGGTTTTCGACTTGCCGGGTGTACAGATTTTTTTATTTCATCCCTTCATTTTTGCCCGAACCCTTTTGGTTCGCCGGGAAGCCCTTATTTTTGCCTAGGTGTGTCAACCTAGAGGGTCTTTGATTTTGCGTAGTATTTTTCGACTATGTCCACGCTCTCAGAAGGTAGGGAGTTTCCCCTGTCAGAAGTGTTTTGTCATGCTACCAGAAGGTGTTTGATCAGGCAAGGTTCACTGTTGGACTGCCCCAAGTGACTCAGGCGGAGATTTGCCCCAGGCTATTTGGCCTTTGAGAGATCCTCCGAATCTTGATTGGATTTCCCCAGATGATGGACGATACTCATGCCGTGCCCCTTGATTGGAAGTGCTTCTGTTCATTAGGTATTCATCGCGCGAAGTTCCCTGCTGTTCAAACAAAAAGTCATATGCAAACAAAGTTATGTTAAAAATGCAAAGCTTATGTCTGTCTTGAAGATTTTGAAAATGCGTTCCTTTTTACATAAAACAAGTGAATGTTTGTAAAACGTGATGTCAACCCGTATTTACCGTAAGCCTTAAGGAGTCAGGATACCTTTCGTAACAGTATGCTTTCGGACTAACCCATGCTTCAGCTAGGACTTTTAAGGGTTATAACGTGGCCTGGTTCACGGTTTAAGAAACAAAGGATAAAGGCTCAAATTTTATTTGTACCCACCCGCTCTTCGTGATGTTCTCCAAACCTAAACTCAGTTGATCATACGTTAGACCTTGTTTGAGTCTTTGCTTTGATATACTAGTGATGATTCGGATATTGAACGTTTATTTGAATAGGCAGTCATTTTTTGTCGAGGGTTTATAAGACCTCTTTCTTGATTTTTGTTATTCCTTTCTTTTTTGCCTGAACTGTTTCCTTTTTTGGAATTACAGTCAGCGGGATACCCCAGTTTCATAAGTCCCCTTTGTAGGTTTAGACTTTTTTTTTGGGCTTTTCATTTATGAATTTTGATGATGACTGCCTGTCCTTTTGATTGTTCTGCACCATCACCGTCTTTGTCCGTTTTGTAAAGATCTCTTCGGTGCCATTCGTCATGCACTTGGATCAACTGAGGGACTACCCTGCCCCAGGTTATGATAAAGGGTTTCAATTTTCGAAAATAAAACTCCTACTTCTTTGGCTCAGAGGGGTTGACGAGGGATTATCATCCTTATAACTCCAGTGTTTAGGGATTGAAACAATGTCTGTACCTCATCAGCGGGGTCTGTTCAAAAGCATACTGTAATGATCGCGGTATCGTTTTCGTCATCCTCCCTCAAGAGGCTTAGAATTATTTAAGATTAAGAGTTGTCATCAGAAAAAATATGAAAACAATTTGCATATAGTGAATGCGACTATATTGATTCAAATAGACATAAGCGATGCATTAATGTGATAACAATGTTTAACATGAATAAATGTTTGAACAATCAAAGAAAAATACAACTTGAACATTTGAATGGACAAAAGACATTCTCGATGATTTGGTGTAGGATCAGTGTTCAAACTCGACCTCCTTGGCATCAATCAAATCCTGGATCTTGTTCTTCAAGGTCCAACAGTCGTCGGTGTCATGTCCAGGACTGTCAGAATGGTAGGCACATCTCACACCCGGGTTGTACTTGGGAGAGGAAGTGTCAGGATTTTGAGGAGGATCTTTAAGTGTGATCATTTTCGCCTTCAGCAATTGCTGTAATGCCTGAGACAAAGACATGTTGATGTCAGTATACTTCCTATCTTGATGCTTTATCCTACGCCTATTGCTCTTTCTTGGTTGAACGGGCGTGGGATCAGAAATCTGGATTGCTCCTGCATCATGACGACCCTTTTTACCATGTATAGCATTGGACTCTTTCTTTCCACTGTGGGGCTTTTTCTGAGTATCAGCAGGTGCGGTTTCTTGAATCTTCCCCGACTTGATACCAGCTTCGATTCTCTCCCCAGTCAAGACAAGATCTGTAAACCCAGCAGCAGAATTCCCAATTAGGTGGTTGAAGAATGGACCAGACAGGGTCCCCAAGAACATGTCGACAAGCTCCCGATAAGTCAGAGGTGGTTGTACCCTTCCAGCAAGGTCCCTCCATTTCTGCGCATATTCTTTAAAACCTTCACTTGATCCTAACGACATACCCTGGAGTTGGGTACGCGTAGGAGCAAGGTCGGCATTATATTGATACTGCTTGTAGAAAGCAGTAGCCAACTCCTCCCAGTTACGAACCTTGGTCCCATCTAGCTGATAGAACCATTCGAGATGAGTCCCTGAAAGACTCTCCTGGAAGAAGTGGATCCACAAGTTTTTGTCCACCGTATATGGTTGAATCTTCCGAACATAGGACCTTAGATGCAGCTTGGGACAAGACGCCCCGTCGTACTTAGAGAAGGATGGTACTTTGAACTTGTGGGGGATTATCACACCAGTTGACAAACCCAGATCTCCGAAATCCAGCCCAGGTACCTGTTGAACCTCCATGGCCTTCAACCTATCCTCCAACTGTTTGTACTTGTCCTCAGCCGGAGGGTACTGTTCGTCGTCGAAATCTGTTTCATTGTCAGAGACCACTGGACTGGGCACCTCTCTCTCATGGTGGCTGCTTTCCCTCACAGATGGGGTAGTCCTCTCAGTTTCAGTCTGCGGTGTATTCCCAGATCTGCGCCTAGGGCTGAACAAGACAGTCCTCTTCTTCTTCTTGTCCTTCTTCGAGAGTAGAGCCTTCAGATCTTGTTGCCCCTGGGTCAAATTCATGATCAGCTCTTGGAACTGGGCGTTCTGAGCCTGGAGGTCTTTGATAGTCTGCTCGGCTGATGATTCAGGGTTCATGACGATCGGCTGAAATAAACAGCGGAGAAGGGTAAGCAACCTGTCAAAGGGATACCTGCAATGCAATGGGATGTATGACATGCATGTAATGTTTTCAAGGACCTTGTGGGGTAAACAGAGAAACTTTGTTAGCATTTGGAACCGGTATCTTGATTGAAGGAACTTCATGTTGTTGAGAGTCCTTCTTCAAGGGTCAAAGGCTCACCATATCCAGTGGGTCATAGCCCCTGACAACTTTGGCTAGAGGAAAATAAATCCTCTTTGCCCCTGGTTAGATGTTTGATTCATCATGACCTGCATCACAAGCCCTTGAGATCCTTGAAATGGGTTAGGATGTATGCAGGATGCATGCAATGGTATGATGTTATGCTATGCATGGGGTAATGTGAGTAACCCTGTTATAAGTCCCAATTAAGGACTATGAACAAAACCTGTAAGACATCAAGGGTCAGATAACAAGCATGCAAGTAGTCAAGTACGAAGGCACACAAGTCACACAAGAGAAGCCCTTAGGGTTTAGGCCAGCATGGGGTCTAGGTATTACCCTCTTGAAGTTGGTGGATTCAACCTGTCCTAATCAAAGTAACTGGGTTCTAAGGTTCCCAATATCACGGGATTGCTTTCATTGTTCATCGTTTCGATTTAGCCACTGAACTGGCGACCGAAATATTCCAAGAAAGCAACCCTCAATTGAGTGTAGTATCGAGTATCAACCAACCTCGGACTGCACCAAAGTCAGTTATCTCACTACCCTAAAAAGGCCAAGATAGTTCAATTAAGGTCCCTAAGGTCTGTTGATGCTTCACGACACCACGCGGAGGCCCCGTACTCTCCTTGACTGAACTCAAGGGTTACCGGTACACACCAAAGTGCCACATCAACGTAGCAGACTGTTTCAACCATGTCGGTATACCCCGCACAGTTCCCTCACAGCCTTGTTGCTACTTTCTAAGAAGGTATCCCCCAGATCCGGGTTTAGGATCTATAGAACTCCCAAGCAACCCACAATTTAAAGCACACAAGGAAAACAATTGAAAACACAGTTATGAACTAGCCCTAAGGTACACCTCACTTTAAGTTTAAGTATCCCCAGCAGAGTCGCCAGTTCTGTGATCGGTGGATCTGGAACTGACTGTTTAACGCTGGTTCGCGAAATGTCGCGGAAGCAAGAGTCGCCACCGTCTTTTATTTTCTCCAAATGGAAAGGACAAAAGCACAGAAAAATTCCTTAAAGAGATTGCTCTCGGTTAGGGAGGTAGATTATAGAAAGGGAAGGTGTTAGCACCCTTTCTATCCATGGTTATCCATGGGCTCTTAGATACTTGCTCACTTGTGTTTTCAAAATTGTTTGTTTGCTTTTCAATGTGGGTTTTAAAAAGTTTCTTTGAAAATTCCAGTTCGACTCTTGTATCGGTCCTCAAGAGTGTTTGAAAAATTGCTTTCGAAAGCTTTTGAAAATGTGTTGGTGTGAAAAGATTTCAGTTTGTTTTGAGATTAGAGCAAGTATCCTTGAGAACCTACCTACCCTAAGGAATTCGTCTGTGTAGATGTCCTTTAAAGTAGTGCCATCCCACCATTGAGAGGTAGGTAGCACCACCGTTGGAGGTGTTCGGGTCAATTCGAGTTTGTAGGGACATGGTGATCACCAGAGCAATAGGAAGACACCTTAGAAGCTACCCTCATGCCAGGTTCCCGGATCATGAGGACTTACTAAGACATCCTCTACTCGACGATCACCTTTCGAAAGGCAACAGTGAGGCGTACCCTAGGGGTGGTGTGTGCGATTCGTGTGTCGTTTTCATTGATATTTGTCTTGTCATGTTTGTTGTGATCTACGCTTGATTTTAATTAGGTCCATTCATTCTTTCATGCTTTTGTTAACAGTTAAGATATTTGCGGGAAAGTAAATCTAAGACTATTACAAATGGCGCGGGTCCACATCGCCAAAATTAAACCGGACCCGATTTGACGGAAAATAAATAAAGCAATAAAATAAATGTGCGAGCAATTGTTTACACGGCTTTGGGAGAGATACATAATGAATTAAGCGAAATAAGGTAAATATGCACAATTAAATAATTAAAAACAAGACTAGGGCGTTGGACCCTTTTGCAACAATATTTAAAGTTTAAAATTAAAATAAGAATGTTTTTTGGTATTTTTGTGTTTTTAAGATTTAATGGAAAAAAAGAATTAATTAAAATTAAAATGAAATGTTAAACCTAATTCTAATTATTTTTAAGTTATTAAGAAAAATATTAAGTTTTTGATCTAATTTAAACCTAAATTATTTATATATAATTTAATTATGAAAATAAATAAATAATAATATTATGATAAAAGGAAAAATTAAAAGGAATGGAAATTGTTAATTAAACTAATTCTACATATTTTTTGTATTTTTGTTATTTAAAAGAAATTGAAATTATATCCTAATTAGAATTAAATATTTACATGTTAATTTATTTCGATTTTTTCTGATTTCATGATGTTTTTTATATTTTGTAAAAATAATAATTAAATTAAAACAACAAAACAAGCAAAATAATAATTAAAAAAATATAAGAAACATAAATAAAACTTGCAAACCAGGGGGGGTGGAGGTCCCCAATATGGAGGTGTAGGCCTTAACATGCTGGCCCAAAACCCTGAGTCCACTTGACTTTTCCAGTTTGTGTGCTAACGCGTTGACCTGGGTATAGCATGTTCTTTGCATCCACGCCTTTGATCTAGATTGGTAGGACGCGTGGACGCTTGGATTAGGATGGCACACGGTGTGCACCAATATTGCGCCTGCATAGGAAGACTTATAGAAAAATAGCATGGACATATGTGAGACCTGGGGTTCGAACCCAGGTCAAGTGTATTACTAGCGTTTGCTCCAACCAACTGTGCTAATTGCCATATTTGATATATAAATAAACAATGAATATAATAAGGACAAACAAAAGTTAGTGCTTCAAAACGCGCGCAATTTCAAAATGACCAACCATCGTGCGCCACGGAATCGTCTTCCTCATGTGCCTGAAAGACAAAAATATTAGACAACGGTTTTCATGGCGTGGCCTAAGACCATATACCAGAAAATAGCGATTAGGGTTCTATTGGTCATAAATTCATCGCGAGATATGAACTTGCTTCGTCTAAGCTTGCTGAGTCCAATGGTCATAGTCTAAAGCTTTGATTTTTCCTCTTTGCAAAAGCCCTAAAATCACAACCTGAAAACCTTAAATTTCACTCATGGCATCATCGTGTATGGTCAATAAAAATACAATTAAATACAATGGTTAGCTTGGAAACTTCACACTGAACAAGAATTCATAAATAAAAATGCAAAAGGATGCATGAATTATGATATACGATTTCAAAAATTGCTTGATACAGTTTGAGTTCAAACTACCAATTCTTGGAGCTTTGGTTGCTGTTTGTGATTGGCACACGTTCAGAGAACCACAATGAAGTTATTGGAATCAAGATTAAGGCTTGAATCGTTCTCTAAGGTTGAATTCAGTATTTGAGTTTTTTGGAAAATTTTCAAGTTTGCCAAGTCTTTTTCTGCGCAGCTTGGAGTGTACAAGGATTAGGTTTAGGTTCAGGCCTTTGTAGTGAATGTATTAGGGCAACAAAACTCAATCAAATCCATGGCCATAATGATTTTTGATAATTGATTTTCCAAGATCTTTTTGAATCTTTTTCATGTGCATTTTGTATCAATTATGATCAATTAGTCCAATTCTTTCCATGTTTGGGATGTGCACGAGATTTTGAAAGCAAAACATGCATAAAAAGATTTTTTAGGTCAAAGTAGATATTTTTCACACATTTAAATAATTTAAATGAATTAATATTAATATAAATTCAAGTAAATAAATAAAAATTGAGAAAATACTTCCCTTTGGGCCAAGTGGTCGTGCATATGCTTGGAATGATGAATCATGGAAGAAAAAAGGGCCCATTAGCAAATTTAGGTCATTTGAAGTAAAGTTGACTTTTCAAAATTCCCAAACATTTCCCAACTTCCACAAGGCATAACTTGCTCAATTTTTAAGATTTTCACATGTTCTTGGACATTTTGGAAAGGTCTTTGAGTCCTCTAACCAATGCCTTTGGCCCCGTGTCATTTTGATTTACCAATCTCAAGTTATGGCCTTTGACTTAAAGTCCCTTTTTGTTGACTTCTGAAAATGACCTATAATGTTGAAATTGATAACTTTTTGTGAGAGCATTTCTTGGACTTGGAATATGAAGATGAGTTGTAGGAAATGTCTTTCTCTTCAAAATGAGCTTTGGATGGAATTTTTCTGATAATCCATGTGAAAGTTATGCTCTGGTCAATTTCACTTGACTTTTTCAGCTGTCCAAATATAGTAACTTTTGCATCTTTGATGATTTCTGAGCCAAATTTTGAGAATCATGATCAAGCATTGATCAAATGATGTTTGTGGCTTCAAAATGATATGTTGACCAAAAATTTGAACTTTTGACTGCCAAATGACCATTTTGCCCCTACAGTTGACTGTAGTGCAATTTAGGGTTTTGACTGTGCAATTTTGAGCTGAATGCCTTGAAACTTGATATGAGGATACTTGACCATCTTTGTAAGCATATGAGACTTGATTGGGCCCTTGAAAACTTCATTTTCTTGATCAGAACACAAACCCTAGTTTTGACTGTATAGGAGGCTCTTTGACTGTGCAACCCTGGGGGAATTTTGCAGCTTGGCTTGGCAATTTCTTGAAGAATATGGGAGGGCAAATTTTGGGGTACAACACCAGCCACAGTCATCAAGTTTCTCGGGACTCTCCAAGCAGGTTTCTCAAGGCAGCACTCGACATTATTCTTACAACGGAATGTCTATCATGTTCCGACTTCAAAGGACTTGAAGGATCCCTATATCCCCAGGAAGTCTTGAAGGATTCTCACATTCCCACAGAAGTTGTCAAAGTTCTTGTTAATCCCCGCAAGTTGCCAAAGATTTTCTATCCCCAACAGTGGTCCAAGGATTTCTCATTTTCAGCAATCAAAGGTTGTGGAATTCCCGGCATCGGTCCAGGATTTATTTTCCCCGGCAGCAGTCAAAGATTTTACTATCTCCAGCTATCAAGGACTTATTTTCCTCAGCAAGACAGCTAATCAGCTTACATGCACATACATTACATTCATACATCATGAACATTGATAAAAACACATTTTATTGCATCACACATGTCATGCAACATAACTTTGTGTGTCAGCTAACATTTTACCCTTTTCAGGATAAGATTAAAAGCTATCTTTAACAATTATTTAAAGATTTCAGATACAATATGGATACACCCCAGACGCGGAGGTCATTCTATTACTCATTCAGAATTTCAAGTCAAGATACAGTATGGATACACCCCAGACACGGAGGTCATTCTATTACTCATTCAGACTTCAGCAATCAGATACAGACTAGATACGCTCCAGACACAGAAGCCATTTTATTTCTCATTCAGATTCAACTATCAACTTCAGGTTCAGATGCACTCCAAACACGGAAGTCATTCTGTCACTTGTCCAGATCCCAATTACAGTACGGATACACTCCAGACACGGATGTTATTCTGCTACTCATACAGATCTCAACTTCAGATACAGTCCAGATACGCACCAGACACAGTTGCCACTCTGTCACTCATTCAGAATTTATCCTCAGCCCAGAGATGCTCCATACACAGATGCTATTCTTTCGACCATTCAAAAATCAAATACAGTTACAGCTCAGATACGCTCTAGACACGGACGCCATTCCTTTGCTCATACAGATCCAATCTCCAGATACAACTCAGATACGTTCCAGATACGGATACCATTCTGATGTTCATTCTCTTGATATTCAACAAACATTTTGGATGGAATCTCTAATCCTATATCCAGCAAGGTTCAACCATCTCCAAATGGCATCTTTAAGCCCATTTCTTCAACTACATCTTGACGAGTGCAAATTTACGGGCACTCTAGTGTCCAATCCTCTTTTACCTTCGAGTCACGAAAGGCAAACTCGCCAATCTAACTCTTCAGGTTCAAGAAGATTGAACAGGGGCAGCTGTTGTACCCCAAAATTTTCCCTCTTATTTTATCAATATTTCCCCTCACAAGACTCTTTGAACTCAAGACCAAATTAGGGTTTGCTCTGCTCAAGACATCTCCTTGCACTGATGACCTAAATTAGGGTTTGAGTTTGCACAAGGAATTTTGGACTTCTAATGCCCCATGTGACTTTCATACTTCATGTTGGACTCATAAGATTGCTCATACCAAGTTTCAAGCCTGGAATCAAATTTTTGCCCAGTCAATTGGACAATTGACCTAGAAATCAACTGTATTGGGGAAAAAAGTCAACTATGGTCAATTTACAGTCAAACCTCATAATTTTTTGTCCACATCAACATTATAGGCTCATATGACCCATTTGATCAAGTTTGGACCACAACTCCTCAAGAAATTTGATCAGATCATCAAAAGGGCAAAATGGTCATTTTTAGGGTTTTGATTGCAGGAGGGAAATTTCTGATTTTTCACCTAGGAAATGGCAAATTGGGTTCAAGAATGGATTCAAGGACTCAATGTCATCATCTTGACCTAATCACAAGGTTCAAAAGATCTCAAAAGCATTAGATTGACAGATTAATTTTCCAATCAACAGATCAAAAATCAACTGTACACTGAAAAGTCAAACTTTGACTTTTTGGTCAAAATGAAGTGCCAAGGGTCATTTTCAATCAAGATGAGTAAAAACATGAAACTTGTTCATCAAGAAATATAATTTTGCAAATTAGGGTTTAAGATTGAAAATTTTCATAACTTAGAATTTTTCTAAGTTATGAAATTTTCTCATTTTTTCCCAACTTTGCCCAACTTTTTCACCATGATGAAATTGGATTAAAACAAAACTTCCAACATGAAAGTTGTAGTCTTCCATAAAATATACAACTTTTATTCACAAATTTTTGCCAAAAGATGCCTGTATCTCAAGTTATGATTTTTGGAATAAGGGTCCATGAAACTTTTAACTTAGTGAAATTTTGCCCTAATTTAGGCAGGATTTTGACCTATCTTCATGGAAATTTTTCACATAGTTCCAATTGGAATTTCAAAATCCATTTCAAAGATGGATTTTAGAGCATGTTACAAGCTTTCCAAAATGTCCAAGAACTCTCCAAAATCATTTGTGGTTATGGAGAATCGAAGGTTTGAATTTGGCAAAAAGTCACTTTGATCCATGGCATTTTTCACTATGTTACAAGTTGCAATTTCTGTCCAACTTCATTTGTACTTGAATACAGGTCTCTAAACCCTTCCACACTCAAAAATTGAATGCAAATTCAATGGATTGAAGCTTTGTTCTGATCAATAGAGGTTTACACAAGGGTTTAATCCATTTTTGGCAAAAAGTGAACATTGTTATTTTCATAAAGTCAACTTTATGTCAACTTGCTTCCCTTGAGCCTTGGACCCCTCTCTTTGCAGCAAACAAATTCCATAAACTTAGGCAAAGGACAACCACTTTGTGCAGCTAAGAAAGAGGCTTGTACAGGCTCTTTGCTTGGTCACTTCATACCTTTCTTAAAAAACAAGTCAATGTGCAAAAGTCTACACAACACTTCCATCTGTTATAACCAAGCTTAGTAACCATTCAAAACAAGTTTTGCATATTGCCTGAGCCAGAAACACGAGCTATCCATATCCCAAGCCTTCCAAAACACAAAAACACATTCTTCTTGCAAAACAGGGCAGTTTCTGCATTTTTGTTTCCATCTCACAAACTACTCGTGCGTTTTGCCCCAAACCTCTTCCAATACATTCCATATAACCCACCTAAGCTATCCTAACCATTGGCATTGACTGTAACTCCATTTGCAAGCTTCACCAATTCTGATTTCAGCTTGTGCAGGTTGACTTCTACAGGCTTATTCAAGCAAGCTCAAAGCAAACAAAGCATTGGGGAAGGTCAGAGGAAGTTCAGGCAAGCTCACAAACATCTCAGGCCTCACTGAAAACCCCTGCATTGTCATACTAGAGTTCAACTGAAACAGGTATTTTCCAACTTTCTATCTCTCTAATTAGCAATCATAAGGCTTAGGTTTGTGAATAAAAAATGTAGTACTCATTGCCCTTAAGCTGTACATATGCATAGATTTCATTTAAGTTAACTGTGTTGAGAGAATTTGATTGATGAACTTCCTGAAAAAGTTAGGTTAGAAATTAGGGCCAGAGAAATTCTCTCTGGTCTTTGAGAGTTAGATTAAGTTCTTTATATGGTTGGAATCGTGTGATTATGCTCTACAACTTTCATGTTACAAGTTTTTGTTTTTAAGCACTGAAACAGGAGATACGAAGTTGAACTCAGAACGCGCGTTTTTGTTTGAACGAAGGTTAAAGATGAAGTAGTTGGGCTGGGCCTGGCTATTCCTTGCTTTTGACACCCCCTGACCTACTTCTCACACCCCCTTGGCCCATTGTTTTACATTTTTATATTTTTCTATTTCTTTTTCATTTCTAACTTTATTTTATTTTTTCTAAACTTAAAAAACTACCAAAAATATTTTCATAAATTTTCATATTTTATTTTATTATTTTTTTAGACATAGAAATAATTATTAAATAGTATATACTTTTATTTTCTTTAATAAAAAAAACTTGAAAATAACACGTAAAAATATTATATTCTTATTTTTATTATTTACATACTTAAATAATATTTTT
Source organism: Vicia faba (assembly GCA_948472305.1). Lineage (NCBI taxonomy): Eukaryota > Viridiplantae > Streptophyta > Magnoliopsida > Fabales > Fabaceae > Vicia > Vicia faba. The sequence goes on from OX451741.1 coordinate 252,441,417, forward strand.
TCTAATATATTTTTTTTAGTTTTTGACATTTGTATATATTTTATTTATTTTATTTTATTGTACATAAATAACATAATTAATATATATACTTTCTTAAAACAAATTAGGGTTTCCACCCTTAATGAAAATAATATTTTATTTTCTTATTTTTTTACACATTCAATATTATATTTTTACATACATAAAAATAATACAAGAAACATTTTTTGCATATTTATAATATATTGCATATTTATTTAATTGTCTATTTAAATATTATTTATTATTTGCACAATTAATTCAATTTGGTTGTAATAATTTTAGGGTTTCAATTTCTTGCAAATACCCCCTATTCAAAATTGTACCCCCTCCCTATATCAAAGTTGTAATAGCTTCGATTTATTTTTACGCACTTTATACTTTCAAATATGCCATGATAGAGATTAGGGTTTGTATGCAATATCCAAAATCAAAACAAATAGCTAGACCTAATACAAGACATAAAAGCATGTAAATTGACAACACAGTGCACACATACACCCCTAGTGTTTCACCCACTTGTTGCCTTTAAAATGGCCATGGTATGCATGTTGAGTATCTTGGCAAAACAAAAACAAAACAAAATATCATAGTCCCTCGATGACGCTATCTTTATTGCCTATACAAAATGATCTAGTCCCTCAAAAATTTGCTAAGATACTTATCACTATTGCTATCATGGTCAATACGATGACCCGCACCTGTCCCGTTTAACATCCAAATACAAGGTTGTTTACCAAATACAATGGTAAAACAACAATGTAAAGGGGTTAAAGATGTGTAGGAAAGATCTTTGAGTAGATAGGGTAGACAACTCTTAGTTACTTGAATAAAGCTTGCAAACATCCTTGTTATTTTCAAAAACACATCACAACACAATTTCAAAACATTTCCCTAAACAAACTTTCAAACATTGAAACATCTTTTCAAAAGACAAACACCTTTGTATACATTCAAACAAGAATCATTACAAAGGTTGCCTAGACAAAAGGCCTCTTTTTTAAAACATTTTCAAAACCACACACAAAGCACCATTTCAAACAATTGAAAAACAAAAGCAAGTGAACAAAACAAAAAACTAAGAGCCCATGGATAACCATGGATGAAAAGGGTGCTTTCACCTTCCATTTTCATAATCTACCCCCCGAACCCAAGAAAACATAGCAAAGGTCTTTCCTGTGCTTTTTGACCTTTCCTTTGGATAAAATAAAAAGTCGGTGGCGACTCTTGCTAAACCGAAACATTTGCAAACACAAACGCAAAACCTCAAGTCAGTTCTCCCACCGTATCACACTAACCATGTCCATAGTTTTCATTTATATTGCTTAAGCTTAGAGAATTTTAAGATTGAAGTTTCTGAAATTTTTAGGGTTCAGATTAGGGCCATTAAAATTCATGCTTTTCTTTAATCTATAATTGTATTGCTTTGCATTCGTGAAATCGTGAGGAAATTTGCTATAAGATTCATGTTTACATTTTTGCAAATGGATGAGAGATGAACAAGACTCAAGTACTCTGGCTAGGCGTGAGGTTGAAGATGAAGTTCAGGCCATGGACTTGATTTCTATCATATATTTGTTGTTTTGTTTATATGAACGGATGTATAGCCACCCCGGTGGTAAAGCGCGCGCATGTTCACCCTTAAGTCCTGGGTTCAAGCCCCAACGTGACCTTTTGTGATTTTTCTTTATATTTTTCACATATTCTGACTTTTTTGGCACCGCTGGGCCTCATCCCCTTGGGCTTTATTTTTTTTACTTCTGACCCCCCTTACTGGCTATTCACACCCTGACCCATTTTATTTTCTTTTTCTCAAATTTTTATTTATTTGTTTTCTTAAATATTTTATCTAATACTAAAAAAATCAGAAAAAATATAAAAACATTCGATTTATATTTTGATATAGTTTATTTATTTTTTTACACAAAAATTATTTTATTTAATCATACTTTATTTATTTTACTAATTGATTTGTAAATTTAATTAGAAACTAGGTTTTTTTTTATTATTTCTTTTACACAATTTAAATATATTATTTTAAAATATAAAAAGACCAAAAATATTTTATAATACTATAAATTATTTTTAAACAAAAATACCAAAAATATTCTTTTTATAAACTTAATTTCTTTTTTAATCAATTAATAGATTAGGGTTTTATTTAAGTTCTTTTCCTAGTAAATTTAGGTTTCACTTTTTACTAATTTAATTAATTATTTTTCTTTTAGTTAATTTGGTTAAAACAAAACCCTCTTTTTCCTAAAAAATCCAAATAAAAGTCCATTTTCTTTCCATTTTATATTCTTGTATATTTATTCATTTTTGTACATTATTTATCCAAATTCGATATGGTTGTAATAGATAGTTAGGTTTATTTTCAAGCAATCCCCATTTGTAATTTGTACACCCCCTCCCACAAGTATTATAATAGTGTAGTAATTTTAAATTCTGCAATTTACCGCTTTATATACAAATGCTAGTAATTAGGGTTTGTATGGAAAGACTAAAACCAATCAATTAGAAAACCTTAATCAAAGACAAAACCAAGCATGAAAAACAATACACTTGCACACAAGCACCCTTAGGGTAAAATCCACTTGGTTTTCTTACAAAATGGCCATATTACGCATGTGAGGTATCTTAGCAAAAAACAAGCAAAATATAAGATCATAGTCCCTCGATGACGCTATCTATGTTACCTTTTAAATGATCTTAGTCCCTAAAAGATAATGCTAACATACCTTGCAACATTGCTAATCATGGTTATACGATGACCCACGCCCGTCCCATTTACATCCAAAGATAGGGTTACTTACCAAATCAATGGTAAGATAACAATGTCAAAGGAAAGAGGAAATGAACATGAAAGACTTTTGAGTAGGTAGAATGCTCCTAGTTACTTTCTTACTTTCAAAACAAGACATCCTTCCTATTTTCAAAACACCTACACTTTCAAAACATCTTACAAACTTGAAAACATTTTCAAAATATCAACATCTTTGTATACATTCTTACGAACGAGAATCATTACAAAGTTTTCCTAAACAATGGCCTCTTTACAAAATACTTTCAAAAACCACACAAAGCATAATTTCAAACAAAATCAAGTGATATAGCAAGTGACTAAGAGCCCATGGAAAACCATGGATGAAAAGGGTGCTAATACCTTCCCTTTTCATAATCTACCCCCTGAACTCAAGAAATAATCTCAAAGGTCTTTCCTGTGCTTTTTCACCTTTCCTTTTAGATAAAAGAAAAGTCGGTGGCGACTCTTGCTAACGGCAATATTTCCACAAAAGTCAGTTATCCCACCGTATCACAAAACTGGCGACTTCACTGGGGAAATATTCTAAAAGTGGGGTTACCTTAGGGTTAGATCACATTTACTTGCTTTCATTGTTTGACTTGTATATTTTGCATTATGGTTCTTTGTTTGGGTTTAAATCCTCTACCTAGATTTGGGATACCTTATAGGTAAGTAGCAATATATTGTGGAAACTGTGTGGGATATACCGACATGGTCTAAGCAATAACTACGTTAGTGCGACATATTTGTGGGTACCGGTAGCCCTTGAGTAGTCAAGGAGAATACGGGGCCGCTGAGTGATGTCATGAAGCACTAACGAACTTTTAGAACCTTTACTTGACCAACTTGGCCATTAGGGCGTAGTGAGATGACCGGCTTTGGTGCAGTCCGAAGTTGGTAGATACTCGATACTACACTCATTGAGGTTTGGTTTTTTGGGATATTTCGGTCGCCATTAAAGAGGCTTGTGCTGAAACAATGACCAAGGAAACAAACCAGTGATTTTGAGCTCCTTAGAACCCGGTTACTATTGCTAGGACAGGTTTGAGCCAACTAAACTTCAAGAGGGTACTTACCTATGAGACTCCATGTAAGCCTAAACCTAAGGACTTGTTTGATTTGTTTGTGTATATTTACTTGCAGATAACTTCATGAACATCATAACATCATACTCATATTCACTAACCATTTCAAGGATCTTGGGATTTATCTTTGTTCTGTTTTGTAGGACATGGATTCTATTCGCAGGAAAACCATTCAAGTCAATCTTGTAAGGATCCCTCCACAACTTAAAGAGCTAGCTTCAAGGATTCCCGGAAATTCTCCATTCACCGAAAGACATGGTCGCATACTAAACTTGGTCACCTCCAACACTGATGAAGACATAATGAAAGTGCTCTTTCAGTTCTTTGATCCTTTACAATATTGCTTCACATTTCCCGATTATCAACTGGTGCCAACTTTGGAAGAATTCTCCCAACTCTTAAGGATTTCAATTCTCAATCAACTACCTTTCAATGGTACAGAAAGAGATCCAAAGCCAGAAGAAATTTCTCAAGCTCTACACTTGCAACCATCTGATATCACAACCAATTGGGAAACAAGGACTGGTGTCAAAGGTTTCTTAGCCAAGTTCTTGTTTGAGAAAGCCCATAACTGTTGGAACTCCTTGGACTTGCAAGCTTTTGAAGAAATTGTAGCTCTCCTTATCTATGGGATGGTTTTGTTTCCAAATCCTGACTAACTCATAGATGTGAACACCGTCAAAATCTTCATGTCCCGTAACCCGGTGCCTACTCTGTTAGGGGACATCCTACATTTTTTTCACACTCGCACTATGAGGAAAAGAGGTATCCTTATGTGTTGTACTCCTCTCTTAGCAAGATGGTCTATTTCGTATCTTCCCCAATCTGTATTGAAGAACGAGAAAGGTTCAAGGTGGTTACAAAGGTTGATGACGCTCAAACATTCAGACATTCATTGGTGTTCCCGATCCATAAAGAATGTTACTATTATCGACCGTTGTGGAGAATTCCCTAATGTCCCTTTACTTGGCATTAGATGAGGTATCACCTACAACCCTTGCTTAGTCTTAAGACAGTTTGGTTACGCCCGAAGGAATGGCCCACATGAGATGCTCATTCAAGGTTTGGTATTTGACTACGAGAACGATGATCAAAGTCATCGCCAGATATTTATCCTAGCTTGAAGGATGTTGAACAAGGTAGAAAACAAGACATTGGGGCACAAGAATTCCACCCCTCTTGAGCCTTACCTCAAATGGGTACGAGTTCGTGCTCAAAGTCTTATGATGCCTTATCCCTCCATTATCTCGGTAATCATTGAGCCTGTTATAGAAGGAGATGTTCCATACACTATCCTGCATCCTGACATGCCCACCTCTCTTGAAGAATTACAAAGAGATTGGATACAATTCAAGGGGGAGCGAGACACTTTCGAAGCCCAATTCTAAGCCAGCGAGAAGAAGTTTTTGGAACTCACTAAGCAACTTCATGAGGAGCGGACTTTGAATGCCTACATCGCACCAAAGAGGATGCGTACAACCTTTTTATCTTAGAGTTTTTGTATTGTTTTGACCAAAGAGGCATTGATGTAATCAAACTTTAATTTATTAATATAACATGTGTTTCCTTTTTTGTCTAAAAAAAATTTGAATCTTTAAAATCCTTGAAATTATTGCATATGTATCTACCATTCATCATAACATAAGCAGGTTTCTTGCAATAAGTCTCCTCATCTTTCTACTGTTTATTTCAGTAAGATGGATCTCGAACAAACAGTGAACGACCTCCAAGCACAAAATGCTCAGTTTCAATAGAAGTTCTTAACTCTAGCCAAATAACAGGAAGAGTTGAAGACCTTGTTGGTTGAAGAGAAGAAAAAGAAAACAAATAAAATAACTGGAGTTCTAAATATTGGAAGAAGATTCCAAGGACAAGCAAGAAGGACCCTAGACTTTGCAACGTAATCTGGTGAGAAAGACAATTAAGATGGGAAAGGCAAGGAATCAGTTGCCCAGCCAGATTCAGAAGAGGAACAGGAAGAAGAAGATTATTCTGAAGAACAATATCCCCCGGTAGACGACAAGTATAAGCATCTGGAAGAACGGTTAAGTGCGATGGAAATTCAAAAAGTGCCTGGACTGGACTTTGAGGAGTTGGGGTTAGTATTTGGGGTTGTCATTCCTCTAAATTCAAGGAATCGGTGTTCGCCAAATACGACGGAGTTTTGTGTCCCAAAATGCATCTCTGGTCCTGTGTGAGGAAAATACAGCCTCACACTGCTGACAGGGATTTATGGGTACACTTCTTTCAAGACAGTCTGTCTGTAACTCAACTTTATTGATTTTATCAGTTAGAAAGAGCCAACATTCATAATTGGGAAGATCTTGCCGCTGCCTTTTACAAACAATACCAATACAACGCAGACCTTGCTCCCACCTATACTCAACTCCATAGTATGGCCATGGTTTCAAGTGAAGGCTTCAAAGACTACGCTCAAAATGGAGGGACTTAGCAGGAAGAGTCTGGTCTCCCCTATCTGAAAGAGAGTTAGTAGACATGTTTTTGGGTACCCTGTCTGATCCTTTCTTTAATCACTTGATTGGGAGTTTCTCGGTAGGTTTTACCGAATTGATATTGACCGGAGAAAGAGTGGAAGTCGGGATAAAGAATGGAAATATTCAAAAGGACGCATCCTCTGTTGCTGTAAAGAAACCATTTATTGGAAAAAAAGAAGTTGTTATTGTATTTCCTCAGAGAAATCAAGATAGGACTGAACGCCATCCAATGGTGGGGGCTGTCATGATTTCTAAACCTTCACCTGCTCAGCAAAGAAACAACCAGCCGAGAACAGAAAGACCAATCATACAGTTCACCTTAATTAATATGACACTATCTCAAGTATTGCCGCATTTGTTAAGATCCAATCTAGTGACTTTGAAAGAAGCTCCAAATAATCCTAACACAACCTCTCCTCATTATCATCCTAATGCCCGCTATGCATACCATTCTGAGAGTCCCGACCATGACTACAACATATGTTGGGCTCTAAAAAACAAGGTACAAGACCTTCTTGAAGTCAAAGAGATTGAATTTGATGCGCCAGAAATTCCCAATGTTATCACTTCCCCTATGCCCAAGCACGGTCGTGATGTCAACGCCGTTGAGGAAGATATGTTTGTTACTTTAGTTGATGAACTTGTGACCCCACTCCTGACTATCAAAAAGAACTTTTTGAATGTCGGTGTATTCCCAGGCTGTGATAAAAACTGTCATTTCTGTTTATCCTCGCCAACCAGTTGTCATTTGTTAAAAGCAGGCGTTCAATGCCTAATAGATGACAAGGAGATTTTGTTCGAAAAGACTTCTATTCCAACTATTTCTTATAATGATGTTTCCATAGTGACCATTTCCGCCAATTCTTCCAGGGTCTCCACCAAAAGACCCGTTAGAATTACATCAGTTCCTAAAGTAGCTCCGTTGATAATTACAATGCCTGGACCAATCCCGTATTCGTCAGACAAAACAATCCCATGGAATTATGGAGGTGATGTCTACTATCACGGTATCAAGCAAGATTGGCCAGCTGTTGAAAATTCAAGTTCTGAGAAAGTTGACTCTAATGTCAGTAACATCACATGGACTAGCAAGATAACCCGAAGTGGGAGGGTATTCTCTCCAGAAATTTCTCCTCCAAAAGCTATTTCTGGACCTGTAATCATTCCTATTGTTGTTGCTCCTCCAAAGGCTATTCCTTGTCCTGTAATCATCTCTGCTAATACTCATGTTGACAAAACTGTTGTAGTCCCTGTTATCACCTCTACTGACATTCCTACTGTCGAGTCAACCGAGACTCGAGGAAAAGGTATTCTGGTTGAGCATGTCTGGATGGAGGCAAAATTAGTAGCTATCCCTGAGACCTCCCGAAAAGAGATGGAGGAAATTCTAAAGATTATAAAAAGAAGCGACTACAACATAGTCAAACAACTGGGGCAAACTCCGTCAAAAATTCCATGCTGGCTTTTTTTGTTATATTCTGAGGCTCATGCAAAGGCCTTGGTAAAATTCCTTAAAACTACCTATGTACCCCAAGAAACATTTGCCGATCAGTTCCAAGACTGTGTAGCCAGCTTGACTGCAGATAATGTTTTAGGTTTTTCGGGTGTTGATTTAACGCCAAGGGGAGGAAGCATACCGAGGCATTGCATGTCTCAGTCGAATGCAGGGGCACGACTTTGGCTCATGTCTTGGTTGATACCGGTTCGTCTCTGAATGTGTTGCCTAAAAAGGCTCTTGATAGGCTTGACTGTGAAGGATTGACCTTGAAACCTAGCAACATAGTGGTGAGGGCCTTCGATAGCTCAAAAAGGATGGTGCGTGGGGAAGTGGACATCCCCATAAGAGTTGGAACCCAAATATTTGATTCAACTTTTTATGTAATGGATATTCGCCCTTCATATTCCTGCTTATTAGGCCGATCGTGTATTCACAATGCTGGTGTCATTACCTCTATGTTGCATCAAATGCTGAAATATCCAATTCAAGGGAAAATCATCATTGTTGATGGAGAAGAAGAGTATATGGTCAGCCATCTAAATTCCTTCAAATATATGGAATTAGATGGTGAATTTATTGAAACTCTATTCCAGCACTTTGAAGAAGTCCCGCAAACTATGGCACTAACCAAGGCTGTTTCTCAAGTCCCAAAGATTACAAGGCCTCTGCTCAAGATGTCATCTTTAAAAGATGCCAAGGCGGTGATCGAAAAAGGTGGGTGCACTATTTGGGGCCAACTCCCAGATATCACATACAAATCTGACAAATTTTGTTTGGGTTTCACTTCAGGAGCCTAGAAAGTTGTACGCCGTGCTCGTGCCGGAGGACCACCCTTGAAGATCAGCAACCGTGAATTCAACACGGTGGAGGATGATGAAGACATCTATAACCTGGAGGATTGGATTTTCCCAACTGTCAATGGAGGGCTCAACAACTGGGAAGCTAGAGATTTTTTCCCGATCACTTTTATCTAACAGTAATTTGTCTTTAAATTTTGTCGGACCTGTAATATTAAACAATTCAGACTCTTAAAACCTCGTGTCTTACCCGAGGCACAATAGTCCATTTGTAAGGGTTATTATCTCATTTCCATATGACATCAATGAATCATGGACGTTTTTGCATACAAACTTTGTGCTCATTGTTTTTCTTTTTACATTTTCATTTCTTTCAAACATAGATATACTCTTACACACACTCACATTCAAAATGCAGATCTACATCCATTCGGGATCCCATGGGTAACAATTCTGCTATGGCCTTCTGTGATTCTGAAAATCTAATCTACCAAGCCGAAGACGAAGGTGAGGAAGATTGTGAAGTACCAGGGGAAATCGCCAAGTTACTACAACAAGAAGAGAGGACCATACAAACCCACGAAGAACCAGTGGACACAATTAACCTAGGTACCGAAGAAGACAAGAAAGAAGTTAAGGTGGGTTCCATTTTGGAACCCAGTGTCAAAGAGCGCTTGATTCAGTTGCTACATGATTATGTTGAGGTCTTTTCCTGGTTGTACGAAGACATGCCAGGACTTGATGCAGATATCGTGGTACATCGTCTACCAACAAAAGAAGACTTCCCACCGGTAAAACAAAAGGTCCATCGCATGTGACTAGACATATTATAGAAGATCAAAGAGAAAGTCATGAAACAATTCAACGCCAGATTCTTCACCGTCACCTCCTATCCACAATGGGTCGCCAATGTTGTTCCCGTACGTAAAAAGGACGGCAAAGTGAGAATGTGCATAGACTAAAGAGATTTGAATAGGGCACTCCCTAAGGATGATTTCCCACATCCCCACATCGATATTCTAGTTGACAATATGGCACAACACAAAGTGTTTTCCTTCATGGACGGTTTCTCAGGCTACAACCAAATCAAAATGGCGGCTGAGGACATGGAGAAAACAACCTTTGTCACACAGTGGGTTACATCCTGTTAAGAGGTTTAGCCATTCGGGCTAAAGAATGCTGGGGCAACCTATCAACGTGCCATGGTAGCTCTATTTCACGACATGATACATCACGAAATAGATGTCTATATGGACGACATGATAGCCAGATCTCAAACAGAAGAAAAACATCTTGGTCATTTGCAGAAATTATTTGAGAGGCTAAAGAAATAAAAGCTGAGGTTGAACCCAAATAAATGCACATTTGGAGTGAGGTCCGATAAACTCTTAGGCTTTGTCATCAGCGGTAAAGGTATTGAAGTAGATCCTACCAAGGTGAAAGCTATACAAGAAATTCCTGCTCCTCGTACCGAGAAGGAAGTCAGAGGATTCTTGGGATGGTTAAACTACATTACCAGATTCATTTCTCACCTGACAGCTACTTTTGAGCCAATCTTCAAATTACTGAAGAAAGATCAAGTAGTCAAATGGAATGATGAGTGCCAAACTGCCTTCGACAAGATCAAAGAATACCTGCAAGAGCCTCCGATTTTGATGCCACCAGTCGAGGGAAGACCCTTGATCATGTACCTAACTGTTTTGGAAAATTCAATGGGGTGTGTGCTGGGGCAGCATGACGAGTCTGGCTGAAAAGAGCATGCTATTTATTACCTGAGCAAAAAGTTTACCGACTGTGAAACCAGATATTCACTGCTCGAGAAAACTTGTTGCGCTCTGGCATGGGCTGCTCGCCGGCTAAGTCAGTATATGCTGAACCATACTACTTTATTGATATCCAAAATGGATCTAATAAAATACATCTTCGAGAAGCCTGCCCTTTCTAGGAGAATAGCAAAATGGCAGATGATCCTGACGGAATATGACATTCAGTATACTACCCAAAAAGCAATAAAGGGAAGTGTGCTAGCCGACCACCTTGCTCATCAAGCTGTGGATGACTACCAGTCCATGAAGTTCGAATTCCCAGATGAAGACATCATGATTGTAAACAACTGCGAAGAATTCAGACCATATGACAGACCTGAACAAGGAACCCGATGGACCCTGGTTTTTGACGGGGCATCCAACGCACTTGGCAATGGTATAGGTGTTGTACTCAAATCTCCTGAAGGATGTCATACTCCCTTTACGGCAAGACTCTGCTTCAATTGTACAAATAACATGGCAGAATATGAAGCGTGCAATTTTAGTCTCAAAGCTGCCATAAATTTGGGGATCAAATCCTTAAATGTATTCGAAGATTCAGCTTTGGTCATCAGCCAAATCAAAGGGGAATGGGACACCAAACACCTTAACCGTATCCCCTACAAATAACATGTGTTGACATTGATCCCACATTTTGAGAAGATTACCTTCGAGCATTTCCTGCGAGAAGAAAATCAGCTAGCAGACGCACTAGCCACAATGTCATCCATGTTTAAACTTAAATGGGATAACGAGGCTCCCTAGATCACCATTGAACGAATGGATGAACCAGCTCACTGTCACGAGATTAATACTGAAGAAGTAGTGGACCGGCCTTGGTTTCACGAAGTCAAGAGATATCTCGAGGCTCAAGAATATTTGGAAGGAGCTTCAGTCAATGATAAGATGTTCTTAAAGAGATTCTCTGCTAAGTTCTTCCTTAGTAACGACATTCTCTACAAACGCAACCATGACTCTGTTTTTCTCCATTGCGTAGACAAGGTTAAGGAAGAAAAGATCATGGCTTATCTACATGAGGGCACTTTTGGCACCCATTCCAGTGGGCATATGATGGAAAAGAAGATCCTACGGGCAGGCTATTACTGGTCTACCATGGAAGCAGATTGCTATCAACACTCTCGAACTTGCCACAAGTGTCAGATCTATGCTGACAAGGTGCGCGTACCTCTGGTTCCTCTGAATGTCTTGACGGCTCCTTGGCCCTTTTCTATGTGGGGCATCAATATGATTGGGGAAATCAAGCCAACAAACTCTAATGGACACCGCTTAATCTTGGTGGCCATTGACTATTTCACAAAGTGGGTTGAGGCGGCTTCTTTCGCTTCTGTTACCAATAATGTTTTAGCCCGGTTCATTAAACAGAATCTCATTTGTCGGTATGGTATCCTGGAGAGGATCATCACAGACAATGGTACGAATCTAAACAATACTATGATCACCGCCCTGTGCGAGCAATTCAAGATCCAGCATCACAATTATTCCCCTTACCGGACAAAGATGAATGGTGTTGTCGAAGCCGCAAGTAAGAACAAAAAGATCATATTTTCAAATGCATATGTTCAAAAATAATCACTGGACATTTTCTCACACAAAACAGAAAAATAAACACAGAATTTTTACACTTTCAAAGGAATAGTTTTGTATTAACTTGAAATAAGCATTTTTGTACAAGGAGACAGACATCCTAGTAAGAGAATGTCGCCGTAAGAATGTAAATTATACAAAAAAATAGTATACAAAGAAAAATGACTATGTGAAATAATCTCATTGGGTTCTCATTCTGCTATTGCCTTTATGTCTTTGAGCGTCGCATCCCTTTTGTTGCTCGTCTGAAGCTGATTGGATTGATTAGTACCGCTTGAGCTTCATAATTGATACTGAAGATTAGCCGTAAGGTGATCCAACGGGACATAGTTATACGCTTTAAATCCCTAACTTTTTCCTGGACCTCCATTCTGGGTTTTTAGTCCACCGGGATACCCTTTTTTTCCCAAGCCGCCTTTTTAGGTTTTCGACTTGCTGGGTGTACAGATTTTTTTTATGTATATCCCTAATTTTTGCTCGAACCCCTTTGGCTCGTCGGGATTCCCTAATTTTTTCTTAGGCCATTCGACCTAGCGAGTCTTTGTTTATGCGTAGTATCTTTTAACTATGTCCGCGTTTATAGGGTGCGGAAGGTCGTCACCGTCCATAGTAGTTAAGATCATGGCTCCACCAGAAAATATATTCTTCATCTCAAATGGCCTTTCGTATGTGGGAGTTCATTTTCCCCTGGGATCAACTTGTGGTAGTATGATGCGTTTGATTACCAGGTTACCAACTTGATATACCTGACGTCTGATCTTTTTGTTAAAAGCTTTTATCATGCATTTTTGGTACATCTGACCATGACAGACAGTCGCGAGCCTCTTCTCGTCAATCAGGTTTAACTGGTCAAGTCGAGTTTGAACCCATTTGTCTTTGCTCAAACCTGCATTTTTCATGATCCTTAAGGAAGGGATCTGGACCTCAATGGGCCAGACAGCTTCCATACCGTATACCAAAGAGAAAGGAGTTTCCCCTATTGATGTGTGCATTGTGGTGCGGTAACCATGAAGAGAAAATGGTAACATCTCATGCCAATCTTTATATGTCACCGTCATCTTCTGTATGATTATCTTGATATTTTTGTTAGCAACTTCAACAACGCCATTCATCTCTGACCCATAAGGAGAAGAGTTATGATGCTGGATTTTGAATTGCATGGATAGTTTGGTGATCATAGTGTTGTTGAGATTGATACCATTATCTGTAATGATTCTTTCTGGGATACCATACCGACAGATAAGGTTATGTCTGATAAATCGAGCCACAATGTTCTTGGTAACGGAAGAAAATGAGGCCACCTCGACCCACTTCATGAAGTAATCAATGGCAACCAGGATGAAGCGGTGCCCATTAGAAGTTGTCGGTCTGATTTCCCCGATCATATCGATGCCCCACATTGCGAGTGGCCAAGAAACTGTCAAGACGTTTAGAGGAACTGAAGGCACATGTACCTTATCAGCATAGATCTGGCATTTATGGTAAGTTCGTGAATGTTGATAACAATCTGCTTCCATAGTGGACCAGTAGTATCCTGCCTGTAGGATCATTTTAGCCATCGAGTACCCACTAGAATGAGTGCCAAAGGTACCTTCGTGTAAATCAACCATAATCTTTCCTGCCTCACTCTTGTCTACACACCGAAGCAAGGTAGAGTTATGATTGCGCTTGTAGAGGATCCCGTTACTGAGGAAGAACTTGGCAGAGAAACTTCTTAGGAACTTCTTATCGTTTACTGAAGCTCCTTCAGGGTATTCTTGGAGTTCGAGATACCTTTTGACTTCATGGAACCAAGGCTTGTCAACTACTTCTTCAGTACAAATCTCGTGACAGTATACCGACTCGTCCATCCTCTCAATGGTGATTTGAGGAGCCTCATTATCCCACCTGACTTTAAAAATGGATGACATTGTAGCTAGCGCGTTCGCTAGTTGATTTTCCTCTCGTGAAAAATGCTCAAAGGTAATTTCTTCAAAGTATGGGATTAGTTTCAACACATGCTCTTTGTACGGGATGAGATTAGGATGCTTCATGTCCCATTCTCCTTTAATTTGAATGATTACCAAAGTCGAATCTCCAAACACACTTAAGAACTTGATCCTTAAATCGATTGCAGCTTTGAGACCCATGATACATACTTCATACTCAGCCATATTGTTGGTACAATTAAAACATAGCCTGGCGGTGAAAGGAGTATGACAGCCTTCAGGAGATATGATCACAGCGCTGATGCCATTTCCAAGAGCGTTGGAAGCTCCTTCAAAAACCATAGTCCATCGGGATCCTTTTTCAGGTCCTTTATCTGGTTCAGGCTCTTCACAATCAGTTACTAACATGATGTTCTCATCCGGGAACTCAAAATTCATGGACTGGTAGTCGTCCACAGCCTGATGAGACAAATGATCATCTAGTACACTTCCCTTAATTTCCTTCTGGGTTGTATACTGAATGTCGTATTCGGTCAGGATCATTTGCCATCTTGCTATTCTTTCGGAGAGAGCAGGCTTCTCAAAAATGTACTTGATAGGATCTATTTTAGATATAAACAAGGTAGTGTGAGTCAACATATACTATCTTAGTCAACGAGCAGCCCATGCCAAAGCACAACAAGTTTTCTCGAGTTGTGAGTATCTTGTTTCACAGTCGGTAAACTTTTTGCTAAGGTAGTATATTATATGCTCTTTTCGACCAGACTCGTCATGCTGCCCCAGCACACACCCCATTGAGTTCTCTAATACTTTTAAGTACATGATCAGAGGTCTTCCTTCAACTGGTGGCATCAAAATTGGAGGCTCTTAGAGATATTCCTTAATTTTGTCAAAAGCATGCTGGCAATCGTCATTCCACTTCACCGCTTGATCTTTCTCCAGTAATTTGAAGATTGGCTCACAAGTAGCGGTCAGATGTGAAATGAATCTGGCTATGTAGTTCAGACGTCCTAAGAATCCCCTAACTTCCTTCTCAGTGCGAGGAGTCGGAATTTCTTGTATAGATTTGACCTTTGCAGGATCCACTTCAATGTCTTTGCTGCTGACAATGAAACCTAAGAGCTTACCGGATATTACTTCAAAAGTGCACTTATTCGGGTTTAGCCTCAGTTTGTATTTCTTCAGTCTGTCAAATAGCTTTTGTAGATGATCAAGGTGCTCCTCTTCAGTCTGAGATCTGGCTATCATATCATCAATGTAGACCTCTATCTCGTGATGGATCATATCATGAAAAAAAGCTACCATGGCATGTTGATAGGTTGCCCCGGCGTTCTTTAACCCAAATTGCATAACTTTGTAGCAGAAAGTGCCCCACTGTGTGACAAAGGTCATGTTCTCCATGTACTCAGGTGCCCTTTTAATCTGATTATATCCGGAGAAACCATCCATGAAGGAAAATACCTTATGATATGTGGTGTTTCTAACTAGAACATCAATATGGGGAAGCGGAAAGTCATCCTTAGAGCTTGCCCTGTTCAGGTCTTTGTAATCCACACACATACGTACCTTACCGTCCTTCTTAGGTACTGGAACAACATTAGCGACCCATTGTGGATAGGACGTGATAGCTAAGAAACTGGTATTAAACTGTTTCATGAATTCAGCCTTGATCTTTTCTGATATATCCGGCTGCATACGTCGAACCTTCTGTTTCACCGGAGGGCGGTCCTCTTTTGTAGGTAGGCGATGAACCACAATATTAGTGTCAAGTCCCGGCATGTCTTTGTACGACCAGGAAAAACTCAACATAGTCATGTAGCATCTGTATTAGCCGTTGTTTAACACTGGGCTCCAAGTTAGCACCTACCTTGACTTCTTTTATGTCCTTTTTGGTACCCAAGTTCACTATCTTAGTTGGCTCCTCATGAGGTTGTATTTCCCTTTCTTCATGTTGTAATAGTCTAGCAAGCTCTCTGGGTACCTCACAATCTTCCTCACCTCCGACCTCGACTTGGTTGATCGGATTTTCAAAGTCATAATGAGCAATAGCAGAACCGTTATCAATGGGATCCAGAGTGGATATGGATCTGCAGTTTGATATGTGAGTGTGTGTAAGAGCATAGTTGTATATTTTTGATAAAGTAAAGAGGCAGAAAAGAAAAACAAAGATCGTAAAATTTGTATGTGAAACGTCCAATGTTTTATTGATGACATGTGAAAATGAAGTAATGACCCTCACAAATAGACCATTGTGCCTCGAGTAAGACACAAGGTTGTAATGTTTCAATTGTTCAAATATTACATTTCCTTAAAACAAAAAGACAAATTACTCTTGAATAAAAGCAATGGGAACAAAGTCTTTAGCCTCCCAATTGCTGATTCCACCGTTGATGGTTGGGAAAATCCACTTGTCTAGATTGCATTCGTTGTCAGCATCTTCTGTGGCGGAGACAACATCAATAGCACTGACTCCCGGGCCATGCTTAGGAATAGGTACAGTTATGACGTTGAGAGTCTTAGGGGGATCAAATTCAACCTCCTTTGCATCAATAAGGTCTTGCAAATTATTCTTCAAAGCCCAACAATCATTTGTATCATGCACCGGAGTCTCATAATGGTAGGCACATCGAGCATTTGGGTTGTAGCGAGGAGAGGTAGTATTAGGATTCTTCGGAGCCTCCTTTAGGGTCACCAAATTGGACTTTAGCTGGTGTGGTAAAACCTGGGATATGGTCATGTTGATTCGGGTAAATTGTCTTCTGGCTGCATCTGGTCTGCGCTAATTATTCTATTGTTGAGTAGTTGCAGGTTTTGATATCATTATAGCTCCCACCGTTGGACGGTGTTTGATTCTGCCCTGACTTCTCTGGCAGTAAGCAGCACTAACCTCCTTCTTTCCTGTGAAAGGTTTCTTTGCAGTACTGAAGGATGAATCTCTTTGTATTTTACCACTTTTAATGCCAGTTTCTACCTGTTCTCCAGTCAAGATCAATTCAGTAAACTCATCAGAAGAACTTCCAATCAGGTGGTTAAAGAATGGCCCGGATAATGTGCCCAAGAACATGTCCACCAGCTCCCTATTAGACAATGGAGGATGGACTCTTTCCACAAGGTCTCTCCATTTCTAGCCATAATCTTTAAAGCCCTCGCCAGAACCCATAGACATACTCTGAAGTTGTGTACAGGTTGGAGCGAGGTCAGCATTATATTGGTACTTCTTGTAGAACGCAATATCCAGATCTTCCCAGTTACGGATGTTGGTTCCCTCCAGCTGATAGAACCACTCTAGTTTAGTCCCCGATAGAATGTCTTGAAAGAAATGCACCCATAAATTCCTATCAGTAGTGTGTCGCTGAATCTTCCTAACATAAGATCTGAGATGCAGCTTTGGACATGAGACTCCATCATATTTAGCAAATGCGGGCACTTTGAACTTTTGCAGGATAACCACTCCAGAAACCAACCCTAGCTCTTAGAAATCCAGGTCAGGTACCCTCTGACCTTCCATAGTGTTGAGACGGTCCTCCAACTATTTGTACTTATCATCTGCCGGAGGGTATTGTTCCTCGATGTAATCAGCTTTTGGATAAAACCATGTTGGCAATGTATAGGCATTGTTTCAAATCCTCAAACACCGGAGATATAAGGGAGTGAAACCTTTGTTAACCTCTTTGAGCCTTGAAGTTGGAGTTTCTTTTTCTATTCATAAAAAAAACTCATTTTAACTCGGGGCAAGGTAGTGTTCAGTTAATCTGATTGAGTATTCAGATCTCATCAAGAGTGCGCATATAAGGATACAACAATGGTTATCCCTCGAAAGGTTGAGGAAAGTCAAAACCGCAATGGTTAATCTTCACTTATTAGGAGGGTGCGTAAATTGACGATATCTTAATGTCTATCTCTCGCACACCATGAGATCAACAGATGACAATACAATAATGGTTATCTTTCATCTACTCAGAAATAGGGCAGTCACAATTCTTCCAACAAGTCACAAATGACTCGAAGTCACGCGACATGTTCAAAAAGAAAAAAGAAAAAGATGATATGAATTAAAAAAATGATGATGAAAAATAAAGAGACAAAAATCCCCGCTAAGTCGAAACTTGAAAAAACAAGTCGCTTAGGAAAAAGTCAGGGCATCCTACTGCACTTCAGAGTCAAAGTCAAAAGGAATTTGTCCAGAAAGCAAGGAAGAAATGAAAATCTTGAAATACGATAAAGGATTACAGTGTGAAATCCTCAGCAAAGAACAGAGTCATGTGATAAGAAACCCAAAAGAAGCAGGAATGAGTGACTTGCATGTCCAAAGAAAGCCGTGTTTGATTCCTCACCCATCTCAAAATTTCTTTTGAGAGATGAATGTTCGTGTCAAGTTAACTGAGCTTAGGATTGAAGAACATCACGAAGGGGGTGGGCACCAAATATTTTTTAGCCTTAAATCTTTTCATCTAAAACCATGAACCATGCCATGTTACAACCCTCAAAAGTCCTAATTAAAAAAAAAGTTTATCTTGAAAGCATACTCCAACGAGATAGTGTTTCCTGATTCCCATTAATTTTGCTAAATTATTGTGGTTGGTATCATATTGCTTTTGTTATCTTTCATACAAAAATCCATGTCGCATCCTGGCTAGTGATTCGTTCACAAGGTTTTGTGACATCTTTTCAAATAAAATCTTCAAGACGTACATAATTGTTGTATTAGAATTTTCATTCTTAGAATCAACATTTTTCTGCTTGTAAAATAACTGCTTGATATTATGGAAGTTTACATTTAAGTATCAGTAAAAGGCTTGTTGTCGAGAAGAGTTATGGAGCAAAGAGGATGCAACATTCAGCCAATCTAGGGCAATTACGTCGAGATTCGACAAATATCTAGAAGCCATTTGATCAGAAAGGTTATCTTAAAAGCATGCAGCCAAAGGCAAACTATGAAAGTTACCTTGATCAGCACGGTAAGCTTGGGACACCTGATTGGTTTCCAAGGGCATATCCAGATTTCGTCAAGATAGTTGCTATGTCTACCTCAAGCCGAGAATCTTCCTCAAGCAGGATTGTTTCTTGTGATCTGTTTTGTAGATGTGTGTCTGGCTTCCTGTAACAGTTATTGATCAATTAAAGGGTTTCCTACAGGTTTTGTTATGGTGTTGGGTTTATAATCCCATTTTCCCAATCTTGTTGCAGACTTCTCCAGCTGAATGTGATTCTTTACCCAGCCAGGTAGTGATCAAATAGAGTTTAAAAAGGGCTATGAAGCCTTTGCTCATTTGATGGAGTTCTTTCTCCATTTTGTGTATTTAGAATTGATATGAGATCTCTTGTAGAGTATTTCCCCCTCCAGTTACGACATTATTGTTGTTATGTGCTCCCTAAGTAGCTAGAAAAGGGCAGTATCTTTTCTAAGGAGTGTTGAGACAGTTGTTAACTTTTCGGGTTTTCTCTCACCAAGTGTTGAGTTTGACTTGAAATCCCCATAATTTTGACTTCTTACTGTAATGTTAACTTCTTGATCCCCCAGGAAGGTTCTCCCTGGGTCACTTTTGCTGATATACGTATGATCTTCTTGTGTTTCTCAGATAGTTAGAGATGATACCAATTGATGTATGGTGCGGTATCGGGTTTGTGATCCCGTTTTCCCCAGTCAAGTCTTGGTTCATTTTAATTTCTGGTTTGCATGGTATGAAGCCTCTATCCCAGATTCCCCAGTGAAGGCTTCACTCATATGACGAAAGTTCCCTCTCCCCCTTGCATGCTGAGATGGAACTATTTGCAAAATATCGCTCTTTTTGCAGTGTTGGCATTACTATTCGTTTTTTGTTTCCTAGGCAACTAGACCAAGGCAATATCTTTTCTAAGAAGTGTTGAGACATTTTTTAACTTTTTGGGTTTTCACCCGCCAAGTGCTGAGTTTGTTTTAAAATTCCCATAAGTTTGATTTTTTGCTGTAATGTTTGACTTCTTAGCTCTCCAAGTTGTTACCCCTGTGAGGTTTCATACTTTCTCCCCAAAGAAGTTGGTGCATTACTCACTCTCAATATTGAAGAATGTATTTTGGTTTCCCCTTGACGATGTGGTGTTATCCTCCCCAATGAAGTCAGCATAAGGTCTCCAGTTGACATCTCGATGATGAGGCACTATCTCCCTTAGTGAACTCTGTATGATATTTTCCCCAATGAAGTTAGCATGAGATCCTCAATTGATGTTTTGACGATATGGTTTTCACCTGCCTTATTGAGATCAATATTGCAATCCCCAATAGAAGTACGGGCCGTGAAACATTTGTTTTCCCCATTAAAGTCTGTGTGATATTTCTTGGTGAAGCCTGGAAGAGGATGTTATATCCCTGTATCTGTACTGATTTATTGCTATGATGCAATTATTTTCGGATTATGTTTCTTCCCAGTGAAGTTAAGTCGTGAAATAAGAATTTGTCTCCTCAGTTGGTGCTTATTTTCTTATGAAATTTTCATCTTGGATGTGATTTAGCCGAGTATTGGCGTTACCTGAGTTGGTTTTGTATGGTTATCCCCAGTGTTATATGTCTATTTTGTCAGCATATACATAATAACATTCATACATACACCATACATAGTTGAATTTAGCAAATCATTACTCATTTGCATTCATTAATTTTTTGTTAGTCTATTACCCTGTTTTGCAGAGTTGTGTCATCCTCTCTCCAATAGAGTGTCAACCTTAAGCAGAAAGTGTATATTCTTTCAATTTCCCCGCTGAGTTATCCCTCGTGGAAGGTTTTTGCTTTAGCCTTCCTGTACATCTCTTTGTATGGATATAATTTGATTCCCCTTTGAGTTTATTTCTCACGAGGTGTTATTTCGGTGGCCTGTTTTATTCCAGTTTATTTATGGTTTGAATCTGTGATCCCCGACAATATTATTACTTTGGATTTCTATAAGCTTCGAGCCTTAGTTTGAGAATGTGCATTTATTTTGGCACGAGAAGATTTTATCTCCTCAGCAGGAATATATTGGCATTTCCCCAGGAAGCCATATTTCTTTCCCTATGAAGCCATATTTGTTTCCCTAGGAAGCTATATTTATTTCCCCAGGGAGCAATATTTCTTTCCCCAGGAGGTCATTTTTTACAATCCTTCCCATAACAGCAAGTAGCTGGTCTCTTTATTTGAGCAACTTGTATTTCCCTGGTAATCTGTTATTTCTCTGAGAAGATTTGTTTGTGCTCCAATGAATGATAGTCTCGTCATTATGGGAGATAGTTCGTCGTTGAGATCTTTTTCCGATGGATGGTAGTCTCGTCATTATGGGAGATAGTTCATCGTTGAGATTCACTTTTCTCTGAAGAAGTTCATTGGTTTCTAGTGGTAAATACCGGTGCCAATCATTTATTACCACCCCTAATGTTGGTACTTATCGGTATTATCTTACCATTCCTATTCAATAAAAGCCGACGTTAATTTTTTGCTATCTTCTCTATGAGTGGATAGTTTTCAGTTCATTGTCAAATTACTCCAATGGATGGCAAGTCTTTTCAATATGACAGAGACAGTTTGTTGAGAAATCTTTACAAGTGGCAGTCTCTTTATTTGAGACAATTTATATTACCTTTTCCAGGCGGAATGCCTTGGTTAAAGAAGAAGTTGAGACCCGTTCTAGGTGAAACACCATAATTTTGGGAAACTTGTTATTATCAATACATTTTCTCTCTACCTTCAGTTAACATTGGTAGTTCACCTTCAGTGAACGTTGGTGTTATTCTTTTCTCTCTACCTTCAGTGAACATTAGTGTTATTATTTTCTATCTACCTTCAGTGAACGTTGGTAGTTCACCTTCAGTGAATGTTGGTGTTATTTATTTTATTTCTACCTTCGACTATTGAGTTGGTAGTTTACCATTATCTATGAGTCGGTATCTTTTTTATTTTCTACCTTCAACCATTGAGTTGGTAGTTTACCGTCATCTGTGAGTCGATATCTTTTTGATCTTCTACCTTTAACTATTGAGCTGGTAGTTTATCGTCATTTATGAGTCGGTATCTTTTTTATCTTCTACCTTCAACTATCGAGCTGGTAGTTTACCGTCATCTGTGAGTCGGTATCTTTTCGATCTTCTACCTTCAATTATTGAGTTGGTAGTTCACCATCATCTGTGAGTCGTTATCTTTTTGATCTTCTACCTTTAACTATTGAGTTGGTAGTTTACCGTCATCTATGAGCCAGTATCTTTTTGATCTTCTACCTTTAACTATTGAGCTGGTAGTTTACCGTCATCTGTGAGTCGGTATCTTTTTTATCTTCTACCTTCGACTATTGAGTTGGTAGTTCACAGTTATCGGTCGATCACTTTTATCCTTTACTGTCTTTCCTCATTGGGTGAGTTGATGCATTATCTCGTCTTTGGGCTTTACCTCCATAGAGTTGAGTCTTTTGTTCACCAGTGATTTATTTTCCTGGTCGGGTTTCTCTTTTGATTCTTGTTTCCTTTGTTACATCCCCAATGATGTCTTGCGTCCTTTTGAATTTGTTCATCTGCATTCGCAATCATAATTATTGTATGGTATCTTAGGGCCAAAAATAGGGCTTGTTTTATATTTAAGTATCTTTAATCACGTCAACACAAAGATTTTTAATCTTCACATCTCCAGATAGAAGACACTTAAATAAGGGAATCTGTTGTACCCCAATTTTTCCCCTTAAGATTCCTCTATCATTTCAAAACATCACAATGCAACAAGATCACATTAGGTTTTTTCTTCCTCTTTTTCTATCTCCTATCTTTAATTTTGATCTTGAGGGATCTCCAAGCACTTTAGTTGTGTATTTTGTATATGTGTTGTTGACTAACTTCTAATCAAAATACAAAAAATATTTGCCTTTGTCTTTGTATATTTGTGCTTTGTAGGTACCGAGTCAAAGCATCTGACAAATAAGGTTTTCCGGTATTATTTCCCTAAAATCTCTATTTGCAAAGAAAAAATAATTAAAAATTTTCATTTTTTTCACTGTACAATCGATTGCTCTTAGAGTGCAATCGATTGCACAGAGTATATTTTATGCAATATTTAAAAAACTCATTGTACAATCGATTGCTCCCAGAGTGCAATTGATTTCACAGAGTGAATTTTTGAAAAAAAATCAGCAATTTCAAGCTTGTCATTCTTTTGGCTCCAATTTTTCTTCATTTTTTTGAAAGATATATGATTAATTCAAATTTTGGCTCCAAGAATCAATTACCAAGCCTAATTTCATTCCCAAACCAAACTCCAAACCACCACTAATCCCAAGCATAAACTCTATAAATAGAGCCCTCATTTCATTCAAATGTCAAGCTTTTGATAGCCAAATTCACTTTGCTAAAAAAACTCTCAATTCCCTCCATCTACCAAATTCACTCAAAGCTCCATTTTCAAAAAAAAGTTAGTAAGCTTTGCATTGAAGCTTACTAATCTTTGAGCTAAACCTTCATCCAAACACTTTTTCTTCATCAATTCTCCACACCCAAGCTTGGGAAATTGATTCTTGGGGCTGAATTGAAGCAAATTCTTGAAGTTGTTTTGATAATTCTCTGGATCTACCTTTGGTGAGTTGCATTCTTCATCTTTCACAATGTGATCTCTTGTTGATCTTTGGATTTGATTCATTCAGCATTGTTTTGTGATTCTATTGGTGTTATTTTCTCATGATTTGATGGAATTTTCGTGCTCAAATAAATCCATGATCATAAGGTGTTTGATGAAAAGTTTGAACAAGAATTTGGCCTTTTGAAATGCTTATTTGTTGTGTTTCACATGGTGCAATCGGTTGCTCTCAGAGTGCAACCGATTGTCACTAATGATTTTATGTTTTTTTTGAAAAAAAGCACTGATGCAATCGATTTCTCCCAGAGTGCAATTGATTGTAACAGAGCCAAAATGTATTTTCTTCCTTGTTTTGGGGCTGTTTTGATCCATCTCTCTTTTTCTACTCATTCCTTTTGATTGTTGATTTGGATTGCAACTTTAAATGTCCAATTTCTCTTTAAACTCAATGGACTTTGGGTGTAGATAAAGTTGGATAAATGTTCATTAATTCAAATCTACCTAAGAGTGAATTATTTAATTCATTTTTGGTGCTTTGGATTAATGATATGTTTAGTACTTTAATCCATCGAGATGAGTGATTGAATTTAAAGATGAAAGAAATTTAAGGTAGTGATTCAAATTAGCTTATCATTCCCCTCCCTCTTCATCTTATCCCTTTCTTTTTTTATTTGTGCTACATGTTCAGGGATAATGATCTCTATATCATTTATCCAAACATGAAGTACATATATTGCTATTGACCGGCCTCAAAATAGGTGTGACTTCTACATAAGTCCACTTACAATTGCTTAACATAGCGCTAAATTTCATCCCGACTTGAGAAAATGATCATTCGTGGCCCAAACCTATGTTTGTAAGCCCAAGTATGTTAATTTGAACCCTTTGATCCAATAACCTTGAGATTCATTGTTAGGAGGCTTTGGTTCTACCAATCTTCCAATGGATATTCATCTATTTTGGTCAATGCGGATCACTTAAACGTCATTGATCATTAAATGTTGCCTTGAGGATTCTTAAATGGATGATATATTTGACAAAAATCAAATGCAACTTGTTGTTGAGAGGCTTTGGTTCTACCAATCCTCTAATGAGTTCTA
The DNA here is from genome assembly GCA_948472305.1 of Vicia faba. Lineage (NCBI taxonomy): Eukaryota > Viridiplantae > Streptophyta > Magnoliopsida > Fabales > Fabaceae > Vicia > Vicia faba. The sequence continues at coordinate 252,466,113 of OX451741.1, forward strand.
AATGCAAGTTTCAATATGGTCATCCAACTAACCTTTAACTTCTAACAATTTGACTTTATTTTATGCTTTTATTTTTTTGCTTTTACGTTATGCACCATTTATTTTAGCATTTACATTTCATGCTATTTTCATCTTTTATCACTTGAGCATTTACTTTTATGCCATTTTTATTTTGCTCACTTGAGCTTTTCTTTTCCTTTTGAAGATACTTAATAATCAACATGAACCATAAAAAACTTTAATGATACTTTGACTATTTGGTTACTATCCTTGGCATTATGGAGTATTGGACTTCTTGGACTTAGGATTAGAGACCTTGATCATATGTTGGAGACCTTGTGACCTTAATTGATATTTTGTCTGGAGTTATTGAGGTTTACCTCAAGACATTGGGTTGTTTGTTTGTTTTGTGTGCAGGTTATTATGATTACCTACTTTGTCTAGAATCCAACTGTATACAGCCGTTACTCTGCCCAATTTTGGTGAAGACTTAATACATTTGAAGTTTGGTCTTCTTAAGAGGTTTAGTATCTTTTCTTGTTTTCAATCCAAAGAATGAGAATTCTATCTTAACTCATTATGTCAATTGTTGGCTACTTGTTGGTTAGATGGTTCTCTTCCCTTGCTTTTACCTTATGCTTTATGATAGTCTCTTCATTTCCTCTCATATTTTTTAATTTCAAAATCTTCTCCCTCCTTTTGAAAACTCTTTGTGTTTCTAAACTTGAACCACTTTCATAATAAACTTGGACTTAGGTCCATGCATTTTCAAAACATTTTCTTAAACAAACTTCAATCAACTTAATAATACCTTGACATTTTTGTGAGAAGACTAAAAGTCAACCAATCTCATTCAAATCATTTTGCCACTTTGGATCTTATCTTTAAAAAATTTCTCATGATATAAGACTCTTGTCAATCCTTGTAGTGATGAAAACAACTATACTTCTACAATATATAATGAAGAGAGATATTTTCCACTTGGGTGTTGAGTGAGGTTATGTTGATTTTAAAATCCAAGCCATATCCTCCACTTTGAGATTATGCAAATTCTCCTTTCTCAGGATTGTGGGTAGTAAGTATGTTTTCCACATGGACAATGACGATGATGTCTTATCTCATAAAATTAACCAACACACTTGTGTTTTAAAAAATTTTAAGAGGAATTACGAGTACTCTGATCCCCTATTACATGGAAGGTGGTACGTAGGCACTAAATATTCGCAACCACGGCAGGTGCAAAAATTATAAAAAATATTTCTTTTCTCACCTCCACCGTCTATTTTTATACAACATTTTATAGCCAAAATATACAGATTTTACAAAGAGGTTCATGCGGAGTACTGTAGATGTTTAGGGTGCTAATACCTTCCCTTTGCATAACCAACCCCCTTACCTTGAATCTTTTCCCCCTCTTTTGGGTTATTCTCTCTTCTCCAATTCATTTGGAAACAATAAAGTGCGGTGGCGATTTTTATTTTGATCTGTATAAGTCTAGTCAATCCAATGGCTTAGTCTTAAATATTTCTACCGCTAATGCATGTTACTGTCTGTAACAGGCAGGCGCATTTCCAATTATTTTGTTTCCTTTTTCGATTCGATTATCTCCATTTTGGGACTTTTGTTCATTCCAATTTGGGATGATTCTGGTCTTAATGGGCATTGATCTGAGATATTTCCTGATGTAATGGCTATTGATAACATAGATTTATTCCACTATTAGAATTCTAATATAAAAACTCATAGGTAGTCTTGAGTTTTTATCCATTTTTCTATTCCAATTTCATTTTCACGCTTTGTACCTCAAGTCTCTGTTTTCAAGCACTGGATCAATATAATTCAGGTTTCTATTTTATTGCTTTATTTTAATCACTTTATTATTATTTACTATGTTTTATGTGATAAACATGGTTATGTATATGATATTCCTCACCATGAGTGAGTAGTTCTTTAGGGACTACGGGTCATGAACTCTATCAATGATTATCCGTATGAACTAGCTTAAGTCACTTACGAGAATTACAACATTTGTTTATTTTAAATCCTTAGTTTTTTATTTAAACCTCGCTACGAAAGTGGGAGTGTTTTTAGGTGTTTACCTTGATCCGAAAGGATAAGTGTAAACGCTGGAAAGCAGTTTTTAAACGGTTGAATCCGAAGTCACAAAAATGATCGGACGAGATTGAGAACTTATTCCATTTTAATAGTTATGCAAAATTAACGATCATTGACGAACGTTTTTGCGCTAGCAAAAGCCGACGAGCGTCTTGTTCGTCAGAGATACCATAATACACTGGCAAAAGCAAATGTTGTCAACCATGATCTATGTTTCTATAACATTGTGTTGGAACTCTTGTAATATAAGTGTTTAAGTTGTGCAGAGAAGTCGTAGATAGAATTCATGAACCTAAGTCCTATTTGTTTTATAATTTCATTTAAGTTGTTTCTAAAATAGCTTTTTAAATAAGTTATTTTTCCACTTAAGTACTTTTTCACTTAAGCTGCTTCTAAACCACCAAATTTCGATTTCTCTAGATATACAATGATAGAACAGAGTTCGGTACTCAACCATTGGTCCTTGTGGTTCGATAATCTTTTACTACTTCGCACAACTGTACACTTGCAGCATGTCAGGTAGATACAACTCTCTTTATTAAACGTCAAGGAAAACATATTCTTCTTGTTCAAATTTATGTTGTTGATATCATTTTTGGATTGACTAACATGCAACTTATCAAGGAGTGCTCAAAGCTTACGTAGGGGGAGTTCGAAATGAGTTTCATGGGAGAGTTTGTTATACCCTAATTTTTACCCCTAAGATCCCTCATCATTTTACATCTTTACAATACTTCAAGATCATAACCTTGGGTTTGATATATCTCTCATCTTTAAGTTTATCTTTGAGGGATCACCAAGTACCCTAATTGTATATCTTGTACATACATATTTTATGTTTACTAATCTCTAACTAAAATCCAAAAAGGATGTTTTGTTTCCCTCTTGTGTCTTGTACATTGTAGGTGTTAAGCCAAGTGCGTCCACCTCACCTCCTAAGATAGGGTTTTGACAATTGATCCCCAGTCAATTGGTTATTCATTGAACCTTAAAGGCTTTAACTTTAAATTTATGCCTCTAGCATTAAATTTCCATGCCTTGAGCATATCTCAACTCCATATGGTCAAGTTTATCTCAAGGTATTATGGTTTGATTCCTCAAGAAACTTCATAGGTTCATGTATTTATTTACATGTCTTCTTCAACTAGTTTCATCAAGCTATGAGCCCTATCATCAAGTGTTCTTCAAGATAATATTATTATAAGGCTCTATGTGCATCATCATGCCTTAGATTGCAAGCAAAGTTCTAAAGATTCAAAGTTGATTCATGTTGTTTGACCTAATTTGGCAAGTTGTTGATTCTATGGTCACAAGTGCATAACTCTCTCAATTTTAGACATTTTTAAGTGATTATTTTTGCTATGGACTCTTCTCATCATCCTCCAACAACTTCTCTTTACATGAAAAGATTCAATTATGCTTGGAGGATCATTAAAAGTTTGAATACATTAGAGGTCACTTTGTGGAATTTGTCCTAATTTCAAGTGACTTTTGTCCAACTTTTAGGGATCATAACTAGATCAAATTTAATTGTTTGAAGCTCATTCTTTGACTACCATAATCTTGAGGATGTTTTCTACAAGTTTTATTCAAGGAGCAAGACCTGAAAATGCTTGGAAGGTCATTAAATTAAAGGAGACATTATAGGTCATTTTTTTGAAATTTTTCTAAGTACAATGTGCTTATTTTCAGTTGAATTTGAAGCACCACAAATTTTAGCTCACTTTGCCGAATCATTACTTTCTTAGCTTATTGGAAAGCTTGCAGCATTGTCTATTCATTGCAACAAGAGTGGTATCAAAAAGGTTCCTACATTGTGTGCCCCATATTTTTTAATAAACCTTCATGAAATAAAGTTTTGGTTTGAAATCAGTTTTGTACAACTTGTAATTCTCAATTTAATCAAGCTTTACACATGTTTTCTTCACTAATCAACTTTAACAAGCTTCTAGAAGGTGATTAGCAACTTAAAATTCAAGAATTGATTGATTTTTGAAGCACATGGAGTCACACTTTTGGAAACTATCGGTTTAGCTTGGTTTGCATAATTTCATCACAATTTCTTACAATTCTCATCACCACTCACTTCACCTATAAATAAGGATCCTCCCTGCATCATTTTGATAAGCTTTTGATAGTCAAAGAAACTCTGACAAGATCCCATATGAACTCTTGAGCTTGAACTTCGTTTTCTGATTTCTACACCTTATTTACTCAAAATCTCCATTCAGTTAGCTTCACCAACATTTATTGAAGCTAACCAGCTCAAGAGGAAGAATAATTGAGCTCTAATTGAAGCTCACCAAGTTCAGTTTCATAGAAAAACCATCACACTTCGTTTAGGTAGTTAAAGGCATCAAATCTCTTAACTCAAATTATTGTGATGATCTTTGATGTGCACTAATGCTTACTACATCGTTGGTTTTCATTATCGATCGGTTTCATGTGTCTGTTTTTGAATTTTATGTTTGCAAACTCTTTTGGTTTTTCTTAAATTGAGTAGCTTACAGTTTGAATAAATTTTTCACAAGGGCATGGTTAAGATCGTCGTGATGAAATGCTTCTAATGATATCAACCTCATGGGCAATGAATTCCTATTTCTTGAGATACGATTTGCCATAAGTTTTCTGCAAAAGGATGAGGCTGGAGGTTGAAGATGATCATGTGGATCACTTCAACCAATGAAAGCGTGACAAATGAAATAATCTGATCGATGTGGCTTTTTTGGATCTGATGCGCGTGTTTTGACTTGTATCTACCATACATCATCACCTTTCATCCAATTGATATGTCAGCGTGTTTAAGTGACTTGGATCCAATGCTTCCACATTTTTCTGATTTGTTTTTATTTTACAAAATTATTTTTAAATTCCTTTTATCTTCAAAAATTCATAACTCTTTCATTTTTTGTCCAAAAAATATGAAAAATTACACAGAAATATTTTGAATCATTTATGATTTTATGGATATTTTTTCAGATTTTTATTTTGATGTTTTCTATTTTTATAATTTTTGCATTGTTTGCATAATTTTAATTAGTTTAAAAATGTTTTTCATACTTTTAAATTATGAAGAAAAAAAATATTATATGATCCTATGATTTTTTCTGACCTATGGTGATTTTATTTGACTTTTATTTTTTGCCTTGCTATTTTTTATTATTTTTGATCTTTTTGTTGATTTTAAATGATTTTAAAATAGTTTTTGATTTCCAAAAATGATGAAACTATTTTCTAAAAATATTATAGGTTATTCCTGATTTTTCTATGATCTCATTTCCTTTTTATTTGATGTTTTGAGTAGACTTTGATGTTTTCCCTTTTATTTCCATTTAAAATCAGTTTTAAAATCCATTTATTGTTGTTTAATTGTATTTAATTGGTCACTCAAGGTACTTTGGATTAATGAAAGTTTATCCTAAGGTATCAGGGTTTTATTAATATAATGATCTCATCTCCTTGACTTAGGTCTTGATCCACCTTTGTTTTTAATTGTGCTACATGTTTTAGGAGTATGATTTCTATCATATTTCTAACATGTATGGTACATACATTGTTATTGATCGGCCTCGTATAGTATTGACTTTTTCATGAGTCTATATGTGATTTCTTAACATAGCTCTAACTTTTTCTCAAATCGGAAAACTAACAAACTAACTCTAACATTTAGTGTACTAACTTTTACTTTAATGCAATTTAAATTTTCCCGTAATTTACTTTATGCCATTTAATTTTCGCATCTTTATCATTCATGTCATTTATCTTTTTTCTCTTTATTTTATGTCATTTTCTCTTTGTCTATTTGGAGTTTTATTTTATGTTATTTTTCCTTTGTCCACTTGGACAATTGTTTATGTTTATGCTCTTTTTTTTTCTTTATCCACTTGGACTTTTATTTTTTTTTTTAAATCATTAATAATCAACTTGAACATTAAAATATTTCAGGCTCTTTGTGGACTATGGTTATTATCCCTTGACATATTTGAGTATTTGGACATTTGGACTTAGGATAGGACCTTGTTACTTGGAGACTTTTGGACCCTGGAATCTTGTTGTTATTTTGTCTGTATTGGGAACTCTTTTGTGTGAATGTGTTACTATGAAATTCATTTGATGCAAAAATAATTCATCTGAGACACCAAGTTCATTTGATACATGCCAAGTCATTTGTCTCCTTTTGAAGTTATCTGAAGAAAGCTTGCACCTGATGCACTTATTATTCATCTGATGCTTATTACATCATTGTGTTTGGATTTAATCCAAAGGATGGGAATGCTATGTTGACTGTATCATGTCAAGTGTTAGCTTCTTTGTTTGGTTAGATCTTTCATATCTTAGCTTTTACTTTTTGCTTTAGGATAATCCCTTCATCTCTTGCCCGTCTTTTTTAATTTCAAAATCTTATCCCTCCTTTTCAAAACCTACTTTATTTGCAAACTTAAACCACTTTAAATAAAAACCTTGACTTTGTTAAGTGCATTTTCAAAACTTTTTTCTTAATCAAACTTTAATACATGTGATAAAAGTTGAACCTTTTTCTTTTAGGACTAAAAAATACAAAACTTCACTTCAAACCTTTTTTTCCATTTGGCTTTTGATTTAAAACATTTTCTTAAAGATTGGATGTGATTCATCTCTATGGTTGAGATATAATTCTCCCATGTTCATAACCTTGATTGATATGATGTTAAATCTTTTCCACTTGAAGGGGTTAGTGCCATACATGTTGAGTTATTCAGGTTGGAGCCCTCCTTTCACTTGTGATTCAAAGGTCCGTCATTCACATGTTTATGGATATTTGGTTGAGTATTCTCCCTAAGATGATAAAATGTACCTTCTCTTAAAATTAATCAACAAACAACTTTGTTCTTTTTTAGAAGAACTATGAGGTTGTGAATTCATCATTGCATATTGTTGGTACGTAGGCACGGGACTCGAAGTCTTGCCGAATCAAAATTTTAAAAACCATTTCTTTTCTCATCTCCATAATCTTTTGCAAACAATTCTTTTTAGCAAAATACACATATTTTTCAAAGAGGTTCTTGCGGAGTACGGTAGATGTTTAGGATGCTAATACCTTCCCTTTGCATAACCAACCATATAACGCCCTGTTTTATTTATAAAAAATTTATAATTTAATTATGTGGTGTTGGGAATTTATATGCGTTGATGGGTGTTATATGTGTTGTGATGCCCTTGGTGTGGGGTAGTTTCCTTAGAATTATAAAGATTAAGGTGTTGGGGTGTGTGAGTATTTGTATAGAACTTTGGGGGTGGTAGGAGTAAGTGGTTACTAGCATTATTTAATTAAAATTAGAGGAGTTGAATAATATTAGTAAAGATTAAGGTGTTGGGTCATGTTAGTTTGAGAAAAATTTCTCAACTAAATAAACTGGGATTGTCAGAGGCTTTACCAATCTGAAGTATACCTCAGATGCTCTTTTGTAAAGCTTTTCAGAAAGGAAAATTTTTCAAAAACATCTTGCAAAGCTAAAAATATTGTTTCTACTTATAGGCCATTAAAAATTATTCACATTGACTTATTTGAACCAGTGAAAACTGCTTCTGTCAATGGTAAGAAATATGGACTTGTCATCGTTGATGATTACAGCAGGTGGACATGGGTAAAATTCTTGAAACACAAGGATGAGTCATACTATGCATTTTCTTCCTTTTGTTCCCAAGTGCAAAATGAAAAAGGCTGCAGAATAGTTACAGTTCAAAGTTATCATAGTGGAGAATTTGAAAATAAAGATTTTGAAAGAAAAAAATTGATTCAAATGGTATAGTACATGATTTTTCTTTCCCTAGAACTCCACAACAAAATGGGATTATAGAAAGGAAAAAATAGAACTTTGCAAGAAATGGCTTGCACCATGATCCAAGAAACTCAGATGGCTAAGCATTTCTGGGCAGATGCAGTAAATACAGTGTGCTATATTCAAAATAGAATCTCCATAAGACCTATTTTGTGTAAGACTCCTTATGAATTGTGGAAGAATAGAAATCCCAACATTTCCTACTCCCATCCATTCGGATGTATTTGTTATATGTTAAGACTAAAGAGAATCTAGGTAAGTTTGATTCCAAAGCACAAAAGTGTCTGCTATTAGGAACTCTGAAAACTCTAAAGGCTTCAGAATCTATAATACAGAATCACAAATTGTGGAGGAATCAATTCATGTCAAATTTGATGATAAGCTTGACCATGAAAAGTCAAAGTTGTGTGAAAAGCTTACAGATGTGACTATCATATTCACTGAACCAAAGGAGAAGATTCAAGAAGATAAAGAATCAGAAGCTCCTCTTTCTGATGATGTTGATAGTCCTTCTAATCAAACTCAACCAAAGAAGAACAGAATCACATCCTCTCATCCTGAAGATCTTATTCTTGGAAGTAAAGATGCTCCAGTCAGAACAAGATCAGCTCTCAAACCTTCTGGTGAAGTGCTTTTGGGTTTAGTCTCCTTAATATAACCTACATCAATTGAGGAAGCCCTTCTGGATAAGGATTGGATCCTGGCTATGTAAGAAGAACTGAACTAATTCTCAAAGAATGACGTATGGGATCTTGTTCAGAAACCTAAAGGTGCCCACGTCATTGGAACCAGATGGGTGTTCAGAAACAAACTCAATAAGAAGGGTGGACTGATTAGAAACAAAGCTCGACTGGTTGCACAGGGTTATAGTCAACAAGAAGTTATAGACTATAAGGAAACCTTTGCACCAGTCGCCAGGTTATAACTTATTCGGTTATTAGTTTCATTTTCTGTAAATTATAATATCATTCTTTATCAAATGGATGTTAAGAGTGCATTTATGAATGGTTACATTTCGGAAGAAGTGTATGTCAAACAACCTCCTGGATTTGAAAAATATGAGAAATTAGACTTTGTTTTTAAACTAAAGAAATCTCTGTATGGCTTGAAACAAGCTCCCAGAGCTTAGTATGACATATTGAGCAATTTTTTGCTAGAAAATAAGTTTACCAGAGGAAAGGTTGACACTACACTCTTCTGCAAAACATTAAAAAAATGATATTCTAATTGTTCAAATTTATGTTGGCGATATTATTTTTGGTTCTGATAATCCATCTCCCCGCGAGGAATTCTCTAAGCTAATGCAGGCTGAGTTCGAAATGAGCATGATGGGGGAACTAAAGTTCTTTCTAGGAATCCAGATTGATCAAAAAATAGAGGCTACTTACATACATCAAAGTAAGTACACCAAAGAACTTATGAAGAAATTCAACATGACAGACTGCACTGTAGCAAAGACTTCAATGCATCCTACATGTATCTTGGATAAAGAAGAGATAAGTGGAAAGGTTTTTCAGAAGTTCTATCATGGTATGATAGGCTATCTTTTGTATCTAACTGCATCTAGACTTGATATTTTATTCAGTGTACATCTTTGCGCTAGATTTCAATCTGATCCTAGGGAATCCCACTTAACTGTTGTTAAAAGGATTCCAAGGTATCTAAAAGGAACCCCTAACATTGGCTTGATGTATGGAAAAACATCAGAGTGTTCTCTTTCTGGCTTTTGCGGTGAAGACTACGCTGGAGATCAACTAGAGAGAAAAAACACTCCTAGAAATTGTCAGTTTCTAGGAAAGAATCTAATCTCATGGTCAAGCAAGAGGAAATTAACAATTGCTCTTTCAACAGCAGAAGCAGAGTACATATCAGCAGCACTATGTAGCACTCAGATGTTATGGATGAAAAATCAGCTGGAAGATTACCAGATATATGAAAATAACATCCTTATCTTATGTGATAACACTGCCGCCATTTGCTTAAGTAAAAATCCTATTCTACACTCTAGGGCTAAACACATAAAAATCAAACATCATTTTATTAGAGATTATGTTCAGAAAGTGATTCTATCTTTAAAATTTATAGATACGGGCCATCAATGGGCTGATATTTTTATAAAACCCTTGGGTGAAGATAGATTTTTGTTTATTTTAAATAATCTGAAGATGGATTTCTATCCAGAGCAAGATGTCATTAGAATCAATTGTGTTCTAGTCGTAGTCTGAAGGAATATGATTCTGACTTAATCAAAAGACTTCTAATCTGTTTATCTCAAATTATCAGAAGATGTTTCAGTCAGAAATGTCTATGATCTGTTAGAAACCTTTTGGTTCTCCAGACCTTGAGTATATCAAATGCATTACCTAAATAGACTTGGTGTCTCTCACATTCTACCTAGGTCATGCACGATCAATTATTTTTTCTTGAAATTGATTAATCATGATTACATTTATTTAACTACTCCTTGGGAACAACCGTTTCATGTCATACCTCTAGGTATATGTCTGACATTCCATGTCATGATTAAATGCTTTCGTGCTCTCTCATCTTAACATTTAATATGCTTCTCTTTTCATTTCCTTCTTTTAGTAGTCTAAGATGTCACTTGAGTGTTTCTATTGTCTTAATTTTAGAACTGCTTGACTGACTATTTATATCTCTTTTCATCTATAGTCATTCATCGAGTCATTATCCTTGTATCATATTCAATCGTCTCTTCTCTTTAAACTTGTCTACATATCATGGCTATTAGAACTTTTCATGGAGATGAAAATCTTCTCGAAGTAATCAAAGAGAAAAGACCCAATTATGTGTCTGGTGATGGTTTCATCAACAAGGTCATTGAAAATCAAGGATGGTTTGTGTATGCAACAATGCTGAAAGGCCCTGTTTATCCTAACCTCTTAAAGAATTTTTGGCTCCATGATTTTGTTAGTCCTGATGGAAAAACCATTCATTCTCACATCTTTGGTGTTCCGATTACCATCACTCGCTCCTCTATTGATGAAGCCATCCAGAGTCCAACATTACCCAATTCCTGCATGAAAGTTGACATGTTCCCAAATGTTCCTAACTCTTCATTTAGATTTGATCCCCTTAGTGCAGATCATTTGAAACCACTTTCAAAAGTCTGGTTTCAGTTTCTGTTGACAAATCTTCATCCCATAGGAGAAGATCTTGATATAGTTTTCCTAGGGATATGTGTCTTCTTTATTTCCTTCGTAAGAATATTCCAATTCATCTTTCAGAAATAATATTCAATCATCTGAAGCTATTAATCCAAGTATCCTGGAACTCTCAAAAAATCATTCATTCCATATGGACGTGCATTGTCTGAACTGTTTGAGTTAGCAGATATAATTGAAATTGTTCAACGAAATCTGTTCATCAGAGGCAATGATCTAATTGATGAGATTTGTGATATGTTTGAAGTTTAGATAGCTTTCCATGTCTTTATTAACTATGTTGTAATCTCTTTTGACATACCAATGAAACTTCTTATCTTTTCTTGATTGTTACTTCGGGTTTTTATGTTTTTCACACATAATTACATTTTTGATTATGACAAAAAGGGCGAGTAATTTAAATGAACATAATTTTGATTTCAATAATCAAGTTCTGGAAAATATTTTATGAAAAGAGTTGCTTACATTCTAACCCGGCTAAACTTCTATTTTTGTTAGAATTATTTTTCTGTCTCAGGAAACTAGAACTCGGATTAAAAGACAAATATCTGAAAGAACTATTCAAAGCTTATGCCTAACCTATTGTCTTCAGACTCTGAAGATGTTCTTCATTCATAATTAAAGAAGTGAAACCTGGAATCATACTCCAAAATTGAGAATCTATTGAGAATCTGGAAAATGTCTAAGTCACATTAATGTTCGAAGATTCAATAAAGAAGTTGTGGAAATCAAGATCTTAATTTGTCTATTGGAATCCAAAGTCAAGACTTTCAAGATCTTGATATTTGATATATTAGAACCAGAGGGAGTTCTTACTCTAATGGTTCAGAGTCAGGATATTTGATTTTCATCAAGTCATTGACTCAGGGGGAGTATCGGAAAAAGATAAGTATTTCTTACCCTTCTAAATTTCACTGATTCTGATTACATGTACAAAATTGTGTCATCAAAATACATAGTTTTGTCATCATCAAAAAGGAGGAGATTATAGGAACAAGATTTGGTTCTATAATATTATCTCTGAGTTTTGATGATAACAAATGAATATGATTGTATGAACAATTTTGTTATACTAATGTTTGTTACTGTTGAGTACTTAACAAACAGGTTATGCTTCTGATGAATAGCATGGCCAAGACATTAGAAGAGAAATGATTCCACTTCTACGCTACACAAGTTCTGTTGAATAGTAGTAAGACACTTCAGAAGGCTCTGAAGTGTAAACTCTGATATTTTTCTGAAGAAACCATTTAGAAGATCTGAAGACAGAAGTTGTTACTTATGTCCATATGCTGAAGACTCAAGCTTCTAAAGACAACATATTCTAAGGAAACCATTCAAAAGATCTGAAGATGGAAGTTGTTACTTACGTCCAGATGTTGAAGGCTCACGTTTCTAAAGATAACATGTTCCAAAGAAACAAAGTTAGAAGATCTGAAGACAAAGTTTCTACAGAAGTCCAGATGCTGAAAGCTTGTGTTTCCATTTATGAAGTTCTAAAGATAAGGGTTCTGAAGACCAAGTGCTGAAGACTCTAAAAGACATAAGTTCTAAAGTGTTGTACCCCAAAATTTGCCCTCCCATATTCTTCAAGAGATTGCCAAGCCAAGTCACAAAACTCCTCCAAGGGTTGCACAGTCCAACTATCTCCTAAACAGTCAAAATTAGGGTTTTGAGTCTGATCAAGAAAAGGAAGTGTTCAAAGGCTCAATCAAGTCTCATATGCTTACAAACATGGTCAAGCATCCTCATATCAAGTTTCAAGGCATTCAGCTCAAAATTGCACAGTCAAAACCCTAAATTGCACTACAGTCAACTGTAGGGGCAAAATGGTCATTTGACAGTCAAAAGTTCAAATTTTTGGTCAACATATCATTTTGAAGCCACAAACATCATTTGATCAATGCTTGATCATGATTCTCAAAATTTGGCTCAGAAATCATCAAAGATGCAAAAGTTGCTATATTTGGACAGTTGAAAAAGTCAACTGAAATTGACCAGGGCATAACTTTCACATGGATTATCAGAAAAATTCCATCCAAAGCTCATTTTGAAGAGAAAGACATTTCCTACAACTCATCTTCATACTTAAAGTCCAAGAAATGCTCTCACAAAAAGTTATCAATTTCAACATTATAGGTCATTTTCAAAAGTCAACAAAAAGGGACTTTAAGTCAAAGGCCATAACTTGAGATTGGAAAATCCAAATGACATGGGACCAAAGGCATTGGTTAAAGGACTCAAAGACCTTTCCAAAATGTCCAAGAACATAAGAAAAGCTTAAAAATTGAGCAAGTTATGCCTTGTAGAAGTTGGGAAATTTTTGTGAAATGGCAAAAGTCAACTATCCTTGAAACTTCAATTTTTGACAAAAGGGCCCACTTTCTTCCACTTGATTCAGCCTTGTCATGCCACACACGTGTCCCATGATTAGTTTCAAGATCAAACATTGATTTTTCTATTTTATTTAATTTTTGATAATTTAATTCATTTTAAATCTTTAAAAATTCAAATAAAATTCAAAAACCAATGGAATAGTGTCATTTGAATTTGGACAACTTCCATATATCATGGGCCAGCTCAAAAACTCATGCTAGGGTTAAATTGCACACCAAGTCTTGGCTTGCTTAAAAAAAGGGAAAATTGGTTAATGGTGAAAACCCTAGGACTAGTTCTCTCATGGACATGAATCAAGGCCAACTAACAAGCTAATTCTCTTCCATCATAAGCACTGAGTCAAACCCTAAGCCTTGGACACCATATGCTGCGCTCAAAAGCTTATTGCAACATTGAAAATTTTCCATAAAAACACAATTCTGAAATCACTATTAGAGGTGGATTCCAGGCATAAAAGTTTTTCTAATAGCTTCCTCAAGCTCTCCTGATCACATTGCCATCCCTAACATCCACTAAAACTCCAGGAATTGGTACATAGAACCCTCCCTGTACAGCAAAAAAGTGACCATCGTGTTTTCCATTCTAAGCATCCTCATAACATTTTGGCTATTGATTCTTGTTCCTCGTAATGATCTGATGCTAACCATACCAATTAATTTCATTTTTGTGCAATATAGGCGATTTTGCCATTGTTAAATGTTAGGGTTTGCAGGTTTCAAAATTGGGGCTTTTCTGACCAAGTAAAATCAGCCCTCAAGACTATGATGGTCATACTCAGCAGGCCTGGACGAAGAAGACCCACTATTCGCGAACAATTTATGGAGCTTATAGCGCTATTCGCTATTTTTCTAAAAGTCCCCTAAGGCCATGCGTGCAAAACCGTTTCCATAGGCTTGTGTTTCAGAAAAAAATGAAAACAACGAAGACGATGATGCGTTGGCAAGCAGTGGTTGGGTGTTTCAAATTTGCGCGCGTTCCAAATAACTAACCCACGTTTTCTCTTATTATAGTCATTGTTTATTTATATATCAAATAAGTCAATTGGCACAGGTGGTTGATGCAAGCGCTAGCAATCCCCTTGACCTGGGTTCGAACCCCAGGTCTTTCACATGTTCCATATCATTTTTCATCAATTAATCTCATGCAGCACACCCTTGTGGATCACCATACGTTCACCATCTCAAGCCAACACACGCGTCCAGTTCCATCAATCAAAAGGCCAAGGTTCAAGGAACACGCTATACTCCCAGTCAACGCATCATACAGGATTCAAAAAGTCAACGAACTCAAAGATAAATGGGCCAGAATGCTAGGCCTTACCTCCAATTTTGGGGCTACCCTCCCCCTGGTTTGATTTTCTTTTTATATTTTATTTTCTCAATTGTTATGTTATTTATTTTTTTTTATTTGTTTTAATTAATTAATTATTTTTTACAAAAAAATATGAAAAATATCATAAAAATCAGAAAAAGGCAAAAAATATAATTTTTATTTTAATTACTTCCATAAATAAATTACATGTAAATTTTTAGTTTAATTAGGTTATAATTTTAATCCTTTTAATAACTAAAATCCAAAAATAGAATTAGGTTTAATTTTTATTCTTCTTAATTTCCCTTTTTATCATAATATTGCTTATTTTATTTATTTTCATAAATTAAATTTTTGCATGTAAATTAACTTAGATTTAAATTAGGTTAAAACTTAAATATTTTCGCAATAAATTAAAAAAACATTAGAACTAGGGTTTAGCATTTTATTTTTAATTTCAATAAATTCTTTTTCTTTTAAATCTTAAAAAAAACATAAAATACCAAAAACATTTAATTTTAAGTTTAAATTCCTTATTAATTCAATTCTTTGCAAAAGGGTCCAACGCCCATTGTTTTAATTATTTTATTTCGCGCATTTGCTTTATGTCATTTATTATAATTATGTACATGTCCCAAAGCCTTGTAACTTTATTTCTCGCACTTTTATTTTATTGCTTCTTTACTTTCAGTCAAATCGGGTCCGGTTTATTTTGGCGATGTGGACCCGCGCCATTTGTAATAGCCTTAGATTTATTTTTTCCGCAAATATTTAAACTGTTAAAAAAGCATGCAAGAATGAATGGCCCTAATTAAAATCAAGCGTAGATCACAATGAACATGACAAGACAAATACAAATGAAAACGACACACAATTCGCACACACCACCCCTAGGGTACGCCTCACTGTTGCCTTGCCTCGAAAGGTGATCGTCGAGTAGAGGACGTCTTAGTAAGTCCTCATGATCCGGGAACCTGGCATGAGGGTAGCTTCTAAGGTGTCTTCCCATTGCTCTGGTGATCACCACGTCCCTAAAACTCGAATTGACCCGAACACCTCCAACGGTGGTGCTACCTACCTCTCAATGGTGGGATGGCACTACTTTAAAGGACATCTACGCAGACGAATTCCTTAGGGTAGGTAGGTTCTCAAGGATACTTGCTCTAATCTCAAAACGAAACAAAACTCTTTTCACACCAACACTTTTCAAAAGCTTTCAAAGCAAATTTTTCAAACACTCTGACGTACGAGTCGAACTGAAATTTTTCAAAGAAACTTTTTAAACTCACAATTGAAAAGCAAACATTTTGAAAACACAATGAGCAAGTATCTAAGAGCCCATGGATAACCATGGATAGAAAGGGTGCTAACACCTTCCCTTTCTATAATCTACCTCCCGAGCCGAGAGCAATCTCTTTAAGGAATTTTTCTGTGCTTTTGTCCTTTCCATTTGGAGAAAATAAAAGACGGTGGCGACTCTTGCTTCCGCGACATTTCGCGAACCAGCGTTAAACAGTCAGTTCCAGATCCACCGATCACAGAACTGGCGACTCTGCTGGGGATTAAACTTAAAGTGAGGTGTACCTTAGGGCTAGTTCATAATTGTGTTTTCAATTGTTTTCCTTGTATGCTTTAAATTGTGGGTTGCTTGGGAGTTCTATAGATCCTAACCCGGATCTGGGGGATACCTTCTTAGAAAGTAGCAACAAGGCTGTGAGGGAATTGTGCGGGGTATACCGACATGGTTGAAACAGTCTGCTACATTGATGTGGCACTTTGGTGTGTACCGGTAACCCTTGAGTTCAGTCAAGGAGAGTACGGGGCCTCCATGTGGTGTCATGAAGCATCAACAGACCTTAGGAACCTTAATTGAACCATCTTGGCCTCTTTAGGGTAGTGAGATAACTGACTTTGGTGCAGTCCGAGGTTGGTTGATACTCGATACTACACTCAATTGAGGGTTGCTTTCTTGGAATATTTCGGTCGCCAGTTCAGTGGCTAAATCGAAACGATGAACAATGAAAGCAATCCCGTGATATTGGGAACCTTAGAACCCGGCTACTTTGATTAGGACAGGTTGAACCCACCAACTTCAAGAGGGTACTACCCAGACCCCATGCTGGCCTTAAACCTTAAGGGCTTGTCTTGTGTGCCTTGTGTGCCTTACATGTTTGTCTTTGTACATATCTGGTGGTGTGTTTAATCATAGCATCATGACATCATCCAGCATCATATGCATTGACTAACCATTTCAGGGGTTCGATTTTTCATCTTTGTTCTTGTTTTGTAGGACATGGAAACCGTTCGTAGAAAGACAATTCAAATCAGTCTTGTAAGGATCCCTCCTCAGCTTAAGGAGTTTATATCCAGGATTCCCGAGAACTCTTCATTCAGTGAAAGGCATGGAAGCCTCATCAGCTTGGTCAACACCAACATTGAGGAAGATATGATAAAGGTCCTGTTCCAATTCTTTGACCCTCTGCATCACTGCTTTACCTTCTTGGACTATCAGTTGGTACCTACATTGGAGGAGTTCTCCCGGCTCTTGAAGATCCCTATCCTTGATCAGCTACCCTTCAACGGTACAGAAAAGGAACCTAAGCTGGAAGAGATTGCTAAAGCCTTGCACCTACAGTCATCTGACCTCAAGGGACATTGGGAAGTTAGAAGTGGTATCAAAGGGTTCTTAGCCAGGTTTCTGTTTGAAAAGGCCTATGAATGTTGGAACTCCCTTGACTTACAAGCTTTTGAAGAGGTTGTGGCCCTCCTTGTTTATGGTTTGGTGTTGTTCCCTAACCCAGACCAGCTTGTTGATACCAATGCTGTCCAGATCTTTATGTCCAGGAATCCTATACCTACGTTGCTGGGGGACATCCTTCACTCATGTTACACCCGAACCATGAGAAAAAGAGGTGTCCTTATGTGTTGCACTCCTCTCCTGGGAAAGTGGTTTATTTCGCACCTTCCACAATCAGTCCTGAAGAACGAGCGGGGTTTGAGATGGTCACAACGGTTGATGACTCTTACACATGCAGATATACATTGGTGCCCTAGGTCCAGAGAAGATGTCACTATCATTGATCGTTGCGGGGAGTATCCTAATGTTCCTTTACTTGGAATCAGAGGGGGTATTACTTATAGCCCATGCCTGGCTTGGAGACAATTTGGTTATGCTCGGAGGGATGGTCCTCATGACATGTTAATTCCTGACATAGTTTTTGACTTCGACAACGATACTCAAGGACTTCTCCAGAGATTTATCAGAGCCTGGAGGATGCCAAATAGGATAGACAGCAAGACACTGGGGCACAGGAACTCCATCCCTTTGGAGCCTTACCTCAAGTGGGTACGAGCCCGCTCTCAGAAGTTAGTAATGCCTTATCCTCACATGCTTCCAGTAATCAAAGAGCCTGCCTTGGAAGGAGAGGTGTCTCACGTTATTCAGCACCCTGATATGCCCACATCCTGGGAAGAGATGCAGAAGAGCTGGATCCAACTTAAGGAAGAGCAGAATTCTCTTGAGACTAGTTTGCATGCCAGTGAAAAGAAGGTCTTGGAGCTCACCCGCCTGTTGCATGAGGAAAGGAACCTCAACACTTACATAGCTCCAAAGAGGATGCGCAACATATTTTGGGGATTGATTTGATCTTTTTGTACTTTTGCCCATGAGGCTTTGATGTATTAAACAATGATTTTCTTAATAATAACGTGTGTTCCTTTTGGTCTACAACAAATTTGAATTTTCGAACTCTTGAATGCATGGTGTTGTACCCCAAAATTTGCCCTCCCATTTCCTCAACATTTTCTCATCACAAGACCTTTGAAGATCAAGATCCAATTAGGGTTTCCTCTGCTCAAGACTTCTCCTTGCACTGTGGACTCAAATTAGGGTTTGTGTTTGCCTAAAGATGTTTTGACCTAAAATACCTAAGATGACTTTCATGCTTCATATTGGACTCCCAAGTTTACCCATACCAAGTTTCAAGTCTTGATTCCAAGTTTTTCCCAGTCAATTGGACAGTTGACCTAGAAGTCAGCTGTATTGGGGAAAAAGTCAACTGTGGCCAATTGACAGTCAAACCTCATGAAATTTGATCCACATCAACATTTTGAATTCATATGAACCATTTGATCAAGTTTGGATCACAATTCCACAAGAAATTTGATCAGATCACCAAAAGGGCAAAATGGTCATTTTTAGGGTTTTGACTGCACAAAGGCAATTTTTGACTGTTTGACCTAACCAATGGCAAACCAAGTTCACCTATGGACTCAAGGACCCCATGGAATTATCTTGACATGTTCATCAAGCTCAAAAGATCCCAAGTATACAAGATTGATAGTTGAATTTCCCAGTCAATTGATCAATTTTGACTGTATACTGAAAAGTCAAACTTTGACTTTTTGGTCAAAATCAAGAGTCAAGATTCATTTTTCATCAAAACATGCCAAATTATGAAACTTGTTCACCAAGAAATCACAAAATGCAAATTAGGGTTTGAAAATGGAATTTTTCATAACTTAGAATTTTTCTAAGTTATGAAAAAACCCTAATTTTTTCCCAACTTTGCCCCATCTTTTCACCATGATCCATTGGGATTCAAACAAAAGTCAAAACATGAAAGTTGTAGCTTGTTGCAAAATCTACAACTTTGATTCACAAAGTTTCCTCATTTGAAGCTTGTATCTCAAGTTATGATTTTTTGAATAAGGGCACTAAACCATCTTTTAACTTAGTGAAATTTGACCTATTTTGACAAGGTTTTCTACCCTACTTCAAGGCCACTTTTCATGCCCTTCCAATTGGAATTTTGATTTGCATTTCAAAGATGGATTGTAGTACACATTCCAAGCTTTCCAAAATGTCCAAGAACTCATCAAACAACCTCATAGCTTGGGAGATTCGAATTTCACAAGTTGGCAAAAACTCACTTTTGTTCTTCATCAAGACATGTTCATAACCTTGCCAATTTGAAATCAGTTTGCTTTATGCTTGATTACAGGTCCTTGAACCATTTCATACTCAATAATTTAATGCATATTCAATGTGTTAAGGTCATGTTCTTTGTGTTCTAACATTGCATAATGGTTTAATCCTAAACTAGATAAAGTGGAATTTCCATTTTTGAAAAGTTTAGCTTTATGTCAATTGGTAAATCAAACAAGTACATAGAAGATCTTCTTAGCACAAGATTATGGGCATAACACACTGATCAAGAGGAGTTGATGCAGCACATTAGGGGGTCCTATACTGACCTAGAACACCAATTTGCTTTTGGTAGCTTAAGTGTGAAGAAAGGTCCATAACATATGCTATCTCTCATATCAGCAAAAGAACACAGCACAAAAGATATCAAACACATTCCATAGACCACATTGAAGCTTTTGCACGAGCCATTTCCCTTTCAAACACCCTCCATCTCAGAATCATCCTCAAACTGCACAAACAGGGGTGCCCCTGCAGTTTGAGTGCAATCTCTCAATCCCTTCAAGCATTTCTGTCCAAACCTGTTCCTCTACCTTCCTTACAACATATGCAAGCTATCCAGAAGCTAAGGCACGATCTGTAGTTGCTCTAACCACTTCCACCATTTTCACATCTTTGACTTGCAGGTGAAGTTCTATAGCTTGATACAAGAAGTTTCAAGACAAAGTGAGCATTGAAAAAGCATCCCTGGACTTCAAGGAAGCTTTTCCAATCATTACATTGCACTGAAAGTCTCTCATTCTCCACATAGAAGTCCAACTGCACAGGTAAAAGTTTGAATTCGTATCTCTCTTATTAGGCATCTTTAGTCTTAAGTTTGTGAAGAAACAAAGTCCTACTCATAGCCCTGAACATGTACATAGCTTTACTTTTCATTTCTTTTGTCTGAGTGAAGAGAATTTGAGCTCTGAAAATGGTAGAAAAACTAGGTCAGAAAAGAGGGGGAGAGAAATTCTCTCTCATCTTGGAGAGATAGGTCATGTTCTTTATATGGTTGAAACCGTCTCTTAATGCTCTACACTTTTCATGTTATGAGTTTTGCTTGAAAGTCCAGGAATCCAGAGTTAGAAAACGCGTGTTTTGTGTGAAGAAAGCTGTACAGAGGTTGAAGAAGAAGTGATCTGGGCTGGGCCTGGATTTGTTTCCTTTTCACACCCCATTTTTTGGTTTACACCCCCCTGAGCCCATTTGCTCATTTTTTAACATTTTTGACTTTTTCTTTTTGGGTTGACTTTGTTTATTTTTTCTCATACCATTAAAATTTTTAAAATATTTTTTCCACCACTTTTTGTATTTATGGCATATTTATTTGTTTATTTCTTTTGTTATATACAAATATATATATATATACTATTATTGAAATAAATAGAAAATAGTGTAGATACATTTTTATTATTTTATTTACTTTATGAAAATATTTTACACAAAAAAATATACTTTACTTTTTATTTTTATTAAAATATTTAAATATTTATTTTAGAAAAATACATATTTAGGGTTATATATATATATATTTGATTATTAATGTATTTAAGAAAAAGATATAAAAATACTTGATCTTTTTTTATTTTATTAACATTTGATACAAAAAATACCTTTTTCACAATACACTTCATTTTATTTTATTTTTTATAAATAATAAATAAATAGTAGAATTAAATTAGATAATAATACTTTTTTATTAGGGTTTTTTTACCCTAAGTTCAAAATACTAAAAAATAAATACATTTTTATTTTCTTTTTCCTTTTTACATAAATAATATTTTCTCATACACATAGAAACTTTCTTTTTTACATTTCACATATTTACTTAATTTACATTTAATTATGCATTGCAAAATACCCAATTGTTGTAATAATTTAGATTTAAATTCTTGTCAATATCCCCATTTGAACATTTGTACCCCCCTTCCCATATTTGGTTGTGTAATAGCTTAGTAATTTTAATTTCGCACTTTATTGCTTTCTAAATAATAACATGCTAGAATTAGGGTTTGTATGCGAAAAAACGATAAAAAATAAGTTTGACCTAATACAAGACAAACAAGCATGAAAATGGACACACAAATCACACTTGCGCCCCCTAGGGTATTCCACTTGTTGCCTTCAAATAAATGGGCCATATTGTATGTTGAACATCTTTGGGCAAAGCAAACAGTTTGAATGATCATAGTCCCTCGATAAAACTTTTCAAAACAAACAAAACAAATGATCAAGTCCCTTAGAGAAATTGCCCAAAGACATTTAACGTCGTTACAATTATGGTCTAAACAATGACCCGCGCCTGTCCCTTTTCACATCCTAACACAAGGTTGCCCACCAAATACAATGGTGGTGCAAACTTGTTAAAAGGGTTAAAGTATAGCAATAATCTTTTGAGAAATTTAGGAGTAGATAACCTCTTAGTTACTTGAACCAACTTGCAAAACAAAACACTTGCCTAATTTCAAAAACCACACATCACTACACTTTTAAAAACTTTCAAAAACAAATGAAAACCTTTTCAAAAGACAAACATCTTTGTATACATCCTAACATGGATCATTACAAAGGTTGCCACCACATTGGCCTCTTTTCAAAAACATTTTCAAAACCCACACAATCAAGCACCATTTAAAACAATTGAAAACAAAAGGCAAGTGATCTAAGCAAGTAACTAAGAGCCCATGGATAACCATGGATAGAAAGGGTGCTAATACCTTCCCTTTCTATAATCTACCCCCCGAACCCGAGAAAATATCTCAAAAGGTTTTTTGCTGTGCTTTTTAACCTTTCCTTAGGATAAAATAAAAAGTCGGTGGCGACTCTTGCTAACCGCAACATTTGCGAATACAAACGCAAACCTCAAGTCAGTTCTCCCACCGTATCACAGAACTGGCGACTCTGCTGGGGAAATACTTAAAAGTGGAGTAACCTTAGGGTTTTAGATCACCTGTGTTTTCAATTGTTTGCTTTGTTTGCTTTTATGTTTGTGGGCTTTGCATTGGAGTTTCATAGATCCTAACCCGGATCTGGGAAATACCCTTTTTAGGTAGCATAATTTGTGAGGGACCTGTCCGGCGTAGACCGACATGGGTGAAGCAGTGGCTACGTTGGTGTGGCATCTTAGTCTGTACCTATATCCCTTGTGTTGTAACGGGGAGAATATAGGTCTTCTAAGGGGTCATTAAACACCAACCAACCTTAGAACCCTAAATTGACCAACTTGGCTATTAGGACAGTAGCAGTATGCTACACTCATTGAGGCTAAACTCTCGAGATGGTTCTGGCCGCGAGAAAAGATTGCGATGCTGGAGTTATGACCGATTGAGGGTAGCCAATGATTTGAGATCCTCTAGAACCCGGTTACTTTTGATAGGACAGGTTTTAACCAACAAAACCAAAAGAGGGTAATACCTGAAACTCATGCTGGCCTGAAACCTAAGGGTGTCTTGTGTGACTTGTGTGCTTTATCTGCCTATGTGAATACTTGTGATGTGCTTCATCATAGCATCATGCCATCATACCATTGCATGCATAAAAAGCTAACCCATTTCAAAGACAAAAAGGTTTCATCTTTGCTCTGTTTTGTAGGACATCATGATGCCCGTGCGTAGAAATACTGTCCGGCTCAACTTTGTTCAACCACCAGTTTTACTCAAAGATCTGGTTGAAAGAATTCCAAACACTACCTCCTTCATCAACAAACATGGTTCCCTCCTTGGCTTGATCACTGCAAAATGGGACCAACAACTGATAAGTGTTCTGACCCAGTTTTATGACCCTCTGCATCATTGTTTCACCTTTCAAGACTTCCAGCTGGTTCCTACCCTGGAAGAGTTCTCTTACTTGCTTGGGATTCCTGTCTTGGAACAAACTCCTTTCACTGGTTTGGAAAAGACTCCTAGGCCTGAAGAGATTGCTGCAATTCTCCCCTTGACCAAAGAAGAGGTATTGTCCAACTGGGAAACTAGAAATGGGATCAAGGGCTTTTTGGTCAAATTTCTGGTGGGCAAGGCTAATGATTTCTGGAATGACTTGGACTTCAAAGCATATGAGGATATTCTGGCTCTTTTGATCTATGGTCTGGTATTGTTTCCCAACCCTGACACCTTCATCAGTATCCATGTCATAAGAATCTTCATGTCTCGGAATCCGATACCCACTCTCTTGGGTGACATTCTACAACAACTCTATGCTCGTACTGCTCGAAAACGGGGAACTCCGTGGTGTTGTGCTCCTTTGCTGGTAAGGTGGTTTATTTCGCACCTTCCTAAG
This sequence comes from Vicia faba, assembly GCA_948472305.1. Taxonomy (NCBI): domain Eukaryota; kingdom Viridiplantae; phylum Streptophyta; class Magnoliopsida; order Fabales; family Fabaceae; genus Vicia; species Vicia faba. Next base: position 252,490,184 of record OX451741.1, read on the forward strand.
TCCGTGCTGAAGAATGAAGAAGGAAAAGGTTGGGCTCGGAGGTTAATGTCTCTCACAGATAAGGATATCACTTGGACTCTCAGAGGCTTGGATGAGGTAGCTGTTATCGACCGTTGCGGAGAATACCCTAATGTCCCGTTGATTGGTATCCACGGAGGAACCTCTTACAATCCATGTTTAGCTCTCCGTCAGTTTGGAAGAGCCAGAGGAGATGGGCCCCATGAAATGCTGGTTCCTCACTTCCATTTTGAGTTTCAGGCAGGCAGTGACAAACTACGCCAGGGATTCATTAGAGCTTGGGACATAATCCACAAAGCTGACCCACATGAGTTAGGACCAAAGACTTCTTTACCATTGGAGCCCTATTGCAAATGGGTCCGCATCCGTGCTCAGAAGTTAGGTATGCCATACGAAGCTGTCAGACCAATCATCCTTGAAACTCCCAATGAAGATGGGGTTCCTCCAACTGTCCTCCCTCCTCAGATACCTACTGATTTTGACACCATGAAGAGATCTTGGGCACAGCTAAAGGAAGAACGGGATTTCTATCGGGAGAAGTTCAACGAGCAGGAAAGGAAGGTCCAAAGGCTGACTAAGCAATTGGAGGAAGAACGTGTCCTGAACAACTACATCAGCACTGAGAGGAGGAGGCCATGGGAGCATTGATGAGCTTTGATTATTCCCTTTTGTAGTTTTATTTCCTTTTCCGTATTTTTCATTCCTGTAATGCCTAAGGGCAAATTGTTGAACAATTGAAAAATTTTAATCTAATGAAGTGTGTTTCCCTTTTTGTCTACAAAGTTGAATCTTATTTGTCTTTGAAAACATAAAACATACGCATTCCATTACACCATATGCATAGCAGGTACCCTATTTCACAGGTTGCTTAATCTTCTTCGCTGTTTGTTTGCACAGTCATCATGAATTCGGAATCATCCAGTGAGCAAGCAATCAAGGCCCTTCAGGCCCAAAGTGCACAGTTTCAAGAGATGGTCCTAAGCCTAGCCCAGGGTCAGCAAGAGTTGAAGACTCTACTCCTGAAGAAGAAGAAGAAAAAGAGGACGGCAATGTTCAACACCGGACGCAGATTTGGGAACACACTCCACAATGAAGCTGATCCAACCACTTCTTCTGCTGAGAAAAACAGTCCCCAAGGGGGAGGAGCTCCTAGTCCCGCAGTCTCCGACAACGAGACGGACTATAACGAGGAACAATACCCACCTGCTGCTGACAGATACAAACAATTGGAGGACCGCTTGAGCGCTATGGAAATTCAGAACGTGCCGGGACTGGATTTCGGGGATTTGGGATTATCTTCCGGAGTAGTAATTCCACACAAGTTTAAGGCGCCTGCCTTCGCCAAGTATGATGGGGTCTCCTTCCCAAAGCTGCATCTGAGGTCGTATGTAAGGAAAATCCAACCTTACACGGCAGATAAGAACCTCTGGATTCACTTCTTCCAGGACAGCCTCTCGGGGTCTCAGCTTGAATGGTTCTACCAATTAGACGGAGCTAGCATCCGGCACTGGGAGGATTTGGCGACTGCTTTCTACAGACAATACCAATATAATTCTGATCTCGCTCCTACGCGTACCCAACTTCAGGGTATGTCTCTAGGGACGGGTGAAGGGTTCAAAGAGTACGCTCAAAAATGGAGAGATTTGGCTGGCAGGGTGCAGCCTCCATTAACTGATCGAGAGCTGGTTGATATGTTTCTGGGAACGTTGTCTGGTCCGTTTTTCAATCATTTGGTTGGTAACTCCTCCGCTGGGTTCACAGATTTGATATTAACGGGAGAGAGAATTGAAGCTGGCATCAGGTCAGGCAAGATACAGAAGGCTGCCTCTACAAGTGCTGAGAAGAGGCCATTTAAGAAAGAAGCAAGCGCCGTCTATGGCCCTAGAAGACAAGCCAAGCCCGAAAGTCGCCAAGCCGTTAATGCTTTGGTCATCTCTAAACCTGTTGTTACTCCTCAGCAGTACAATCAGCAAAGAAGTGAAAGGCCCAAGAGGCAGTATACCCGATTGAGTATGACATTATCTCAAATTTTACCCCAACTGTTATCCACCAACCTGGTGACCCTCAAAGAAGCTCCTAAGGTCGTCAACACTGCGTCCCCTAAATACAACCCGAATGCCCGGTGTGCTTATCATTCTGATAGTCCCGGGCACACTACTGATGATTGTTGGGCCTTGAGAAACAAAGTGCAAGATCTAATCGACGCAAAAGAAATTCAGTTTGAAGCGCCGGAAAGACCGAATGTTGTAACGGCTCCTATGCCCCAGCATAGGGTGAATGCCATTGAGGAAGAAATGTATGCTATTTCGATAGATGAAGTTGTTACCCCTTTGAAGACTGTTAAGAAGAACCTACTGCGGGCCGGTTTATTTCCGGGTTGCGGCGAAGGTTGCCCATTCTGTGCTATTTCCCTATCTGATTGTCCCTTGCTAAGGTTAGGCATCCAAGGCCTAATGGATAGCAAGGAGATTTTATTCAAAAAGACTGCTGTTCATTTGGTTCCAATGAAAGAAGTTTCCGTGATCACCATCTTCAAAAATCCAATCAAGGCTCCCCCAAAGAAGCCTATTCAAATCTTGACAGTTGCGCCTGTAATCATTACTGTTCCAGGACCCCTCTCCTACGTGTCTGATAAAGTTGTCCCCTTGCATTATGGGGCAGACGTATATGTAAATGGAATCAAGCAAGAATTTGATGCTAGTGCCAGTATCTGCGATATCACCGGTCCAGCAAAAGTCACCCGCAGTGGCAGGCTCTTCTCGCCTGACATTGCGCCGCCCGCTATTCGAAAACCCCTCCTCATAAAACCTGCAAGTTTATCAAGTCCTGTTGCTGATCAAATTGTGTCCCCTGCTGCCGAGTCATCAAATGCTCGGGGCAAAGGGATTGAAGAAGAGCCTGCCCGGATGGAGGCACCAATACCCGTGAATGCTGAGGCCTCCCGACAAGAAATGGAGGAGATTCTGAAGATAATAAAGAAAAGTGATTTTAACGTTGTTGAGCAGTTAGGGCATACACCCTCCAAGATCTCCCTGCTCTCCCTATTGCTATGTTCCGAGGCTCACGCTAAAGCATTAATCTCATTTCTCAAGACGGCCCATGTGCCGCAGGAGACGTCTGCAGTTCAGTTCACTGACTGCATAGCAAATTTGACGGCGGACAACGGTTTGGGCTTTTCAGATGCTGACCTAACCGCAAAAGGGAGAAACCACAATGATGCCCTGCATGTCTCTATTGAATGCAGGGGCACTACTCTGGCACATGTATTGGTGGACACTGGTTCTTCTTTGAATGTTCTTCCGAAAAAGGCTTTGGATCGTCTGGATTATGAAGGCCTGGAGTTGAAACCCAGCAATATCATCGTCAGAGCCTTTGACGGTTCCAAGAGGATGGTTCATGGAGAGGTTAACATCCCTATTCGTGTGGGCTCTCAAGTGTTTGACTCTACCTTTTACGTGATGGATATACGTCCATCGTACTCCTGTCTGTTGGGTAGACCTTGGATCCACAAAGCTGGGGCAGTGACCTCCACCTTACACCAAAAGCTGAAGTATCCCGTCAGGGGGAAAATTGTCACTGTGCAAGAAGAAGAGGAGTATATGGTGAGCCATTTGAATTCCTTCAGGTACATCGAGATGGACGGAGAATTTATTGAAACTCCCTTCCAACATTTCGAGGAGGTACATCCAATTTCAGCAGCTGCGGAGACAATGGCCGAAGAGAATGATTCCTTGAAGATGGTTTCCCTAAGGGATGCCCGGGCTGTGGTTCAGAAAGGCAATGGTGCACACTGGGGTCAGCTTCCTGACTTCACTCAGAAGAACGACAAGTTTGGGCTAGGCTTTACTGCAGAGGCTCAGAAGGCAGTGCGCAAAGAGAAGATTGGAAAGGCTTCGGTGTTTATTTCCAGCTCAAGGGTGAATGCTATTGAGGAGGATGTGGAGGAAGCTGAGTTTGATAATTGGATCTACCCGACTGCCAGCGACGGACCAAGCAACTGGACAGCAAAGGATTTTACCCCTATCACATTTGTCACGCAGTAATTGATTTCTTTTGATTTCCAAATTTGTAACAAACAATATGTTAAAACTCTGTTGGCTCGGTGTCCTGCCCGGGGCATCGTAGCTCCATTTGTGAGGGCTTTTTGTATGACATTTTTCATATATCATCAATCAAAACATTGGACGTTTGTTGCATTTCCCATCTTGTGCTCCTTTTCTTTCTGTGTTATACATATTGCAAAACAGCTATATTTACACACACTCACTTATACAGGTTTCAATCCACTCTGGATCTCACTGGCAACAGCTCTGCTACCGCCAGTTATGACTTCGAAAATCCGATCAACTTGGCCGAAGACGAAGGTGAAGATGATTGCGAAGTGCCTGGTGAACTCGCAAGACTGCTACTACAGGAAGAGAGGGCTATTCAACCACATGAAGAGCCTGTGGAGACAATTAACTTGGGTACTGAGACAGATAGAAAAGAGGTCAAGATTGGTGCCAATCTAGAGCTCAGCGTGAAGCAACGATTGATCCAGATGCTACAAGACTACATGGAGATCTTTGCTTGGTCCTATGAAGATATGCCCGGATTGGATGCCGACATTGTAGTTCACCACCTGCCAACCAAGGAAGATTGCCCTCCAGTAAAGCAAAAAGTTCGACGAATGCGTCCAGAGATGTCTGAGAAGATTAAAGCTGAGGTGATGAAACAGTTTGATGCAGGTTTCCTTGCAGTAACTTCTTACCCTCAGTGGGTTGCCAATGTTGTGCCAGTGCCGAAGAAGGACGGTAAGGTCAGAATGTGTGTTGACTACAGGGATCTGAACAGGGCCAGCCCCAAGGATGATTTCCCCCTACCTCACATCGATGTCCTTGTTGATAATACAGCTCAACACAAGGTGTTCTCCTTCATGGATGGCTTCTCAGGGTATAATCAGATCAAGATGGCTCCTGAAGATATGGAGAAGACTACATTTGTAACTCAGTGGGGGACCTTCTGTTATAAGGTCATGCCATTCGGATTGAAAAATGCTGGGGCAACCTATCAGCGTGCCATGGTTGCTTTATTTCATGATATGATCCATCATGAGATTGAAGTATACGTTGATGACATGATTGCAAGGTCTCAAACTGAGGAGGAACACCTTGATCATCTGAGGAAGTTGTTTGACCGACTCAAGTTGTACAAACTGAGATTGAATCCCAACAAATGCACCTTCGGGGTGAGGTCCGGAAAATTGCTAGGTTTCGTTGTAAGTGATAAAGGTATCCAGGTGGACCCTGCCAAGGTTAAAGCTATTCAAGAGATGCCGACCCCAAAAACAGAGAAAGAAGTCAGAGGTTTCCTAGGACGACTAAATTACATTGCCCGATTCATCTCGCATCTGACTGCTACTTGTGAGCCAATCTTCAAATTATTAAAGAAAGATCAAGTGGTACGCTGGAATGATGAATGTCAGGCCGCCTTTGAAAGAATAAAGGAATATCTCCAAGAGCCACCCATTCTTATGCCACCAGTGGAAGGAAGACCTCTGATACTATACTTGACAGTGCTTGATAATTCAATGGGGTGTGTGCTGGGGCAGCATGACGAGTCTGGCCGAAAAGAGCACGCTATTTATTACTTGAGCAAAAAGTTTACCGACTGTGAGTCTCGTTACTCACTGCTTGAGAAAACTTGCTGCGCTCTTGTATGGGCTGCTCGCCGGCTGAGACAGTATATGCTGACTCACACTACTTTATTGATTTCAAAGATGGATCCCATCAAGTACATATTTGAAAAGCCCGCTCTGTCTGGGAGAATAGCGAGATGGCAAATGATCTTAACAGAATATGACATCCAGTATACAACTCAGAAAGCAATTAAGGGGAGTGTACTGGCTGATCATTTGGCACACCAACCTGTGGACGATTATCAATCATTGAACTTTGATTTTCCGGACGAAGACATCATGGTGGTAACTGACTGTGAAGTACCTGGACCGGATGAAGGACCTGAGGAAGGATCCCGATGGTCTATGCATTTTGATGGAGCCTCCAATGCTTTGGGTAACGGCGTCGGCGCTGTAATCATATCTCCCAAGGGGACTCATACTCCACTCACCGCCCGATTATGTTTCAGCTGCACCAACAACATGGCAGAATATGAGGCATGTATCATGGGTTTACAAGCTGCGATCGATTTGAGGATCAAGTTTCTAAGTGTCTTCGGAGATTCCGCTCTCGTGATCAATCAGATCAAAGGCGAGTGGGATACGAAACACCCGAATCTCATTCCTTACAAGGAGTATGTGTCGACCTTGCTCCCTCACTTTGAAGAGATAACTTTTGAGCATTTCCCCAGAGAGGAGAATCAGCTAGCGGACGCACTAGCCACGATGTCTTCAATGTTCAAAGTTAAATGGGACAATGAGGCTCCTCAGATCATAATCTGGAAGTTGGATGAACCGGCATACTGCTGTGAGCTCGAGACTGAGAAGGTAACTGAAAAACCCTGGTATCACGAGGTGAAGAGGTACTTGGAAGCCCAGGAATACCTTAAAGGTGCGTCTGTCAATGATAAGAAGTTCATGAGGAGGTTTGCTGCAAAATTCTTCCTCAGCAACGGCATTCTCTACAAACGGAATCATGATTCAACTCTGTTACGTTGTGTGGATAAGGCTGAAGCAGAGAAAATTATGATGGAACTGCATGAAGGAACATTTGGAACCCATTCCAGTGGACACACCATGGCTAAGAAAATCCTTCGGGCAGGATATTTCTGGTCCACGATGGAAGCCGATTGTTACCAACACTCCCGGACTTGTCATAAGTGCCAGATCTATGCTGACAAGGTGCATATCCCTCCGGTTCCTTTGAATGTCCTAACGGCACCTTGGCCTTTCGCAATGTGGGGCATCGATATGATCGGTGAGATCCGACCGACGGCATCCAATGGGCACCGCTTCATCTTGGTGGCGATCGATTACTTCACGAAATGGGTCGAGGCAGCTTCCTATGCCACAGTAACCAAGAGCGTCGTGGCACGATTCATCCGGCATAATCTGATTTGTCGGTACGGAGTCCCAGAAAGAATCATTACGGACAATGGTACCAATCTCAATAACAAAATGATCACCGAACTCTGCGAGCAATTCAAGATACAACACCACAACTCTTCTCCTTACCGACCGAAGATGAATGGGGCTGTAGAAGCGGCGAACAAGAATATTAAGAAAATTGTGCAGAAGATGACAGTGACCTATAAAGATTGGCACGAAATGTTACCGTTCGCTCTTCATGGGTACCGCACCTCAGCAAGGACATCAACCGGGGCAACTCCTTTCTCCTTGGTCTACGGCATGGAGGCAGTCTTGCCGATCGAAATCCAGATACCCTCTCTCCGGATAATGAAGGATGCAGACTTGAATGAAGATGATTGGATCCAGACTCGACTGGATCAACTAAATCTGATTGACGAAAAAAGGCTCACTGCTATCTGTCATGGTCAAACGTATCAAAAACGGATGATCAGGGCATTTAACAAGAAAGTCAGACCGCAAGAGTATCAAGTTGGGGACCTGGTAATCAAACGCATCATCCTTCCTCAAAGTGATCCCCGGGGCAAATGGACCCCTACTTACGAAGGGCCATTTGTGGTTAAGCGTGTGTTCTCAGGAGGAGCCATGATCTTAACCACCATGGACGGTGACGACCTTCCTCACCCCGCCAATGCGGACATAGTGAAAAAATACTACGCGTAAATAAAAGACCCGCTAGGTTGACATACCTAGGCAAAAATAAGGGCTTCCCGGCGAACCAAAAGGGTTCGGGCAAAAATAAGGGATGAAATGAAAAAAATCTGTACACCCGGCAAGTCGAAAACCTGAAAGGGCGGCTTGGGCAAAAAAGGGTATCCCGTTGGACTGAAAACCCGAAAGGGCGGTCCAGGCAAAAGTTAGGGATAAAAGCGTAACACTATGTCTCATTGGATCACTTCGCACCCGGAATTCGGCATCAACTATCTGGCTCAGATTACGGCATCGACCAATCAGCTTCATCTTCGACCAGGCAGTAAAGCGATGAGACGTTCGGAGACATAAAGGCAATAGCAGAGTTGGAACCCAGTGGGATTGTTCACATAGCTGTTTTGTTTTCAAATTGTAAACTCTATGTTATTTGGCGGCGTCCTCTTACTAGGATGTCAGCCTCCTGTACAAAAACGCCTATTCACAGGCAAAGTTTAAATCAATACAAATTCACTTGTCCATACAAATTGCCATTGTTTTTCTTTTTCTATTTTGTCTTGCGAAGAACGTCCAATGTTCATTTTTGATATATGCATTTGACATTAAATTGCTGATTCATAAATGTTTGCATATGAAAAAGAGATTAATTACAAGTGACATCAAAGACAGGGGCAATGTGGAGTTGTCTAATGCGGTCTAGTTGCTTTGTCCACCAAGGCACCAAGGTAGGTTCAACTGAAAATGTGGCCAAATCATCTTAGCTCCCCGCAGAATAAAGCAAGGTTCAGCAGCACTTTCCCCAAGCGGGAGTCGATTCCCCGTCGATCCTGAAAAAGACACAACCTTCCCCGGCAGGTCTTAAAAGCTCATCCCCTGTAGATTCTGCGAGCTTATCCCCGGCGAAGTACGAACGTCACGCCCAAGTTTTATTTAGAGTTATTTCCTCACAAGGGTTTATAACTGGGTTATCCTCAGCTAAAAGCCACAAAATACCGTTCTCGGCAAAAGTTCCTTCAAATCCCCAGCGAAGTCTATCTTTGGTATTCCCAAGCAGAGTTTATCTTTGGAGTTCCCCAACGGAGTTTACCATCATTATCCTCAGCGGAATCCATCGTTAAAATCCTCAGCGGGCCTCTCCTCAAAGCTTCAGTCAAACATCTCTTCCGCAGAGCAGCTTCCCGGCCATTCGTCAAGGATTTATTTTCCTAAGATAAAATTACACTCATAAACATTTCACATGTTCATACATCTTGCTTACATACAGGAAGAAACACATACAACATCAAATGTTGAACATCATGACATCATACATCATGACATTGCATACAGCTTACGTCTTTGCCTTTTCAGGAAAAAGACAATCTCAAAAAACGACTACCTTCGACTGTCACAATTCCAGATTCGATACCTGTATCTAGCCAGGGCACATCTGAGGGTGATCAGTTTCCAGACTCGACTCCTGTATCCAGCCAGGGCACGTCTGCAGAGTTCAAAGATTCGACTCCTGTATCCAGCCAGGGCATATCTATTAACGACTATTCCCAGATTCGATTCCTGTATCCAGCCAGGGCATATCTGTTGACCACATTTCCAGATTCGACTCCTGTATCTAGCCAGGGCACGTCTGAAGAGTTCGAAGATTCGATTCCTGTATCCCGCCAGGGCATATCTATTGACGACTATTTCCAGATTCGACTCCTGTATCCAGCCAGGGCACATCTGTGAGCAACCCAATTGTAGATTCGATACCTGTATCTAGCCAGGGCATATCTGCATAAGGAGACTGAAGATCAAACACCTGTAACAAGCCAGGAAAACATCTGTCTTTCTTAAATACACAAGTTCTCGCTAAGGAATCTCTTATGCGATCAACACTTCCAAATGGCATCTATAAGCCCATTCCCGACAAAGTTCTGTCACTTTTCCAGATGGCATCTATAAGCCCATTCCCGACACCACATTGTTGAGACTCCAGCATGCGAGTGCAAATTTCTGGGCACTCTAGTGTCCAATCTCCTTTTACCCTCGAGTCACGAAAGGCAAACTTGCCAATCTAACTCTTCAGCTCCAAGAAGATTGAACAGGGGCAACTGTTGTACCCCAAAATTTGCCCTCCCATTTCCTCAACATTTTCTCATCACAAGACCTTTGAAGATCAAGATCCAATTAGGGTTTCCTCTGCTCAAGACTTCTCCTTGCACTGTGGACTCAAATTAGGGTTTGTGTTTGCCTAAAGATGTTTTGACCTAAAATACCTAAGATGACTTTCATGCTTCATATTGGACTCCCAAGTTTACCCATACCAAGTTTCAAGTCTTGATTCCAAGTTTTTCCCAGTCAATTGGACAGTTGACCTAGAAGTCAGCTGTATTGGGGAAAAAGTCAACTGTGGCCAATTGACAGTCAAACCTCATGAAATTTGATCCACATCAACATTTTGAATTCATATGAACCATTTGATCAAGTTTGGATCACAATTCCACAAGAAATTTGATCAGATCACCAAAAGGGCAAAATGGTCATTTTTAGGGTTTTGACTACACAAAGGCAATTTTTGACTGTTTGACCTAACCAATGGCAAACCAAGTTCACCTATGGACTCAAGGACCCCATGGAATTATCTTGACATGTTCATCAAGCTCAAAAGATCCCAAGTATACAAGATTGATAGTTGAATTTCCCAGTCAATTGATCAATTTTGACTGTATACTGAAAAGTCAAACTTTGACTTTTTGGTCAAAATCAAGAGTCAAGATTCATTTTTCATCAAAACATGCCAAATTATGAAACTTGTTCACCAAGAAATCACAAAATGCAAATTAGGGTTTGAAAATGGAATTTTTCATAACTTAGAATTTTTCTAAGTTATGAAAAAACCCTAATTTTTTCCCAACTTTGCCCCATCTTTTCACCATGATCCATTGGGATTCAAACAAAAGTCAAAACATGAAAGTTGTAGCTTGTTGCAAAATCTACAACTTTTATTCACAAAGTTTCCTCATTTGAAGCTTGTATCTCAAGTTATGATTTTTTGAATAAGGGCACTAAACCATCTTTTAACTTAGTGAAATTTGACCTATTTTGACAAGGTTTTCTACCCTACTTCAAGGCCACTTTTCATGCCCTTCCAATTGGAATTTTGATTTGCATTTCAAAGATGGATTGTAGTACACATTCCAAGCTTTCCAAAATGTCCAAGAACTCATCAAACAACCTCATAGCTTGGGAGATTCGAATTTCACAAGTTGGCAAAAACTCACTTTTGTTCTTCATCAAGACATGTTCATAACCTTGCCAATTTGAAATCAGTTTGCTTTATGCTTGATTACAGGTCCTTGAACCATTTCATACTCAATAATTTAATGCATATTCAATGTGTTAAGGTCATGTTCTTTGTGTTCTAACATTGCATAATGGTTTAATCCTAAACTAGATAAAGTGGAATTTCCATTTTTGAAAAGTTTAGCTTTATGTCAATTGGTAAATCAAACAAGTACATAGAAGATCTGCTTAGCACAAGATTATGGGCATAACACACTGATCAAGAGGAGTTGATGCAGCACATTAGGGGGTCCTATACTGACCTAGAACACCAATTTGCTTTTGGTAGCTTAAGTGTGAAGAAAGGTCCATAACATATGCTATCTCTCATATCAGCAAAAGAACACAGCACAAAAGATATCAAACACATTCCATAGACCACATTGAAGCTTTTGCACGAGCCATTTCCCTTTCAAACACCCTCCATCTCAGAATCATCCTCAAACTGCACAAACAGGGGTGCCCCTGCAGTTTGAGTGCAATCTCTCAATCCCTTCAAGCATTTCTGTCCAAACCTGTTCCTCTACCTTCCTTACAACATATGCAAGCTATCCAGAAGCTAAGGCACGATCTGTAGTTGCTCTAACCACTTCCACCATTTTCACATCTTTGACTTGCAGGTGAAGTTCTATAGCTTGATACAAGAAGTTTCAAGACAAAGTGAGCATTGAAAAAGCATCCCTGGACTTCAAGGAAGCTTTTCCAATCATTACATTGCACTGAAAGTCTCTCATTCTCCACATAGAAGTCCAACTGCACAGGTAAAAGTTTGAATTCGTATCTCTCTTATTAGGCATCTTTAGTCTTAAGTTTGTGAAGAAACAAAGTCCTACTCATAGCCCTGAACATGTACATAGCTTTACTTTTCATTTCTTTTGTCTGAGTGAAGAGAATTTGAGCTCTGAAAATGGTAGAAAAACTAGGTCAGAAAAGAGGGGGAGAGAAATTCTCTCTCATCTTGGAGAGATAGGTCATGTTCTTTATATGGTTGAAACCGTCTCTTAATGCTCTACACTTTTCATGTTATGAGTTTTGCTTGAAAGTCCAGGAATCCAGAGTTAGAAAACGCGTGTTTTGTGTGAAGAAAGCTGTACAGAGGTTGAAGAAGAAGTGATCTGGGCTGGGCCTGGATTTGTTTCCTTTTCACACCCCATTTTTTGGTTTACACCCCCCTGAGCCCATTTGCTCATTTTTTAACATTTTTGACTTTTTCTTTTTGGGTTGACTTTGTTTATTTTTTCTCATACCATTAAAATTTTTAAAATATTTTTTCCACCACTTTTTGTATTTATGGCATATTTATTTGTTTATTTCTTTTGTTATATACAAATATATATATATATATATACTATTATTGAAATAAATAGAAAATAGTGTAGATACATTTTTATTATTTTATTTACTTTATGAAAATATTTTACACAAAAAAATATACTTTACTTTTTATTTTTATTAAAATATTTAAATATTTATTTTAGAAAAATACATATTTAGGGTTATATATATATATATATTTGATTATTAATGTATTTAAGAAAAAGATATAAAAATACTTGATCTTTTTTTATTTTATTAACATTTGATACAAAAAATACCTTTTTCACAATACACTTCATTTTATTTTATTTTTTATAAATAATAAATAAATAGTAGAATTAAATTAGATAATAATACTTTTTTATTAGGGTTTTTTTACCCTAAGTTCAAAATACTAAAAAATAAATACATTTTTATTTTCTTTTTCCTTTTTACATAAATAATATTTTCTCATACACATAGAAACTTTCTTTTTTACATTTCACATATTTACTTAATTTACATTTAATTATGCATTGCAAAATACCCAATTGTTGTAATAATTTAGATTTAAATTCTTGTCAATATCCCCATTTGAACATTTGTACCCCCCTTCCCATATTTGGTTGTGTAATAGCTTAGTAATTTTAATTTCGCACTTTATTGCTTTCTAAATAATAACATGCTAGAATTAGGGTTTGTATGCGAAAAAACGATAAAAAATAAGTTTGACCTAATACAAGACAAACAAGCATGAAAATGGACACACAAATCACACTTGCGCCCCCTAGGGTATTCCACTTGTTGCCTTCAAATAAATGGGCCATATTGTATGTTGAACATCTTTGGGCAAAGCAAACAGTTTGAATGATCATAGTCCCTCGATAAAACTTTTCAAAACAAACAAAACAAATGATCAAGTCCCTTAGAGAAATTGCCCAAAGACATTTAACGTCGTTACAATTATGGTCTAAACGATGACCCGCGCCTGTCCCTTTTCACATCCTAACACAAGGTTGCCCACCAAATACAATGGTGGTGCAAACTTGTTAAAAGGGTTAAAGTATAGCAATAATCTTTTGAGAAATTTAGGAGTAGATAACCTCTTAGTTACTTGAACCAACTTGCAAAACAAAACACTTGCCTAATTTCAAAAACCACACATCACTACACTTTTAAAAACTTTCAAAAACAAATGAAAACCTTTTCAAAAGACAAACATCTTTGTATACATCCTAACATGGATCATTACAAAGGTTGCCACCACATTGGCCTCTTTTCAAAAACATTTTCAAAACCCACACAATCAAGCACCATTTAAAACAATTGAAAACAAAAGGCAAGTGATCTAAGCAAGTAACTAAGAGCCCATGGATAACCATGGATAGAAAGGGTGCTAATACCTTCCCTTTCTATAATCTACCCCCCGAACCTGAGAAAATATCTCAAAAGGTTTTTGCTGTGCTTTTTAACCTTTCCTTAGGATAAAATAAAAAGTCGGTGGCGACTCTTGCTAACCGCAACATTTGCGAATACAAACGCAAACCTCAAGTCAGTTCTCCCACCGTATCACACATGGCATAAACACATATCATTCATCATGTGCATCATAGGTACCCTTCTTTTCAGGTTGTTTACTGTTCTTCGCTGTTTATTTCAGCATCATGAACCCTGAATCATCAACCGAGGCATCTATCAAGGCTCTTCAGGCGCAGAACGCCCAATTTCAGGCACAGAATGCCCAATTTCAGGAGCTGATCAAAGGCTTGGCTCAGGGTCAACAAGAGTTGAAGACCATGCTTCTGAAGAAGACTAAGAAGAAGAGGAGGACTGTGCTATTTAAAACTGGGCGCAGACTCGGGAACACCTTGGTTGAGGCTGAAAGGGCTACCCCGTCTGTAGGGGAAGGTAGTCACCAAGAAAGGGAGGTCCCTACTCCTGTGGGCTCTGATACTGAAACAGACTTCAACGACGAACAGTACCCTCCTGCTGAAGACCGTTACAAGCAGCTGGAAGACAGATTAAAGGCTATGGAGGTTCAACAGGTACCTGGGCTGGATTTCGGAGATCTGGGTTTGTCGACTGGTGTGATCATCCCGCATAAGTTCAAAGCACCATCCTTCTCCAAATATGATGGGGCGTCTTGTCCCAAGCTGCATTTAAGGTCCTATGTTCGGAAAATTCAGCCGTACTCTGCGGATAAGAATTTATGGATCCACTTCTTCCAGGAGAGTCTTTCAGGGACTCATCTCGAATGGTTCTATCAGCTGGATGGGACCAAGGTTCGTAACTGGGAGGAGTTGGCTACTGCTTTCTATAAGCAGTATCAATATAATGCCGACCTTGCCCCCACACGTACCCAACTCCAGGGTATGTCGTTAGGTGCAAGCGAAGGTTTTAAGGAGTACGCTCAGAAGTGGAGAGACCTGGATGGCAGGGTGCAGCCACCGTTGACTGATCGGGAATTGGTAGACATGTTCTTGGGGACTCTATCTGGTCCATTTTTCAATCATCTCATTGGTAATTCCTCTGCTGGGTTTACTGATCTGATCCTGACTAGTGAAAGGATCGAGGCCGGTATAAAATCGGGGAAGATACAGAAGGTTGCCTCCTCCAGTACTGAGAAGAAACCCTTCAAAAAGGAGGCTAGTGCTGTATATAGCTCCCGGAGAACAGAGCGACCTGAACGCCACCAATATGTCAGTGCGGTAATGATTGCCGAACCTGCTGCCGCTCCTCGGCCAACTAATCCTCAAAAGGCTGAAAGACCCCGGAGAGAGTTTACCCGGTTAAGCATGACTCTGTCGCAGATCTTACCACAGTTGCTGTCCTCCAATTTGGTGACTGTCAGGGAAGCTCCAAAGTTCCCGAACACAACATCCCCCAAGTACAACCCGAATGCTCGTTGTGCTTACCATTCAGATAGCCCGGGGCACTCTACTGATGACTGTTGGGCACTAAGAAGCAAGCTGCAGGACCTTATTGACGCCAAGGAGGTACAGTTCGAAGCGCCTGCGAAGCCGAATGTAGTTACTGCCCCTATGCCTCAACATGGGGTGAATTCTATTGATGAAGACGTTTATGCCGTTTCTGTGGATGATCTAGCCACTCCTCTAAAGATTGTCAAGAAGAACCTACTGCAGGCCGGTTTATTTCCGGGTTGTAGTGAGAGTTGCCTGTTCTGCGCTGTGTCCCCATCTGGTTGTCCCTTGCTAAAATTAGGCATCCAAAGCTTAATGGATAGCAAGGAGATTCTATTCAAGAAGTCTGCTGTTCGGTTGGTTCCAGTGGAAGAAGTTTCTGTAGTAACTATCTTCAATAATCCGATCCCGGTTCTCCCAGAGAAGCCCGTTCAAAACATGACCGTTGCACCTGTTATTATCACCATTCCAGGGCCCTTGCCCTATGTATCGGATAAAGCTGTCCCTTGGCACTATGGGGCAGACATATATGTAAATGGGATTAAACAAGAGCTCAACGCTGGCGCCAGCATTTGTGACATCACTGGCCCAGCCAAAGTTACCCGCAGTGGCAGGCTCTTCTCGCCTGACATTGCACCGCCTGCTGCCCGAAGACCACTTCTCATAACCCCTGCAAGTATACCTGTTCCTGCTGCTGATCCGATTGTTTCTCCTGCTGCCGAGTCATCCAATGCTCGGGGCAAGGGGATTGCTGCTGATATGCCTGCCAGGACGGAGGCACCGAAGACCATTGTTGAGGCTTCCAGGCAAGAAATGGAAGAAATCCTCAAGATAATAAAGAAAAGTGATTTCAACGTTGTAGAACAGCTGGGGCACACCCCCTCTAAAATCTCCATGTTGTCACTGTTGCTGTGTTCAGAGGCCCACGCCAAGGCTCTGATTGCTTTCTTAAAAACAGCCCACGTACCCCAAGAGACGTCTGCTGACCAGTTCACCGACTGTGTGGCCAACCTGACCGCGGATAATGGCCTGGGTTTCTCTGATGCCGATCTGACAGCAAAGGGGAAGAACCATAATGACGCCCTGCATGTCTCCATTGAATGCAGGGGCACTACTCTTGCTCATGTGCTGGTTGACACAGGTTCTTCATTAAACGTGCTGCCCAAGAAGGCTCTGGATAGGCTGGATTGTGAGGGTCTAGAGCTCAAACCAACTCACATTGTTGTCCGGGCCTTTGACGGGTCCAAAAGAATGGTACATGGTGAGGTGGACATCCCAATCAGGGTTGGATCACAGGTATTTGATTCAAAATTCTATGTGATGGACATCCATCCGTCCTATTCTTGTTTGCTGGGACGCCCGTGGATCCACAAGGCTGGAGCTGTGACCTCCATATTACATCAGAAGCTCAAGTACCCGGTCAGGGGGAAGATCGTAACAGTGCAAGGGGAAGAGGAGTACATGGTCAGCCACCTCAACTCCTTCAGATACGTAGAAATGGATGGGGAGTTCATTGAAACCCCCTTTCAACATTTTGAGGAAGTACCACAAACCTTGGCAGCAACAGAAGCAGATGAAGAGATTTCTCCTTTGAAGATGGCCTCCTTAAAGGACGCCCGGGCTGTGATCGAAAAAGGTGAATGTGCAAACTGGGGCAAGCTCCCTGATCTTACTCCTAAGACTAATAAGTTTGGGCTGGGTTTCACCACAGAAGCTCAGAAAGCAGTGCGCAAGGCGAGAATTGGAAGACCTCCTGTGTTCATCACCCACTCAGAAGTGAATGCTATTGGAGAGGAAGATAAAATGAAAGAGTCAGAGTTCGATAGCTGGATCTACCCGACGACCGACGGTGGATTGACCAATTGGACTGCTAAAGATTTTACACCCATAACTTTTGTTCCCCAGTAATGAATTTCTTTGTTTTTGATTTGTAATAAACAATAATTTGAAACTGTATGGCCCGGTGTCTTACCCGGGGCACCGTGGATTTTGTTTATGAGGGCTTTTGTTTGCCACTGTCATATGTCATGAATAAAAGCATTGGACGTTTTTCACATTTCAAATTTTGCGCTCCTTGTCTTTCCTTTCTTTACATATTGCAAAACAGCTGTATTTACACACACTCACTCATACAGGTTTCAATCCACTCTGGATCTCGCTGGTAACGACTCAGCTACTGCCGGTTATGACTTCGAAAATCCGATCAACTTAGCCGAAGACGAAGGTGAAGATGATTGCGAAGTGCCTGGTGAACTTGCAAGACTGTTACAACAGGAAGAGAGGGCAATTCAACCCCATGAAGAACCAGTGGAAATAATAAACTTGGGTACTGAAGAAGACAAGAAAGAGGTAAAGATTAGTGCCAACCTAGAACTCAGCGTGAAGCAACGGTTGACTCAGATGCTGCATGACTATAAGGAAATCTTTGCCTGGTCCTACGAAGATATGCCCGGATTAGATACCGACATTGTGGTCCATCACTTACCAACTAAAGAAGATTGCCCTCCGGTTAAGCAAAAGGTCCGCCGTATGCGTCCAGAGATGTCTGAGAAGATTAAAGCCGAGGTTATGAAGCAGTTTGATGTCGGGTTTCTTGCAGTGACTTCTTACCCTCAGTGGGTTGCTAATGTGGTGCCGGTACCTAAGAAGGACGGCAAGGTCAGGATGTGTGTCGATTACAGGGATCTGAACAGGGCCAGCCCCAAGGATGACTTCCCTCTACCCCACATTGATGTCCTTGTTGATAATACAGCTCAGCATAAAGTGTTCTCTTTCATGGATGGTTTTTCAGGCTACAATCAGATCAAGATGGCTCCGGAAGACATGGAAAAGACTACATTTGTTACTCAGTGGGGCACCTTCTGCTACAAAGTCATGCCTTTTGGACTAAAGAATGCTGGGGCAACCTACCAACGTGCCATGGTTGCTTTATTTCATGACATGATCCATCATGAGATAGAAGTGTATGTTGACGACATGATCGCTAGGTCCCAGACTGAGGAAGAACACCTTGATCATCTACAGAAACTGTTTGACCGTTTGAAATTGTACAAGCTGAGGTTGAATCCGAATAAGTGCACCTTCGGGGTAAGATCGGGAAAGTTGCTAGGCTTCGTGGTAAGTGACAAGGGAATTCAAGTGGATCCTGCTAAGGTCAAAGCCATTCAAGAGATGCCAGTTCCTAAGACAGAGAAGGAAGTCAGAGGCTTTCTAGGACGTCTGAATTACATTGCTCGGTTCATCTCACACTTAACTGCTACCTGTGAACCAATCTTCAAGCTGCTGAAGAAAGATCAGGTAGTACGTTGGAATGATGAATGTCAGGCTGCTTTTGACAGAATCAAAGAATATCTCCAAGAACCACCCATCCTTATGCCACCAGTTGAAGGGAGACCTTTGATACTTTACCTGACAGTGCTTGATAATGCAATGGGGTGTGTGCTGGGGCAGCATGACGAGTCTGGCCGAAAAGAGCATGCCATTTATTACCTTAGCAAAAAGTTTACCGACTGTGAGACCCGATACTCACTGCTTGAGAAAACTTGCTGCGCTTTGGTATGGGCTGCTCGCCGGCTGAGACAGTATATGCTGACTCACACTACCTTGTTGATCTCAAAGATGGATCCTATAAAGTACATATTCGAAAAGCCTGCTCTGTCTGGGAGAATTGCAAGATGGCAGATGATCTTGACGGAATACGACATTCAGTACACGACCCAAAAAGCCATCAAGGGAAGTGTATTGGCAGACCACTTAGCACATCAAGCTGTGGATGACTACCAATCAATGAACTTCGAGTTTCCAGATGAAAGCATTATGATAGTAACTGACTGTGAAATACCTGGACCGGATGAAGGACCTGAACCAGGATCCCGATGGTCTATGCATTTTGACGGAGCATCCAACGCTTTGGGAAATGGTATTGGCGCCATCATCATATCTCCACAAGGTACTCATACTCCACTCACCGCCCGGCTGTGTTTCAACTGTACCAACAACATGGCGGAGTATAAAGCGTGTATCATGGGTCTTCAAGCTGCGATCGACCTGAGGATCAAATTTCTGAGTGTCTTCGGAGATTCCGCTCTTGTGATCAATCAGATCAAAGGAGAGTGGGATACGAAACACCCAAACTTGATTCCTTACAGAGAATGTGTGCTGGCCCTGATCCCCCACTTCACAGAGATAACATTTGAGCACTTTCCAAGAGAAGAGAATCAGTTGGCGGACGCGTTAGCTACAATGTCTTCAATGTTCAAGGTTAAATGGGATAATGAAGCTCCCCGGATCATCATCTGGAAACTGGACGAACCGGCATACTGTTGTGATCTCGAAACTGAATTGGTAACTGAGAAGCCTTGGTACCACGAAGTGAAGAGATATCTGGAAGCTCAGGAATACCCTGAAGGTGCTTCTGTCAATGATAGGAAATTCCTGAGGAGGTTTGCAACCAAGTTCTTCCTAAGCAACGGCATCTTGTACAAGCGAAACCATGATTCAACCTTACTGCGTTGTGTGGATAAGACTGAAGTAGAAAGAATCATGGAAGAGCTGCATGAAGGGACCTTTGGTACGCACTCCAGTGGACACACTATGGCTAAGAGAATCCTACGGGCAGGATATTACTGGTCTACAATGGAAGTTGACTGTTACCAACATTCCAGGACATGCCACAAATGCCAGATTTATGCAGATAAAGTGCATGTTCCTCCGGTTCCCCTGAATGTTCTGACTGCACCTTGGCCATTTGCAATGTGGGGCATAGACATGATCGGCGAGATAAAACCTACGGCATCCAATGGACATCGCTTCATCCTAGTGGCGATTGATTATTTTACGAAGTGGGTTGAGGCAGCATCCTATGCTACGGTAACCAAGACTGTTGTGGCACGGTTCATTCGGCACAACCTGATCTGTCGGTACGGTGTCCCTGAGCGGATTATTACAGATAACGGTACCAATCTGAACAATAAGATGATCGCTGAGCTCTGCGAACAGTTCAAGATACAGCACCACAATTCTTCTCCTTACAGGCCGAAGATGAATGGGGCTGTAGAAGCAGCTAATAAAAACATCAAGAAGATCGTGCAGAAGATGACAGTAACGTATAAAGATTGGCACGAGATGTTACCGTTCGCTCTGCATGGGTATCGTACCTCAGCTAGGACGTCAACCGGGGCAACTCCTTTCTCTCTGGTTTATGGCATGGAGACAGTCTTGCCGATCGAAGTACAAATTCCCTCTCTCCGGATAATGAAGGATGCAAATCTGAATGAAGATGATTGGATCCAGACACGACTTGATCAGCTCAACCTTATTGACGAAAAGAGACTTGCTGCTATCTGTCATGGTCAGACGTATCAGAAACGGATGATCAGGGCATTTAACAAAAAGGTCAGACCACAGGAATATCAAGTCGGGGATCTGGTGATCAAGCGAATCATCCTTCCTCAGAGTGATCCAAGGGGCAAATGGACCCCTACGTACGAAGGGCCATTTGTGGTTAAGCATGTGTTCTCAGGAGGAGCAATGATATTAACCAACATGGATGGTGACGACCTTCCTCACCCCGCCAATGCAGACATAGTTAAAAAATACTACGCATGAAAAAAAAGACCCGCTAGGCTGACATGTCTAGGCAAAAATTAGGGCTTCCCGTCGAACCAAAAGGGTTCGGGCAAAATGAAGGGGTGAAAATGAAAAATCTGTACACCCGGCAAGTCGAAAACCCGAAAGGGCAGTCCAGGCAAAAGTTAGGGATAAAAGCGTAATACTATGTCTCATCAGATCATTTTGCATCCAGAATCCGGTATCTACATCAAGTTCAGACGGCATCGATCAGTCAGCTTCACCTTCAACCAAGGTCATCAAGTGATGAGACGCTCGGAGTTATAAAGGCAATAGCAGAGTTGAAACTCAGTGGGATCATTCACTTCACACAGCTGTTTTATTTTCTTTTGTACAAAATTTGTATAAACTCTCTTGTTCAGTGGCGTACCTCTTACTAGGACGTCAGCCTCTTGTACACAAAACGCCTATTCACAGGCTATTCAAAATCAATACAAATATACGTTTCAGTTAAATGTGCCAACTGTTTTTCTTTTTCTGTTTTGTTTTGCGAAGAACGTCCAAGGTTCAATTTGTGATATATGCATTGACAATAATTTGCTAACTCATGAATATTTGCGTACGAAACAAAGGAATTAATTGCAGGTGACACTAGGAACAGGGGCAATAAGGAATTGTCTAGGCAATCTAATTGTTCTATCCTCCAAAGTACCAAGGTAGGTTCAGCTAAAGAACATAACCAGGCATCTTAAATTCCCCAGAGAGTGAGACAGCAAGTCAGGGCATTCTTCCCCAAACAGAGTTAACAAGTATCAAGGAAATTGGGTATCCTCCAGCAGATCCCAATATTCCCCAGCAGCATACATTCTTAACAAGCATCCCCGGCAGTCTTGGTCTAAAGATTGTTCCCCGGCGGCATACATCAACATTCAAAGGAATCACTTCCCCAGCACATCCAAACTCCCCAGAAGAGTCCAATTAGTTTCCCCAGGAAAGTTGGAATTCATATCTCCCCAAGCAGTAAGCTTATCCCCAGTAAATTCTGGAAGCTTATCCCTCACAGAGCACGAACGCGTCGTCCGGCTTTATTTAAAGAGTTATTTCCTCAACAGGATATAACTGGGTTATCCTCAGCCAAAAACCACGGAAAGAGTGTCCTCGACGAAGTCTTCTTACCCCAGCGAAGTCCATCAACACTTCCTATACAACAAGGGTATCCCCAGCAAACTATTATCAACACTCAGCAAAGCATTTCTCTCCCCACAGAGTATTGCTTCCCAGCATGGTCGCTAGAGTATCTTTTCTCCCCGCAGAATCCTCCATTTGCCAAGTTTATCCCGCAACGGAGTCATCTTCTCTTACCGGTATTCTTGCAATTATCATCCCCAGCGGAAGCAAAAGCTTATTCTTCAACATCAGCCCAGGATACGACTTCCCGGCATCCGTCAAGGATTTACTTTCCTAGACGAAAACATACATAAAACATCACATATATCATTATAACATGCATAGACACATCATATCATACAAGTCTCATTTATATTGAGAACATCATTGCTTGATCCATATCATACATTGCATATGACTAACCTTTACCTTTCAGGAAAGATGCGGTTGAAATTCTCAAACATATTTCAAGGCCTTCTCTAGTCCAGCTAAATCGACTCCCAACAGATTTTTCTGATGAAAACTCAATAGAAGTTTTCAGATTTCATTTTCCTATTGGTTCTCTCTCCGACGGTGCATGAGATTTCCATTTTAGGTTTTCTTTAAGATTATAATTCCATTTTGGTTCTCTCTCCGACGGTGCATGAGATTTCCATTTTAGGTCTTTCTTTCAGATTTTATTTTCCTACTGGTTCTCTCTCCGACGGTGCATGAGATTTCCATTTTAGGCTTTCTTTAAGATTATAATTCCATTTTGGTTCTCTCTCCGACGGTGCATGAGATTTCCATTTTAGGTCTTTCTTTCAGATTTCATTTTCCTATTGGTTCTCTCTCCGACGGCGCATGAGATTTCCATTTTAGGTTTTGCTTTGAGATTATAATTCCATTTTGGTTCTCTCTCCGACGGTGCATGAGATTTCCATTTTAGGTCTTTCTTTCAGATTTTATTTTCCTACTGGTTCTCTCTCCGACGGTGCATGAGATTTCCATTCTAGGTCTTTCTTTCAGATTTCATTTTCCTATTGGTTCTCTCTCCGACGGCGCATGAGATTTCCATTTTAGGTTTTGCTTTGAGATTATAATTCCATTTTGGTTCTCTCTCCGACGGTGCATGAGATTTCCATTTTAGGTCTTTCTTTCAGATTTTATTTTCCTACTGGTTCTCTCTCCGACGGTGCATGAGATTTCCATTTTAGGTTTTCCTTTGAGATTATAATGTCCTATTAGGTTTTCTCTCCGACGGTGCATGAGACTTCCATTTTAGGTCCAGCTTTCAGGCTATAATTTCCTTTGGTCCTCTTCCCGATGCTGCGAAGACGGTAATTCCCATCAAGATTTTCTCAACGAGCGTTGTTGAAGTTAAAGTCACTCAAGGTTCTCTTACCATTCATGCTAAGGCAGTAACCATCTATGGTTCATTCATCGCCGTTTGAAGCTCCAGACTCAGCTCCTGTAACCAGTCAGGACATATCTATACCAAGCATCTGAAAACCAGCTCCTGCGACGTGTCAGGTACTCATTTTCTTTTGCAGGTATGCAGGTTCTCGCTAAGGAATCTCTTACGCGATCAACATCCAGATGGCATCTATAAGCCCATCATCCTACCCATCAATCTCTAAATGGCATCTAGAAGCCCATTCCCACCACACTGCTACCATGTGAGCGCAAATTTCTGGGCACTCTAGTGTCCAATCATCTTCTACCCTCGGATTACGAAAGGCACGTCCGCCAATCTGCATCCTTAGGTCTAAGAAGATTGAACAGGGGCAACTTTTGTACCCCAAAATTTGCCCTCCCATATTCTTCAAGAGATTGCCAAGCCAAGTCACAAAACTCCTCCAAGGGTTGCACAGTCCAACTATCTCCTAAACAGTCAAAATTAGGGTTTTGAGTCTGATCAAGAAAAGGAAGTGTTCAAAGGCTCAATCAAGTCTCATATGCTTACAAACATGGTCAAGCATCCTCATATCAAGTTTCAAGGCATTCAGCTCAAAATTGCACAGTCAAAACCCTAAATTGCACTACAGTCAACTGTAGGGGCAAAATGGTCATTTGACAGTCAAAAGTTCAAATTTTTGGTCAACATATCATTTTGAAGCCACAAACATCATTTGATCAATGCTTGATCATGATTCTCAAAATTTGGCTCAGAAATCATCAAAGATGCAAAAGTTGCTATATTTGGACAGCTGAAAAAGTCAACTGAAATTGACCAGGGCATAACTTTCACATGGATTATCAGAAAAATTCCATCCAAAGCTCATTTTGAAGAGAAAGACATTTCCTACAACTCATCTTCATACTTCAAGTCCAAGAAATGCTCTCACAAAAAGTTATCAATTTCAACATTATAGGTCATTTTCAAAAGTCAACAAAAAGGGACTTTAAGTCAAAGGCCATAACTTGAGATTGGAAAATCAAAATGACATGGGACCAAAGGCATTGGTTAAAGGACTCAAAGACCTTTCCAAAATATCCAAGAACATGAGAAAAGCTTAAAAATTGAGCAAGTTATGCCTTGTAGAAGTTGGGAAATTTTTGTGAAATGGCAAAAGTCAACTATCCTTGAAACTTCAATTTTTGACAAAAGGGCCCACTTTCTTCCACTTGATTCAGCCTTGTCATGCCACACACGTGTCCCATGATTAGTTTCAAGATCAAACATTGATTTTTCTATTTTATTTAATTTTTGATAATTTAATTCATTTTAAATCTTTAAAAACTCAAATAAAATTCAAAAACCAATGGAATAGTGTCATTTGAATTTGGACAACTTCCATATATCATGGGCCAGCTCAAAAACTCATGCTAGGGTTAAATTGCACACCAAGTCTTGGCTTGCTTAAAAAAAGGGAAAATTGGTTAATGGTGAAAACCCTAGGACTAGTTCTCTCATGGGCATGAATCAAGGCCAACTAATAAGCTAATTCTCTTCCATCATAAGCACTGAGTCAAACCCTAAGCCTTGGACACCATATGCTGCGCTCAAAAGCTTATTGCAACATTGAAAATTTTCCATAAAAACACAATTCTGAAATCACTATTAGAGGTGGATTCCAGGCATAAAAGTTTTTCTAATAGCTTCCTCAAGCTCTCCTGATCACATTGCCATCCCTAACATCCACTAAAACTCCAGGAATTGGTACATAGAACCCTCCCTGTACAGCAAAAAAGTGACCATCGTGTTTTCCATTCTAAGCATCCTCATAACATTTTGGCTATTGATTCTTGTCCCTCGTAATGATCTGATGCTAACCATACCAATTAATTTCATTTTTATGCAATATAGGCGATTTTGCCATTGTTAAATGTTAGGGTTTGCAGGTTTCAAAATTGGGGCTTTTCTGACCAAGTAAAATCAGCCCTCAAGACTATGATGGTCATACTCAGCAGGCCTGGACGAAGAAGACCCACTATTCGCGAACAATTTATGGAGCTTATAGCGCTATTCGCTATTTTTCTAAAAGTCCCCTAAGGCCATGCGTGCAAAACCGTTTCCATAGGCTTGTGTTTCAGAAAAAAAATGAAAACAACGAAGACGATGATGCGTTGGCAAGCAGTGGTTGGGTGTTTCAAATTTGCGCGTGTTCCAAATAACTAACCCACGTTTTCTCTTATTATAGTCATTGTTTATTTATATATCAAATAAGTCAATTGGCACAGGTGGTTGATGCAAGCGCTAGCAATCCCCTTGACCTGGGTTCAAACCCCAGGTCTTTCACATGTTCCATATCATTTTTCATCAATTAATCTCATGCAGCACACCCTTGTGGATCACCATACGTTCACCATCTCAAGCCAACACACGCGTCCAGTTCCATCAATCAAAAGGCCAAGGTTCAAGGAACACGCTATACTCCCAGTCAACGCATCATACAGGATTCAAAAAGTCAACGAACTCAAAGATAAATGGGCCAGAATGCTAGGCCTTACCTCCAATTTTGGGGCTACCCTCCCCCTGGTTTGATTTTCTTTTTATATTTTATTTTCTCAATTGTTATGTTATTTATTTTTTTTTATTTGTTTTAATTAATTAATTATGTTTTACAAAAAAATATGAAAAATATCATAAAAATCAGAAAAAGGCAAAAAATATAATTTTTATTTTAATTACTTCCATAAATAAATTACATGTAAATTTTTAGTTTAATTAGGTTATAATTTTAATCCTTTTAATAACTAAAATCCAAAAATAGAATTAGGTTTAATTTTTATTCTTCTTAATTTCCCTTTTTATCATAATATTGCTTATTTTATTTATTTTCATAAATTAAATTTTTGCATGTAAATTAACTTAGATTTAAATTAGGTTAAAACTTAAATATTTTCGCAATAAATTAAAAAAACATTAGAACTAGGGTTTAGCATTTTATTTTTAATTTCAATAAATTCTTTTTCTTTTAAATCTTAAAAAAAACATAAAATACCAAAAACATTTAATTTTAAGTTTAAATTCCTTATTAATTCAATTCTTTGCAAAAGGGTCCAACGCCCATTGTTTTAATTATTTTATTTCGCGCATTTGCTTTATGTCATTTATTATAATTATGTACATGTCCCAAAGCCTTGTAACTTTATTTCTCGCACTTTTATTTTATTGCTTCTTTACTTTCAGTCAAATCGGGTCCGGTTTATTTTGGCGATGTGGACCCGCGCCATTTGTAATAGCCTTAGATTTATTTTTTCCGCAAATATTTAAACTGTTAAAAAAGCATGCAAGAATGAATGGCCCTAATTAAAATCAAGCGTAGATCACAATGAACATGACAAGACAAATACAAATGAAAACGACACACAATTCGCACACACCACCCCTAGGGTACGCCTCACTGTTGCCTTGCCTCGAAAGGTGATCGTCGAGTAGAGGACGTCTTAGTAAGTCCTCATGATCCGGGAACCTGGCATGAGGGTAGCTTCTAAGGTGTCTTCCCATTGCTCTGGTGATCACCACGTCCCTAAAACTCGAATTGACCCGAACACCTCCAACGGTGGTGCTACCTACCTCTCAATGGTGGGATGGCACTACTTTAAAGGACATCTACGCAGACGAATTCCTTAGGGTAGGTAGGTTCTCAAGGATACTTGCTCTAATCTCAAAACGAAACAAAACTCTTTTCACACCAACACTTTTCAAAAGCTTTCAAAGCAAATTTTTCAAACACTCTGACGTACGAGTCGAACTGAAATTTTTCAAAGAAACTTTTTAAACTCACAATTGAAAAGCAAACATTTTGAAAACACAATGAGCAAGTATCTAAGAGCCCATGGATAACCATGGATAGAAAGGGTGCTAACACCTTCCCTTTCTATAATCTACCTCCCGAACCGAGAGCAATCTCTTTAAGGAATTTTTCTGTGCTTTTGTCCTTTCCATTTGGAGAAAATAAAAGACGGTGGCGACTCTTGCTTCCGCGACATTTCGCGAACCAGCGTTAAACAGTCAGTTCCAGATCCACCGATCACATAAAGACTCTAAAGAATTTAAGTTTTGAAGATCGAAGGTTCGAAGAAAATGTTCTCATAACCAAGTTTCGAAGACTCTAAAGACGCAGTTCTAAAGACTCTAAAAACTTGAAGTTCTGATGACCTGATGTTATGTTCTCGCTTCTAAACTCATGCTCGCAGAAGCCTATGAAGTGCGGAAGGAAAGAAGATAACATTAACATGGTACAAATAGTACATGGTATAATCAACGTTTCATTCCACTACTATGAAAGGACGGACGCGTCGCACGATCTTGTCCCCCACGTTAGTGTTCAAGCTGCCAATGTTTCTAGAAATTCCAAGAGTATCCCTGAATGGATACATTATGTTAATGGCTATATAAAGGATTGAAGACTAAGAAATAAAGATGGATAACTACTGAATATTTACGCGCAAACATTATTTATTGCTTTCACATTCTAAGTCATTGTTCATAAAATAGTTTACATACTCAGCTTTTTAGAAGCAATACTCTTGTAAACAAAACTTGTAGTCAAACTCTTGTTTGATACTCCTTAAGGGACCGGGTAGGTCTGAATCTTTAAAAAGTCTAGAGCTTGCGAGTTTTAGAAGTTATTAGTCACTTGCGGGTAGCTTGGGCATTGTACTAATCAGGTTGATTATTAGTTGATATTCCTTAAGAGACCGGGTAGGTCTGAATCCTTAAGAAGTCTAGGGCTTGCACATCAGAAACTATCTGGGTTGTTGCAACTATTATCCATTCCTGATTGGGAGTGGGATAGAATTTCTATGGATTTTTTTTTGGGTTTTCCGAGATCTCTGAGTAATTGTGATGTTGTTTGGGTTATTGTAGATAAATTGACGAAATTTGCTCACTTTGTTTCGATTAGGATGGATTATCTGATGGAAAGGTTTCCTAAGTTGTATATTGATAAGGTTGTGAGTTTTCATGGTGTTCCGTCGAGTATTATTTCCAATAGAGATCTGAAGTTTACTTTGAATTTTTTGGAAGGTTTGCAAGGTGCTTAAGGTACGAAGTTGCATTTGAGTTCGTCGTATCATTCGCAAGCATATGGTCATATTGACAGGACGATTCAGTCACTTGAGGATCTCCTGGGAGCTTGTGTTTTTGAGTAAGGAGGTGTTTAGGATATGCCTTTGATTGAGTTTACTTATAACAATAGTTTCCATTCAAGTATTGGAATGACATCGTTTGAGGCTTTGTATGGACGAAGGTGTAGTACGCCTTTGTGTTGGTATGAATCTGGTGAGAGTGTTGTGGTTCGACCTGAGATAGTTCAACAGACTACAGATAAGATTAAGATGATTCGAGAAAAGATGAAGATTTATCAGAGTCGTCATAAGAGTTATCATGATAATATGAGGAAGGCGCTTGAGTTTGAGAAAGATGATCATGTATTTCTAAGGGTTACTCTGGTAACTAGTGTTGGTAGAGTTTTGAAGTCGTGTAAGTTGACGCCACATTTTATTGGACCTTATCAGATTTCCGAGGAAGTAGGTGAAGTGGCATATTCGATTTCTTTGCCATCGTCACTTGCTAATCTCCGTGACGTGTTCCATGTGTCTCAGATGAGGAAATACATTGCGGATTTGTCTCATGTTATCCAATTAGGTGATGTGCAAGTAAGAGATAATTTGACTGTTAAGACATTGTCTGTACAGATAGAGGATAGAGAAGTGAAGAAACTCTGAGGTAAAGAGAAGGTTTTGGTGAAAGTGGCTTGGGGAGGATCGGCAGATGGTAATGTGACTTGGGAGCTGGAGAGTTAGATGAAGGATTGGTATCCCGAGTTATTTGTTTGAGGTAATTTTCGAGTACGAAAATATTTTAAGTGGAGGAGAGGTATAACACCCCGATTTTTATTTTCTATTATTTTATTAATTAGTATATTATATAGTAATTAATTTAATTGTGTGATTTGGTAAATATTTGAATTATTTGAATATATGTGTTATTTGAATAATTGGATTTATGAGTAAGAATAGTAAATAGTTAGAATTGGGCTTTATGTCATAATAGAATAGGTAAGTGGAATTAGGCCCATTAATGAAATAGAATAGTAAGAAGAGGGATTAGAATTAGTGTTGTCATAAAACAAAAACAAAGAAGAGAAGATAAGAGAAGAAGAGAAAGAGGAGAAAAGAGAAAAAGTGAATAGGCAACCCTAAAGACTCTACACTCAAGTTAAGGGTGAAAATCTATGTTATTGTGGGAGTATATATGATTAGATGATGGGTAGTAAACATGTAATAGAATTGGGTATGTGAATTTCTAGGTTTTGAATCACCCAATTTGATTTAGGGATTTGGAAATTAGATTTTGGAAATCAAGTTTTTATGATACAAATAGGTTCCCTATGATAAATACATGCTAGAATATGTTTATTTGGTGAAAAATCAGCATTAGAACATGGATTGGTAGTGAAATTCGTGCTTAGACAGAATGTTGTCTGCAACAATTTTTTGGTTTTCGCAGAGGACGCTTAGTGCGGTGTACTGCAAGTTGAAAAATTATATTATGCCTGAATGGGATTAGGATCTTGTATGTTATGATTTATCATGGATTTACATATATTTTAATAATTTATTTGACTTGATTCGGATTGGTTTTAGAATCATTTTGATGAGAAACTTAACACTTGAATTGTGTATGTAAGTGTTGGAATTTAATGATGTTTGAATATAACATGGATTGTATCTAATTGCTACATGTTATAATGATGTGTTAAGATGATTTGTACTATGATATTGTGTATATGTGATTAATTGGCATGAAAGATGTATGTTGTGCAATGTTGTGAAGATAATTCAAAATGTGTTGAATTATATGATGAGTTATTATGATGAGTTGTCGAGATTGCATAGGCACATGCATCATTTGTGTCAAGGGCAACGTTTGGTAATTCTGTGGGAACTATTGACTTGTCCCAAACCTAAAGTTGAATGGGGTTTGAAAGCTTAAGGCTGAATCAGGCTTTTATTGGTGGTTATCTATCTTGGAGATGTGGACCCGGCAGAACCAGTAAGGATAACATTTGGTACCACATGCATAATGCATTTGAGTTGCATTAGAGTCAGATGTGTCGATGTGAGTTGTTGATTTAATGTGCATTATGTGATGTCAGTGTGAATATTATGGTTGGTGTGAAATGTGTGATGATTGAATTGATTGATATACTTGTGATAATGGTGATTTATTATGTTTGAAATATGAATGAATAAGTTATGTTGTATATGAGAACATGTATGATGATTTATGTTTATGCCAAATGCATGACTATGTGAAGTATGGTGAATTCTATCATTGTATGTATGTTTTACATTGTTTATTATTATATATTTTCATAATGATGTGAATTCTCACCCTTCTGTTGAAATGATGTTCTTATGCGATATCGCTCAGGTGCCGGAGATAGCAGTGCTTCTTGCCAGGATTAGAGGAGGAGCTAGATCCTTATTTATCTTCTTATTCATAGGTAGTGAGTCATTGCTCTGGTCTATGTAACACGGAGGATATTCGAACTCATGTTTTGATTTGTTTTGAGAGATATTTGTTATTACTCTCTTTTTTTTATATGTATGAGATTATGTGATGTTTGGACTCAGTGCCTAGTACTTATGATATGATTGTCAGTATGAGATTTCAATAACTTATATCCTTATGTTGAGATAATTATTCCGCTACGAGATGCATAATTTTGTATTGCTGTATGAAACATGAATTTGAATACGTGTTAAGATCATGACTAGTATGCATGTTTGGAATTTCTTTATCATTTTGTGAATTCATTTGTGGCGTCCTCTTTGAGATGTATGCTAATTTACTCTGATTATGCTATTTATGTCTATGTGGAGTTAGAGGGTGTTACATCTGGCGGTAACTGGTTACCACTGTGTATGACATATTTGTTTTTAAATTTTCAAAAATTCATAATTTTCATTTCGGGTGTCTGATTGACGCATGGTTTGAATTATTGGAAAGGTGGTTTGACGTACTCTAACTTAAAAATATTTTCGATACCAGAACTCTAACTATTTGACGAACGGACCCGTTTTTTGGTGTGTATTGGGTTATATTATTTATGTGGGATGTTGCAAATGCATGGTGATTGCTTGCTATACCGTTGTTTTGTTGTTACTGCATGTTCTGGCGGTGAATGGTGGCCGGTATCGGCGAATTGCACTGACTATGGTAAAATTCAATATGCATATTATTTTTTTGCATGTAAAATGTTGCATGCATTTATGGTGTTGTATGGAGGACCGTGATTGGTGAGCCTCAATATCATTGTGTGGATTGGGTTTGAGTAGCTAATTCCTATGATGGTGGATTAGTGAAGCGTTACGTTGGTAATGATTTGGACAGGGTCCATTTGGAGAGCTTCGGTCCTAGGTGGGTATCAGAGCGGTGAACCTGAGAGTTTACAACTTGGTACCACATGCATTGAGTCAATGTTGTCGAGTCTTAGTGCATTGCATTGGTGTGTTGTTGTTCTATTGTA
Source organism: Vicia faba (assembly GCA_948472305.1). Classification (NCBI taxonomy): domain Eukaryota; kingdom Viridiplantae; phylum Streptophyta; class Magnoliopsida; order Fabales; family Fabaceae; genus Vicia; species Vicia faba. The sequence continues at coordinate 252,522,175 of OX451741.1, forward strand.
TGGGTGTGATATGTTGTCGGAGTGTATGTTGTTCTTGTAAAAATTTGTTGTTCACTTATTATTATACACTCCATTATATAAGTATGATATCTCACCCTTAATTTTTGAATGTTGCCTCTACGTGGGTAACATGCAGATACTCAGGAGTAGATCGGGATTGAGGTTAGCTAAGGAGATTGCCTCTTATTGCATAGATTGAGTCGGTGTCTGCTCTAATATGTAACACTGGTGGATTTGCGTTTGTTTTATTATGATTGGGAGTAAACTTATGTACAACTCTATTTGTTGGATTTAATTGGTATTTTATGTTAACTTGGATTTTTATGATTGTAACTCATGTTGAGAAGTTAAGACTAATTATTGTTGATGTTTTCTGCTGCTAATAAAATCATTGAAGTCCAGACCTGAATATTATGTTGTTTATGTTTTAATATGTGTTTCGTATCTTTTTACATGAGCATGTTGGTGTATGAAGGTGACATCCTAAATTTTTAAATTGTTTTAATTTACACTAATTTGTAGTTATAATTATGCAGAGAAATTTAGGGTGTTACAAAGTGGTACCAGATCATGTGGTTCATTCGACCAAGTTATTGAGTCCGTAGTGTGTAACGGTAGAATATTGTCAAGATAGTTCTACTAACCATTATTGTTGTTATTGGTGTGAGACAGAGAATGGTTGGAAGGAATGATGTTGCGATTGTTGCTGCTTTGTAGGCTATGACTTAGGTTGTGTACAATTAGCCTAACATTGGTGGGAATAATGAGTCCCGTAACTTGGGAACATTTCAAAGTAACAATCAACTGACCTTCAAGGGTAGGTATGATCCTGATAGAGCACAGGCTTGGATCAAGGAGCTTGATAGGATATTTCGGTTGATGGACTTCTCAGAAGCACAAAAGGTACGATTCGGTACGCATATACTGGTAGGGGGTGATGACTGGTGGGTTAGTACCCGTCAGAGGCTGGAAGTTGTAGGTGATGTTAATACTAGGGTTGTGTTCAACAGGGAGTTTATAAGGAAGTATTTTCTAGAAGATGTTCGCGGAAAGAATGAGATTGAATTCCTAGAGTTAAAACAAGGGAATTTGTCTGTAATTGAGTATGCTGCTAAGTTCGTGGAACTGCTGAAGTTCTATCCTCATTACAGTGAAGCAACTGTTGAGTTCTCAAATTGTATTAAGTTCTAGAATAGGTTACGCCCTGAGATCAAGCGAGCTATAAGATATTAGCAGATTCACAGGTTTCCATAGTTGGTGAATAGTTGTAGAATCTATGAGGAAGACAATAAAGCTCATTCAGCTCATTATAAAAGTCTGAGTGAGAAGAGGGGAAAGCAGAATGTGAACTTTAGGAAGCCATATAGTGCTCCGACTGATAAGGGTAAATAGATGATTGCTGAGGGTAAAAGGCCTGGTGGGGGAGGTGCCCCTACTGTTCTGAAGTGTTATAGATGAGGTAAGTTGGGTCATCGTGCTAATGAGTGTAATATAGATGTGAAAAAGTGTTTATGATGTGGGAAGGCAGAATATTTGATTGCTAATTGCCAAGATAAGGTAGTGGTTTGCTACAACTTTGGTGAACCTGGACATATTAGTACTAATTGCCATAATCCAAAGCAATCTGCATAAGGAGGAAAGGTGTTTGCTTTGACCGAAAGTCAGACTTCCAGTGATGATAGACTGATCAGAGGTATATGTTATATTAACAATATTCCTTTGATTGCTAATATTGATATTGGTGCTACTCATTCTTTTATTGTTGTTGATTGTGTGAAAAGGCTAGACCTTGTTGTGTCCTCTAAGAAGGGAAAAATGGTTGTCGATACTCTTGTTGTACCTTTAATAAATAAATTTATTAAAGATGTTCATTTATGTATCAGATCCCCGCCCTCAATCCCTGTCCTCAAATTTACTCCTCATCCCCGTATCAGATCCCTGCCACGAGAGGATTTTATCCCGCATCCTCGTCCTCACAGATCCTCATGGTTTCTGTGGATATCTATAAATATAAATTTTTATTTATTATTTTAACTAAATTAATAGAAAAAATTCAAAAACTAACCACAAGAAATTAATAAACTAATCATCTACGATAAATATATTATTTTAACAATACTTAATTTTGAGATTCATGAACACAAAATTTCTAAACTTTAATAAAATTAAAATAGTCATTTAGATCTCTCTCTTTTACTAACATTATATATGTGTTTTATATTTGTTTATAAAACAGGTTATTTAAAATGATAAATATGTTAAATTGTAATAGTGTCAAAGAAGATTTGATTTATTTTAGATTTAAATAGATTTGATTTAAGTCTAGAATAGATTTGATTTGATTTGATTTAGTAACAAAAAGATATTTTGGGCTTTGGGCTTAGGGTGTAAGCTCAGTTATAAATAGAGGGAGTAACCCCTATTTTTAAAAGAAAGTCAAGTAAGTCAATTCATTGTAATCACAGAATTTGGAGTTGCAAGTGATTAAGAAAGTTTTCCACAGTTAGTGGGCAGAGAGAAACTCTGCAGAAATATTTGTCTTGTCTTCTTTTCTTTGTTTATCTCATAATTAAATTGTCATTATGGTATAAATTCATCATAGAATTTGGTGGATTTCCAACATCTGGTATCAAGAGCTTTTGTTTCGATTCAAGGGAAGTGTCAACCAAGAACGATTGAAGAATTCACGATGACAAGTTATGGGAATGCAAACTATCCAGCAACGCTACTAATTCTGAAAGTTGACAACTATGAGAATTGGTGCAAACAGATGAAAGTCTTATTCAGGTGTCAAGGTCTTTGGGACCTTGTAAAAGATGGAGTCGAAGCGCTTGGCGAAAACGCTTCAGAAGAAGAAAAGAAGAAATACACAGAATCTAAGAAGCTGAGTTATAAAGCATTATTTATAATTCATCAATGTGTCAGCCCAGACAATTTCGAAAAGGTTAGTGATTCAGAATCTGCAAAAGAAGCTTGGGATATCCTTGAGAAGTCTTTTGGAGGCGCTGAGAAGGTGAAAGAAGTGAGGTTACAAACTCACAAAAGGACCTATGAACTGCTTCAGATGGAAGATAGTGAAAACATATCTGATTTCTTCACTAGAGTTACAAAACTAGTAAGTCAAATCAAGATATGTGGAGAAGCGTTAACAACAAGAGCTATTGTGTCGAAGATCTTGAGATCTTTAGCTCCTAAGTTCGACCACATAGTGGTTGCGATAGAAGAGGGGAAAGACTTGTCGAAATTGACAAAGGAAGAGCTTCAAGGGACGCTTGAATCTCATGAACAAATAATGAATGAAAGAGCTGCAGGAAAATCGAAGAGTGATGTGGCCTTGCAGGCACATTCAGCAAAAGAGACCAAAGGCAAAGGAAAGTGTTTCGACAGAGGTAGAGATGGCTACAACAAATCGAATGGTAGAGGAAACCAAATCGAAGGAGATGTGTTGAATCGAAGAAGACCATACCAAGGCAACCAAAGAGGTGGTGTTGCAAATAGAGGAAGAGGTGGTGGTCGAAAACCTGATAAGAGTCACATTCAATGTTACAATTGTCAGAAATATGGACACTATTCGAGTGATTATCCAGAAAAATGAAAGAATCAAGAAAGTGATGCAAAGCTTGCAAAACATGAAGAAGAAGAGATGATGCTGATGGTCACAACAAGAGATGAAGATAGATTCAAGGACCAATGGTACTTGAATTCAGGATGTTCATCACATATGTCTGGAAGGAAAGACTGGTTTGTCAATATAAAGCCCTCAAAGAAAAATATGGTAAAATTTGCAAATGGCAATACCTTGGAAGCTGAAGGTATTGGTGATGTTATGATTATGAGGAAAGATGGAAAAAGGTCAGTAATCTCCAATGTGTTGTACATACCAGGCATGAAGAGCAATTTGCTTAGTATAGGGCAGTTGGTCGAAAATAATTATAAAGTGTCAATCGAAGATAAGTTGATGAGAGTCGTTGATGCAAATGGGAGAGTAATCTTGAAGGCTCCTATGTCTCAGAATCGAACCTTCAAGATTGAACTAAATGTGATGGAGCACAAGTTCCTTTCGACTGCAGCTAGCAGAGATGAATGGATATGGCATTATAGACTAGGTCATCTCAACTTCAGAGACATCAGAGATTTGAAGAGAAGAAATATGGTTTCAGGATTGCCAGATATTGACATTCCAAACGAGGTATGTGAGGAATGTGTGCAGGCGAAGCAACACAAGAAAAGCTTCAGCAAGGATGCAGGAAGCAGATCGAAGGCTAGTCTTGAAGTCATATACTCTGATGTGTTAGAACAAAGTTTGAATCTACTACCCTAAGTTTAAGTTTTGATGATAACAAAATGAAATGATATATTAATTATGTGATTCATGTAAGAACTATTTGCTACCTAAAAATTACCTTTCTGGTTTACAGAAACTCTGATAGGTATCAGCAAGAGTGCATCGTAATCAGCATCAGAATATTGGATATCAACATCAGCATCAGAAGATGCTATATCAGAATACCATAATCAGAAGAACAACTCACGCGAATGCTGAAGCTTGATGAACAGAATTGCGCTCAACACTCTGATAAAGACAATAACAGTTCATCAGCACTTAAGCAGAGTCAGAATGAGCCAAAGCCAGAACACGCTTTAAGTAGCAACGGTACTGTGCATTCAAGGCGAATTATTACCAACGGCATCATTCCAGACAAGATCTGCTTAATAAGGAAAGTTTGTTATTGGCATTGAATCAAGATTATTGCTCCAACGTTCAACAATTTCAGTGCTATATAAACAAGACAATGAAGATTGAATTGGCCAATGCTCTACATCAATTTACACGCCTAAAAGTTATTCATCATCTTCTCATTCTCAGTTTGCTAAAAGCTCCAAAAATTCCTTACTCAATATTTTAGCAATCTAGTTTTCATAAGCTTAAGTTGTGTAATATCACAGTTGTGATAAACAGTTTTGTAGAAAACATTCACACACCTAGATTTCTCTTCTTTGTAAGAAAGTGATTCCTTGACAAACCGGTTTGTGGTTTGCATCAAGAAGGCTTTAGCAGTTGTTAAAGTAGATTGTAATATTCAGTTGAATATAATGGATTAAGACCTCGTTGGAGAGAGGCGAAATCACCTTGACGGGTGGACTGGAGTAGTTTGAGATCAAACGAACCAGGATAAAAATATCGTGTTCATTGTATTGATTTTCAGTTTTACAATTTAACCCACCTTCTTGTGTTTTTCACTTCTTCATGATGTATGTGGACCAATCCAGGTGGATTCGATGGGAGGTAACAAATACTTTGTTACATTCATAGATGATTTCAGTCAAAAGCTATGGACTTACCTGATCAAGAAGAAAAGTGAAGTGATCGAAGTATTTACCAGGTTTAAGTCTATGGTCGAAAGACAAAGTGGTCGAAAGCTCAAAGTTTTGAGAACTGATGGTGGTGGAGAATATGTGTCGAAAGACTTCGACAGATTATGTGAAAAGGAAGGGATTATGCATGAGGTGGTGCCACCCTATACTCCACAACAAAATGGAATTGCAGAAAGGAAAAATCGAACCATCATGAATATGGTGAGAAGTATGTTGAAAGGCACGAGTTTACCTAAAGAGTTTTGGGGTGAAGTTGTTTTGACTGCAACATACATTTTGAACAGATGTCCTACAAAGAAGCTAGAAGGAATTACTCCAGAAGAATGTTGGTCTGGTGTGAAGCCTAGCTTGAGTCATCTGAAGGTATTTGGATCTATTGCACATAGATATGTGCCAGATCAGTTGAGAAGAAAACTTGATGACAAGTCAAGTCAAATGATCCTAGTTGGATATCATTCGACAGGAGGCTACAAGTTGTTCGATCCAGAGAACAAGAAGATTGTGATCAGAAGGGACGTGATCATAGATGAGTTTAAAGAATGGGATTGGACTGCAAATGTCAAGAAAGATTCAGTGGGAATCCTATTCGAAGAGCCAGAAACTCAAGTCGAAAGAGAAGTTCGACAAGAGGAACCAGCAGATATAACAAGTACAAGCAGACCTCAAAGAACAAGACGCATGCCTGCAAGATTGCAAGATTGTGTGATTACATCAGATGATGTAATGGATAATGAAGGTGAGCCGGTACATTATGCTTTCTATGCATATGTCTAACCTGTTAATGTAGCTGAAGCATTAAAAGATTCGAAGTGGGTGAAAGCAATGAACGAAGAAGTAAAGTCTATCGAAGACAACAACACTTGGTCACTTGTCGAATTGCCTCAAGGCAAGAAGGCAATTGATGTCAAGTGGGTATACAAAGTAAAAACGAATTCGAAAGGTGAAGTAACTCGACACAAAGCAAGACTTGTGGCGAAAGGATTTCTACAGAAAGAAGGAATAGACTTCGACGAAGTTTTTGCACCTGTTGCTAGGATCGAAACAATCAGGTTGGTTGTTGGTCTAGCAGAAATAAACAGTTGGCACATATGTCAGATGGACGTGAAGTGTTCATTCCTAAATGGACCCTTAGATGAAGAAGTCTATGTTAAACAACCAGTTGGGTTTGTGAAACATGACGAAGAAAGAAAGGTGTACAGGCTACATAAAGCCCTGTATGGATTGAAACAAGCTCCAAGGGCTTGGAATAAGAAAATTGATAGTTTTCTAAGGGAGAAGGAATTTGTGAAGTGCACAACTGAACATGGAGTATATGTAAGAAGAAGCAAGAGTAAATTGCTTATACTATGTCTCTATGTAGATGATTTGTTGATAACAGGTAGTTGTAAAAGTGAGATCGAAGACTTCAAAGGTGATCTCAGCAAGGAATTCAAAATGTCTGATTTGGGTGAGATTTCATATTTCTTTGGTATCGAATTCTACAAGAGCAGTAGAGGTTTGATGATGCATCAAAGAAGATATGCAGGAGAAATTCTCAAGAGGTTTGAGATGGAAGAATGCAACTCAACTTCGACACCTGCAGAACCAAGACTGCAACTGTCGAAAAATGCAGATGAAGATGATGTTGATCCAACCCAATACAAAAGACTTATTGGATCATTAAGATATCTTTGTCATACAAGGCCTGACTTAGCATACAGTGTAGGTATGGTAAGTAGATTTATGCAGAAGCCAAAGGTATCACATCTAGCAGCAGTGAAGAGGATACTAAGGTATCTCAAAGGAACTTTCGATTATGGCATTTTGTTTCCTGCAGTTGATAAAGGAAAAGAATGCAAGTTAGTGGGATACACTAATTCGAGTTGGTGTAGTGATGCTGAAGATCGAAAGTCAACAGCAGGATATGTGTTTATGCTAGGTGGTGCACCAATTGCTTGGAATTCAAGAAAGGAACCAGTAGTGGCATTATCATCATGTGAAGCAGAATACATAGCTGCTTCTCTTTGTGCATGTCAAGCAACTTGGATGGTGAACTTGGTCGAAGAGATAACAGGGAAAAATCATGGAGCAATTACCATGAAGATAGACAGCATGTCAGCTATTAATCTGGCAAAGAACCCAATAGCACATGGTCGAAGTAAGCACATCGAAATGAGATTCCATTATCTTCGAGAGCAGGTAGCAGATGGGAAGATGAATTTGGAACACTGCAGAACTGAGAATCAGATTGCAGACATCATGACGAAGGGAGTGCAATTCGAAGTATTCAGAAAGCTAAGAGCCATGATGAACATAGACAGTTTAGACACAATGAATTAGGTGGTGTGTTAAATTGTAATTCATAGTGTCAAAGAAGATTTGATTTATTTTAGATTTAAATAGATTTGATTTAAGTCTAGAATAGATTTGATTTGATTTGATTTAGTAACAAAAAGATATTTTGGACTTTGGGCTTTGGGTGTAAGCTCAGTTATAAATAGAGGGAGTAACCCCTATTTTTAAAAGAAAGTCAAGTAAGTCAATTCATTGTAATCACTGAATTTGCAGTTGCAAGTGATTAAGAAAGTTTTCCACAGTTTCTGGGCAGAGAGAAACTCTGCAGAAATATTTGTCTTGTCTTCTTTTCTTTGTTTGTCTCATAATTAAATTGTCATTGTGGTAGAAATTCATCATAGAATTTGGTGGATTTCCAACAAAATAAACCTACATAGAAGTGTTAAATTATATATTAATTAACGATATTATGGAATTCTAGTGTGGGGCAGAGACTCCACGGAGCGGGGAATATGTTCGTCATTCCCATTCCCAAAGTATCTTCGGGGAAACTTTATTCCCCATCCATGTTCCCACGGGGGAAAATTTCCCATCTTTGGGCCCCAAACGAGGAATCTCCGTGGAGATCCCCACTAATGAGTGCAAATTGACAACATCCCTAGACTCATCTCCATTGGATACCCACAAAAAACTCCACAGTGGATATGGTAAAAATCCGCATAAATGAGTACGAGTACGAACTCAGATAATTACCCACTTAAATAAGCGAGTATGGGTGTGGTATGGGCATCTTAGTACCCACTTTAATTTATATTATTATATTAAAATAAATATCTATCAATTTCTAAAAGTAGACCAATGTTAAACCATTACATATGTAACATAAGTGTTCGTTTGTTTCATAATTCAACAATAAGTTTTTTTTGAAAACATTTAAACATTCTTAAAAACTTAAAATGATGTGATATTTTATAGTTGATATATTTGTTTTTTATTAGAAATACGGGTAACGGATACAAATATGTGTACTTACATACTCGGAGGATATGGGTACAGGTACTAAAATTGTTATCCAAGCGGATATGGACTTAGATACGGGGATTTTTTCCATCTGTAGATATGAGAATGAGTACTATAGTATCGTACTCATACCCTGCTCGTTGTCATCCCTATCAACTACTAAGAAAATAAAAAATTATGTTTAAAACATTATTTTTAATGAATTATTTTTGAAAGAGTTATGATTTGTCAACACGGGTAACTAATTCTTTTTTAAGATCTTTCCCAATAAAAAATATTATCTTTAAAATTTAATATATCAAGGTACGAGTGCTATGAGTCATGATTTGTATAACTTTTTAGAAAGAAAAAAATTATATGTTTTAAATAATCAATATTATATATCTAAAAATAAGGTTTTTAAATGATACTTGAAAACTTAATTTTAAATTTTAATTTACATTATTTTTATAAAAACATAAATATTTTTATAAATAGGACAAAATATATTATTGATATAAATATTTTTATAAACGAAAAAAAAATATTATTGATATAATATTTTTATAAACGGAAAAAAATCTACTTTTAATAAAAACACTTATATAATTGAAAAAAAATGTATTTTCTAATATAAATTTTTTTATAAACAACAATGTATATCTGTGAAAAAAAATATAGCCCAGATCAGAACTCATGCGTAAATTAGTTCTTTTTAAAAATATAATTAATAAGTTGTATTTTTAATTAATAAATTTATTAAAGATGTTTAAACATCTTTATTAATTAATTAATTAAATATAACATATTTATTAATTAATTAAATATCTAATTAATTAATTACAAAAATAATTATATTTAGATAATTAAATATAAATATAAATTGTTTCAATAACATAAATATTTATAAAATATTTTTTCAATTACATAATATTACATTAATTCTTGATATTTATAAATATTTTTTCATTTACATAATATTATGTAAATATATTTTCAATAATACTATCATTTTAATTATATATTCCAATATTTATTTAAAAATATTTTTCATAATAATAATATTAAAAATATATTTTAATACATTTTAGTATATAGTACTATTACGTGTTAATATATTTCTTATAATAATAATATTAATATGAAATAAATATTTAAATAGTAAGTTAATAATATTAAACATAATTAAATGTTAACTAATTATATAATATATACATAATAGTAAATTATAACATGTAATATATATAATGAATTTGTATTTATATATCCGAATAAAGAAAATATTATAAAATTTCACCAAAAATCTCTAAAATATCATAAGAGATAGATTATCGGAAAAAAAAAATAGATTTAAGTTGGGTTGAATTAGTAAAATAGGTGAGGTCAGAAATTTCAACCAATCCATTAATTTGACTAAGATCTATGGACTAATTACCAAATGAAACGACCCTTTGGCACGATTAATAGTCAACGTTTGAACAAAACAGTTAATTCAAAATAGGAATATGACATATGTGCTGCTTGGACTTTGTTATACACAATTTAATTTTATTTGTATATGACGTTTTGTTAAACGCCCTTTTAATTTTTAATTTTTTCCCCTTAGTTTTCTAGATTTTGAAGCTGTGAACACCTACTAGTATGCAAAGTCGTCACTTGGGACGTAAGTGGTTCAGTTTTAAATTATTGATAAACATAAATATATTTTGAAATATTTATATTCTTTTGGTATATATATATATATATATATATATATATATATATATATATATATATATATATATATATATATATATATATATATATATATATATATATATATATATATATATATATATATATATATATATATATATATATATATATATATATAAATAATATGTAATATGTAATATGCTAATAGTAATGATACGACAAAAATGAAAGACTTATATTATGGAACATGGATTATATTATAGATGGTATCTTCACTTTATTTTTTATTTTATTTTTAAATAGATTATAAGAAGTATTATTTAGTTTCTGTATACCATTGTAAGTAATAATTTAAAAGTGTTGCAGGTATTACATGTATAAATATCTCCCTCTCTTGTACGTGTATCTCAATTCATCTAATAATCATACATTTCTTTTAAATTTGTTTTGATTTCTCTTTAATTTCTGAATATCTGAAGTAATTTAAAAGTCGAGTTATTCAATAAATTAGTATTTAGAGCATTGATTCAATTCTTAGCTTTCATATTCATGGAAAATGAAAGTACTACTTCCAATCAATTTCAAGTAAATCTATCATTGTTGAAAGGAGAACATTGGTGTGTGTGCATATGAGAAACATATTTAAATTTTAACATGTGTTTGAAATTCTGAATGATAGTTTCGTGGCAGCAAATGCTATTAAAGTCCAAAAAATTGCTCACCATGATTAATCAAGAAGGATGGAAAATATATCTTTTTGGTTCATCAGTGTGATGATTCAAACATCTTTAAGAAGATAATTGAGGAAGAAACAACTAAGGGTGCGTAAGACACACTCAAGAAGTTGTATGAAGGTTATGAGAAATTGAAGGCTTAACTGCAATCCTTGAGAAAACAATATGAGATCACATGTATGAATAATGGGAAAGCAATTGAAGAGTTCTTCTCAAACTTGGTGATACTGACAAATCAAATGAAATCACGTGGAGAGAAAATGAGTGAAGTATAAAAAGTTGAGAAAGTTAAAATCTTTAACTACCAAATTCGATCATATAGTCATGAACATTAAATAACTTCAAGCATTTTTTGAGTCGTATAAATTGAGATTAAAACAAAGAAACTCAAAGAAAGTTGCAGAGCAAGCATTACATGCCATCTTTTTCAAGAAAATGAAAGAAGATTCTTTAAAGACTAGTAAATGGAAATAAAAAAGGAAGAAGAAGTGGCATGAGGATGGTGCTGGAAATAATCCAAAGAGTCAAAGAAAGGCAATCAAGAATGGTGTCTCTCTTAATAATAAGTTCAAGGAAAATTCAGTTATGAAGAAAGTGTAATTCTATTGCTGATAAAAGTTTGATCATTATGCTAGAGACTGCTATTTCAGTAAGGAAACCAATGGTAATGACAAGGAATTAGCACAATTTACACATGCAAGAAGTAGTGACTCTGAAGAGGTCATCTCGATGTCCAACACACACCTAACTCAAGACAAACCCAATGTGGGATATCTTGATATTGAGTACAATAATCACATAACAGGTAACAAGAACTAGTTTATCAAGCTTAATGAATCAATGCGAAGATCCACTAGATTTGCAGATAATATCATGGTTACCTCATAAGGAATGGGAAAAATTCTTGTGAATAAAAGGGATGGGCAATAAGCAATCATAAGTAATGTTCTGTACGTTTCTTCAATAGTAATAAGTGTAAAAAAAAATGCAAAATACATAAGAACTTATTAACTTATTTTACAAGTAATCAAATGAAAATCGATGATTTATCGATAAAAAATGATAGCACACATGTGTGGATATTTTAATTATTAATTGATTAAAAACAGGAAAAAAATGATCAAGAAATCACCAAAACAACACAAGAGACCAAGTCAAAGGACTTTCCCAACAAATCAAGGCTCGCTAAGCCAAGAATATGTGCCCATTTAGCGAGTAAAGGTGCAACCTCACTAAGCCAAGAAACACATGCGCCCTTAGCGAGAAAAGGCAATTCAAAGACTTCATGTTTAAGTTGCTTCAAGGTGAAGAAAAGGTTTGGTGGCTAAGAGAGCATGAGAGGTGCACTTAGTGATCATATGCGACAACACTAATTGTAGGATGAGTTGGCATTACTTAACCTAGAAAAGATAGGTGTGGTAAGCGATCATGGGTGGTACACTTAGAGAGCCTACCATTTCTAACCCTATAAATAGGGGTGCTAGGTAGTTGGTTTGCATTGATCGGTGGATTCAAGGTAGTTCCTAAGAGAAATTAGGTTCTCACCACAAGTTACAATATAAGAGAATAAAAGAAGTAGATCGAGGATGGAAGAGTTATTCAAAGGAATCGTCAACAAATTCTTTTCAACTTCTTCCTTCTAAGACTTGATTATTAAGCTACGATGAGTAAGCATAACTAATTTTCCCTTTTTTTGGAGGTTAGATAAAGTTGTCTTAGTACTTATGTTTTGATCCCGACCATGGCATTTCATGTAATTCTTCTTAAGTTTTAACATGGATGGGTTCTTCATTCTTAATGCTTATTTTAGGTTAGCTACCTAAAACACGTTTTCATGGTATGACTTGATATTCTAAAGGTATTGGTCATTACTAGATCCAAGTTGATAATCAGTTGGATTCTAAAGTCTATACATAGATTTAGGTTCGGTATCCATATTTGACGTTGAAACTTAATATTGACATATTGGTTAGTAAACTATGAGATCATTTATCAGGTAATACGACTGATCTCACATTGTTGACTCAAACATGAGCTACAATAAGAGCTTCAGTGTGTAATATTAATAATTGATTAGAACTGCATATTACTGGTCAAGGATGCTACATGAGAATAGTTCAATGAAATCTAACTCCATCAAAGTTTTCTCACTGTTAAACATGGAACGTTTATTTTTCTGTTATTTTACATTTCAAATATTCACCAAACAATCAACCTTTTGATAAACCAAACTTAAAGTAATAGAAACTATTGAACAGTCTTTGAAACACAACAAATCTTTGTGGAAACGATAATTACACACTTACTTTTGTACTTGCAACAAATGGCAAGCAACCTGATAAGTTTTTGCCATCTTATTGACAAGAACAATTACAATAGGTTACAAGATACGAAGCTTAAGGTGTTTGATATAAGTTCCAAGCTAATCTTGAAATTACATTTGTCAAAATGCATAACATTCAAGATTATGATAACATATTATACCATTAATGTATTGTATCAACCACTAATGAAGACTGGAATTGGATTTGGCATCAGAGATATGGCCACCTCAATTTTAAGAGTCACAAATGCATATGAATAAGATTGTATATAGACTTCTAAAAATCAATATTCCAAAGAAACTATGTAAGAAGTGTCGCATTGCTAACTAGGAAAGAAAGGCATTTAAACATGACTTGCCAATGAAGTCAAAACTAAAGTTAGAAATTGTGCACTCAGATTTGTATCGACCATTTAAAGTAAAGTCTTACTTCTTAACCTTCATATACAAATTCACCATATAGATGTTAATTTACTTGATGGAGAAGAAAATTGAAGTGCTCACCAACTTTAAAAGATACAAACTTCTAGTTGAGAAACAGTCTGGTCGTGCCATCAAGAAGCTTAGAAATGATGATGGTGGTGAAAACACCTCAAGTAAATTTACTCCAATTTTTTGAAAACTAGGGAACTAAAAATGATTTTATAGCACCTCACACACCTAATCATAATGGTATTTGTAATAGAAATAATATGAGAATTTTAAACATGGTAAGAGTATGCTCAAAGTAGATGTCATATCGAGGAGGCTACTTCAAGTGCAGTCCACATCAACAATAGATGTCTAACAAATAACTTGAGCAATAAGACACCATGCGATGATTGATTAGGCTAGAAAACAAGTGTTGAACACTTCAAAAAGTTTTAGCCTACTACGCTGCAGACATGTACTTGAGAAGCTTAAATAGAAGCTAGATGATAGAGGTCGGACCATGATTTTGGTTGGCTACCATTACATAGGTGCCTACAAATTATTCTCACCATATGAGAATAAGATGTTAATAGTAATAGATGTATAATTTTATGAAAGCAAAGGATGGAGTAGGTTAAAAGGACCAGGAAATTTAATGCAAGAAAATGAAAGTCCAAGCCACATCAACACCACTCCACAAGATGACCAAGAAACTAAGGCAACACAAACCCAGTAAGTGATAAGATCAACTAGATTCAAAATTCCAACAATTAGATTGATTGATTATGAGAAATTATCTAGTCAAGCCAAATGTGATCATGGTGATTTGGTTGAAGAAGTCATGATGGTTGTGTCATAACCAATTGATCACAATCAAGTCATGAAAGATAAGAATTGGTAGGGATCTGTGAAGGAATATCTTTGGTCAATTGTGAGGAAAAAACCCTAGGAACTGATCATGCATTCATAAAGAAAGTTATAGAAGTAAGGTGGGCTTACAAGTTAAAGTTAAGACTAAATGGTGAAATTTCCAAGTACAATACAAGATTGGTGACAATAGGATTTCTTCAAAAGTATGAAATTGACTTCAATTAATTATATGAATCAATGGATAGCCTTGAAACAATAATACTTGTGGTGGCCATTGCACTATATAGATGTTGGAAAATGTATTAACTTGGTGTGAAGTTAGACTTTCTCAATGGACCATTCGAAAAAAGGTATGTGTCAAGCAACCACCGTGTTTTGAGATAAAGGGACAAGAAAAAATGGTAAGACGCTTAGAAAGGCATTGTACAGATTGAAAAAGCACTTAGATCATGTGTTGCACCCCAAAATTTGCCCTCCCACATTCTCCAAGATTTGTCAAAGTCAAGGTCACAAAATTCCCCAAGAGTTGTGCAGCTCAACTGTCTCCTATACAGTCAAAACTAGGGTTTGTGTTCTGATCAAGAATTGGAAGTTTTCAAGGGCCCAATCAAGTCTCATATGCCTACAAATATGGTCAAGCATCCTCATGTCAAGTTTCAAGGCATTCAGCTCAAAATTGCACAGTCAAAACCCTAAATTGCACTACAGTCAACTGTAGGGGCAAAATGGTCATTTGACAGTCAAAAGTTCAAATTTTTGGTCAACATATCATTTTGAAGCCACAAACATCATTTGATCAATGCTTGATCATGATGCTCAAAATTTGGCTCAGAAAATCATCAAGATGCAAAAGTTGCCTTATTTGGACAGCTGAAAAAGTCAACTGAAATTGACCAGGGCATAACTTTCACATGGATTATCAGAAAAATTCCATCCAAAGCTCATTTTGAAGAGAAAGACATTTCCTACAACTCATCTTCATATTCCAAGTCCAAGAAATGCTCTCACAAAAAGTTATCAATTTCAACATTATAGGTCATTTTCAAAAGTCAACAAAAAGGGACTTTAAGTCAAAGGCCATAACTTGAGATTGGTAAATCAAAATGACATGGGACCAAAGGCATTGGTTAAAGGACTCAAAGACCTTTCCAAAATGTCCAAGAACATGTGAAAAGCTTAAAAATTGAGCAAGTTATGCCTTGTGGAAGTTGGGAAATTTTTGGGAATTTTGAAAAGTCAACATTGATGCAAAAGGCCTAAATTTGCTATTGGGCCCATTTTTCTTCCAAGTTTCTTCATGCTAAGCCTATGCACGACCATTAGGCCCAAAGGGAAGTATTTTCATATTTTTTAATTATTTATTTGAATTTATATTAATTTATATTCATTTAAATCATTTTAATACATGAAAAATATAAACCTAACCTAAAAAAATCTTTTTATGCACATTATAGGCTCAATATCTCGTGCTTAGTCAATTATGGAAGGTTTTGGGTTGATTGGAACTAATTGACACCAAATTGCACATGATAAGATTCAAAAAGATCCTTAAGCAAATCAAATCTTCAATCAAAGATTACAAGGGATTTTATGCAGTTTTCTTGACCTAAATCGTTCCATACAAGTACTAGATCATAACCCTAATGCCTAGAGACTGAAAGCTGCGCAGAGAATCAACAAACAAACTTGAAAAATTGGTTGAAAAACTCAAATCTGATTTCAAGGTTATAGGGCGATTCAAGGCTCCATTCTTGTCTCAATAGATTCCTTGGCACTTCCTGGACATATTCCAACCATTAGCATCAACTCAGACGCCTTGAATTGGTTACAAAATTGGGGTTTCCCAAACCAAGTAAAATTAGGATTCCAAACCTATGCCATTGCAATCAACGCATCTGGACGAAGCAATCTAGACCATCGCGCCTAATTTATATTTGGATATGAGCTAATCGCTATTTTTCCATAGCCTGCCTAAAACCACGCCCAGAAACCGTTCCCTATTTTGTTTTGTTTTCAGGGACAGGGAGGAAGATGATTCCGTGTCAACACGTGATAGGCGCGTTTGAATTCTCGCGCCAGAAAGCCACTAACGCACTTGTTTCTTTTTTATTATTTATTTGTTGTAATATAATAACATGTGCGTGCTGGCTCAGGTGGTAAGCGTGAATTCCATTAACCCTCATGACCTGGGTTCAAATCCCAGGTCTGGCAATTTCCATAATATTTTTCAACGCAGGTTCCTATGCTTTGCTAACGTCCAGGTGTACCATACGCTCACTCTCTCAAGCCACACACGCGTCCATCTCACCCAGATCAAGGGCCAGGATTCAAAGAACGCTATATACGCCAGTCAATGCATTACACCTGATTGGAAAAGTCAACGAATTCACAAATAATTGGGCCAGAATTCCCAGGCCTGTACCTCTCAATCTGGGGCTACACCCCACCTTGGTTTGCCTTCTCTAAATCTTTTTATTTATTTTTATCCTTGTTTTAATAATTACTTTTATTTAATTATGTTTATTTAATTAATTATTTTTAACAAATACAAAAAACACACAAAAATCAGAAAATATAAAAAATATAATATTTATTTTATTATGATTATTTTCAAATAAACGTGTAAATAATTTAGTAAATTAGGTTATAAGTTTAATTCTTTTTTAACAAAAATGTAAAAAATATAGAATTAGGTTAATAAACACTTTTTCTTTCTTTTTTTAATTTTTCCCTTTTTCTTTTTCCACAGTAATAATTATTTATTTATTTATTTTTTATAATTAAATTGCACATAAATAAATTAGGGTTTAATGTAGATTATTTTTTAATTCTTTCATAATAAATAAAAGACATTAGAACTAGGGTTTAGTAATTTAATTTTAATTAATCTTTCTTCTTTTCTTTTAAATCTAAAAAACACAAAATACCAAAAAAACACTTAATCATTTAATTTTTTAATTCTCATTAACTTTTAATTTTTTGCAAACGGGTCCAACGCCCATTGTTTAATCATTTAATTTCGCATGATTTATTTTTATCGTTCATTATAATTATGTAATTGTCCCAAAGCCTTGTAATTTAAATTTCTCGCACTTTTATTTATTTCGCTTTATTTATTTTCCGCTAAATCGGGTCCGGTTTAATTTTGGCGATGTGGACCCGCGCCATTTGTAATAGCCTTAGATTTATTTTCCCGCAAACTTATAACTGTTAAATATGCATGCAAGAATGAATGGACAAATTAAAAATAACGCGTAGATCACCCATGACATGACAAGACAAAAATAAATGAATCTGACACACAACTCGCACACACCACCCCTAGGGTACGCCTCACTGTTGCCTTGCCTCGAAAGGTGATCGTCGAGTAGAGGATGTCTTAGTAAGTCCTCATGATCCGGGAACCTGGCATGAGGGTAGCTTCTAAGGTATCTTCCCATTGCTCTGGTGATCACCATGTCCCTACAAACTCGAATTGACCCGAACACCTCCAATGGTGGTGCTACCTACCTCTCAATGGTGGGATGTCACTACTTTAAAGGACTCTTACACAGACGAATTCCTTAGGGTAGGTAGGTTCTCAAGGATACTTGCTCTAATTTCAAAAACAAACAAAAATCTTTTCACCAACACATTTTCAAAAGCTTTCAAAGCAAATTTTTCAAACACTCTGACGTACGAGTCGATCTGAAATTTTTCAAAGAAACTTTTTAAACCCACATTGAAAAGCAAACAATTTTGAAAACACATTGAGCAAGTATCTAAGAGCCCATGGATAACCATGGATAGAAAGGGTGCTAACACCTTCCCTTTCTATAACCTACCTCCCGAACCGAGAGCAATCTCTTTGAAGGAATTTTTCTGTGCTTTTGTCCTTTCCATTTGGAGAAAATAAAAGACGGTGGCGACTCTTGCTTCCGCGACATTTCGCGAACCAGCGTTAAACAGTCAGTTCCAGATCCACCGATCACAGAACTGGCGACTCTGCTGGGGAAAATCTTAAAGTGAGGTGTACCTTAGGGCTAGCTTATAACTATGTTTTCAATTGTTTTCCTTGTGTGCTTTATTATTGTGGGTTGTTTGGGAGTTCTATAGATCCTACACCCGGATCTGGGGGATACCTTTCTTAGAAAGTAGCAACAAGACTGTGAGGGAACTGTGCGGGGTATACCGACATGGTTGAAACAGTCTGCTACGTTGATGTGGCACTTTGGTGTGTACCGGTAACCCTTGAGTTCAGTCAAGGAGAGTACGGGGCCTCCGCGTGGTGTCGTGAAGCATCAACAGACCTTAGGAACCTTAATTGAACTATCGTGGCCTCTTTAGGGTAGTGAGATAACTGACTTTGGTGCAGTCCGAGGTTGGTTGATACTCGATACTACACTCAATTGAGGGTTGCTTTCCTGGAATATTTCGGTCGCCAGTTCAGTGGCTAAATCAAAACGATGAACAATGAAAGCAATCCCGTGATATTGGGAACCTTAGAACCCGGTTACTTCTAATAGGACAGGTTGAGCCCACCAACTTCAAGAGGGTAATACCTAGACCTCATGCTGGCCTAAATTCTAAGGGCTTCTCTTGTGTGACTTGTGTGCCTTCGTACTTGACTACTTGCATGCTTGTTATCTGACCCTTGATGTCTTGCAGGTTTTGTTCATAGTCCTTAATTGGGACTTATAACAAGGTGTACTAACCACTTGCAGGTCCTGTTTATAGTCCTTAACTAGGACTCATGACAGGTTTACCAAATTTCTTGCAGGTCTTGTTTATAGTCCTTAACTAGGACTCATGACAGGGTTTACCAAATTTCTTGCAGGTGTTGTTTATAGTCCTTAACTGGGACTCATAACAGGGTTTACTAGATCTCTTGCAGGTTTTGTTTATAGTCCTTAATTGGGACTCATAACAAAGTATATTGAATTTCTTGCAGGTCTTGTTTATAGTCCTTAATAGGGACTCATAACAGGGTTTACCTACATCACCCCATGCATAGCATGACATCATACCATTGCATACCATTGCATACATCCTAACCCATTTCAAGGATCTCAAGGGCTTGTGATGCAGGTCATGATGAACAACTATCCCAGCAAGGGGCAAGGAGGATTTATTTTCCTCCGGCCAAGGTTGTCAGGGGCTATGACCCACTAGATATGGTGAGCCTTTGACCCTTGGAGAAGAATTCTCAACAACAAGGGTTTCTTTCCATCAAGCTACAAATTCAAATGCTAACAAATTTTCTTGTTTACCCCGCGAGGTCCTTGAAATCATTGCATGCATATCATACATCTCATTGCATTGCAGGTATCCCTTTGACAGGTTGCTTACCCTTCCTCGCTGTTTATTTCAGCCGATCGCCATGAATCCTGAATCATCAGCTGAGCAGTCCATCAAGGCCCTCCAGGCTCAGAACGCCCAGTTCCAAGAGCTGATCCTGAATTTGACCCAGGGGCAACAAGACCTGAAGGCTCTCCTCTTGAAGAAGGACAAGAAGAAGAAGAGGACTGTTCTGTTCAGCCCTAGACGCAGATCTGGGAATACACCGCAAGTTGAAACTGAGAGGACAACCCCATCCGTGGGAAAAAGCAGTCATCATGAGAGAGAGGTTCCCAGTCCAGTGGTCTCCGACAACGAGACAGATTTTGATGAAGAGCAGTACCCTCCTGCTGATGACAGATATAAGCAACTGGAGGACAGAATGAAAGCTATGGAGGTTCAACAGGTATCTGGGCTGGATTTCGGAGATCTGGGTTTGTCAACTGGTGTGGTTATTCCTCGGAAGTTCAAAGTACCACCCTTCTCTAAGTATGACGGGGCGTCTTGCCCCAAGCTGCATCTAAGGTCCTATGTTCGGAAGATTCAGCCATATACGGTGGACAAGAATTTATGGATCCACTTCTTCCAGGAGAGTCTTTCAGGGACTCATCTCGAATGGTTCTATCAGCTGGATGGGACCAAAGTTCGTAACTGGGAGGAGTTGGCTACTGCTTTCTATAAGCAGTATCAATATAATGCCGACCTTGCTCCTACGCGTACCCAACTCCAGGGTATGTCGTTAGGGTCAAGTGAAGGTTTTAAAGAATATGCGCAGAAATGGAGGGATCTTGCTGGAAGGGTACAACCACCTCTGACTGATCGGGAACTTGTGGACATGTTCTTGGGGACCTTGTCTGGTCCATTTTATAACCACCTGATTGGGAATTCGTCTGCTGGATTCACGGATCTTATCTTGACCGGAGAGCGAATAGAAGCTGGCATCTGGTCTGGGAAAATTCAAGAGGCTGCACCTTCTGATAAAAAGCCTCATCATGGAAAGAAGGAATCCAATGCGGTGCACGGTAAAAAGAGCCGTCATGAGGCAGGGGCAATCCAGATCTCCAATCCCGGACCTGCTCAACAAGGACAGGGGCAGCAGCGTAAGGAGAAACGGCAGTATACCAAACTCAACATGTCGTTAGATCAAGCACTGCAACAACTGTTGAAGACAGGGCTGATCACCTTAAGGGCTCCTCTTCGGAATCCGAACACTTCTGCTCCCAACTATCATCCCAACGATAGGTGTGCATATCATTCAGATAGCCCGGGGCATACCACAGACAACTGCTGGCCTCTCAAAAATAAGATTCAAGATATGATCGACGCTGGAGAGATTCAGTTTGAAGCGCCAGAGACTCCGAACACAATCACTGCTCCGTTGCCCAATCATTGAAGACCTTTTGTTTATTTGAATTTTTGAGTTGTATTTTTCTTTGCTTATACAAACAATTAATGTCATAGCAAACTCTTTTATTCTATCAATGCATCGCATACGTCTGTTTTGGGGAATTAATACAATTATTTTTGTTATATTCTTTTCATATTTTTTCTGATGTCAACTCTTGGTTAATAATTCTGAGCCTCTTGAGGGAGGATGACGAAAACGATACCGCAATCATTACAGTATGCTTTTGAACAAACCCTGCTGATGAGGTACAGGCATTGTTTCAACCCCTAAACACTGGAGTTATAAGGATGATAATCCCTCGTCAACCCATCAGAGCCAAAGAAGTAGGAGTTTTTATTTTCAAAAATCAAAACCCTTAATCATAACCTGGGGCAGAGTAGTTCTCTCAGTTGATCCAAGTGCATGACGAATGGCACCGAAGAGATCTTTACAAAATAAACAAAAGACAGTGATGGTTCCCTACAATCATAAAGACAGGCAGTCATCATCAAAATTCCTAAACGAAAAGCCCAAAAAGTCTAAACCTACAAAGGGGACTTATGAAACTGGGGCATCCCGCTGACTGTAATTCCAAAAAGGAAACAGTTCAGGCAAAAAAAAGAAAGGGATAACAAAACCAAGAAAGAGGTCTCACAAACCCTCAACCAAAGCAAAAAATGACTGCCTATTCAAAAGAAATCGTCAACATCTGAACCATTACTAGAACATCAAAGCAAAGACTCAAACAAGGTCTAACGCACGATCAACTGAGTTTAGGTTTGAAGAACATCACGAAGAGTGGGTGGGTACAAATAAAATTTGAGCCTTTATCCCTTGTTTCTTAAACCGTGAACCAGGCCACGTTATAACCCTCAAAAGTCCTAGCTGAAGCATGGGTTAGTTCGAAAGCATACTGTTACGAAGGTATCCTGACTCCTTAAGGCTACGGTAAATACAGAGTTGACATCACGTTTTACAAACAAGCACTTGTTTTATGAAAAATGCATTTTCAAAATCTTCAAGACAGATATAGGCGTTGCATTTTTAACATAACTTTGTTTGCATATGACTTTTTGTTTGAACAGCAGGGAAATTCGCACGAGAAGTACCTAGTGAACAAAAGCACTTCCAATCAAGGGGCACGGCATGACTATTGTCCATCATCTGGGGCAGTCCAATCAAGATCCGGAGAATCTCTCAAAGGCCAAATAGCCTGGGGCAAATCTCCGCCTAAGTCACTTGGGGCATTTCAACAACGAATCTGGCCCGATCAGACACCTTCTGGTAATATGACAACACAAGCAGCCAGGGGCACCTACCTGCATTCTGAGAACATGGACATAGTCGAAAAGATACTACGCAAAATCAAAGACCCGCTAGGTTGACACACCTAGGCAAAAATAAGGGCTTCCCGGCGAACCAAAAGGGTTCGGGCAAAATGAAGGGATGAAATGAAAAATCAGTACACCCGGCAAGTCGAAAACCTGAAAAGGCGGCTTGGGCAAAAATGGGTATCCCGGTGGACTGAAAACCCGAAAGGGCGGTCCAGGCAAAAGTTAGGGATTAAAGCGTACGACTATGTCCTGCCATCTGCCTACCAGAAGAAGGTTTGTCCATCAACGACTATCAGCACCCCACAAGAAACAGGGGCAATGAAGAGTGGTCTAAGAAATCTGATTGATCTGTCCTCCAAGGTATCAGGGTAAGCTTCGTTAAAGAACATAGCCAACGCAGTTCAAAACTTCCCCAGGAGAGTCCAATCCAGCTCCTCAGGAAGATGGAATCTATCTCCCCAAGCAATAAGCGTACCCCCAGTAGATTCTGGAAGCTTATCCCCTAGCAGGGCACGAACGCGTCGTCCGGCTTGATTTAAAGAGTTATTTCCTTAACAGGATATAACTGGGTTATCCTCAGCCAAAAGCCACGGAAAGAGCGTCGTCGACAGGATCTTCTTATCCCCAGCGAAGTCCATTCATACTTCCAATACAGCAAGGTATCCTCAGCGAGTCATCCTCAACAATTCAGCAAAATCATCCCCCCACAGAGTATTTCTTCCCAGCATGGTCGCTAGAAATTCCTTTTCTCCCCGCAGAATCCTCCATTCGCCAAGTTTATTCCCCAACGGAGGTATCTTCCCCTACCGGTATACTTGCAACTATCATCCCCAGCGGAAGCAAAAGCTATTCTTCCACATCAGCCCAGGATGCGACTTCCCGGCACCCGTCAAGGATTTATTTTCCTACGAAGAAAACATACATTCATAAAACGTCACATACATCATTATAGCATGCATATGCATCATATTACACGAATCTCATTGATCTTGAAAACATACAGTTCATGCATCATGATTTTGCATACAATTATGTTCTACCTTTTCAGGAAAAAGATCAATACAAAAATGACTACTATCAACTAATCGCAATTTATTCTAGATATAGTTTCAGATGTAAACCCAGCGATGGTGACGTTCTGATACTGCTTCCAGAGTTCCTTCTAGATATAGTTTCAGATGTATACCCAGCGATGGTGACGTTCTGATACTGCTTCCAGAATTCCTTCTAGATATAGTTTCAGATGTAAACCCAGCGATGGTGACGTTCTGATGCTGCTTCCAGAATTCCTTCTAGATATAGTTTCAGATGTAAACCCAGCGATGGTGACGTTCTGATACTGCTTCCAGATTCCTTCTAGATATAGTTTCAGATGTAAACCCAGCGATGGTGACGTTCTGATGCTGCTTCCAGATTCCTTCTAGATATAGTTTCAGATGTAAACCCAGCGATGGTGACGTTCTGATGCTGCTTCCAGATTTCCTTCTCGATATAGTTTCAGATATGACCCAGAGATGGTGACGTTCTGATGCTGCTTCCAGGTATCCTTCAGATATAGTTTCGGATATGATCCAGAGATGGTGACGTTCTGATACTGCTTCCAGGTATCCTTCAGATATAGTTTCAGATATGATCCAGATATGGTGACGTTCTGATGCTGCTTCCAGATCTCCTTCCAGATATAGTCCAGATGTAAACCAGATATGGCAACATTCTGTCACTTATTCCAGTTGAAGATATTTCAAGACCTCCTCTAGTCCAGCTAAATCGATGCCCAACAGATTTTTCTGATAAAGACTCAGCAGTCCCCTATGGTTCCCTCTCCAGCGGTGTGTGAGATAGTAATCCCTTTTTCAGATATTTCCCTCTCCGACGATGAGTGTGAGGTGATATTCTCCCTATGGTTCCCTCTCCAGCGGTGTATGAGGTAGTAATCCCTTTTTAGATGGTCCCCTCTCCGACGGTGTGTGAGGTGGTAAGTCCTTTTCAGATGTTTCCCTCTCCGACGTTGAGTGAGGTGATCATTCCTTTCAGATTATAATTGCCTATGGTTCTCTTCCCGATGTTGCAAAGATGGTAAGTCCCGTCAAGATTTTTCTCAACGAGCGTTGTTGAAGTTAAAATCATCCAAGGTTCTCTTACCATTCATGCTAAGGTAGTAACCATCCCTGGTTCATTCATCAGCGTTTGAAGCTCCAGATTCAGCTCCTGTAACCAGTCAGGACACATCTATACCAAGCATCTAAAATCAACTCCTGCAACGTGTCAGGTACTCATTTTCTGTTTTGCAGGTATGCAGGTTCTCGCGAAGGAATCTCTGACGCGATCAACATCCAGATGGCATCTATAAGCCCATCATCCTATCCAGCAATCTCCAGATGGCATCTATAAGCCCATTCCCCCATCACTGCCACTATGTGAGCGCAAATTTCTGGGCACTCTAGTGTCCAATCATCTTCTACCCTCGGATTACGAAAGGCACGGCAGCCAATCTGCATCCTCAGGTCTAAGAAGATTGAACAGGGGCAACTGTTGCACCCCAAAATTTGCCCTCCCACATTCTCCAAGATTTGTCAAAGTCAAGGTCACAAAATTCCCCAAGAGTTGTGCAGCTCAACTGTCTCCTATACAGTCAAAACTAGGGTTTGTGTTCTGATCAAGAATTGGAAGTTTTCAAGGGCCCAATCAAGTCTCATATGCCTACAAATATGGTCAAGCATCCTCATGTCAAGTTTCAAGGCATTCAGCTCAAAATTGCACAGTCAAAACCCTAAATTGCACTACAGTCAACTGTAGGGGCAAAATGGTCATTTGACAGTCAAAAGTTCAAATTTTTGGTCAACATATCATTTTGAAGCCACAAACATCATTTGATCAATGCTTGATCATGATGCTCAAAATTTGGCTCAGAAAATCATCAAGATGCAAAAGTTGCCTTATTTGGACAGCTGAAAAAGTCAACTGAAATTGACCAGGGCATAACTTTCACATGGATTATCAGAAAAATTCCATCCAAAGCTCATTTTGAAGAGAAATACATTTCCTACAACTCATCTTCATATTCCAAGTCCAATAAATGCTCTCACAAAAAGTTATCAATTTCAACATTATAGGTCATTTTCAAAAGTCAACAAAAAGGGACTTTAAGTCAAAGGCCATAACTTGAGATTGGTAAATCAAAATGACATGGGACCAAAGGCATTGGTTAAAGGACTCAAAGACCTTTCCAAAATGTCCAAGAACATGTGAAAAGCTTAAAAATTGAGCAAGTTATGCCTTGTGGAAGTTGGGAAATTTTTGGGAATTTTGAAAAGTCAACATTGATGCAAAAGGCCTAAATTTGCTATTGGGCCCATTTTTCTTCCAAGTTTCTTCATGCTAAGCCTATGCACGACCATTAGGCCCAAAGGGAAGTATTTTCATATTTTTTAATTATTTATTTGAATTTATATTAATTTATATTCATTTAAATCATTTTAATACATGAAAAATATAAACCTAACCTAAAAAAATCTTTTTATGCACATTATAGGCTCAATATCTCGTGCTTAGTCAATTATGGAAGGTTTTGGGTTGATTGGAACTAATTGACACCAAATTGCACATGATAAGATTCAAAAAGATCCTTAAGCAAATCAAATCTTCAATCAAAGATTACAAGGGATTTTATGCAGTTTTCTTGACCTAAATCGTTCCATACAAGTACTAGATCATAACCCTAATGCCTAGAGACTGAAAGCTGCGCAGAGAATCAACAAACAAACTTGAAAAATTGGTTGAAAAACTCAAATCTGATTTCAAGGTTATAGGGCGATTCAAGGCTCCATTCTTGTCTCAATAGATTCCTTGGCACTTCCTGGACATATTCCAACCATTAGCATCAACTCAGACGCCTTGAATTGGTTACAAAATTGGGGTTTCCCAAACCAAGTAAAATTAGGATTCCAAACCTATGCCATTGCAATCAACGCATCTGGACGAAGCAATCTAGACCATCGCGCCTAATTTATATTTGGATATGAGCTAATCGCTATTTTTCCATAGCCTGCCTAAAACCACGCCCAGAAACCGTTCCCTATTTTGTTTTGTTTTCAGGGACAGGGAGGAAGATGATTCCGTGTCAACACGTGATAGGCGCGTTTGAATTCTCGCGCCAGAAAGCCACTAACGCACTTGTTTCTTTTTTATTATTTATTTGTTGTAATATAATAACATGTGCGTGCTGGCTCAGGTGGTAAGCGTGAATTCCATTAACCCTCATGACCTGGGTTCAAATCCCAGGTCTGGCAATTTCCATAATATTTTTCAACGCAGGTTCCTATGCTTTGCTAACGTCCAGGTGTACCATACGCTCACTCTCTCAAGCCACACACGCGTCCATCTCACCCAGATCAAGGGCCAGGATTCAAAGAACGCTATATACGCCAGTCAATGCATTACACCTGATTGGAAAAGTCAACGAATTCACAAATAATTGGGCCAGAATTCCCAGGCCTGTACCTCTCAATCTGGGGCTACACCCCACCTTGGTTTGCCTTCTCTAAATCTTTTTATTTATTTTTATCCTTGTTTTAATAATTACTTTTATTTAATTATGTTTATTTAATTAATTATTTTTAACAAATACAAAAAACACACAAAAATCAGAAAATATAAAAAATATAATATTTATTTTATTATGATTATTTTCAAATAAACGTGTAAATAATTTAGTAAATTAGGTTATAAGTTTAATTCTTTTTTAACAAAAATGTAAAAAATATAGAATTAGGTTAATAAACACTTTTTCTTTCTTTTTTTAATTTTTCCCTTTTTCTTTTTCCACAGTAATAATTATTTATTTATTTATTTTTTATAATTAAATTGCACATAAATAAATTAGGGTTTAATGTAGATTATTTTTTAATTCTTTCATAATAAATAAAAGACATTAGAACTAGGGTTTAGTAATTTAATTTTAATTAATCTTTCTTCTTTTCTTTTAAATCTAAAAAACACAAAATACCAAAAAAACACTTAATCATTTAATTTTTTAATTCTCATTAACTTTTAATTTTTTGCAAACGGGTCCAACGCCCATTGTTTAATCATTTAATTTCGCATGATTTATTTTTATCGTTCATTATAATTATGTAATTGTCCCAAAGCCTTGTAATTTAAATTTCTCGCACTTTTATTTATTTCGCTTTATTTATTTTCCGCTAAATCGGGTCCGGTTTAATTTTGGCGATGTGGACCCGCGCCATTTGTAATAGCCTTAGATTTATTTTCCCGCAAACTTATAACTGTTAAATATGCATGCAAGAATGAATGGACAAATTAAAAATAACGCGTAGATCACCCATGACATGACAAGACAAAAATAAATGAATCTGACACACAATTCGCACACACCACCCCTAGGGTACGCCTCACTGTTGCCTTGCCTCGAAAGGTGATCGTCGAGTAGAGGATGTCTTAGTAAGTCCTCATGATCCGGGAACCTGGCATGAGGGTAGCTTCTAAGGTATCTTCCCATTGCTCTGGTGATCACCATGTCCCTACAAACTCGAATTGACCCGAACACCTCCAATGGTGGTGCTACCTACCTCTCAATGGTGGGATGGCACTACTTTAAAGGACTCTTACACAGACGAATTCCTTAGGGTAGGTAGGTTCTCAAGGATACTTGCTCTAATTTCAAAAACAAACAAAAATCTTTTCACCAACACATTTTCAAAAGCTTTCAAAGCAAATTTTTCAAACACTCTGACGTACGAGTCGATCTGAAATTTTTCAAAGAAACTTTTTAAACCCACATTGAAAAGCAAACAATTTTGAAAACACATTGAGCAAGTATCTAAGAGCCCATGGATAACCATGGATAGAAAGGGTGCTAACACCTTCCCTTTCTATAACCTACCTCCCGAACCGAGAGCAATCTCTTTGAAGGAATTTTTCTGTGCTTTTGTCCTTTCCATTTGGAGAAAATAAAAGACGGTGGCGACTCTTGCTTCCGCGACATTTCGCGAACCAGCGTTAAACAGTCAGTTCCAGATCCACCGATCACATCATGGAATAAGAAAATTAATGGCTTCTTGCTAAAGCTACGTTTCAATAAGTGCTCATTTGAACATGAAGTGAATGTGAAAGGATTAAATGAACAAAATCAAGTCATTCTATGTCTCTATGTAGATTATTTATTGGTGACATATTCTAATGAGGTCGAATTGGAAAAGTTCAAGGCCAACATGGAGGATGAGTTCAAAATGTTAGACTTAAAAAATTTGGCATACTTCGTAGGAAGGGAGATTTTGAATAAAAAGTATGGAGTTTTCTTGCATAAGACGAAATATGCATAAGATATTTTGAAGAAGTTCATAATGAGTAATTTCAACCATACAGTTACACAAATGGAAATCAACATCAAACTGAAGAAAGAATCAAATGAAGAGCTGGTAGATAGTACTTTGTATAGGCAGATCACCAATTTATTAAGATATATTTGCAACACAAGACAAGATATATGTCATAGTGTAGGATTGGTAAGTATGTTCATGGAGAAACCAATAATATGTAATTTTCTTACAGCTAGGAGAATCTTGGAATATATTAGAGGTACAAGAGACCGTGGAATATTAATATCACATTAACAACACTAGGATATAGGCCAAGGTCTGTGGTTATTTTGACTTAGATTTGAGTGATAATCAAGATGACAAGAATATCACAACATGTTATTTGTTCATGATGGTAGCAACACCAATTAAATGGGGTTGAAAGAAATAAGGAGTTGCAACTTTATGTTAATCAGTGTAGATTGAAATGTTATTAGAGGAGTAGAATATAAGTGACATTATGAATATTAAGTTTCAAGTGGACAATAAATCATCAATTGATATAGAAAACCATTCAATGAGTCATGATATGAGAAACCACGTAGAAATGAGATATCAAATTCTAAGAGAAAAAATTAGAGAAAAAAAATTGAAAATTTAATATCGCAACTAACAAATATTCTAACCATACCCTTAAAGCAAAAAAATTATTTGAAGGCTCCAAAGAATTAATTGAAATGAGGAGCTGAGGAAATATGAATTAAAAAAAGGTATTAAAAGTATAATTCAACATTTATACACTTTTATTAGTAACAGTTTGAAAGTATAGCAAGTGTGACTTGCTGATATGCGATCGACCTAATGTGTCTAACGGTATCTTAACTGCAAGTGCATAGCCTATCGCGGTAGTAATAAAAAAATGTCGAACCCACAGGGACTTTGTAATCACTCTAGTGCTATAAAAGTTTGCTAGTTTAGCTAAGGCGGATGTTGTCACTTTTGGTTTTTTAGAGGTTAAAGTAGAGGAAAACTAAATCGAATTAAGGGGATAATAATAATAAAGTGGTCGATATGTAATAAAGTGAACCTAAGCGGATTTAATCGAACCTAAGCATATAAAGATGTTTAGCTTAGATGGTTCTGTAGAAATTATCAGTTTAAAAACCCTCAACTCACACTTTCGTGGTCTTATCTCGGATTATACCCCTAAAGCCCTATGCCTGCTCTCGCTAGCCCATAAGTGTTTAGAAAATACTCTTTGAAAACTTAATAAAGTCTAATTCGTTTTAAAGCGCTCTCGCTGTATTTAAATCAAATGCCTAACTTTAGTTATCCAGTTAAAACCTCACACTCTCGTGGTCTTGATCCTAACCTATTCCACTTTTCTTACTCTCGTAACAAAAAGATTGATTTTAATTATAAAAAGTCACAGCTAGAAATTAAGTTAATTTATATTTTAGCTTAGGAACAATTTAATCCATTCAGTTACTATTATCACACCCCGACTCTAGAAATTTAGCTAGTCATGGTACTTGAAACAGACACACAGGAAATATAATTGGAAAGCAGTAAAACATTCATGATAAATAAATAACAGTAATTGAACATAAACAAATTGTACTTAAAATTAAATTAAATGCGATTAAAACCTGAACAATAATACTATTCCTCAAGCTCCCTCTTCCACAAGTCGGCAAGATTGGAACCTTCGGAATCGAAACTAGAAACGAAGTCTGAGGCTAAAAACAAATTCTAACTAAGATAGAAATTTCCTAATGTTGGAAATGGCTATTAAAGGGTAAAAAGGGAAATAAAAACAAGAACAGTAGGAAAAATGCAACTGGGAAACGGTTCATAAATTTGGCAGAGCTTCCGCAAGAAATTCTGTAAAAAAAATCTTTGTCACTATTTCATTGAAATCTCTCCTATTTATAGAGGAGAAATTGACAGTTAAAAAATTAAGAACGTGGATTTTTGCACTTTTTTGTGGAGAAAAACCAGGACTAGGCGTTGGTGAGGTTGAGAGATTGTAGGAGTATCTGAAAACTCCTTTCTTTATGTTGCCCACATCTCCACGTTCTTCATAACGTTGAATTAAGCGCGTGACGGTCGTAACGCCAAGGTGACAGGCGTAATACGCTTAACAGCGTGTTACGTTCGTAAGTGATGTGTGACGAGCATTCTTCATGTACTTATCGCGTTACAGTCGTAACACTCATATGACGACCGTCACAGCATCAAAATCTGCAGAACTTTGCAGATTTGTTCCTTTTCTTCTGATTTTCATGTTAACTTTCTTCATATGATCTTTTTTTTACTAAATTGGCTTGAGACATGTTGTACCTGTGAAAAGACATAAAAACTCGAAACAATCCGGAGTTAAATGGATTAATGTAGTACGAAAATAGATTAAAAACGTAGCAATTATACGATACGATTTCTCATTATCAAATTCCCCCATACGTAATCCTTTGCTTGTCCTCAAGCAAATAATCATCTAGAAAGATCGGACAAGTTTTATCAGATGCACATGCATGACATACCTTTGGTTTTCAAAACAATTTCGGGAAATCAATCGTTAGTTCGACCGATACTTAAGTAAAACACTAGCGATACGCTAATGACACAAGCAACAAGCTAAGTCGTGGACTTCCATCTTCAACAAACTGTCTAATAATTCTGTTATAATTCTACCCAGAGTCTCTTGTACCTATTTCACCCGGTTTGTTCTAACGCAATCACATTAAGCCATTTGTCTTAGCACGCACATAGTGGAGTAACCGGTTAGTGACTTTGATCCTTTTTAGCACGGGGTCTGGTACACGAATGTGGCAACCCTACACATATTATCCAAATTGGAGGTTGTGAGGGATCGAGCCGTAGCACGCCTTACCAAGTTCAGAACCAGATACCTCTGAACTAACCAACAATGGACTCCTTCATTATTTGCTCATTTCTTATATGTGACCTTGTATTTTGGTGCAAATTTTTCCTTTTTAGCAGCGAGATAAGAAGGATATTTCATTGATTAGGCATCAAACACTTGTACTAATCGGCTCCCCGCGTGGTTTGTGTCAAGACGGTGTTGACCGCTAGTATAAACTACTAGGGGTTACTTTAGAACTAAAACTCAAGATATAGGTATAACGGTTATTGAAACGGACCGCGTAAGTAGGAAGTCTAAGGTGTCATAACCGTATCGATCTTGTTGAATCGTTCTCGACTTCCTAACTAGTATTTCGTTAAGGTAGGTATGTCGGGCTATGCGAAGATAAAGCAAAAGAAATTTCGGTATGGCTAGATAAAGCGGAGAAGAATTGAAATTTAGAAATATCATAAAAATTACTTATTTAATGGAAAATGCGGAAAGGGAAAGGTACCTCTCCCACACTATATCAGACATTGCCCTCAATGTTGTGGTATAATTACGGGGAAATACAAATACAAATAAAGAAAGAAAAAGAAAACTAATAAAGACTACTGATGTCCACGTCCTCTGCTCCTGGTGCATGATCGCTTGGTAGGAGTGGCCTCGGTATCAGTGTCATGGAAGCCAAGAGTGATGACGTCCATCCTTAAAGCATTTACTTCAGAAAAGGCCTCGTCTAACCTTTCGTTCATGCTCCGCTGGCCACTCCAAATCTGAGCATTCTGTGCACATAAATAGTCATACTGCTCCTGTTGTTTTCTTTCAAGTGCTGTACCCATTTGATTTTGCTGGTGGATGGCTCGGAGAATGTCTTCAAGAGTGATAGGAGGTGGTGCGGATGAAGTTCCCGGAATGTCGTGAACGGGGGCAGCTCGGTCCAACTCTTCTTGTATCTCGTCTGCGGGGGAATCAGGCTGGTCTTCATGAATAGGAACATGGCCCTCGGGAGCTGCAGGATCGAATAGCCAATTGGCTCTGTTTTAAGGGTCAATTCGGTCCCTGCAAGGCAAAATAATGTTATTATAAACGATGTTTCGGATCACAGGATGGAATTTGCCATCTTCCCGCTCATAGATGAGGTGGGCAGCCTTGCAGTGGTCCAGAGTAAGCAATGTCGGCGCCATAGAAGGCATATCAGTGAGAGCGGCATCATGATTCAAGGCTAAAGCAAGAGAAGTGACAATCCCTCCGAAATAGAAGGGTTTGCCACCTCTAGCGCATATGGAGTGAATATGGGCCAATAGAAATGGAGCAGCGTTGATCTTCTGGCCGATAAATGCACAGTGCATGAAGAAAAGCTCCTTGGAGTTGAGCTTGTGGTTGCTATCTCTGGCGAAGATGGTGTTGCAAAGGATGCGGTGAAAATATCTGATAGCTGGATTATGGATATGGGTGGCGTTGAGGTGGTCATAAGAGTCGGCACGAATGTTTGTCATGTTGTGCCATAAGTTAAATGCTTCCTCGTTGAAATTATCCAGCACACGAAGGTGGACACCTTTGTCGGAACTGAAATCGAGTAGTCGCGCGATATCAGTTTGTGATAGCTGATACTCAGTGCCGAACATGCGGAATTTGGTCACGCCAGAGATTTGGTTGGTGGCTCTAGTAGGGGTAACGTAAGAAAATGAACTCAGAAACTCCAAGGTGAGAGTTTCATAGATGGGTTGCGGTTGGCTACACAGATGCCACAAATTTACATTCTGCAAGAGTTGTCGGATGCTCTCAAGCAGTCCCAAATCTCTCAGACAGTCGAGGTCAACATACCGAGTTGGTTGGAGATCGCGGCGTTGGAATTTTTGGAACTTTAATCTCTGGGTTTCTCCTTGGTCTCCTTCTCTGAGAATGATGTTAGGGATTTTCTGTTGGTTGTTGGCCATTTGCATGCAAGGGGGTGGAAACGTGAAAGGGGTTATGGAGTGGAGTAATGAAATTTAAATGTTGGAGTGGGTGATTAAAGAAAGAATCTGAATGGGTGGTGGACAGTTTTGGAAAAAAGGAAAGGAGAAGTGGGAAGGAGAACTGCTTCTGGAATAGTAGAAGACGTGTTTCAAACGCGCGTGACGATCGTCACAAGAGGCTGACGGTCGTAACATGGTGAAACACGTGTTACGATCGTCATAGGTTGTTACGACCGTTACAGCTACAATAATTTGCATTTATTCCAAATGAAACAGATTAATTCCAACACACACAGTAATTCAGCCCAATAAACATGCAGATTAATTCTAACACACCTTATAACAAAATTTGCAGAATGTAAATAAATATACAGTGAATTGAATTTTGTTGTAGCACGCACTAAATTTAATGAAATAAAAACAAACTGAAATTTGCATTGAAATGAATATTTGTTTTTTAACATAAAAGTAAAAGTTGCAGAAAGTAAACTTGTGCAGAATTAAAATGAAATCTTAAATTTGCAGAAAGGGAAACTACCTAGAAATATAAAACAGAAAGAAAAGTAAAAACAAATGTTGATCACTGCTACTTCATCCAAGTCGCGTTTTTAAATCTTCGAAAGCTGAATTTATGTGATAAAATTGCTCCACGGTTATGTCAGTCAAGCCTATTATGTCCAGACGCATGCTCTTCAACTCGTCCTTGATTCCATTAATGTCAGTTTGATAAACATCCAGTGAGGTAAAGATTTTGTTCAAATTCTCAGTGTATTCTCCTTTGGTTATTTCAGGGGCTTCAGTATCCTCTGCAATGTGGTTAGTGTCATAGTAACTAGGAGGGGTCTCAGGATCACTCTCATCAGACATCTTATCATCAGTAATTTGGTACGATTGTGGTGTTTCAGGTGTTGAAGGATGGTCAGGAGGGTTTAGCTCATAAAACCAGTTATCGCGATTGTGGGCACTCACTTTAGCATGGTTTGGAAGGGTAAATAAAGTGACAACTTCATTCCTTATCAGGTATTCAAAAGGTGTGGGGCCTAGATTTCCTATTATGCGTAGGTCGAAATAGAAATCAATATTCATAGGGCGGATCGAACCAAATTGTGTACACTTATGCAGTTGGTATCTAAGTCCGAGGGCATTGGCAATCATGGTGACTAGGCCTCCTACGATGATCGGTTCATTAGGGTCCTGAACAATGCAAGAAAAGGTTAGCATCATGAATGGCACAACATTAACAGGTCGGCCTTGGGTCATACATTGTAGTAAAAACATCTCATCCTTAGACACTGCAGTACGGTTCTGTTCTTTTCCGAATACAGTATGGGCTAGAATCTTATGAAAATAGCGAATAATGGGGTTGTGTATTTCATTTTTGTCCATGCTATCCGACTCAGGGTGATAGTTTCTGGTTAAGGTTCCCCAAAAGTAATCTAGTTCGAAATCTATTAATTCCACCTGGGTGGTGGTAAAACCAAAAGTAATCAGAAGCAGTTTTATGAAGATTTTTAGAAGAAAAAAATGGAAAAGAAAATAATGAAAATAAGGCTTTTAAAAGAAATAAATGCATAAGTGGAAAAGAAAATCAAAAGTAATAAATAGAAACAAACGGAAACAATAACAAAAACAAATAGGTGGGTTGCCTCCCACTAAGCGCTGTTTTTAACGTCATAAGCCTGACATAGTGCTTAGCGGTAGATCATTCAGGGGAAATAGTGGGTAATTCTAAAAGTTTTAGACTATTCTCATAGTCTATATTCTCAATGTGATGATATTGTTTTAATCGTTGTCCGTTTACTGTGAACGGGTCACTATTCTTATCCTTAATTTCTATTGCTCCGCTAGGGAATATTTTTGTGACTTCAAAAGGAACAGACCATCTGGATTTCAGTTTTCCAGGAAAAAGCCTAAGTCTAGAGTTGAATAGTAGCACAACGTCTCCCATACTGAATTCTTTCCAGGATAAGCGCTTATCGTGCCATCTTTTGGTTCTTTCCTTGTATATCTTAGCGTTCTCATAAGCGTCTAATCTCAATTCTTCCAATTCATTTAAGTTGAGGATTCGCTTTTCTCCAGCAGCAGTATAATTTATATTGATCGTTTTGATTGCCCAATATTCCTTGTGCTCTAATTCTACCGGGAGATGATAGGACTTTCCGTACACAAGCTTGAAGGGTGTAGTTCCTATAGGGGTCTTGTAGGCTGTCCTATAAGCCCATAAAGCCTCGTTAAGCTTAAATGACCAATCTTTCCTAGATATGGCGACAGTTTTCTCTAGGATTTGTTTAATTTCTCTGTTCGAGACTTCGACCTGTCCACTGGTTTGTGGATGATAGGGTGTTGCTACTCGGTGTTTGACTCCATACTTAGATAATAATTTGTCGAATATCTTCGAAATCAAATGAGAGCCACCGTCACTAATGACAAGTCTAGGCACACCAAATCTTGGAAAGATTGTGTTTTTAAAGAGCTTAATTACTACTCGTGTGTCATTTGTAGGAGAGGCTATAACCTCAATCCATTTTGAAACATAATCGACAGCTACGAGTATATACTTGTTTCCGAAAGAAGATGGGAAAGGTCCCATGAAATCTATTCCCCAAACATCAAAGACTTCTACTTCTAGTATTCCTCTTTGAGGCATTTCATCGCGTCTTGAAATATTACCGGTGCGTTGACACCGATCACAGTTTTTAACAGCGATGTGGACATCCTTCCATAGATTAGGCCAGAATAGGCCGGCTTGTAGGATCTTTGCACAGGTTTTAGAAGTGCTTGCATGTCCTCCATAGGGAGATGAATGACAGTGAGAAATAACATCTTCTATTTCTTCTTCATGTATGCATCGACGGAAAATTTTGTCCGATCCTCTTCTAAATAATAAAGGTTCATCCCAATAATAATACTTGAGATCATGGAAGAATTTCTTTTTCTGTTGATAAGTTATGTTCGGTGGGAGCACGCCTGCAACTAAGTAATTGACTATGTCAGCATACCATGGCAGTCCCATGGTTGTATGGACCGCTTCCACGGTTTCCTCGGCTTTTGATTTGTTTAGATTCAGTTGAGTTAGATCGCTTCTTATTTGCGCTATCAGCTGTTCATATGGAAAATCGTTGTTAATCGGTACTTGTTCGGGTTTTATACCTTCTAATCTTGACAAGTGGTCTGCTACGACGTTTTCGGTTCCTTTCTTATCCTTAATTTCTAGATCAAACTCTTGCAAAAGTAGGATCCATCTGAGGAGTCTTGGTTTTGCGTCCTTCTTGGTTAGTAGATATCTGATAGCAGTGTGGTATGTGTAAATTATTATCTTCGCTTCTACTAGGTAAGAACGGAATTTGTCAAGCGCAAAGACAACTGCTAACAGCTCTTTCTCAGTTGTGGCGTAGTTCATTTGAGCTGAGTCTAGCGTTCTACTGGCATAGTAGATTGCATGAAGTTTCTTGTCCTTCCTTTGTCCAAGAACTGCGCCTACGACATAGTCACTCGCATCGCACATGATTTCAAAAGGTAATCTCCAATCGGGTGGTTGCATGATTGGTGCGGTGATAAGGGCTGATTTTAGAGTTTCCAACGCTTTAAGACAGTCCTCATCAAATATGAACTCAGCGTCTTTCATTAATAGACCGGTAAGTGGTTTAGTGATCTTCGAGAAATCTTTGATAAATCGTCGGTAGAAATCGACGTGTCCTAAAAAACTTTGTATTTCTCGAACGGTCTTAGGTGGTTGAAGTTATTTTATAACTTCTATCTTATCTTTATCAACTTCAATTCCCTTATTAGATATAACATGTCCTAGCACGATTCCTTCTCTGACCATGAAATGGCATTTTTCCCAATTAAGCACGAGGTTTACTTTCATACATCTTTCTAAAACCTTTTCTAGGTTTGATAGGCATCCTTCAAAACTTTGCCCGCACACAGAGAAGTTGTCCGTGAACACTTCCATGATGTTATCGATGAAATTTGCGAAGATTGACATCATACATCGTTGAAAGGTTGCTGGGGCATTGCACAATCCGAAGGGCATTCGTTTGTAAGTGAATGTTCCATAGGGACACGTGAATGTAGTCTTCTCTTGATCATCAGCGTGAATAGGAATTTGGAAAAATCCGGAATAACCATCTAGATAGCAGAAGTAGGAATGTTTGGCTAATCGCTCTAACATTTGATCTATGAAGGGTAGAGGAAAATGGTCTTTTCGAGTAGCTTTGTTTAGTTTTCTATAATCAATGCACACTCTATGCCCATTAACCACTCTTTGTGTTATCGGTTCTCCTTTTACGTTCTTCACAATAGTGATACCTCCTTTCTTCGGTACGACGTATACTGGGCTGACCCATTTACTGTCGGAGATTGGATATATAATTCTTGCTTCCAATAGCTTCTTAATTTAATCTCTGACTACAGTGCTAAGGATTGGGTTAATCCTTCTTTGAGGTTCTCTAGAGTTTTTGCAATCTTCTTCTAGCATAATGCGATGCATACAAATTGAAGGACATATTCCTTTCAAATCGGATATGTTATAACCTAATGCAGTCGGGTACTTTCTTAGGACGTCTAAAAGTTTCTTAGTTTCGAGCGTTCCTAAACTGGAATTGACTATTACTGGTCGCGTACATTCGGTATCTAGGAATTCGTATCTCAGGTTCCTGGGTAAGGTTTTAAATTCTAAACCCGATTTCTTTGGACATGGCATATGATCAGGTGTAAGTGCTAGACTTTTGCTTAGACTATTATCTTGATACGGTTCACGCCAATTGTCGTCTTTGAATATCAGAGGGGTTTGGATTTTCATTATTTCAGAGTATGTGGTTTGTTCTGCTTCCATCTCTCTTACGCACTCGTCTATAACATCGATTAGATAACATGTGTCATTCATGGCTGGTGCTTGTAAGAATTGAGTGAGGATGAATTCCACTTTTTCCTCTCCAACTTCGAATGTTAGTCTGCCCTTCTTTACGTCAATTATAGCTCCAGCTGTGGCTAGTAAGGGTCTTCCTAATATGATAGGAGTAATTGAGTCCTCGGTAATGTCCATGATTATGAAATTGGTCGGGATATAGAATTTACCTATTCTAACTGGAACATTTTCCAGTATACCTACAGGGTATTTAACTGATCGGTCAACTAATTGAACAGACATTTTTGTGGGTCTAAGTTCTCCCATCTACAGCTTTTTGCAAATAGATAGGGGCATGACACTGATACTTGCTCCCAAGTCGCATAGAGCTTTGTCTATGACAAACTTTCCAATGTTACAAGGTATAGAGAAACTACCTAGATCTTTTAACTTACGGGGCATATTGTTTTGAATAATAGCGCTACACTTAGCAGTAAGTGTAACTGTTCCGTTGTCTTATATCTTTTTCTTGTTAGATAGGATTTCCTTGAGAAATTTAGCATACGAGGGCATCTGAGTGATAGCTTTTGTAAACGGTATTGTGATATTCAGTTGTTTCAAAAGTTCAACGAATTTCTTGAATTGGCCCATCGTTTTGGAATTGGCAAGTCTCTGAGGGTACGGAATTGGCGGTTTATAGGGTGGTGGAGGCACATAAGGCTTCTCTTTCTCCACTGCCTCTTGGTTTTCGTTTTCCTTTCCCTTTGGTTCATTCTCATTTTCAATTGGCTTGTTCTGCTTTTGGTACATGGCTGGATTTTTGAGTCTTGGATCGTCAGGTCCGTCAAGTTCTTTTCCACTTCTCAGTATCACAGCGTTAGCATGTCCTTTTGGGTTAGGTTGTGGTTGACCAGGGAAAATTCCAGTTGGGGCAGCAGTAGGTGCTTGTTGTTGAGCTACCTGTGAGATTTGAGTTTCAAGCATCTTATTATGGGTAGCTAAAGCGTCAACTTTACTAGATAATTGTTTAATCTGCTCATTAGTATGTAAATTCTGATTTAGAACATCTTTATTAGTCTGAGATTGAGAAGCAATGAAGTGTTCTATCATGATTTCAAGATTAGATTTCCTAGGGGCATTGGATGTATTATGTCCATTATTAGGATGATTTGGGATAGCTTTTGGATAGCCAAGTGGCGTGGCAGGAGCTTGTCCAGGTGCGTACAATGCATTGTTGCTTTTATACGAAAAATTCAGATGATTCTTCCAACCAGGGTTACAGGTATTACTATAAGGGTTTCCATGTACGTAATTTGCTTGTTCAGCTGGAACTCCTGTTAGAAGTGGGCATTCTGGAGCAGGATGTGATTGAAGGCCACATAGATCGCAAGTTTGAGCTACTGCAGCTACGGTAGCTGCGGGAGCGGTGGTAAGATTTTCTAGCTTTTGGGTAAGGGCTTCCAC
Organism: Vicia faba; assembly: GCA_948472305.1. Classification (NCBI taxonomy): domain Eukaryota; kingdom Viridiplantae; phylum Streptophyta; class Magnoliopsida; order Fabales; family Fabaceae; genus Vicia; species Vicia faba. The sequence continues at coordinate 252,562,351 of OX451741.1, forward strand.
TTTAGCGTTGACTTGATCCAGACTATTCACTTCAACCATGCCATCTTTTGTTTGAGTTTTTTCCATATTAGCTCTTTCGCTTCCCCATTGATAATGGTTCTGAGCCATGCTTTCGATAAGTTGATTTGCTTCGGTATACGGTTTATCCATCAATGCGCCACCAGCAGCAGCGTCTATAGTCAATATTGTGTTGTACAAGAGACCGTTATAGAACGTATGAATGACCAACCATTCTTCTAAACCATGATGAGGACAGAGTCTAATCATGTCCTTATAGCGTTCCCACGCTTCGAAAAGTGATTCGTTATCTTTTTGTCTGAAACCATTGATGTTGGCTCTGAGCATAGCAGTTTTGCTTGGTGGGAAATATCTAGCCAAAAAGACCTTCTTCAACTCATCCCATGTGGTAATTGAGTTTGAAAGAAGAGATTGGAGCCATGCTCGAGCTCTGTCTCTTAAAGAAAAAGGAAATAGGCGCAATCGTATCGCCTCGAGGTTTATACCATTTGCTTTTACAGTGTCTGCGTACTGCACAAACACTGACAGATGCAGGTTTGGGTCGTCAGTAGGAGATCCAGAAAATTGGTTCTGCTGAACGGCGGATAGAAGCGAAGGTTTCAGCTCGAAATAGTTTCGAGCGATAGTAGGAGCGGCAATGCTGTTGTGAGGTTCCGCTTGAGAAGGAACTGCGTAATCCTTAAAAGCACGAGGTGGAGTTGGCACGTCAGCCATCTTCGATTCTTCAATTAACTATGGGATTGAGATATCAGGAAGCTTAGTCGGAGGAAGATTATTGAGATCACGGTATTCTTGAATTCGGCGTCTTACTCTGAGATAGCACTCGATATCGTTGATTTGTAGATGCAAAGGCTCGCTTCGGGAGCGAGTATTTGGCATAAAACAGAGGGAAAAATAAATAGTTGCCTTAGTCTATACAGTGCTACTTTATGAGTGCACTAGTGACTAAATCAAAGTCCTCGGCAACGGCGCCAAAAACTTGATGTGCGATCAACCTAATGTGTCTAACGGTATCTTAACTGCAAGTGCATAGCCTATCGCGGTAGTAATAAAAAGATGTCGAACCCACAGGGACTTTGTAATCACTCTAGTGCTATAAAGGTTTGCTAGTTTAGCTAAGGCGGATGTTGTCACGTTTGGTTTTTTAGAGGTTAAAGTAGAGGAAAACTAAATCGAATTAAGGGGATAATAATAATAAAGCGGTCGGTATGTAATAAAGTGAACCTAAGCGGATTCAATCGAACCTAAGCATATAAAGATGTTTAACTTAGATGGTTATGTAGAAATTATCAGTTTAAAAACCCTTAACTCACACTTTCGTAGTCTTATCTCGGATTATACCCCTAAAGCCCTATGCCTGCTCTCGCTAGCCCATAAGTGTTTAGAAAGTACTCTTTGAAAACTTAATAAAGTCTAATTCGTTTTAAAGTGCTCTCGCTGTATTTAAATCAAATGCCTAACTTTAGCTATCCGGTTAAAACCTCACACTCTCGTGGTCTTGATCCTAACCTATTCTACTTTTCTTACTCTCGTAACAAAAAGATTGATTTTAATTATAAAAAGTCACAGCCAGAAATTAAGTTAATTTATATTTTAGCTTAGGAACAATTTAATCTATTCAGTTACTATTATCACACCTCGACTCTAGAAATTTAGCTAGTCATGGTACTTGAAACAGACACACAGGAAATATAATTGGAAAGCAGTAAAACATTCATGATAAATAAATAACAGTAATTGAACATAAATAAATTGTACTTAAAATTAAATTAAATGCGATTAAAACCTGAACAATAATACTATTCCTCAAGCTCCCTCTTCCACAAGTCGGCAAGATTGGAACCTTCGGAATCGAAACTCGAAACGAAGTCTGAGGTTAAAAACAAATTCTAACTAAGATAGAAATTTCCTAATGTTGGAAATGGCTATTAAAGGGTAAAAGGGGAAATAAAAACAAGAACAGTAGGAAAAATGCAACTGGGAAACGGTTCGTAAATTTGACAGAGCTTCCGCAAGAAATTATGTAAAAAAAATCTCTGTCACTATTTCATTGAAATCTCTCCTATTTATAGAGGAGAAATTGACAGTTAAAAAATTAAGAACGTGGATTTTTTCACTTCTTTTGTGGAGAAAATCAGGACTGGGCGTTGGTGAGGTTGAGAGATTGTAGGAGTATCTGAAAACTCCTTTCTTTACGTTGCCCACGTCTCCACGTTCTTCATAACGTTGAATTAAGCGCGTGACGGTCGTAACGCCAAGGTGACGGGCGTAAGACGCTTAACAGCGTGTTACGTTCGTAAGTGATGTGTGACGAACATTCTGCATGTACTTAGCGCGTTACAGTCGTAACACTCCTATGACGACTGTCACAGCATCAAAATCTGCAGAACTTTGCAGATTTGTTCCTTTTCTTCTGATTTTCATGTTAACTTTCTTCATATGATCTTTTTTTTTACTAAATTGGCTTGAGACATGTTGTACCTGTGAAAAGACATAAAAACTCGAAACAATCGAGAGTTAAATGGATTAATACAGTACAAAAACGAATTAAAAACGTAACAATTATACGATATGATTTCTCGTTATCACTTACAACACAAGCAATTGTCACAACTTAATTGTTATGGTTTATAAATTTATTGTGGCTTCTCTAAATGTATAAATACTTCCCTCTTTTGAACATGTATCTCAATTCATTCGATAATTATACACCTCTTCCAAATTTTTCTTAATATTTCTCTGTCTCTAATGTGTGAAATAACTTTAAAGTCAAGATACCCAACATATATGAGTAGTTGGTATAATAAGGTACAATTGTATTACAATAAACAACAAACTTAAATGTATTTTTTTATTAATTATTTTTGTCTATAAATATGTCTTTTTTTGTTAGTTTACTTATTCTTCAAATATATTGTTTACTAATGATCTAAATTAATAAAAGAACACACATTTGAATATGTATAAGTAATTTTGATAAATTTAAATATGTTAAGGACACTGCAACACCTATTCAAAGAACGAAATTATTTAATGTTTTCTGTTTTATACATTGTTGAAAGAAATATATTTTTGCCTCCGAACCTATTAAGATGAATAGTAATTCATTTTACCTATTTAATAAGAATTGATAAGAATTTTTTTATAACATTTTGATTAATTAAGTCTTCTTAAATCAGTTCAATCAATAATTGTAGAAAAATGTCATATACAAAAACATGAGTTCAAATATGCGACATTCGAATTATTTTTTTTTTAGTAATAATCAAGTATTAAAAAAAATATATAAATGATCATATTTTGGAGAAAATTACACAAATATTCATTTTTGAGAATATACATCAATGGAGGTGTCATCTCACTTAACGCGTGCCCTCACTTTTTTGCCTTAGGCGCTATCTCACTTGGCGCATGCATTTTCTTTTAGCCATGTGAGATGCCGTATGCACTATAATATGGGAAAGAGGCGCCATCTGAGATGACTACTATATGCAATTGTGTTTTCTATAAATAAAACACCCATTTCTCCATCATTCTTCACACTTTCTAACATTTTCTTCTCATTTCTCTCTATTTTTTGTGTCATGACATCTGCCATGATTTTCACCAGAGATGGGTACATTATTTTCTCGGCCACCAAACCTCCAATGAAAATGAAATTTTGGCACATTCATTCCATATAGTGTCTGAAGAGAGAGTGATGTAATGGCTAGAGGGAGACATCGAAGTTGGGGAACAAATTAGAAGGATCTAGAGAAGAAGAACAACCACCTCACTTGCAACTGGAAGACCTCAATCTTGGTTGTAGGAAGTCAAAATAGACAGAGACGTAATGGTGATGATGCATGGCTCAGATGAAATTGTTTTGACGGTTGTAATTTCTTAGATGTTTTATAGTGTTGTTGATGTTATATTTACATATTGTATTTTATCGTAATAGTGGTGATGTGTTTTTATTTGTTGTTTGCATATGGTTTGTTGTAACAAATGCTCTTAATGAAAAAAGTTACATGTAGATCTTTAAAAAGTGCATATAGTTTGCATACAATTGTTATGTTGACGAGCTTGTAGCACGAGTGGGATAATTTTTTTGATTGTGTCCGACCTGAAGGCACAAACCACACTTTATTTCTAGCTTGTCAATGAAGTCTATTTCAGTTGTGATACGCTTGCTTTTGGGATGACCATTTTTATTCCTTCGCATTTGATCGTTATTCCATACTATTTCCCCTTCGCATGCAGGCTAATAGTCAGGTTTCGCTACCACTGGAAAGCCATTATTATATACGCTGAGCAACGTTTCGGACTTGTAAATGAGAGATAGAAGTAGTAATGCATATTAATGAGTATACGTACATGCCGCAATGACATGAGAGCAAAGTATACGAAAGGCTTAAAACTTTCCACAATCTCACAAACGAGATGGTAGATAACCCTATACTCTTGTCTTAGCAGATCCTCATTATGGTCGATTGTCTCTTTGATAATGAAGTTATGGTTATGTCGGTCGAACCTTATAACAAGATGGGTGTTGACTTTGGCACCTTCTTCCTTAATATATTTCATACAGCTTTCACTCCATAGTTGTCCCGATTGTAAGACCGTGTTCCATATTTCACCTCTTTTTGAAAACAACGAAGCCATCCTAAAATATGTTGATTTCACCAAAGTGGTTACTGGGAGGTTTCATATGCCTTTGAATACACCGTTCATTGATTAAATAAGACTTATTGTCATGTGGCCCCATTGTTGTCTATTGTCGTATGACCTTGTCCATTTCTCCACTAGAATATTATCAATCCACCTACCTGCATCCAGATTTGACAATATGATCTCATTGCGATTGTGTTTGAACAAAGGTTATGTTAATGCATACCCCACGTTCATAATTGTTTTCCTAAGAGCCCTGTCTTTGATCTCCCTCGTGAAATTTTGTATGATATGTCTAATGCAATAGACATGTGTAGGAGAAGGGTCATGCCAACCATTTACAGGATTACTGTATGCATTCTCAATAGATGCATGTCTATCGGAGATTGTTGTACCCCAAAATTTGCCCTCCCATATTCTTCAAAATTTGCCAAGTCATGCTTCAAAATTCCCCAAGGGTTGCACAGTGTAAGGGCCTCATAAACAGTCAAAATTAGGGTTTTGGTTCTGATCAAGAAAATGAAGTTTCCAAGGGTCCAATCAAGTCCCACATGCCTATAAACATGGTCAAACATCCTCTTACCAAGTTTCAAGACTTTCAGCACAAAATTGCACAGTCAAAAACCCTAATTGCACTACAGTCAACTGTAGGGGCAAAATGGTCATTTGACAGTCAAAAGTTCAAATTTTTGGTCAACATCTCATTTTGAAGCCACAAACATCATTTGATCAATGCTTGATCATGATTCTCAAAGCTTGGCTCAAAAATCATCAAGATGCAAAAGTTTCCATATTTGGACAGTTGAAAAAGTCAACTGTAAATTGACCAGGGCATAACTTTCACATGGATCATCAGAAAAATTCCATCCAAAGCTCATTTTGAAGAAAACGACATTTCCTACAACTCCTCTTCATACTTCAAGTCCAAGAAATGCTCTCACAAAAAGTTATCAATTTCAACATTATAGGTCATTTTCAAAAGTCAACAAAAAGGGACTTTAAGTCAAAGGCCATAACTTGATATTGGTAAATCAAAATGACATGGGACCAAAGGCATTGGTTAGAGGACTCAAAGACCTTTCCAAAATGTCCAAGAACATGAGCAAAGCTTAAAAATTGAGCAAGTTATGCCTTGTGGAAGTTGGGAAATTTTTGGATATTTTGAAAAGTCAACATTGATTCAAATGACCTAAAATTGCTAATGGGCCTCTTTTTCTTCCACAATTCATTATCCAAAGCATGTGCACGACCATTTGGCCCAAAGGGAAGTTTTTATCATTTTTTATTTATTTATTTGGATTTTTAATCATTAATAATTCATTTAATTAATTAAAATACATGAAAAATGTTAAACCTAATGTTTCAAATCTTTTTGTGCATAAAACATCTCAATATTTCGTGCAAATCAGATTAGGGAAGAATTGAAGGTGATTGGATATGATTGAGAGCAAATGTGCATGAAAAGATTGGAAAATATTTTGCCATAAAAATCAAATATCCATACATCAATTCTTTGATTCCTTGGACAAGAAACTTAACCTAAATCATTCACCTATACATACATAAGCAAACCCTCGTGCCCATTACCTGGAAGCTGCGCCACATACCAAGAAAGAAACTTGATGAATGAAGATGCAATATGCAAATGATTTCAAGGAAATTTAGAAGATTTAAATTTGTTCAAACCAAAAAGAACACACGTCATATTAAATAGAACCAAGTTTGAATACATCATGCCTCCTCGGGCTTACAAAGAAGGAAACAAAATACAGCAAAAATTCCTAAGACAAAAAGACTGAACACATCCTTTTTGGAGCAATGTAGGTATTCAAATTCTTCTCTTCATGAAGCAGTTTGGTGAGCTCCAGAACCTTCTTTTCACTGGCGTAGTACTGGGTTTCAAAGGTGTCTCGCTCTTCCTTCAACTGAATCCAGGCTTTCTGCAGGTCTTCGAGAGAGGTAGGCATGTCAGGATGAAGAACGGTGTAGGGGACGTCACCTTCAATGACAGGCTCAATGATGACAGGAAGGATGGAAGGGTAAGGCATTAAGAGACTTTGGGCACAAGCCCGTACCCACTTAAGGTAAGGCTCGAGAGGGATAGAGTTTTTATGTCCCAAAGTCCTACTGTCCACTTTTTTCACCATTCCCCAAGCACGTGTAAACCTCCGGCGGTAACCTTGGTCTTCTTTGTCGTAGTCGAAAACCAGACCTTGGACGAGCATCTCATAAGGGTCGTCTCTTCGGGCATACCCAAATTTCTGAAGAGCTAAACATAGGTTGTAGGTGATACCTCCCCTAATACCAAGCAAATGTACATTAGGGAACTCCCCACAGCGGTCAATGATAGAGATATCTTCCAAAGATCTTGAGCACCAACGGATATCAGAGTGAGTGAGAGACATCATTCTTTGAGACCAGGTCAATCTTTGCTCGTTCTTCAGTGTTGACTGAGGCAGGTGCAAAGTGAACCACTTAGCGAGTAGGGGTACACAACACAAAAGGGTACCTCTTTTCTTCATGGTACGAGTATGAAGGCAATGCAAGATGTCTCCTATCAAGGTGGGTATATGATTGCGAGAGAGAAAAACTTTGATGGCATTAACGTCTATGAATTGGTCCGAATTAGGAAACAGAACCAAACCATAAATGAGGAGAGCTAGCACGTCTTCGAAAGCTTGGAAATCCATGTCATCCCAGAATGAACGAGCTTTTTCCAACATAAACTTAGATAAAAATCCTTTAACCCCACTTCTTGTCTCCCAATTGGCTGTGACGTCGGCCCTCTTCACATGTAAAGCTTCGACGATGAATTCAGGTTTTGGAATCCCTTCTAGACCGGTGAATGATATTTGATTAAGCACGGGCACCCTTAAGAGTAGAGAGAACTCTTCCAATGTTGGTACCAACTGGTAGTCTGGAAAAGTGAAACAATGATGTACGGGATCAAAGAATTGGAATAGTACACACATCATCTCTTCTTGGAAGTTGGATATAGCCAAACTGAGGAGTCGACCATACTTCTTGGTAAAAGGAGAATCCCTGGGCACTCTTGAGGCTAGCTCTTGAAGTTGAGGATGTGCTTTTACAAAGCTGATTCAGATGGTGTTTCTTTGGAGAGAATTCATATCCTACAAAACAAAAACAAAGATAAATTTCTAAATCCTTGAAATGGTTAGTGAGCATGCATATGATGTTGATGATGTTTATGATGTTTATGTACAAGTAAATATATACACACACAACAAACAGATCCCTATGTTTCAGGCTTGCATGAGTTTGTAGGTAAGTACCCTCTTGAAGTTTTAGTTGGCTCAACCTGTCATAGAAATAAAGATCGGGTTCTAAAGGATCTCAATATCACAGACCTTTCTCTTAGGCATTGTCTCAACACAACAATCTATTCTTGCGTCCGAGATATCTCAAAAGTCTAGCCTCAATGAGTGTAGTATCGAGTGTCAACCAATTTTCAGCTTTACACCGAAATCGGACACCTCACTACATCCTAATGGCCAAGTTTGTTCAATTATGGTTCTAAGGTCAATTAGTGCTTCACGACGCCACTCAACGACCCCATATTCTCCTCGATTCACCACGGGGGATACCGGTACCCACAAATGTGTCAGACCAACATAGCTATTGCTTCAACCGTATTGGTCTATACCGTACAGTCCCCTCACAGTTTATTGCTACTTACCTAAAAGGTAATTCCCAGATCCGGGTTAGGATCAAAGCAAGCCCAATGCAAAGAACTGAATATAAAGCACCCAAATAAAATAATGAAAGTGAGTAAAGGTGATCTAACCCAAAGGTAACCCCATTTTTTATTTTTCCCCAGCAGAGTCGCCAGTTTTGTGATACGGTGGGAGAACTGACTTGATGTTTTGCGTTTTGATCGCACTTGTGCGGTTAACAAGAGCCGCCACTGACTTTTCTTTTATCCAAAAGGAAAGGTAAAAAAGCACAGGAAAGACCTTTCGAGATTTTCTCGGGTTCGGGGGGGTAGATTATGAAAAGGGAAGGTATTAGAACCCTTTTCATCCATGGTTTTCCATTGGCTCTTAGTTACTCGTTTAGATCACTTGCTTTCATTTGATAGTGTGCTTGTGATGTGGGCTTTGAAAGTATTTTGAAAAATCTCTTTGTAATGGTTCTCGTCTCTATAAGAACGTATACAAAGTTTTGTTTTCGAAAAATGGTTCAAAGATGTGTTTGTGAATCGTGTTTCGAAAAGTGTTTTGAAAAGATGTTTTGCAATGGTTCTCGTCTCTATAAGAACGTATACAAAACGTTTTTGTCTTTTTGAAAATGTTTTGAAATGAAATTGTAGGTGTGAAAAGTTTTTATTGTGAGCAGGCGAGTAACTAAGAGCGAATCTATCTACTCGAAAGGTCTTAAGTTTTTCTTTTCTTCCTCCTTTTAATGGTGTTATCTTACCATTGATTTGGTAAGAAGCCCCATCGTTGGATGTGAAGGGACAGGCGCGGGTCAATTTTATAATCATTAAAGGCAACTTGTGAGACGCTTTAGCAATTTTTGTAAGGGATGAGATCGTTTTAATCGAAGGCAACATCGAGGGTCATCGAGGGACTACGATCTTTTTTATCGAAGGGTCATTGCTAGAGCGTCCCATATTCGAGGGACATGATTGTATTTCCGAAGCAACGAGCAAAGTTACCCTAGAGGTGCGCGTATGAAAAAAGTGTGTTGGTTTCAAGTTAATTTATTCTTTGATTAGGTCATCTAGCGATTGATTTTTGAATCTTGCCATACACGCCTAGTTACTATACAGTATATGGAAAACAGTAAATTGCGGGAATTGAAATTCTACGCTATTACAAAACATTCGGGAATGGGGGTACAATTTTTCAAATGGGGATGAATCAAATGAGATAGGAATGTCCAAATAACAAGCAATACAACCAAATCGAATTTTTTGCGATTTAATTAAAGCTATGATAATCCATGAAATAAAATCAACAAAGTATGAAATAAAATGTTAAGTATTTACATGAAAAGATAAAGATAAAACCTATTCTAAAAAATTGATTAAATTAAAATCTTTATTTTTTTGTGTTTTATTAATTATGTAAATTTAAAGAAAGAAATAAACTAAATTATTATTTTTGATGTTTTATTAAGAAAATTAAATCTAAAATAAAAATTCATTAAGAAAAGAAAATGACAAGAATTATTTACAAAAACCTAATTCAAATTAATATAAAAAATATTTTATGTTTTATTAATAATTTGCATAAACAAAAAAAATAAATAGAAAACAAATTAAAAATGCAATGGGCTTAAGATGATTTAGATGTGAGGCCCAAAGAAAAAAAATTTGTTATTGTTGTAATAAAGAAACAGGCATAGGGGGGTACAGCCAGCAAAGCACGAATGGGCTTATGGGTTAACAAAAAAACAAGCCCAGATTCTTAAATCTGTTTAGTTGATTGATTAAGGGTTCAAAACCAAAATTAGGGTTCTTGGAACCCTTCGTTCACAGCACTGCCACTTCATCTCTTTCGCTCATCCCTTCCATTTATCTCTGTATCATCCTTCTGAAACCTCTAAATTTCTCACTAAAACGTCCTTATTTCCTTAGGCGAACGAAATCACCCTCTCCATCTTTATCTCACCATGCTTCGCGTTTTTGAAAACCCTAAGTTTTGAAATTAGATTTATGCCTAAAATGTCTGAATCTGGTTTATCTGATCCTCCCCCCAACTCTCTGTTGCCGGAATGCCACTAATCCCGTCCTTCTAATCAAGCTCTAATGGTTTCTTTGAAAAAAAGGGTGAGATTTTGTTTCTTTCAACTCTTACAAATTTCGTTGATTATTTTGATCTTTGTATATTCCTTTAGCTAAGAAATTTCTCTTTGCATGAAAAAAAACATGATTATGGAAGGTTTGGAAAGAGAGGGAAACCATACCTGTTGAAGTTCTTTCTGTGAAATGAAAAGGGGACGGCGAGATTGAGGACGACGCTCCTTGGTGGCCGGAGCTGCACAAGGGGGAGGGGATGATGATGAAGGCCTTGGTGCTTATGACTCTTTGGTAACTCTTCTATTTTCCCTTGATGATATTGGTTATCTTCTGGATTTTGAGGCTTTGTGATTTGTTACTGTTTTGGTTGGTTTGAGACTTTGACAGGTTTTTGCTTTTTTTGATAGTTCTGATTTCTCAGTTTGAGATTTGTGTTTTGTTGGCTTTGTTACAGTTTTGGTTTGAGGATGGCTACTGATTGTTTGTTCACAGGTTTGGTTACAGGTTTTGGTTACATGTTTTTTTGGATATGTTGATGGTTTACTAGTTTTTGGAGTTTTGGTCTTGTTGACAGTTTGGGAATTGGATGTTGTTTTTGTGAGGGTTACTGTTTTATCAGTTTCAGACTTGTGTATATTTGGTTTGACAGGTTTTTGATCTTGCTACAGGTTTGTGACTTGTTGATTACTGTGTTTTGAGGTTTTTAGACTTTGACAGTTTTTTTTGCATTTGATGAAGATTGCTGGTTTTTTAGAGTTTGTGGCTTTTTTGAGGTTTTGACAGTTTTGGTTTGATGATGGTTCTGGTGTCTCAGTTTGAGACTTGTTCTAGATTTTTGGGATGTTTTTTTGGTTCAGGTTTGAGGTTTTGGTTATAGTATTTGAGATTTTTTGTTGGAGTTTTTGACAGGGTTTATGAGCTTGGCTTGGTTCAGGTTTTGGAGGTTTGAGATTTGTTGCAAGCTTAGAGTTTTTGACAGGGTTTATGAGCTTGGCTTGGTTCAGGTTTTGGAGGTTTTGGTTATAGTATTTGAGATTTTTTGCTTGGAGTTTTTTCGACTTGTCAACTGTTTTTTGATATTTGGCTTTTGGGAGTTTTTGATTTTGTACCGATGGTTTTTGGCAGTTTTAGACTTCTGTGTATCTTTTTTCTATTGCTCCCTCCATCTGTTATATGGACCTGCTTTTGTTATATCCCTATTCCAATGGTGGGGAATCAAAGAATTTGAATATTTTACTATATTGTTCTTTTGGCTTTTTGATTGCAGTTTTTGTTTTTTAGCACATTCTGTACAACTTGTGACAGGCAGGGCAGCAAAGTTGTGCATCCCAATAACCTAGGTGACTTCTTTCCTCTCTTCTCTCTCAATGACACTAAGTCAATTGCTCTTTTGCCTTTTTTTTTTCAATTCTGAAAAGTTTGCAATGGAAAATGATGATTTTATACTTCTTGAACAAGTTTCTTTGTTTGACTTAGCATCTTATGTTTCCATACTTCTGCCTTTTGTTGATGATGTCTACTGCTATATTGCTGCCTTGTTTTTGTTGATGCTGTTTGCCTTTTGTTTAGACAAAGCTGTTTATTTTGCTTTTGGGGATGATGTTTGTTGTTTACCATATTGCAGTTTGTTTGGTTCTGTTTGCAATATTTGTTTGGGCAATTTTGTTTGATTTCGCTGTTGTTTGCTTCAGTTTGCGCATTTGTTTGTTTGGACAACTTGGCTTGCCTTTGGACAATTTTGTAGCATTTCTTGGACAGTTTTGTAACATTTGCTTGTTTGGACAGCTTTGTAGCATTTCTTTTCCTCTTTCTTTTTGTTAACCAAGAAGAATAATCTTCTTGTGATTTGCAAATAGAGGAAATAAATTGTGATGAATTAAAATGGCCTTCTGATTCCACTTTGCAAACTTTAATGATGAATAGCATTTAAAATCTCTATTTATGCCCAAATGATTTTGTACTAATCACATTTTCTTTCTTTTATTTTCATGTGAGCAAAATGGAGATGACAAAGCAAGGAAGGCAAGAACTTTAGGGCAAGCAAGGAAGTCTTGGAGATAAAAAGAATTAGATACGACTTCAATCCTCAGACAAACTTAGGCATAGATTAGTTCTCCTAGGCCAAAAATTTATTTAGATCTCTTTTGTAATTTAGAGAGAAACATTCTTGTATTGTAATCACTGATTGTATCAATTCATTTTCAAATACGATACGTTGTAAAACCTAAAGTATTTAAAAGAATAAATTGTTTTGTAACAATATATGAAATTGGAGAAAATCATATGAAATGTTCTGGCGTTACTTGAAATCCTTGATCAACAATAACTTGTAATTTTCTCTTCGCATCCTAATTGATTTTTTTTAAAATTCCCAATCAAGATATTTGAAACAAAAGCTCCAGTCTTGGTAACTTAAATCCCAATAATTCTATAATCTTGCAACTGCATTCCAAACAAACACGCACTGTATATTCCATTTCCTAACCAAGCAAATGTTTTAAAAGACGCAAATCATCTGGTTAACCTGGATCAAACAATCATGAGTGTCCTACATGACAATCTTAACCTCTTGTCCCAAACAAACCATGCTCTGAGAACACACATTGTCTTTTCAGTAAACTTGAGAAAGCATGAAGACCTGTGAAACCCAATTGAATTTATGAGAACTCAATTTCTTCTGAGGATTGCAAAAAAAAAACCCTAATTTCTGGTTTACTGCCACAGAAGAGGATCTGTCTGATCGATTCCTGAGCCAACTTGAATATCTGAGAAACCCTAGGGTTGTGTCTTCTATGAAAAATGGGAGGGCAAATTTTGGGGTACAACAATAACATATTGTGTTGCAGAGGACATTGTGTTTGCTTGCGTGTTTGAATGTTTGAGTATGTGAGAATTTGTGTGAGTGGTGATAACATAAGGTGCATGCAGAAGAATAAAAAACATGCAGATGAGGCGAACAAGACAAATTTGATCTACCAATGAGACGCCAATTGGGATGGAGAATCCTCATATAGTTGGCCTAAGGCGCCAACTAGGATGGTGCATCCCTTATAGGCATGTTACGTAGCATGCATTCCTGCCACCTACATTACGCCTGACACCTACATCTGCACATATGCTGCCACCCTACGCCTGACCCACGTCACTTTGAATGGCGCATGCACTTTAAAGTGCATGAAGGCGCCAACCCACTTGGCGCATTGGTCACACATGTTCTGCATGCATAGAACCCCTAACCACCTCATTAACTCATCTCTATATGAATTCCTCTATAAATGTGGCACCTCAGACACTTGTTTTGCATCACGAATCCTCACTCTCTCTGATACAAACTCTTTCACTATCTTATACAGTTTCAAATATGGTTCTTCTCACAATGGACTATTTTCACAGAGGAACAAGACAAAACATTGTCGCGTTTGTAAGTTTTTATCATTTGATATATTCTTTTATCGTATATATAAATTATATATAAGCTCTTACACTGTTTACATTTTGAATTTATGATACTAAAAGATTTAGATGCCGCTCACACAACTACACCGCTCCGGACCCGTTTATCGTCCCATATCTAGAATATGTCGGTTTTGGAAATGTTATAAAAATCTCTAACTGCGCGATTGACCCCCTATTAATGGTAAGACGATCAATGGATCAGTTCAACAACTCAATTCTCTATGCGAGGAATTGTTGGGCAAAGATATGGTAAAAGCAACTGGTGCTAGGGGCCAAGGTATATTACTAATCGTACTTAAAAAGCATTATGAGCTCTTGAGTTGAATGAAAATTCGACCGACGAGGAAAAAATAATTAAAGCTAGAAATTATATTATGATACTATTTGGAAGTCTATTATTTCCCGAAAGTACCGGGAATAGTGTAAATTTTATGTATTTAAGTTTGCTTAGGAACCTTGATAAAACAAGAAAGTATAGTTGGGGTTCCGCTATTTTAGCCTAACTATACAGTTCATTATGTAAAAATGCAACAAACGACAAATATACTTTTTTTGGTTGTGCTTTCTTGCTCTAAGCATGGGATTTGTGGAGAATGGATTCCCTAAATCTCGTCAACAACAATGCATTTATTTTCCCCTACGCAACAAAGTAAGTCAGTAGCTTAAATAATTTATTATTCATCCTTTCGCCAAATAGATGTATAAAATTATTTATTTATTTTCATTCTTTTAGATACTGTGTAAGGGATATGGATTACAGTAAGAATCCAAGATTCAATGTCGCTCTATACCGTAATCTTTTGGACCACGTTGGCCCAAATGATATGCGTGGTACATCTAAACTTTTCTACTTTTAAATTATTTATTTTTAACATTTTTATTATTCTAATTAATTTTTATCCACAGTTTATCTAGAGACCATATTAGAGTTTGGACCATGAACCCAACCCCGATGATACAACAATTTGGTCTGCAAAGACTGCAATCATACGGTTCAACATTGTGGAGATGCACCACAGCGACCGTGTTAAGATGCAGTTCGAAATACATCAAGAAATACCATGCGATCCAACTTCTTTGTCACCTTGACATCTTAAAAGGGTCGATGCTCAATGGGGTGTTAATAATTTGAAAGATTTTGCTTCGGAATGGTGTAAGATGTGACGTAGGTGTCACCAATATGTCTTACAATTTCCTATTTTCCACAATTAGATTAATATGCGACACATATCAGTATATTGATTGATACAGATCGGTCACTAACCCTGAAATGCACGTGTCTCACCCGAGGTATTTGATTGACCCACGCACACAATGGGCACAATGATACACCACAGAATAATAACCCTAACAACAAACCCAACACACGCCAACCTCCCACCAAAAACAACGACGATACAGATCCACCAGCACCCAACCCTAAACCCAAGACCAATACCAATACACACGCATGCCCCACACACAATCACAATATCAAGAACAATACATTGACCTCAGATGTGGGCCCCTCGTCGTCTCATCTTAGCCCAAACATTGGTGAACCTGAAGAATATTCACCGACCAACCCAACTTACCATCATCCATCCTATCACCATAACACACAACAATCACAGTACCAAACCCCACAAGATCCATTTCCTTTTTACCCTTTTATCCAGACGACCAGTGCTATAGACCCCCATGGAACCTCACCCTCAACCAATACGATCAAACTTTGAGGGCATGGGTAACCGACTGTTTGAAAGTGGATCTTCCAAATATGATGATCTGACGGCTTTCATGAATCCTGAACGCATTGACTTCGCAGGGCCCTCGACCCAACCGCAATAGAAAATACGTCGAAACGCACCACGAGTTAGGCGAGGACGCGGGTGCGGAACTACGGATCATTATCGAAACCCTGAAGACAACTAAATAATGTGTAATTTTTATTCTCATTATGTAATCGTTTGATTATTATTGAAAATCAACTTTCATTTGCAATGACATTGCCTTTTAATTTCTTAACAAAAAAAATATATAAAAAAAAAATATTTTGTACATAAGTGTCATCTGAGATAGCTTAGAACAAATAACATACACCTAGGTGTCATCTCACTTGACGTCTCTTTAAAATATATATATATATATATATATATATACCATCTGATATAATTTTTTTTCACGGCATAATTATTTATGATTTTTTTAAAACATAGTTATTTGTATTTTTCTTTTTGCGACATTCTATTCATTTTGAAATTCTAACCTCTTGACCAAAAAAATTGATAATATTTCTAATAAACTAAGTTAGGCTAGATTTAAATAAGTTAGGACCCTATCCTATTCCTCCATTCCCACCCCTACCAGCAAGTCTTCAAATAGGCTTCAATTGGTTCTTATTTCCCATTGATACCAATTACTCCATGTTGATCAAGAATTGCCCAACAAAAAGGAAGGACCCTAACATATTTACAATATATTTTAATCTATTGTCAAGAATTTCTGAAAATTTTTCCACTTAAACGGTCCTTACCCAAAGTAAACACGGACACTCCAAATTAGACTTTAATAATACTGACACAACCACACCGATAATAATTAAAAAATTAATTAATTAAACATAATCATAAATATTGATAAAGATACCCGATTCATACTGAGACACAAACACATCTTCTAAAAATGTCGGTGCTACATAAATCTTTATAGTTCAGCAAAAATAAACTATAACCATTCACATAAGGTTCTACCAAAAACATAATAAAAAAACCACAAACATACATGATTACATGTACAGTATTTGAAATTAACTTGTTGACTTAACTCAAATCTAAATTACTGTAAAAAAAAATCAACACCCTTGTAGTATTCCATCTCTAGCAGAAAGCAATGATGCAGTACTATGCATTTCTGTTGTTGAATTAAAAGGATGATCATCTTCAATTTTGAACCTTCCCATCCTAGAATAATCATCCTCTCCTAACTCCAAAAGTGATTCTGACTCTCCATTCAAGTTCCATTCCATGTTTTCTTTAGAACTTGATTCAGATTTCTGAATCAGTTGATTGTTGCCAACTTCATCATCCTCTTGGTATATCATGGTTTTCTTCACACTATTCAAAGTTGAGAAAGAGGACTTATTATTTTCCTGTTGTTCTTGGTTGTTTGAGTCTGAGTTACATCTACCAAGTGTTGTTGGCAATGATTTCTCGCGTAGAATCGCTTGTGCTGCTGGAGTTGATTTTTGATTGAAACTTCCAAAACCTTGAATACCTCTTGATAGTTTTCTAGCATAGTTTCTTTCTTCCTTGAGAAGATTTCCTTCTTGTAACAGTTTCATTACTCTCGCTGATTTCTTTCTCACTGTTAGGCCCCAATTGAACCTGCAAATTCGTATTTCATAACATAAAGAATTTCTTACATAAACACCAGAGACGACACTGATACTCTCAGGTTACACAAATAATAATTTTAAAAAATAAATAAATTCAACATGATCACAATTCTAAATAATAATTTTAAAAAATAAATAAATTCAACGTGATCACAATTCTTTATGGTAATCACAAGTATCAGTGTCTCTGTATCAGAGAGACACTGACACGTGTGTTATAAAACAAGAAAGAAAAACACATACCCATTATCATCAATAAATTGAAAACCATTTAGCTGGTCAATAACATCTTTATCACTCTGAAACTCCTCAGCTACACTTTCTGGTCCATGAGTCAACAAGTGCTCAAGCACAATCAAAGAATTGTAAGAAGCCCTCCAATTCTTCTTTTCATATTTAACCAACCTGTTTCAGAATCACACAATTTTTCCATACATCATCATAATCACAATTGAGAACACAAAAAAAACAAGAAAAGAAAAATACCTTGTGTGTAGAATCTCTATAATCCTGGAATAATCATCAAGATCAAAAGCAGCTTTTGAAATTGTTCTTAAGGTCACAGTAGTTGGTGCCCATGGATTTCCATTAGTTGCCTCTTCTACCATTAGTTGTGCAGGGGTGACATCTGTTAGAGCTAATCTAGCGGTTTTGATTTTCTCTTTGAGGAAAAAAGAGGCTTGTTTCTTGAATTCAAAGAAAGAGGTACTCATTTTTTTGTTGTTGTTTTTGTTCCAAGACTGTGAACGTAGAAAAAAGAGAGAGAGAGAGAAGGAGAATATGAAAATTGGATTTGGGTTTATAGGTTGAATTAATAACATAAAGTGAGGTCAGAAATTTCAACTAATCCATTAATTAATGTGATTAAGATTAAGATTTAGATCGTAATTACTATAAAGGTAACAACCCTTTGAAAAGTACGGTTATTGAATATAGGAATGACATATGTGATGTTTTCTAGTGTTTAAAATTGTGAAGTTGTAACTGATGACTGTGGGTGGTTCAGTTTTGAATTTTGAATTGTATTTAAATGTCGGCATAGACAATTAATGGGGTGTGTGTGTGAGGTGAGCCAAACTATGATCTTGAATCATGTGTCCATATCACCCGCTTCTTGTTTACTCCGTATCATGTATCTGTATACTTGATGTATCTGTCTATAGTAATGTTTTAAAATATAATATAACCTAAAAACAATAATTTGATGAAAAAATCGGATATTTAATTTTTTTATTTATGATATTTGTAAATTAATAAGAAGATATAAGTTAATACTCTAATTATATATATATATATATATATATATATATATATATATATATATATATATATATATATATATATATATATATATATATATATATATATATATATATATATATATATATATATATATATATATATATATTATATATATATATATTATAAAATATACAATATTAGGATATAGTAAATTAAAGAAAGAGTGAATATTTATTTTGATTTCACACAAAAAAAATCTAAATTAATTTCTGTAAAAAAAATTAATTTAATCTTTTATAAAATTTATTCGAGTCATATAAGTTTACCTGTTAATATTTTTCTCAAATCGCCGAAAATTATTGCTAAGAATCAGACCCATGGAGTTTTAAGACAAATTATATTCCTTTATCACTAGTATATTGGTGAGAAATAATTCTAATGATTTATATTAATATTAAACAAATATGAATTTAATATATCTTTTCACTATATCAATGTGTGTTTTGCAAATTTTATATTTGGTATTCGAATATCACATATTAGTAGTCGAATATTACATTGCTTTTAGTTTTTAAAATATATTTTTAATGGCAAGACTTCATATATGATCGATCATGCATGCTAATGTAAGATGATTATTTTTATGAATTGGGAGATGAAATTATGAGCAATTTAAAGTAATATAGTATAAATTGCAAAAAGTACCTTAGTTATGTTCACTTGTCGCAAATTTTCACTTGAATTTCTATGATCAACCTTCTTGATCAATATCATCATTGATGTGCATGACACTTTTGATCATTTTCTTCTTTTATAATCTTTGTCTTCATTAAAATAGCTTGTCATCATCAAAAGGGGAAGATTGTGAACAATATATCTTATATCTAGTTCGGTTTTTATGAAGACAAAGATTATCAAAGAAGAAAAGAATCAAAAGTGCCATGCACATCAATCATGAAGTTGATCAAGAAGGTTAAACATAGAAATTCAACTGAAGATTTAAGACAACTGAACATAACTATGGTGGTCATTTCAATTTATACTATACTACTTTAAATTATTCATTATTCATCTTTCTCTTTATCAACAACAACAACAAAATCATCTTGCATCAACATGTATGATCATACATGAAGCCTTGCCATTAAAAATACATTTGAAAGGCTGTAAACTACCGATATGTGGTATTTGAATACCAAATATAAAATTTGCAGCAGATACATTGACCTAGTGCAAAAGATACATTAAATTCATACTTGTTTAATATTAATTAATATAAAGAGTTAAGAGCTATTTTGCCCATCATATAGGCAAATTTTGAAAAAAAAACCTATAAAAAAGTTTCAAAAATCCCCCTATCATATGAAGATTCACCCGTTTTGCCCCCTCAAGAAGTTTACCCATCAATAATCTATTAAATTTTATGTAATTTGCCCCATGTTTTTAAGGATTTATACACATTTTACCTCTTGCCAAATTGGCGATTTTTTTTAAAAAAACCTTGTCAAATTGGCAATTTGTAATGGACCACACATTACTGTGCAATGTCTTGTAACTCCACAACAAATTGAGGAGATAAATTTTTTGAAGCAGAATAATCCATATGCCAACACCTATAATCTTGGGTGGAAGAATCATCCCAATTTCTCCTTGAGAGAAAATTAGCAACAAGCTCCACAGAAGGCAGAATGGGAGATGGTTATTAAAAAGATGGCTGCCCACACTTCTCAATTTCAAGAAGAGACAAAGAACAATCACCGGAATACCACAGTTGCAATAAAAAATTTGGAAGTTCAAATGGCACAGATTGCACACCAATTATTTGTGCAAGCAAAAGGCAATCAGAAAATTCATGAGAATGTTAATGTTGTCACAACAAGAAGTCAAGAGGGGTCAGAAGGTGAAAAAGTGAAGAAATATGATGATCATATCATAGAGGTAGAGCTGGAACTGCGAGAAAATAAGAAAAAGCAGGAAGAAGTGGTATTTTCTGTGAAACCAACTGAAGAGAAGAGTGTAAAGGAAACTAAACTAGTGATTAAGTTGTCGTATTCATATTTGGTAGCAAAGAAAGACACGAAAGAAAAACATTTCGAGAAATTTATCAAAAAGCTAGAGATCCACATACTTTTCTTTGAAGCACTCGAGAAAATGAAATTGTATCAGAAATTCATGAAGGAGATACTCTCAGAAAAGAGACCAACAGAAGATGAACATGCACCTGTTGATGAGAAATTATGTGCAATCACGTCCGAGAGAAAATTCCTATAAAGCAGAAGGATTCAAGGTCAGTTGCAATACCGTGCACAATAAAAGACAGAAAATTCAAGAGGGTTCTAATTGATTTTGGTTCTAGTGCAAGCTTAATTCCATTATCTATCTTCAGAAAGCTTGGTATTGAAAAGATAAGCGGGAGTGAGACAATTTGTTGATCATACCATCAAGCATTCATACGGGATAACAGAAGATGTATTGGTGGAAATTGAAAATTTTGTCTTTCCCGTTGATTTCCAGATCATGGATATCCCTGAAGATGAAGAGACTCTTATCATTCTTGGTCGACCATTTTTACTGACTAGTCGGAGCAATTTTGATATCGAGACAGGTAATCTGACATTAAAATCATTTGATGAGGAGATAACCTTGAAAGTGTTGGAGATCAAGAAGCAGTGTGCAGGTGGAAAGAAACAATCTTTAGTTTGAATGATCAAATTAGAAAGAGAAAGAAAATTTTCAAAATCACTCCCAGAAGAAGTCTCAGGCATAATCTCTTAGGTGGCATCAATAAAAATTCCCAATTTCAGTCAAGAAGTCAAAAAGAAAAAGAAGAAATAACACTGAGGTGAGAAGATAGAAGTTAGAAGTGACATGAAGCACAAAGTGGGTCGTAATTTTGATCTGAATGAGTTCTGGGTTGCGGAAAGGACAAGCAACAAGGTGTGGAAGAGGAAGTACCCCCATAATAAGGGGATGAGTCATCGAGCCATGCAATGTTAAATGAAGCGCTTCGTGGGAGGCAACCCACACTTTTAATAACTTAGATTTTCTTTTTGTGTTTGTTACGTTTTATCTGCAGGTAATAAAAAGGGAGCCTTACTGGTGAAAGCTACGAGGCAGCAGCTGGTGTTGTATTACCCTCTGTGAGTCACCTTCCTCGAGCTTCTTCTGAAACATTGGGGTCAATGTTTAGTTCAAGTTTGGGGGGTGGGGATTTACTGCTTTTCTTTTCGAGTTATTTGTTGGTTCTATGACAATTGTTGTGTGAATCCACGAGTTGAAGTCCTTCCCAAATTTTGACCGAAATTTTTGTTTTGTTTTCCTCAAGAGCTTGTATTTCATAGAGACCGGGAATAGTATATAGAGACAAAGGGATAATTTTTTGAGGGTAGGAAGTTTAGAATAATGTGTCAGTGATACGAGTCTAACGTGTATATTTGAACCATAATGCTTGAATCCTGAGAAGTACTCCTTGAGTACTTTATCAATACAGTCTGGTATAATCTAGATTCACATGTATGTATGATTGGTTACGAAATAAATAAAGATGACACCAAATGATGTAAAGGCGGTAAAAGGAAACTGACTCGCTAAGTTGGGTAGACCTCACCCGGTTATTCATCCCAAAGGGGGTTGATCCCCAAACGTCATCCAAAAGGACAATACATAAACTGAAAAAAAATTTCATTTGAAATTAAAAAGGAGCAAAAACTTCTTATTTGGTGCCTGAGCAAAAAAATTCTTGACTAGTCTTGTACGTGTGATGATCATTAAAAATTCTCATTGCCTTAATTTGACTGTTCGAATGAAAAAGGAGGAAAATCAGAAAAAGACTTAAGTACAAAGCATAGTTATAGAGGTATCTGAAGAGGAAGCTCGAGATTTAAAGGTTCTTACACAAACTCCTCGCGTCATATGAACATTGGATAAACTGCTTTTGATCAATTTGAATGGATGTCTCACGTATGAGTATCGGGTTGCTGTGATTTTCATGAGTTCTTGTAATGGTCGCTTGAGGTCAAGCAACAGTTTAAGTTTGGCGGAGTTTGGTCAGTGGTATTTATATAATTATTTATCGTTAATTGCGGTTATATTTTATTGTCGAGTGTTTTATTTCATTTTACTACATTTGGTTTCGTGTTTTAGTGTTTTCGGGGTTAGAGGAATAAAATAGGAAAATTTCATGGTTTTAGTGTTTTAATGATTTTATCAATTCCATGGTTTTTATTATTCAATTTAGTCGTGCAATATTTGAAATTCTGGTGTATGCCAGAATTCAGATGTTATACTCAATGTCTAGACATCTGATATGACATAATAAATACACTGCAAGGTAGATACCCAATTTTTCGTGATTCAGTACTGAAGAGAAACAGAAGCACAGTTTAACCAAGCTGTGCCAGATATACTTTGAAGGTGCAGAGGATAGAACAACGATGTACCTAGTTCTGTTCATCTGTTGCACATGATCAGCAGAGAGCGAACAACCTTCACAGTTCTGTTTCTTCTGCACAGATATCAGCATGATGTCTTAACATGTTCTGAGACATCATCTGTTACAACATTACAGTTTTACCTTGATATATAACAGACAGAATTATAAAGTGTTGAAGGTAAAAACACAAATCAGTTGTTGACCCAGTTCGGTGAAACACACCTACTCTGGGGGCATACCAAGCCAGGAAGAAGATCCACTATCAGCAATATTAATTCAGGACTAAACTTCACAAGTTCCCATCCTTCACTTAATCATCTACCCAGTGCAACCTATACCTAGGAACTCCTAGATAGAAACCTACCAGTTTCCATTCCTATTGCCGCAGCAACAGAAGTCTTACTCCTACTCAAGAAGTAGAGCCCTCCCACTTGATTTCCTACATTACAATGAATATGAAGTAATGCAGAAAGACTTAGACTTGCTTCATAGCTTCGTCCAAGAACACTCAAACCCTTACCTACAGGTATCGAGTTACACACATGGTAACCTTGCCACAGACCGACAGGTTTACCTAACAAAACACCCCCAATGTTACATTATGTGAGGCTTGCAAAACCTAGGTTACAATCTGCTATTTATAACCTATTACCCAACTGGATTTGGGCCTTCAAAAATCTCAGCAAGCTTTTCTCCTTGCTGTTACAACTCAGCAGCAAACTTCTGCTATAATCAAGGTCTTCAATCTTCTAGTTCCTAAAATATCTCCATATTTAGAAACAGTATTTTCTTCAAATATTCTGATTGATTCTTGATTGATCTTCAGATTCTCCATAAGAAACGCCACATATATTCTCAGAGTATTTAAGTACCAGAACTGTAACTGAATTATCAATTCTGTTGACGTGATGTCAAGTCAGATGTCATGACATTACATCTAACATGTTGAACTTCTTCAACACAACAAATAACCTCTTTCATAATTTAGATCACTTAAAATAGTTAGGTTACAAGTCACAGCTGTTACAAACATTCAACATATAACATAGTTACTTAATTAGTACTTAATTTCAGGCGCGATGTCATATGCTGATGTTGTGACATCTTACATAACATGTTGGTCCAGATGTTGAACTTCTTCAACCCAACATATTAAAACAACAGAGGGAATATGGGTAAACTTGCTTTCTTATTTGTTTTACAAATGAAGCCAACTCTCCAGCCAGGGCACTTACAATATTTTTATGCTTTCTTGATCGAACCAATTAGGATTGATTTACAGTTAACAACCAACTAGACAATAATTGTTAAGTTTTTTGTACGATTAGATTATAGTAGATATCACCTAGAACTAGGAATACCCTATAGTTACCGGTTAACTCTTGATAATACAAAGGCTTAATTTCATCATAACTATATAAGGACTTAGGATTTAGGATGAATGTTCAAAGGTTTTCCCACTAAGGACTTAGGGAAAAATAACCTAAAGGGCCGGTAATTGGTATTATGAACTTATTAAAGAAATCAGGATTCAAGGTTGTTACAGAGCAAATTACATAGCACACAATGGAATGCTCCGCATATTAGTAAAAATCCAATTTATATTTCTGCTGATTTTACAGTGATAATAACAAACCAAAAACCCAATTCAAGTTTTTTTTATTGAACCATACATTGAACTCGATACTCATACACAGTACTTAAGATTGATACTTTGGGATTTCCTATTATTACTACATTGACGAATTAGTACACTTACTAATTTACCGATCAAGTTACATTAAACCAAGATATGAAATATTTGACCCTAAACCAGTAGATGATATGGTGATTAAAATAACACCTTTATACTCTCACTTCATCTATCGTCACACACATGACACTGATTATGCTCAAAGACCCTTGGTTGATAAAACCTTTGGGAAAACTAATGATAAAGGACCCAGAAAAATATGGGTACCTAAAGATAAGATAATCTATATTGTAGACATCCTTAGTAGCCAAGTTAAAACACCAGTTATAATACCTTAACTCTAGATGCTCACGGCACATGACGGGAAAAAGGCATATGTTCCAAAGTTTGGAACTTAAGCCTGGAGGTTCTGTTGGTTTCAGATGAGATCATAAAAGAAAAAAATTATTGGCTCCAGAACTATTGGTAACGGTTCTCTATCCTCTATCTCTAATGTTTTTTTAGTTAAAGGATTAATGCATAATGTCCTTTCCATAAGTCAATTAAGTGACAATGGTTATGATATTATCTTCAATCAAGAGTCCTCTAAAGGTGTTAGTCAAAAGGATGACTCTGTACTTTTCAGAGGCAAGAGGAAAAACAAAATTTATAAAATTAAACTTTCTGATTTAGAAAATCAAAATGTTAAATTCCTCATGTCTGTGAACGAAGAGCAATATACCTGGCACAAAAGCTTGGGCCATGTTAGCATGAGAAGAATCTCAACACTAAACAAGTTGAACCTGGTTAGAGGCCTTTGTCATACCCCAAATTTACCCGCCTCAGACGTTAATAAATTGAAATCTTTTCTTAAATGCTTTAATGATTTTATGGGATGTACAATTATTGTTTATTACTATTAAGGGTGTATAATAGTTGAGAGGTGCATGATCAAAATAGGGTGTACATTATCATTGGGCTTGAGAGGTGTGTATTTAAAGAAAAAAGGTGGCGTGTAAACTTGTATTGGGCCTGATTAATAATTGGCAGGTGTATGCACTAAATTGGGCTTAATTTTAACCAGAGGGGTGCATTTGCAAGATAGTGCGGTGTGCGATTTAGTTAAGGAGATTCCTGAAGGCCCAGTTAACATTTTCTCTTCATTTTCAATAATTGACCGGAGTCAACTTAATTTGCATGGATTATTTATTCTAATATTAATTATTATTTTATTTTACTATTTAGAATATTATTATTATTCAATTAATTATTATTATTCAACTAATATTATTATACTTTATTTTTATGAGTTGTGTTGACCAAAGGTCAACCAAAGGGTGAAAACCCTAATCATCAACGATGCACCATCTATCACCTTCCTCGCTAAGCAAACAACCAGGCCCAAAACTCCAACTATTTTTAAATCAAGTCGTTGGGAAAATCAAATATGGAAATTAAATATTTGTTTTTATTTACTGAAAACGAATTACAAAGCTATAATAGTCCAGATTCATTAACAAATTACAAACCCTAATCTAATTTGCAAGCAGATCAAATCAAATCCTAAGATTGATTCTAATTGAATCAATCACTAACCTATAACTGCAAATCATCTAACTAATTTCCTAATTGATTCTAACCATAAAACTATAAAAGAAACCCTAAGCTATTGGATTAAGGACGGAAAAATTTAAGAAAGAAACCCTTGGATGTGTTGCGTTATCCCACCCTCACTAGAGCTTTTTCAATCAACGAGGACTAGAGCTTCATAACTAAAACCCTAGCTTCTTCAAGATTAGCCCCAATTCACGTACCTGCAAAACAGAAAAAGAAGAAGAAGGAGATTAGAAGGGAGAATCATAAAACTAGAAAATGACTAATACAAGAAGAATCACTACAGGAGAGGTAATCTGATTCACTTAGATTAGGGTTATAATTGTTGAATCTCTTGGATTTCTGGACAAAAGTTAGGGTTAGGGTAAACATGTTAGGGTTTGATGATTTGGGTTAGGGTTTGATGATTCGGGGTTAGGGTTAGAGATAAATAGGTTAGGGTTTTTTGATTCGATTAGGTGTTGGGAGAAGGGTTAGGGTTTGGAGGAGATTGTTAGGGTTAAGGGTTGATATTCATAGAGTCTTACCAACCCATATGACTGTTGAATTTGGTTGAAGGTTGGATGAAAATTCACAGTGGTTTCTGGGTTGCCTCACGACGGCTTGGATATATGTTTGAATATTCCGGTTGAACTTCAACCGAAAATATGGTCTAGACGGTTACTTAAGGTGGTTAAAAGGTGGAGCTGCCGACGAAAGCGATTTCCAGCTGGTGGGGTGGTTTTCGATCGCCTAGAGAGAAGCTTCTCTCTCTAAATATTTTTTTCTGTTTTGGTGAGAGAATGTACAGAGAGAGAACAGAGAAGGGAAAATGAGCCATGAGCTCATGTTTTTCTTTTTATAATGTTCAATTCATTCCAGATGTGCGCCAGGTGGCTTCGCCTAAGCCCTTGGATGAGGAGACCATTGACTGGTCTCCTGTGCTCACGCCTATCATATTCCCAGTCAACCTTCTAATCACAACCATCCATTATAATTACCAATGATCTAACGCTTCAGGACTTGATTTTGGAGGTCGTTGGATGAAATCTATGCAAGCGGTCTGGTTGCCTCACCATAATCCATGAGCCTCTCCACACAGGATCCAAACGAACCCATAGTTCGTTCTGGGCTCCTATACAAAACATTGGGCCAAGCCCAATATTTCCTGCACCACCCTTTTTACTACGCCAATGACAATTTGCACCCCTGCACTATTGGGTCCCAAATTAAGTTTCAGGCTCAAGCCCTCACTAATTACACCCCACAATTTTGCTACCAGTTACAACTCATACCCCTCATGTTTTGCTACCAGTTACAGCGTAGGTATAGGATTCCTGGTCATGAAGATCTGGACAGCACTGATATCAATAAGCTGATCTGGGTTAGGGAATAACACCAAACCATAGACAAGGAGGGCCATAACTTCTTCAAAAGCTTGTAGGTCAAGGGAGTTCCAACATTCTTGGGCCTTCTCGAACAGAAACCTGGCTAAGAAACCCTTGATACCACTTCTAACTTCCCAATGTCCCTTGAGGTCAGACGGTTGTAGGTGCAAGGCTTTAGCAATCTCTTCAAGCTTGGGTTCCTCTTCCGTACCGTTGTAGGGTAGTTGATCAAGGATAGGGACCTTCAGAAGTCGGGAGAACTCTTCCAATGTAGGCACCAATTGATAATCCGGAAAAGTGAAACAGTGATGCAGAGGGTCAAAGAACTGGAACAGGACCTTTATCAAATCTTCCTCAATGTTGGTGTTAACCAAGCTGATGAGTCTTCCATGTCTCTCACTGAATGAAGAACCCTCGGGAATCCTGGACATAAGTTCCTTAAGCTGAGGAGGGATCTTTACAAGGCTAATCTGAATTGTCTTTCTGCGAGCAGTTTCCATGTCCTATAAAACAAGCACAAAGATGAAGATTCGAAACCCTTGAAATGGTTAGTCAATGCTCATGATGTTGTATGATGTCATGATGTTATGATTAAATACACCACAAATATTCACAAAGGCAAACATGGTAAGGCACACAAGTCACACAAGACAAACCCTTAGAGTTTAGGCCTGCATGAGGTCTGGGTATTACCCTCTTGAAGTTTGGTGGGCTCAACCTGTCCTATTAGAAGTAACCGGGTTCTAAGGGTCCCAATATCACTGGATTGCTTTCATTGTTCATCGTTTCGATTTAGCCACTGAACTGGCGACCGAAATATCCCAGGAAAGCAACCCTCAATTGAGTGTAGTATCGAGTATCAACCAACCTCGGACTGCACCAAAGTCAGTTATCTCACTACCCTAAAAAGGCCAAGATGGTTCAATTAAGGTTCCTAAGGTCAGTTGATGCTTCACGACACCACGCGGCGGCCCCGTACTCTCCTTGACTGAACTCAAGGGTTACCGGTACACACCAAAGTGCCACATCAACGTAGCAGACTGCTTCAACCATGTCGGTATACCCCGCACAGTTCCCTCACAGCCTTGTTGCTACTTTCTAAGAAGGTATCCCCAGCCTTGTGCATTAAAATATTTTTGATATTTTATCATAAAAACATTAATAAATAAATATTGGATTAATATTAAAAATATTTAACATATTTTTAATAATAAGAAAATAGTTATTTATTGATTATTTTTCTAAAAAATACTAACCAAATTTTCTTTCTAAACTAACAAATCACTTTTATCATTCAAACTCTATTTTTTTCAAAACTTCGTCATGCATTCTAAGACAGCTAGCCCATCAAATACTAACACTTTTTTACTAATTTAATTTCAAATTCAACTTCTATTTCAAAAAAAGGATTGTGAATCTATTTTTCATTAACCGCAAACGGCGTCTGCGACTACGCTACTTTCAAACTCAGACAAGGTTCAAGGATTAATTTCAAACATTTTCACAATCCATAAAAAAACTAATTAAACACCTACGAACTACGAATTGGGACTTTGATTCCTCATAAGAGGATACATAGGCACGCGGCTTAAAAACCAAGACGAGTCCCCTAACTAAAAAATTAAACACTTTCCCATGCAATTGATAATAACATGCTATTGAGTAGATATTCCCATTTTACCCTTGATCGGGACTTTATGAGTCTGTCGGGATACTAACTGCAAGTATACAGTTCAGTCGTTCTAGTTTTAAAAGATTATCGAACCCACAGAGACTGAGGATCAATCGCATACGATCTAATGCTACAGTTTGTCTAACTAAGTGATGAATATTCGATTTTTGGGGGAAACAGTTTAATTAAAAATAATAGTACTAATTATACCGGTATGTGATAATCGGACTTAGGGAATTCGGTGAATCGCTTGGCCTATAAAGTATTTTGGTAAAAGCTAATTGTTTAAAAACCTGAGACATACACTCTCGTGTTTATGAAATAAGTCATGCTACTAAACCTAGTGGATGCACTTTAAATTTAATAACACTTTTTGAAAACAATTTGAATCTAATTAATTTATTAAAACACTCTCGTGTATTTAAAAATCAATGTTTCGTTACCACTATATGGGTTGAACCCCAGCTCTCGCATGCAGGTTCTTGCCTTAATTAATTTCTCACTCTCGTGGCAAAATCGTGTTAATTAACCTCTCACTCTCGTGACAAGGATAGTTAAATTAATCTTGGAAATTGGAAACCAGAAATTGTTTTATAAATATTTTTGGCCAAGGTATCACTGAATTCTTTCAGTTCTTACGGTCACATACCGGTATTAATAATTTAGCCAGACATAATTAACTTAACAGCAATACAGTTCAAAATATAATTCATAGCAATAATTGGCATAATATAAAAACTGAATGAATAATAATTGCAATATAAAACCTGGAATCAAAGTTGCTATGGTAATCTTGAAGTATTACAATAATCCAATCTTCGAGCTTGATTTGCAGTAAATAATTTGTGTTAATTCTTGAAAGAAGAATTAACACTTGAAACTAAAAACTAAGACTTTGAATGAAAATTACAGGAACGTGAAAACAATATTCCAAAACAAGCAAATGGAAAATACTTGCAAAAGAAAATAATATTTGTTCTGAGGAAAATTCTTCGACCCCTGAACTATGCACTGGTACACATATATATAGCATAGGAAAATCAGCAGTTAAGAATTTTTGATGAAGTCTTCAATGGAGAAAATATAGGAGCACTAATAGTGGTGACAAGAAAATAGGGGACGCAGAAAAAGGGAGAACGAGTCTGCCCTTAATGCCCACGTCTCAATCCATGTATAACGTCCACCTTCACGCGTGTGACGTTCGTCACAGGTGGGTGACGGTCGTAACGCGCTGAAGTAGTGCATTACGCTCGTCAGTGGTGTGTGACGAGCGTTTCTTCATGTTGGGGGGTGTTACGCCCGTCACAAGGATGTGACGACCGTCACTGTTCCAAAAATCCAAACTTTGTATTTTTTTATTCCTTTTCTCCTTGTTTATTGTCTAGCCTTCTTCATGTTGTCCTTTTCCATCGGTTTGAGTCGACAAATGTTATACCTGTAAAATGACAAATAATCTCGGAATAATCGGGGGTTAGACGACTTAATGAAATATAAAAATCGGTAAAAAGCATGGTAATTATACGATATGTTTTCTCGTTATCAAATTCCCCCATACTTAAACCTTTGCTTGTCCTCAAGCAAATAGTCATTCGAAAGGTCGGACAAGTTTTGTCAAGCGCATAAGCATGACATACCTTGGATTTTTAAAGTAGTTTCGGTAAGTCCTCGTTGGTTCGGCCGATACTTGAGTAAAACACTAAAGATACGCTGTGGTACGGTGGGAGAACTGACTTGAGGTTTTGCGTTTGTTTTCGCAAATGTTTCGGTTGAGCAAGAGTCGCCACCGACTTTTTATTTTATCCTAAGGAAAGGTTAAAAAGCACAGCAAAAACCTTTTGAGATATTTTCTTGGGTTCGGGGAGTAGATTATAGAAAGGGAAGGTATTAGCACCCTTTCTATCCTTGGTTATCCATGGGCTCTTAGTTACTTGCTTAGTTCACTTGCCTTTTATTTTCAATTGTTTTAAATGGTGCTTGAGTGTGTGGGTTTTGAAAATGTTTTGAAAAGATGCCAATGTGGTGGCAACCTTTGTAATGATCCATGTGGGGATGTATACAAAGATGTATGTCTTTTGAAAAGGTTTTCATTTGTTTTTGAAAGTTGTTTTGAAAGTGTAGTGTTGTGTGGTTTTGAAATTAGACAAGCGTTTTGTTTTGCAAGTTTGATTCGAGTAACTAAGAGGTTATCTACTCCTAAATTTCTCAGAAGATTATTGCTATGTTTTAACCCTTTTAACAAGTTTGTTCCACCATTGAATTTGGTGGACAACCTTATGTTGGGATGTGAAAGGGACAGGCGCGGGTCATCGTTTAGACCATAATTGCAACGGCGTTAAATGTCTTTGGGCAATTTTCTTTAAGGGACTTGATCATTTATTTTTGCTTGTTTTGAAAAGTTTTATCGAGGGACTATGATCATTCAAATTGTTTGCTTTGCCCAAAGAAGTTCAACATACAATATGGCCCATTTATTTGAAGGCAACAAAGTGGAGTACCCTAGGGGTGCAAGTGTGAGATGTGTGTCCATTTTCATGCTTGTTTATCTTGAGATTAGGTCATAACTATTTTTTATCATTTTTTCGCATACAAACCCTAATTCTAACATGTTATCATTAGAAAGCAATAAAGTGCGAAAATAAATTTACTAAGCTATTACAAAACCAAATATGGGAAGGGGGGTACAAATGTTCAAATGGGGATATTGACAAGTAATTTAAACCTAAATTATTACATCATTTTGAATATTTGCAATTTAATCAATGTACAAAATTAAATAAGAATGCAAGATGCAAAAGAAATGTTTTGTATATGTATGAAAAAAATATTATTTATGTAAAAGAGAAAAGAAAATAAAAATATATTATTTTTTTTGGAGTATTTTGAATTTTAGGGCAAAAACCCTAATTTTATTAAGAAAAATGTATTATTGTTTAATTTAATACAAATATTTATTTATTATGTACAAAAGATAAAAATAATGAAGTATATTATGAAAAAGTATTTTTTGTATCAAATAAAAAAAAATGAAAAAAATCAAGTATTTTTATATTTTAACTTAAATATATATAATAAATAAATAAATATATATATATATATATATATATATATATATATATATATATATATATATATATATATATATATATATATATATATATATATATATATATATATATATATATATATATATATATATATATATATATATATATATATATATATATATATATATATATATATATATATATATATATATATATATATATATATATATATATATATATATATATATATATATATATATATATATATATATATATATATATATATATATATATATATATATATATTAAGTCTTAAATATGCATTATGTGCAAAATATTTAATATTTAATAAAATAAATAAAAAAAAAGTATTTTTTTTTATGTGAAATATTTTCAGAAAGTTATATAACATAAAAATAAAAATAGAAGTATTTTTTACATATCTTTTCTATTTTATCCTAAATAAATATATATATCTATTTATATACAAATCAAAAGAAAAATCAAATAAAACCAAATAAAAATCAAAAATGATGAGAAAAATATTTTCAAAATTTTAATATGCTGAGAAAAAATAAACAAGTCAAACAAAAAAAGAAAAAGTAAAAAAGAATTAAAAATAAGACAAATGGGCTTGGGGGGTGAGAAAATGGAAATAGGGTGCAAAAAGAAGAAACCACACAGGCCCAGCCCATGTAGCTTCATCTTCAACCTCAGAACACTTCCTTGTTCAAAAACACGCGTTTTCTAACTTCTCATTCCTTGATCTTTTGCCAAATCTTCCAACATGAAACCTGTAGAGCTTGAAACCACGGTTCTAGACATATAAAGAAGTCACGCTAACTCTCAGAAATGAGAGAGAATTTCTTCTCTCCCAAATCCTGACCTAAATTTTTAACCATGTTCAGACATAAAATTCTCTAAGCACACGAAATATAAATGAAATCTAATCATATGAGCATGTTCAGGGCTATGATTGTGACATATTTTCTTCACAAACCTAAAGCTAACAATGCCTAATAAGAGAGATAGAACTTCATGAACTTACCTGTTCAGTTGGAATCGAGCTTTGCAATGGAGGATGTTTCAGAGTGAAATGATGACTTGTATAGCTTCCTTGAAGTGTAAGGATGCTTTTCCAAGTCCTACTTTATCTTGAAACTCCCTGAATCGAGCTAGTGAACTCCAACTGCAAAACAGAAAATTAAAAATGGTGAAGTGGCTTGGAGGTGTTACAGGCCAGGTTTCAAGTCATGGTTAGCTTGCATAGGTTGTAAGGAAGGTAGAGGAACAGTGGGCAAGAATGCTTGAAGGGATTGAGAGATAGCACTCAATCTGCAGGGGTTCCCCTGTTTGAGTAGTTTCAAGGTGATTAGGGCAATGGGAGTGTTTTAGAGGCCAAGGGCTCGTGTGTTAGCTTGGATATGTTCTATGGAATGTGTTTGATAACTTCTTTCTTGTGTGCTAAAGTTGAGAAGAGAGTTGTGATAAGTTATGCACTTTTCTTCTATGTTAAGCAACAAAATGCCACTTGATGTTTTAGGTCAGTAGGGGACCTCTAATCCTGCAGCAAAGCCTCTCTTGATCAGAGCAATTTGTCCATAATTTTGTGCCAAAAGGATTTTGCTTGTACCTGCTTGGATTTCAATTTGACATAAAGCTAGCTCTTTACAAAAATGGATAAAGCACTTTATCTAGTTTAGGATTAATCTTGCATACAATGCTTGCACTCAAAGAACAACACTTTAACACATTGAATATGCATTAAATTATTGAGTATGGAATGGTTCAAGGACCTGTAATCAAGCCTAAAGCATGTTGAGTTCAAATTTGCAAAGTTATGGACATGTTTTGATGAAGAACAAAAGTGAATTTTTGCCAACTTGTGAAATTCGAATCTCTCAAGTTATGAGGTTGTTTGATGAGTTCTTGGACATTTTGGAAATCTTGGAATGTGTACTTCAATCCATCTTTGAAATGCAAATTAAAATTCCAAGTGGAAGGGTATGAAAAGTGGCCTTGAAGTGGGGTAGAAAACCTTGTCAAAATAGGTTAAAGTTTCACTAAGTTAAAAATGGTTTAGTGCCCTTATTCAAAAAATTGTAACTTAAGATAAAAGCTTCAAATGAGAAAACTTTGTGAATCAAAATTGTAGATTATGCAACAAGCTACAACTTTCATGTTTTGACTTTTGTTTGAATCCAAATGGATCTTGGTGAAAAGATGGGGCAAAGTTGGGAAAAAATTAGGGTTTTTCATAACTTAGAAAAATTCTAAGTTATGAAAAATTCCATTTTCTAACCCTAATTTGCATTTTGTGATTTCTTGGTGAACAAGTTTCATGATTTGGCATGTTTTGATGAAAAATGAATCTTGACTCTTGATTTTGACCAAAAAGTCAAAGTTTGACTTTTCATTATACAGTCAAAATTGATCAATTGACTGGGAAATTCAACTGTCAACCTTGTGTACTTGGGATCTTTTGAGCTTGATGAATGTGTCAAGACCATTCCATTGAGTCCTTGAGTCCATTTATGAGCTTGATTTTCCATTGGCTAGGTCAAACAGTCAAAAATTGCCTTTGTGCAGTCAAAACCCTAAAAATGACCATTTTGCCCTTTTGGTGATCTGATCAAATTTCTTGTGGAATTGTGATCCAAACTTGATCAAATGGTCCATATGAGTTCATAATGTTGATGTGGGTCAAATTTCATGAGGTTTGACTGTCAATTGGCCACAGTTGACTTTTTCCCCAATACAGCTGATTTCTAGGTCATCTGTCCAATTGACTGGGCAAAACTTGGAATCAGGACTTGAAACTTGGTATGGATAAACTTGGGAGTCCAACATGAAGCATGAAAGTCATCTTAGGCATTTTAGGTCAAAACATCCTTGGGCAAACACAAACCCTAATTTGAGTCCACAGTGCAAGGAGAAGTCTTGAGTAGAGGAAACCCTAACTGGATCTTGATCTTTAAGGGTCTTGTGATGAGAAAATGTTGAGGAAATGGGAGGGCAAATTTTGGGGTACAACAGTTGCCCCTGTTCAATCTTCTTGAACCTGAAGAGTTAGATTGGCAAGTTTGCCTTTCGCGACTCGAGGGTAAAAGGAGATTGGACACTAGAGTGCCCGGAAATTTGCACTCGCATGTTGAAGTGTCAGCAATGTGATGTCAGGAATGGGCTTACATATGCCATTTGGAGAGGTGGTAGATAGGGAGATGGGCTTATAGATTCCATCTGGAGATGTGACAGAACCTTGTCGGGAATGGGCTTATAGATGCCATTTGGAAGTGTTGATCGCATAAGAGATTCCTTAGCGAGAACTTGTGTAAAGACGGATGTTTTCCTGGCTTGTTACAGGTGTTTGCTCTTCAATCTCCTTATGCAGATATGCCCTGGATAGATACAGGTATCGAATCTACAATCGGTTTGCTCACAGATGTGCCCTGGCTGGATACAGGAGTCGAATCTGGAAATAGTCGTTAATAGATGCGCCCTGGCTGGATACAGGAATCGAATCTGGTGTTGCGATAGTTGCTAGATATGCCCTGGCTGGATACAGGAATCGAATCTTCGAACTCTTCAGACGTGCCCTGGCTAGATACAGGAATCGAATCTGGAAACTGATCACTCTCAGATGTTCCCTGGCTAGATACAGGTATCGGATCTGGAATTGTGACAGTCGAAGGTAGTTGTTTTTGGGATTGTCTTTTTCCTGAAAAGGCAAAAACGTAAGTTGTATGTAATGTCATGATGTATGATGTTCAACATGAGATAATGTTGTATGCACTTTATCATATATGTAAGCAAGATGTATGAAAATGTGAAATGTTTGTGAATGTAATCTCGTCTTAGGAAAATAAATCCTTGACGAACGGCCGGAGAGTTGTTCTGTGGAAGAGATACTTGGCCGAAGTTTTGCTGAGAGGCCTGTTGAGGACTTTAATGATGGATTCCGCTGAGGATAATGACGATAAACTCCGCTGGGGATTGAAGGAACTTTGCCGAGGGCGGTCTTCCGTGGCAATTAGCTGAGGATAACCCAGTTATAAGTCCTTGTGAGGAAATAACTCTAAATAAAACTCGGGAGAGACGTCCGTACTCTGCAGGGGATAAGCTTCCAGAATCTACTGAGGATGAGCTTTAAGACCTGCCGGGGAATGTTGTGTCCTTTCAGGATTGTCGGGGAGTCAACTCCGCTTGGGGAAAGTATTGCTGAATCTTGTTTTATTCTGCGGGGAGTTGAAATGATTTGGCCACATTCTTCAGTTGATCCTACCTTGGTACCTTGGCGGACAAAACAACCAAACTGCATCAGACAACTTCACATTGCCCATGTCTCTGATGTCACCTGTAATCAATCTCTTGTTTCATATGTAAGCATTTACGAATCAGCAATTTAATGTCAAATGCATATATCAAGAATGAACATTGGACGTTCTTCGCAAGACAAAACAGAAAAAAGGAAAACAATGGTAATTTGTATGGACAAGTGAATTTGTATTGATTTAAACTTTGCCTGTGAATAGGCGTTTTTGTACAAGAGGCTGACATCCTAGTAAGAGGACGCCGCCAAATAACATAGAGTTTACAATTTGAAAAAGGAAACAAAACAGCTATGTGAATAATCCCACTGGGTTCCAATTCTGCTATCGCCTTTATGTCTTCGAACGTCTCATCGCTTTGTTGCCTAATTTGAAGATGAAGCTGACTGGTCAATGCCGAAATCTGGAGCCAGATAGTTGATGCCGAATTCCGGATGCGAAGTGATCCAATGAGACATAGTGTTACGCTTTTATCCCTAACTTTTGCCTGGACCGCCCTTTCGGGTTTTCAGTCCACCGGGATACCCATTTTTGCCCAAGCCGCCCTTTCAGGTTTTCGACTTGCCGGGTGTACAGGTTTTTATTCATTTCATCCCTTATTTTTTCCCGAACACTTTTGGGTTCGCCGGGAAGCCCTTATTTTTTCCTAGGTATGTCAACCTAGCGGGTCTTTTATTTATGCGTAGTATTTTTTCACTATGTCTGCATTGGCGGGGTGAGGAAGGTCGACACATACTCCTTGTAAGGAATAAGATTCGGGTGTTTCGTATCCCACTCGCCTTTGATCTGATTGATCACGAGAGCGGAATCTCCGAAGACACTTAGAAACTTGATCCTCAAATCGATTGCAGCTTGTAAACCCATGATACATGCCTCATATTCTGCCATGTTGTTGGTGCAGCTGAAACATA
The DNA here is from genome assembly GCA_948472305.1 of Vicia faba. NCBI lineage: Eukaryota > Viridiplantae > Streptophyta > Magnoliopsida > Fabales > Fabaceae > Vicia > Vicia faba. The sequence goes on from OX451741.1 coordinate 252,599,897, forward strand.
ATCGGGCGGTGAGGGGAGTATGAGTTCCTTTGGGAGATATGATTACAGCGCCGACGCCGTTACCCAAAGCATTGGAGGCTCCATCAAAATGCATAGACCATCGGGATCCTTCCTCAGGTCCTTCATCCGGCCCAGGTACTTCACAGTCGGTTACCACCATGATGTCTTCGTCCGGAAAATCAAAGTTCAATGATTGATAATCGTCCACAGGTTGGTGTGCCAAATGATCTGCCAGTACACTTCCCTTAATTGCTTTCTGAGTTGTATACTGGATGTCATATTCTGTCAAGATCATTTGCCATCTCGCTATTCTTCCAGACAGAGCGGGCTTTTCAAATATGTACTTGATGGGATCCATCTTTGAAATCAATAAAGTAGTGTGAGTCAGCATATACTGTCTCAGCCGGCGAGCAGCCCATACAAGAGCGCAGCAAGTTTTCTCAAGCAGTGAATAACGAGACTCACAGTCGGTAAACTTTTTGCTCAAGTAATAAATAGCGTGCTCTTTTCGGCCAGACTCGTCATGCTGCCCCAGCACACACCCCATTGAATTATCAAGCACCGTCAAGTATAGTATCAGAGGTCTTCCTTCCACCGGTGGCATAAGAATGGGTGGCTCTTGGAGATATTCTTTTATCTTTTCAAAGGCAGCCTGACATTCATCATTCCAGCGTACTACTTGATCTTTCTTCAACAATTTGAAGATTGGCTCACAAGTAGCAGTCAGATGTGAGATGAATCGGGCAATGTAATTCAGTCGTCCTAGGAAACCTCTGACTTCTTTCTCTGTTTTTGGAGTCGGCATCTCTTGTATGGCTTTTACCTTGGCAGGGTCCACCTGAATACCTTTATCACTTACAATGAAACCTAGCAATTTTCCGGATCTTACCCCAAAGGTGCATTTGTTGGGATTCAACCTCAGCTTGTATAACTTGAGTCGGTCAAACAACTTCCTCAGATGGTCAAGGTGCTCCTCCTCAGTTTGAGACCTTGCAATCATGTCATCAACGTATACCTCAATCTCATGATGGATCATATCATGAAATAAGGCAACCATGGCACGTTGATAGGTTTCCCCAGCATTTTTCAATCCGAATGGCATGACCTTATAACAGAAGGTGCCCCACTGAGTCACAAAGGTAGTCTTCTCCATATCCTCTGGAGCCATCTTGATCTGATTATACCCCGAAAAACCATCCATGAAGGAGAACACCTTGTGTTGAGCTGTATTGTCAACAAGGACATCAATGTGAGGTAGGGGGAAGTCATCCTTGGGGCTGGCCCTGTTCAGATCCCTGTAGTCAACACACATTCTGACTTTACCGTCCTTCTTCGGCACTGGCACCACATTGGCAACCCACTGAGGGTAAGAAGTCACTGCAAGGAACCCGGCATCAAACTGTTTCATAACCTCGGCCTTGATCTTTTCAGATATCTCTGGACGCATTCGTCGGACTTTTTGCTTTACCGGAGGGCAATCTTCCTTGGTTGGTAGGTGGTGAACTACAATGTCGGCATCCAAACCAGGCATATCTTCATAGGACCAAGCAAAAATCTCCATGTAGTCTTGTAGCATCTGGATCAATCGTTGCTTCACGCTGAGCTCTAGATTGGCACCAATCTTGACCTCTTTCCTATCTGTCTCAGTACCCAGGTTAATTGTCTCCACCGGCTCTTCATGTGGCTGAATAGCTCTCTCCTCCTGGAGTAGCAGTCTTGCGAGTTCACCAGGCACTTCGCAATCATCTTCACCTTCGTCTTCGGCCAAGTTGATCGGATTTTCGAAGTCATAACTGGCGGTAGCAGAGCTGTTACCAGTGAGATCCAGAGTGGATTGAAACCTGTATAAGTGAGTGTGTGTAAATATAGCTGTTTTGCAATATATAACACAAAGGAAAAGAGCACAAGATTTGAAATGCAACAAACGTCCAATGTTTTGATTGATGATATATGAAAATGTCATACAAAAAGCCCTCACAAATGGAGCTACGATGCCCCGGGTAGGACACCGAGCCAACAAAGTTCTAACATATTGTTTGTTACAAATTGGAAATCAAAAGAAATTAATTACTGCGTGACAAATGTGATAGGGGTAAAATCCTTTGCTGTCCAGTTGCTTGGTCCGTCGCTGGTAGTCGGGTAGATCCAACTGTCAAACTCTGCTTCCTCCACATCCTCCTCGATAGCATTCACCCTTGAGCTAGAAATAAACACCGGAGCCTTTCTGATCTTCTCTTTGCGCACAGCCCTCTGAGCCTCTGTAGTAAAGCCTAGCCCAAACTTGTCATTCTTCTGAGTGAAGTCAGGAAGCTGACCCCAGTTTGCACAATTGCCTTTCTGAACCACAGCCCGAGCATCCCTTAGGGAAGCCATCTTCAAGGAAACATCCTCTTCGACTGTTGTTTCTGCTGCTGCTGAAATTGGATGCACCTCCTCGAAATGCTGAAAGGGGGTTTCAATAAACTCCCCATCCATCTCAATGTATCTGAAGGAATTCAAATGGCTCACCATATACTCCTCTTCTTCTTGCACAGTGACGATCTTCCCTCTGACAGGGTACTTCAGCTTCTGGTGCAAGGTAGAGGTCACTGCCCCAGCTTTATGGATCCAAGGTCGACCCAGTAGACAAGAGTACGATGGACGTATATCCATCACATAAAAAGTAGAGTCAAACACTTGAGAGCCCACACGAATAGGGATGTTAACCTCTCCATGAACCATCCTTTTTGAACCGTCAAAGGCCCTGACGATGATATTGCTGGGCTTCAGTTCTAGGCCTTCATAATCCAAACGGTCTAAAGCCTTTTTCGGTAGAACATTCAAAGAAGAACCAGTATCCACCAATACATGCGCCAGAGTAGTGCCCCTGCATTCGATAGAGACATGCAGGGCATCATTGTGGTCTCTTCCCTTCGCAGTCAGGTCAGCATCTGAAAAACCCAGGCCATTGTCTGCTGTCAGATTTGCTACGCAATCAGTGAACTGGACTGCAGACGTCTCCTGCGGCACATGGGCCATCTTGAGAAATGAGATCAAGGCCTTAGCATGGGCCTCGGAGCATAGCAATAAGGAGAGCATGGAGATCTTGGAGGGCGTATGCCCCAGCTGCTCGACAACATTGAAATCACTTTTCTTTATTATTTTCAAGATCTCCTCCATTTCTTGTTGGGAGGCCTCAGCATTTATAGGTATTGGTGCCTCCATCCGGGCATGCTCTTCCTCGATCCCTTTGCCTCGAGCATTAGATGACTCGGCGGCAGGGGAAACAACTTGATCAGCAACAGTAACAGGTACACTGGTAGGTGTTATAAGGAGGGGTTTTCGAATAGCGGGCGGTGCAATGTCAGGCGAGAAGAGCCTGCCACTGCGGGTGACCTTGGCTGGACCAGTGATATCGCAGATACTGGCGCCAGTGTCGAATTCTTGCTTGATTCCATTCACATATACGTCTGCCCCATAATGCCAGGGGACAGCTTTATCAGATACGTAGGGGAGAGGCCCCGGAACAGTAATAACCATAGGTGCAACAGTCATGATTTGAACAGGCTTCTTCGGGGGAGCCTTGATTGGATTATTGAAGATGGTAACCACATAAACTTCTTTTATCGGAACCAACTGAACAGCAGACTTCTTAAACAGAATCTCCTTGCTATCCATTAGGCTTTGGACGCCTAACCTCAGCAAGGGACAACCAGATAGGGAAACAGCACAGAACAGGCAACCTTCACTGCAACCCGGAAATAAACCGGCCCGCAGTAGGTTCTTCTTAACGGTCTTCAGAGGGGTAACAACTTCATTTACCGAAACAGCATACAATTCTTCCTCAATGGAATTTACTCTATGCTAGGGCATAGGAGCAGTTACGACATTTGGTCTCTCCGGCGCTTCAAACTGAATTTCCTTTGCGTCGATCAGATCATGTACTTTGTTTCTCAAGGCCCAGCAATCATCAGTAGTGTGCCCGGGACTATCAGAATGATAAGCACACCGGGCATTCGGGTTATACTTAGGAGACGCAGTGTTGACGACCTTAGGAGCTTCTTTGAGGGTCACCAGGTTGGTGGATAACAGCTGGGGTAAAATTTGAGATAAGGTCATGCTCAGCCGGGTATACTGCCTCTTGGGCCTTTCGCTTCTTTGTTGATTGTACTGCTGAGGAGCAGCAACAGGTTTCGAGATGACCAAAGCATTGACGGCTTGACGACTTTCGGGCTTGACTTGTCTTCTAGGACCATAGACGGCACTTGCTTCTTTCTTAAACGGCCTCTTCTCAGCACTTGTGGAGGCAGCCTTTTGTATCTTGCCTGACCTGATGCCAGCTTCAATTCTTTCTCCCGTCAATATCAAATCTGTAAACCCAGCGGAGGAGTTACCAACCAAATGATTGAAAAACGGACCAGACAATGTCCCTAGGAACATATCAACCAGCTCTCGATCAGTTAATGGAGGCTGCACCCTGCCAGCCAAATCTCTCCATTTTTGAGCGTACTCTTTGAACCCTTCACCCGTTCCTAGAGACATACCCTGAAGTTGGGTACGCGTAGGAGCGAGATCAGAATTGTATTGGTATTGTCTGTAGAATGCGGTTGCCAAATCTTCCCAGTGTCGGATGCTAGTTCCATCTAATTGGTAGAACCATTCAAGTTGTGACCCCGAGAGGCTATCTTGGAAGAAGTGAATCCAAAGGTTCTTATCCGCCGTGTAAGGTTGGATTTTCCTTACGTACGACCTCAGATGCAGCTTTGGGCAGGAGACCCCATCATACTTGGCGAAGGCAGGCGCCTTAAACTTGTGTGGAATTACCACCCCAGAAGATAACCCCAAATCTCCGAAATCCAGTCCCGGCACATTCTGAATTTCCATGGCGCTCAAGCGGTCCTCCAATTGTTTGTACCTGTCAGCAGCAGGTGGGTATTGTTCGTCGTTATAGTCCGTCTCGTTGTCGGAGACTGCGGGACTAGGAGCTCCTCCCCCTTGGGGACTGTTTTTCTCAGCAGAAGAAGTAGTTGGATCAGCTTCATTATGGAGTGTGTTCCCAAATCTGCGTCCGGTGTTGAACAACGCAGTCCTCTTTTTCTTCTTCTTCTTCAGGAGTAGAGTCTTCAACTCTTGCTGACCTTGGGCTAGGATTAGGACCATCTCTTGAAATTGTGCATTTTGGGCCTGAAGGGCCTTGATTGCTTGCTCACTGGAGGAGTCTGGATTCATGATGACTGTTCAAACAAACAACGAAGAGGATTAAGCAACCTGTGAAATAGGGTACCTGCTATGCATATGGTGCAATGGAATGCGTATGTATGCAATGCATTCAAGGATTTAGAATATTCAAAATTTGTTGTAGACAAAAAGGAACGCACATCATATTAATAAGGAGAAATTCGTTAGTACATAAATGCCCCATGGGCCAAATATTACAAAATGACTCCTTAAGGCAAAAAAACATTGCGCATCCTCTTTGGTGCGATGTAGGTGTTGAGATTCCTCTCCTCGTGCAGCAGGCGGGTGAGTTCCAGGACTTTATTTTCACTAGCATGTAGACTGGTCTCAAGAGAATTCCGTTCTTCCTTAAGCTGGACCCAGCTCTTCTGCATTTCTTCCCAGGAGGTGGGCATGTCGGGATGTTGAATGGTGTAGGACACCTCTCCTTCCAAGACTGGTTCTTTGATCACAGGGAGCATATGAGGATAAGGCATCACTAACTTCTGGGAGCGGGCTCGTACCCACTTGAGATAAGGTTCCAACGGGATGGAGTTTCTGTGCCCCAGTGTCTTGTTGTCAATCCTACTTGGCATCCTCCAAGCTCTGATAAATCTCTGACGAAGTCCTTGAGTATCGTTGTCGAATTCAAAAGCTATGTTAGGAATTAACATGTCATGAGGGCCATCCCTCCGAGCATAACCAAACTGTCTCCAAGCCAGGCATGGGTTGTAAGTAATACCTCCTTTGATTCCAAATAAAGGAACATTAGGGTACTCCCCGCAACGATCAATGATAGTGACGTCTTCCCTGGACCTAGGGCACCAATGTATATCTGCATGCGTGAGAGTCATTAACCGTTGTGACCATCTCAAACCCCGCTCGTTCTTCAAAACTGATTGTGGAAGGTGCGAAATAAACCACCTTCCCAGGAGAGGAGTGCAACACATAAGGACACCCATTCTTCTCATGGTTCGAGTGTAACATGAGTGAAGGATGTCCCCCAGCAGCGTAGGTATAGGATTCCTGGTCATGAAGATCTGGACAGCACTGATATCAATAAGCTAATCTGGGTTAGGGAATAACACCAAACCATAGACAAGGAGGGCCATAACTTCTTCAAAAGCTTGTAGGTCAAGGGAGTTCCAACATTCTTGGGCCTTCTTGAACAGAAACCTGGCTAAGAAACCCTTGATACCACTTCTAACTTCCCAATGTCCCTTGAGGTCAGACGGTTGTAGGTGCAAGGCTTTAGCAATCTCTTCAAGCTTGGGTTCCTCTTCCGTACCGTTGTAGGGTAGTTGATCAAGGATAGGGACCTTCAGAAGTCGGGAGAACTCTTCCAATGTAGGCACCAATTGATAATCCGGAAAAGTGAAACAGTGATGCAGAGGGTCAAAGAACTGGAACAGGACCTTTATCAAATCTTCCTCAATGTTGGTGTTAACCAAGCTGATGAGTCTTCCATGTCTCTCACTGAATGAAGAACCCTCGGGAATCCTGGACATAAGTTCCTTAAGCTGAGGAGGGATCTTTACAAGGCTAATATGAATTGTCTTTCTGCGAGCAGTTTCCATGTCCTATAAAACAAGCACAAAGATGAAGATTCGAAACCCTTGAAATGGTTAGTCAATGCTCATGATATTGTATGATGTCATGATGTTATGATTAAATACACCACAAATATTCACAAAGGCAAACATGGTAAGGCACACAAGTCACACAAGACAAACCCTTAGAGTTTAGGCCTGCATGAGGTCTGGGTATTACCCTCTTGAAGTTTGGTGGGCTCAACCTGTCCTATTAGAAGTAACCGGGTTCTAAGGGTCCCAATATCACTGGATTGCTTTCATTGTTCATCGTTTCGATTTAGCCACTGAACTGGCGAACGAAATATCCCAGGAAAGCAACCCTCAATTGAGTGTAGTATCGAGTATCAACCAACCTCGGACTGCACCAAAGTCAGTTATCTCACTACCCTAAAAAGGCCAAGATGGTTCAATTAAGGTTCCTAAGGTCAGTTGATGCTTCACGACACCACGCGGCGGCCCCGTACTCTCCTTGACTGAACTCAAGGGTTACCGGTACACACCAAAGTGCCACATCAACGTAGCAGACTGCTTCAACCATGTCGGTATACCCCACACAGTTCCCTCACAGCCTTGTTGCTACTTTCTAAGAAGGTATCCCCAGCCTTGTGCATTAAAATATTTTTGATATTTTATCATAAAAACATTAATAAATAAATATTGGATTAATATTAAAAATATTTAACATATTTTTAATAATAAGAAAATAGTTATTTATTGATTATTTTTCTAAAAAATACTAACCAAATTTTCTTTCTAAACTAACAAATCACTTTTATCATTCAAACTCTATTTTTTTCAAAACTTCGTCATGCATTCTAAGACAGCTAGCCCATCAAATACTAACACTTTTTTACTAATTTAATTTCAAATTCAACTTCTATTTCAAAAAAAGGATTGTGAATCTATTTTTCATTAACCGCAAACGGCGTCTGCGACTACGCTACTTTCAAACTCAGACAAGGTTCAAGGATTAATTTCAAACATTTTCACAATCCATAAAAAAACTAATTAAACACCTACGAACTACGAATTGGGACTTTGATTCCTCATAAGAGGATACATAGGCACGCGGCTTAAAAACCAAGACGAGTCCCCTAACTAAAAAATTAAACACTTTCCCATGCAGTTGATAATAACATGCTATTGAGTAGATATTCCCATTTTACCCTTGATCGGGACTTTATGAGTCTGTCGGGATACTAACTGCAAGTATACAGTTCAGTCGTTCTAGTTTTAAAAGATTATCGAACCCACAGAGACTGAGGATCAATCGCATACGATCTAATGCTACAGTTTGTCTAACTAAGTGATGAATATTCGATTTTTGGGGGAAACAGTTTAATTAAAAATAATAGTACTAATTATACCGGTATGTGATAATCGGACTTAGGGAATTCGGTGAATCGCTTGGCCTATAAAGTATTTTGGTAAAAGCTAATTGTTTAAAAACCTGAGACATACACTCTCGTGTTTATGAAATAAGTCATGCTACTAAACCTAGTGGATGCACTTTAAATTTAATAACACTTTTTGAAAACAATTTGAATCTAATTAATTTATTAAAACACTCTCGTGTATTTAAAAATCAATGTTTCGTTACCACTATATGGGTTGAACCCCAGCTCTCGCATGCAGGTTCTTGCCTTAATTAATTTCTCACTCTCGTGGCAAAATCGTGTTAATTAACCTCTCACTCTCGTGACAAGGATAGTTAAATTAATCTTGGAAATTGGAAACCAGAAATTGTTTTATAAATATTTTTGGCCAAGGTATCACTGAATTCTTTCAGTTCTTACGGTCACATACCGGTATTAATAATTTAGCCAGACATAATTAACTTAACAGCAATACAGTTCAAAATATAATTCATAGCAATAATTGGCATAATATAAAAACTGAATGAATAATAATTGCAATATAAAACCTGAAATCAAAGTTGCTATGGTAATCTTGAAGTATTACAATAATCCAATCTTCGAGCTTGATTTGCAGTAAATAATTTGTGTTAATTCTTGAAAGAAGAATTAACACTTGAAACTAAAAACTAAGACTTTGAATGAAAATTACAGGAACGTGAAAACAATATTCCAAAACAAGCAAATGGAAAATACTTGCAAAAGAAAATAATATTTGTTCTGAGGAAAATTCTTCGACCCCTGAACTATGCACTGGTACACATATATATAGCATAGGAAAATCAGCAGTTAAGAATTTTTGATGAAGTCTTCAATGGAGAAAATATAGGAGCACTAATAGTGGTGACAAGAAAATAGGGGACGCAGAAAAAGGGAGAACGAGTCTGCCCTTAATGCCCACGTCTCAATCCATGTATAACGTCCACCTTCACGCGTGTGACGGTCGTCACAGGTGGGTGACGGTCGTAACGCGCTGAAGTAGTGCATTACGCTCGTCAGTGGTGTGTGACGAGCGTTTCTTCATGTTGGGGGGTGTTACGCCCGTCACAAGGATGTGACGACCGTCACTGTTCCAAAAATCCAAACTTTGTATTTTTTTTATTCCTTTTCTCCTTGTTTATTGTCTAGCCTTCTTCATGTTGTCCTTTTCCATCGGTTTGAGTCGGCAAATGTTATACCTGTAAAATGACAAATAATCTCGGAATAATCGGGGGTTAGACGACTTAATGAAATATAAAAATCGGTAAAAAGCATGGTAATTATACGATATGTTTTCTCGTTATCAAATTCCCCCATACTTAAACCTTTGCTTGTCCTCAAGCAAATAGTCATTCGAAAGGTCGGACAAGTTTTGTCAAGCGCATAAGCATGACATACCTTGGATTTTTAAAGTAGTTTCGGGAAGTCCTCGTTGGTTCGGCCGATACTTGAGTAAAACACTAAAGATACGCTGTGGTACGGTGGGAGAACTGACTTGAGGTTTTGCGTTTGTTTTCGCAATGTTTCGGTTGAGTAAGAGTCGCCACCGACTTTTTATTTTATCCTAAGGAAAGGTTAAAAAGCACAGCAAAAACCTTTTGAGATATTTTCTTGGGTTCAGGGAGTAGATTATAGAAAGGGAAGGTATTAGCACCCTTTCTATCCATGGTTATCCATGGGCTCTTAGTTACTTGCTTAGTTCACTTGCCTTTTGTTTTCAATTGTTTTAAATGGTGCTTGAGTGTGTGGGTTTTGAAAATGTTTTGAAAAGATGCCAATGTGGTGGCAACCTTTGTAATGATCCATGTGGGGATGTATACAAAGATGTATGTCTTTTGAAAAGGTTTTCATTTGTTTTTGAAAGTTGTTTTGAAAGTGTAGTGTTGTGTGGTTTTGAAATTAGACAAGCATTTTGTTTTGCAAGTTTGATTCGAGTAACTAAGAGGTTATCTACTCCTAAATTTCTCAGAAGATTATTGCTATGTTTTAACCCTTTTAACAAGTTTGTTCCACCATTGAATTTGGTGGACAACCTTATGTTGGGATGTGAAAGGGACAGGCGCGGGTCATCGTTTAGACCATAATTGCAACGGCGTTAAATGTCTTTGGGCAATTTTCTTTAAGGGACTTGATCATTTATTTTTGCTTGTTTTGAAAAGTTTTATCGAGGGACTATGATCATTCAAATTGTTTGCTTTGCCCAAAGAAGTTCAACATACAATATGGCCCATTTATTTAAAGGCAACAAAGTGGAGTACCCTAGGGGTGCAAGTGTGAGATGTGTGTCCATTTTCATGCTTGTTTATCTTGAGATTAGGTCATAACTATTTTTTATCGTTTTTTCGCATACAAACCCTAATTCTAACATGTTATCATTAGAAAGCAATAAAGTGCGAAAATAAATTTACTAAGCTATTACAAAACCAAATATGGGAAGGGGGGTACAAATGTTCAAATGGGGATATTGACAAGTAATTTAAACCTAAATTATTACATCATTTTGAATATTTGCAATTTAATCAATGTACAAAATTAAATAAGAATGCAAGATGCAAAAGAAATGTTTTGTATATGTATGAAAAAAATATTATTTATGTAAAAGAGAAAAGAAAATAAAAATATATTATTTTTTTTGGAGTATTTTGAATTTTAGGGCAAAAACCCTAATTGTATTAAGAAAAATGTATTATTGTTTAATTTAATACAAATATATATTTATTATGTACAAAAGATAAAAATAATGAAGTATATTATGAAAAAGTATTTTTTGTATCAAATAAAAAAAAATGAAAAAAATCAAGTATTTTTATATTTTAACTTAAATATATTAATAAACATATATATATATATATATATATATATATATATATATATATATATATATATATATATATATATATATATATATACATATATATACATATATATATATATATATATATATATATATATATATATATATATATATATATATATATATATATATATATATATATATATATATATATATATATATATATACATATATATACATATATATATATATATATATATATATATATATATATATATATATATATATATATATATATATATATATATATATATATATATATATATATATATATATATTATATATATATATATATATATATATATATATATATATATATATATATATATATATATACATATATATATATATATATATATATATATATATATATATATATATATATATATATATATATATATATATATATATATATATATATATATATATATATATATATATATATATATATATATATATATATATATATATATATATATATATATATATATATATATATATATATATATATATATATATATATATATATATATATATATATATATATTAAGTCTTAAATATGCATTATGTGCAAAATATTTAATATTTAATAAAATAAATAAAAAAAAGTATTTTTTTTATGTGAAATATTTTCAGAAAGTTATATAACATAAAAATAAAAATAGAAGTATTTTTTACATATCTTTTCTATTTTATCCTAAATAAATATATATATCTATTTATATACAAATCAAAAGAAAAATCAAATAAAACCAAATAAAAATAAAAAATGATGAGAAAAATATTTTCAAAATTTTAATATGCTGAGAAAAAATAAACAAGTCAAACAAAAAAAGAAAAAGTCAAAAAGAATTAAAAATAAGACAAATGGGCTTGGGGGGTGAGAAAATGGAAATAGGGTGCAAAAAGAAGAAACCACACAGGCCCAGCCCATGTAGGTTCATCTTCAACCTCAGAACACTTCCTTGTTCAAAAACACGCGTTTTCTAACTTCTCATTCCTTGATCTTTTGCCAAATCTTCCAACATGAAACCTGTAGAGCTTGAAACCACGGTTCTAGACATATAAAGAAGTCACGCTAACTCTCAGAAATGAGAGAGAATTTCTTCTCTCCCAAATCCTGACCTAAATTTTTAACCATGTTCAGACATAAAATTCTCTAAGCACACGAAATATAAATGAAATCTAATCATATGAGCATGTTCAGGGCTATGATTGTGACATATTTTCTTCACAAACCTAAAGCTAACAATGCCTAATAAGAGAGATAGAACTTCATGAACTTACCTGTTCAGTTGGAATCGAGCTTTGCAATGGAGGATGTTTTAGAGTGAAATGATGACTTGTATAGCTTCCTTGAAGTGTAAGGATGCTTTTCCAAGTCCTACTTTGTCTTGAAACTCCCTGAATCGAGCTAGTGCACTCCAACTGCAAAACAGAAAATTAAAAATGGTGAAGTGGCTTGGAGGTGTTACAGGTCAGGTTTCAAGTCATGGTTAGCTTGCATAGCTTGTAAGGAAGGTAGAGGAACAGGTTTGGGCAAGAATGCTTGAAGGGATTGAGAGATAACACTCAATCTGCAGGGGTTCCCCTGTTTGAGCAGTTTCAAGGTGATTAGGGCAATGGGAGTGTTTTAGAGGCCAAGGGCTCGTGTGTTAGCTTGGATATGTTCTATGGAATGTGTTTGATAACTTCTTTCTTGTGTGCTAAAGCTGAGAAGAGAGTTGTGATAAGTTATGCACTTTTCTTCTATGTTAAGCAACAAAATGCCACTTGATGTTTTAGGTCAGTAGGGGACCTCTAATCCTGCAGCAAAGCCTCTCTTGATCAGAGCAATTTGTCCATAATCTTGTGCCAAAAGGATTTTGCTTGTACCTGCTTGGATTTCAATTTGACATAAAGCTAGCTCTTTACAAAAATGGATAAAGCACTTTATCTAGTTTAGGATTAATCTTGCATACAATGCTTGCACTCAAAGAACAACACTTTAACACATTGAATATGCATTAAATTATTGAGTATGGAATGGTTCAAGGACCTGTAATCAAGCCTAAAGCATGCTGAGTTCAAATTTGCAAAGTTATGGACATGTTTTGATGAAGAACAAAAGTGAATTTTTGCCAACTTGTGAAATTCGAATCTCTCAAGTTATGAGGTTGTTTGATGAGTTCTTGGATATTTTGGAAAGCTTGGAATGTGTACTTAAATCCATCTTTGAAATGAAAATTAAAATTCTAAGTGGAAGGGTATGAAAAGTGGCCTTGAAGTGGGGTAGAAAACCTTGTCAAAATAGGTTAAAGTTTCACTAAGTTAAAAATGGTTTAGTGCCCTTATTCAAAAATTGTAACTTGAGATACAAGCTTCAAATGAGAAAACTTTGTGAATCAAAATTGTAGATTATGCAACAAGCTACAACTTTCATGTTTTGACTTTTGTTTGAATCCAAATGGATCTTGGTGAAAAGATGGGGCAAAGTTGGGAAAAATTTAGGGTTTTTCATAACTTAGAAAAATTCTAAGTTATGAAAAATTCCATTTTCTAACCCTAATTTGCATTTTGTGATTTCTTGGTGAACAAGTTTCATGATTTGGCATGTTTTGATGAAAAATGAATCTTGACTCTTGATTTTGACCAAAAAGTCAAAGTTTGACTTTTCATTATACAGTCAAAATTGATCAATTGACTGGGAAATTCAACTGTCAACCTTGTGTACTTGGGATCTTTTGAGCTTGATGAATGTGTCAAGACCATTCCATTGAGTCCTTGAGTCCATTTATGAGCTTGATTTGCCATTGGCTAGGTCAAACAGTCAAAAATTGCCTTTGTGCAGTCAAAACCCTAAAAATGACCATTTTGCCCTTTTGGTGATCTGATCAAATTTCTTGTGGAATTGTGATCCAAACTTGATCAAATGGTCCATATGAGTTCATAATGTTGATGTGGGTCAAATTTCATGAGGTTTGACTGTCAATTGGCCACAGTTGACTTTTTCCCCAATACAGCTGATTTCTAGGTCATCTGTCCAATTGACTGGGCAAAACTTGGAATCAGGACTTGAAACTTGGTATGGATAAACTTGGGAGTCCAACATGAAGCATGAAAGTCATCTTAGGCATTTTAGGTCAAAACATCCTTGGGCAAACACAAACCCTAATTTGAGTCCACAGTGCAAGGAGAAGTCTTGAGCAGAGGAAACCCTAACTGGATCTTGATCTTCAAGGGTCTTGTGATGAGAAAATGTTGAGGAAATGGGAGGGAAAATTTTGGGGTACAACATACGCTAATGATACAAGCAATAAGCTTAGTCGTAGACTTCCATTTCCAACGAGCTATCCAACAGTTCCGTTATAATTCTGCCCGGAGTTCCTCGTATCTATTTCTCCCGGTTTCGTTCTGGCGCAATCACATTAAGCCCTTTGTCTTAGCACGCACGTAGTGGAGTAACCGGTTAGTGACTTTGATCCTTTTAGCACGGGGTCTGGTACATGAATGTGGCAACCCTACATATGTTGTCCAAATTGGAGGTTGTGGGGGATCGGGCCGTAGCACTCCCTACCGAGTTCAGAACCAGATACCTCTCAACCAACCAACACTGGATTCCTTCATTATTTGCTCAGCTCTTATATGTGCCCGTATATTTTGGTACATAAATTTTCTTTTCTTTTAGCAGCGAGATAGGAAGGATATTTTTAGAATCAAGCATCAAACACTTATATTCATCGATTCTCCACGTGGTTTATGTCAAGACGGTGCTGACTGCTAGTATAAACTACTAGGGGTTACTTCTAGAACTTGAAACTCCAGATATCGGTATAATGGTTATTGAAACAGATCGCGTAAGTAGGAAGTCTACAGTGTCGGAACCGTATCGATCTTGTTATGTCGTTTTCGGCTTCCTCAACCGGGGTTTCGTTAAAATAGGTATGTCGGGCTAATGCGAAAATAAAAAATTTTCGGTATGGCAAAATAAAGCGAAGAATTTGAATAGAGACATATCATAAAAATTTACTAGTTTATAAAATATTGAAAGGTACCTCTCCCACACAAAATCCGACATTGTCCTCAATGTTGCGGTATATAGGCGGGGAAGTACAATTACAAAACAAACGGAAAAGAAATGAAACAGAAAAATAATAAATTACATAGAAATTAAGGAAAGACTACTGGTGACCACGTCCTCTACTCCTGGTGCGAGAGCGTCTGGTAGGAGTGGCTTCAGTGTCGGTGTCTTGGAAGCCAAGGGTTCTCACGTCCATCCTCAAGGCGTTAAGCTCTGACAGGACCTCATCTAACCTCTCATTCATGTTGCGCTTCCCAGTCAAGATCTGAGCATTTTGGGCGCACAGAGACTCAAATTGCTCGGCTTGCCTCCTCTCAAGCGCCGTATTAATTTGGTTTTGCATGTGGAGGGCGCGGAGGATGTCTTCAAGATTAATAGGAGGAGGTGCAGATGAGGATCCTGGAATGTCGTGGACTGGAGGAGCACTATCCAACTCTTCTTGTATTTCGTCTGCAGCGGCTGCAGGTTGGTCTTCATGGGCAGGTGCACGCTCTGCGGGAATTTCAGGATCGAACAACCAGTTTGCTCGGTTACTTGGATCGATTCGGTCCCTGTTCGGCAAAATGATATTCTGATAGACAGTGTTCCTGATTACAGGGTGGAATCTGCCGTCTTCCCGCTCGTAGATGAGGTGTGCGGCTTTGCAGTGATCCATAGTTAGCAAAGTCGGTGCCATATAAGGCAAGGTTGCGAGAGCAGCACTGTAGTTCAGACCAATGGCAAGTGAAGTAACCAGCCCTACGAAATAGAATGGTTTTCCACCTCTAGCACAAATAGAGTGGATGTGAGCAAGTAGGAACGGGGCGACATTGATCTTTTGCCCAGTGAACGCGCAATGTAAAAAGAAGAGCTCCTTGGAGTTGAGCTTATGGTTGTTGTCGCGGGCGAAGATTGTGTTGCTAAGGATGCGATGGAAGTAGCGGATGGCCGAATTGTGAATGTGGGTGGCATTCAGGTGGTCGTAAGATCAGACACGGATATTCGTTAGACTGTGCCACAAGTTGAAAGCCTCCTCACCAAAATTATCCGGCACCCGGAGATGAGCACCTTCGTCCGAACAAAAGCCTAGAAGTCTCACGATGTCGGATTGAGGCAACTCGTGCTCAACGCCAAACATCCGGAATTTTGCCAGGCCTGACAGTTGGTTTGTGACACCTGGCGGAGTGAGGTAAACAAATGAACTCAAGAACTCAAGAGTAAGAGTTTCGTAGATCGGTCTTGGTTCGCGGCATAGGTTCCACAAATCCACACTTTGCAATAATCGGCGGACACTGTCAAGCAGTCCCAAACTCCTCAGACAGTCGATATCAACGTACCGTGTGGGTTGGAGACCTCGACGTTGGAATTTCTGAAACTTTTCCCGTTGATTCTCTCCCTGTTCGCCGATTCTGAAATTGAGGGCTGGAGCGTGTGGGTTGTTTTCCATGGTGGAGGTAGGATTTGATTTGGGAATATGAAAATGGGGTACTGTATGGATGGTAATTTGGTGTCGGGAGTTTAGAAGTTAGAAGAAAAATGGAGTGAGTGGGTACTTTTTCGTGTGATGTGGTAACAATGGAGGAAGTGGGTTTATGAAGGGGATGGTTGAAAGCTGGAACGGTTCTCTGTAATAGCCGTTCTGATACACTGTTTGCATGACGGTCGTCACGAGGGTGTGACGGTCGTCATGAGGCAAAAAGGCGTGTTACGCTCGTCACAAGGGTGTGACGGTCGTAACGCGTTCAGTGTCATTAATGAGACGACCGTTGGGGTGTTTATATTTTTATATTTTATTAATTTCTTGGGAATAAGGTTTGAAGTATATATTTTTTTTCAATTTTTGAAATATTTTAATTAATAAGAGTTTTAAATATAGAGGTGGTCTAATAATTTAAAGTTTGTAATATTTGTTACCAGTACATAACGAAATAGAAATATTGCGTATAAACATTGACCGTAAATAAAACAGTAAACTGGAAATGAAAAGAAATGAAAATTAAAATAAACTTTAATTGAATAAATTCATGACAAATTGTTTCAAAGTAACTAGGAATAAAAAATGATAATGCTGAAATAATAACCAAAATCCCTCCCACACTAAAACTAAACAGTGTCCCCACTGTATGTACAAATGCGAGAGAGAAGAAAATGAATAACAATGGCAACTCTAGACACGGGGAGGCGGAAACATATGCTGATGCATGTAGTCCAACTGATCAGTCACCAAGTCCATGAAGGTTATGAAGTCCACCCAGAGAGATGTCAGCTCTCCCCGCATGTCAGTAATTGCCTCATGTAAGGAGTGCAGGGTAACAGTAGGTGGAGGTGGAGTAATCTCAGGAGCCTGGGTCGCGGTCTCAGCGGAAGTAGCCTGTTGTTCCCAAGGATCAGGGAACTCATGGTATCCTGGCGGTGTAGCAGGATCTTCATCAGCATTAGTAGTGTTTGGAACCTCATAAATGTCAACCGTAGATGGCGAGGAGGGCGGTGAAGCAGGATGGTGAAGGTCAAACAGCCAGTTATCTCGGTTGTGCACACTGGTGATAGGATCTGGAAGCTTAAACTGGTGGACGATCTGATGATTAACTAGCAGGTCAAATTGATCTGGTCCAAGGTTTCCGATCATGCTAGTGTTGAAACAGAATGCAATGTCCATCGGCTTTATTCCATAAAGCGGGGCAGATTCGAGCATAGGCCGGCGGAGTCCAATTGCATTAGATAGCATGGTAACTAACCCACCCAACAAGATCGGTTCATTCGGAGTCTGGATGATATGCTCCATATTAGCGAGCATATAAGCTGCACCGTTCACCGGACGGCTCTGGGATGCACAATACATAATAAACAGCTCATCGCGGGATACAGATGTGACATTCTGCTGTTTGCCAAAGATGGTGTGGGCTATGATCTTGTGGAAATACCTGATAGTCGGGTTATGGATGCATTCAGAGTAAAGATCAGACGACTCAGGATGGTTATTACCAGCGATGCTTCCCCAAAAATAATCAAGATCAGATTTAGGCAGGAGGTTCTCCTGTGTCATACTGATAACATCGGGTCCAAAAGGGAACCCAAGCAGCTGGCTAAACTCCCGGAGGTTATAAGTGTAATCCATGTTAAACATCCTGAATGTGATCAACCCACGGTTGAATCCCATCCCATGATTTGGAATGAAGCTCAGGGTGCTTAGGAACTCAAGGGTCAGCCTCTTGTAGGTACAGAACCGTCTTCGGATAGGAGCAGTGTCCCAGCCAATCTGATGCAGCAAGTACATGACACTCTCACGAATGCCAAGGGAGGTCATAGCATGATCATCTGCGTAGATAGTAGGGCACATCTCCCGTTCACCCAGGTCCGCAAATCGTCTTCTTTGGTGTCTGCTTCTCAATTTGACATTCATGAAGTTTACACAATCCATAGCGCTAAATATGAAAGCAAAAGAATTACCCCCTGAAAATATTTGATAAATGTTTGAAAAAAAAAAAGAAATTAAGTAAGTATTTTCGGGTTAGGAAATTGCCAAAGTTAAATTAAAAATAAAAAGAAAGATGAAAGGGAAAAATAAAAACAGAAGAAAAATAGAAAGTAGTAAGAGATGCAATCATAAAAATGTTTTAAAGATTAAGAAAAAGAAAAGAAAAATAAAAGCATGTTAAAGCAGAAAAAATAATTAAAGTGAAACATGGGTTGCCTCCCACGAAGCGCCTTTATTTTATGTCGACGGCTCGACAATTAACACCTATTCAGTTAGGTATTTGGGGTAGGCGGCTCACTTAACTGAAGATAAGCCGAATAGTCGATATTTCCGACGTTAAAGTAGTGCTTTAGGCGCTGGCCATTAACTATGAATGGTTCGATAGAACTGCCTTTAATTTCTATCGCACCACTTGGGAAAACTTTGTTAATTTCGAACGGTCCGGACCATCTGGAACGTAATTTTCCTGGGAAAAGTTTCAGTCTAGAGTTGAATAGAAGTACGATGTCTCCTTCCTTAAAGTCTTTCCGTGAGATACGCTTATCGTGCCATTTTTTTGTTCGTTCTTTATAGATTTTAGCATTTTCATAAGCGTCTAAACGCAATTCTTCTAGTTCATGGATATCTAACACTCGTTTTTCGCCAGCACTCTTATAATTTAAGTTAAGGGTTTTTATGGCCCAATAAGATTTATGATCTAATTCTACTGGCAAATGACAAGATTTTCCATAAACTAACTTGAACGGCGTTGTTCCGATAGGGGTTTTAAAAGCTGTCCGATATGCCCAAAGAGCATCGTTTAGCTTGGAGGACCAGTCCTTTCTGGATGAAGTTACGGTTTTCTCAAGGATTTTTTTTATCTCCCTATTTGACACTTCCACTTATCCGCTCGTTTGAGGATGGTATGGTGTGGCTATGCGATGTTTAACGCCATATTTGGAAAGTAACTTTTCGAATATTCTAGAGATAAAATGGGAGCCACCATCACTGATCACTAGTCTTGGTACACCGAATCGTGGGAAGATAATATTCTTAAATAGTTTTAGTACCACACGTGTATCGTTTGTGGGTGCGGCGATGGCTTCAATCCATTTTGATACGTAGTCACGGCTACCAAAATATATTTATTTCCAAAAGATGCGGGGAAAGGTCCCATGAAATCAATTCCCCATACATCGAAAACTTCTACTTCGAGGATTCCTTTTTGCGGCATTTCATCGCGTCTAAATATATTTCCTGTGCGTTGACATCTATCGCAGTTCATAATTACTACGTGGACGTCTTTCCATAAGGTAGGCCAAAAGAAGCCAGCTTGAAGTATTTTTGCACAGGTTTTTGACGTACTAGCGTGTCCACCATAAGGGGCGGAATGGCAATGGGAAATGACGTCGTCTATTTCATCATTGGGAACGCAGCGACGGTAGATACCATCGGTGCCTCTTTTAAAGAGTAATGGTTCATCCCAAAAGTAGTGTTTAAGATCATGGAAAAATTTCTTCCGCTGTTGGTACGTTAAATCGGGTGGTAGAACACCGGCAGCTAAATAGTTAACGAAGTCAGCGTACCATGGCAGTGTGGTGTTAGTACAAATGGCTTTTACTACCGCAGTTGTTAAAGGTTCGTTATGTTGATCTAAACTGTCAGTAGGGTTTATCTCTAGCTTGGCAACAAGGCGTTCATAAGGGAAATCTTCGTTTATTGGAACACTCTCAGTTTGGATTCCATCTAATCTCGATAAATGGTCTGCTACCACGTTTTCAGTTCCTCTCTTGTCTTTTATTTCTAAGTCAAACTCTTGTAGGAGTAAGATCCATCTGAGCTGTCGCGGTTTGGCGTCTTTCTTGCTTAGTAAGTATCGGATCGCAGCATGATCCGTATAAATAATGATTTTAGCGCCTACTAAGTAGGAACGAAATTTATCCAACACGAATACCACAGCTAAGAGTTCCTTCTCCGTAGTGGCGTAATTCATCTGTGCGGGATCGAGCGTTCTGCTTGCGTAGTAGATAGCGTGAAGCTTTTTTCTTTGTGTTGTCCTAGAACTGCGCCTACAGCATAATCGCTCGCATCGCACATTATTTCAAATGGTAAATTCCAATCAGGAGGTTGCATAATAGGTGTTGAGATTAAGGCCTCTTTAAGTGTCTCGAATGCGTTCAAGCATTTATCGTCGAAAATAAACTCAGCCTCTTTCATTAATAATTCGGTTAGTGGCTTGGTGATTTTAGAGAAATCTTTTATAAAACGTCGGTAAAAACCCGCATGTCCTAGAAAACTTCGTATTTCTCTAACTGTTTTGGGTGGTTGAAGGTTTTTGATAATTTCAATCTTTGCTTTGTAGACTTCAATCCCTCTGTTTGATACAATGTGACCCAACACAATTCCTTGTCTTACCATGAAGTGACATTTTTCCCAGTTGAGAACTAGGTTGACATTGACACATCGTTTCAGGACTAATTCAAGGTTTGATAAACATCCGTCGAAACTCTCTCCACAGACAGAGAAATCGTCCATGAATACTTCCATGATTCCGTCTAAAAAATCTGCGAAGATCGCCATCATGCATCGTTGGAAAGTTGCAGGTGCGTTACATAGTCCAAATGGCATTCTTTGGTATGCAAAGGTACCATAGGGACATGTGAACATGGTTTTCTCTTGATCATCAGGATGAATGGGAATTTGAAAGAATCCTGAGTATCCATCAAGGTAGCAGAAATGGGAATGTTTGGCTAAACGCTCGAGCATTTGATCAATGAATGGTAATGGGAAATGGTCTTTGCGCGTAGCTTTGTTTAATTTTCTATAATCGATACACATTCTCCATCCTGTTTGAGTACGTTGTGCTATCGATTCGCCTTTTATGTTTGTTATAACCGTAACGCCTCCTTTCTTAGGCACCACGTGAACTGGACTGACCCAGTATTTGAGATTGGGTATATGATGCCTGCTTCTAGTAATTTCTGCACTTCCTTCTTAACGACTTCACTTAGGATAGGATTTATTCGTCTTTGATGTTCTCTAGAAGTCTTTCAGTCCTCCTCCAGCATAATGCGGTGCATACAGAGAGAAGGGCTTATTCCTTTTAGATCTGATATATTATAGCCTAATGCGGCTGGATATTTCCTTAACACACTAAGAAGTTTTTCGGTTTCGATCTCTCCTAATTTGGCATTGACTATAACTGGTCGTTCGAGTTCTTTATCTAAGAATTCATACCTAAGATCCTCAGGTAATGTTTTAAGTTCTATACCAGGTTTCTTATTAGTTGGGTCAGGATCGGGCGTTAAGGCTAAACATTCGCTTAGGTTGGCATCTAAGTGTTCTTGTTTCCAGTCTTCGTTCTTGAGGATAGTTGGTGTCTGAATTTTCAGCATCTCAGAATAGGTGTCCTCTTGGCATTCAAGTTCTTTGACACATTCATCAATGATATCTAGGAGACAACATGAGTCATCTATAGCAGGGGCTTTAAAGAATTGGGAAAGAATGAATTCTACTTTTTCTTCTCCTACCTCGAAGGTAAGTTTTCCTTTCTTAACGTCTATGATGGCTCCTGCAGTAGCTAAGAATGGTCTTCCTAGTATGATGGGAATATTTGAATCTTCCTTGATGTCCATTATTATAAAGTCGGTCAGTATGTAAAATTGTCCTATTCGGTCAGGAATGTTCTCTAGCATACCAACAGGAAATTTGACTGACCTGTCGGCTAGTTGTAGGGACATCTTGGTAGGTCTCATGTCGCCTAATTTGAGCTTCTCGCAAAAAGATAAGGGCATTAGACTGACATTGGCTCCTAAATCGCATAAAGCTTTGTCTATGACAGATTTTCCAATTACACATGGTATGGAGAAACTACCAGGATCTTTTAGCTTTGGAGGCATGTTGTTTTGAATTATGGCGCTACATTCGGCAGTTAGCATGACGGTTTCATTTTCAATGATTTTTTTCTTATTGGCCAATATTTCTTTTAGGAATTTAGCATATGACGGCATTTGGGTTATAGCTTCTGTAAACGGAATAGTGACGTTTAGTTGTTTCAGAAGTTCTACAAATTTCTTGAATTGTCCCTCGTTCTTGGATTTTGCAAGTCTTTGGGGGTATGGAATTAGTGGTTTATATGGTGGTGGAGGCACATAAGGTTTTTCTGAAGCCTCTATGTTCTCATGCGCGTCTTCCTCTACATTTTCATATTGATCTTTCGACTTCTCCATTTCTTTTTCGGGCTTTTGATACATGGTCGGGTTTTGGAGTCTAGGATCTACCAGTCCATCAAGGGCTGTCCTACTTCGTAATGTAATAGCATTTGCATGTCCTTTAGGATTGGGTTGTGGCTGTCCAGGAAATGTACCAGCAGGTGTGGCAGAACTAGCTTGGTGTTGTGCTACTTGGGAGATTTGGGTTTCTAACATTTTATTGTGAGTAGCTAGGGCATCTACCTTGTTTGCTAATAGCTTTAACTGTTCACCGGTGTGAACGTTTTGATTGAGGAATTCTTTGTTTTGTTGGGCTTGATTAGCGATAAAATTCTCCATCAGGATTTCAAGGTTAGATTTCTTAGGAATGTTAGGAACATTACCAGCGGGTTTTTGATAACCTGGAGGTACATCAGGTGCTTGGCCAGGTGCATATAAAGCGTTATTGCTCTTGTACGAGAAGTTAGGATGGTTCTTCCAACCAGGATTATAGGTATTGGCATAAGGATTTCCTTGAGCGTAATTTACCTGATCAGCTGATATTCCTGCTAAGATTTGACATTCGGTTCCAACATGACCAGGAACTCCACAAACTTCACAGCTTGGGGTAACTGCAGCCACGGTAGCTGCAGGAGGCAAGGTCAAGCTTTCTATCTTTTGGATAAGAGCATCTACCTTAGCATTAACTTTATCTAGGCTACTAACCTCGTACATCCCGCCTTTGGCTTGAGTTTTCTCCACAGATGTTCTTTCTCCTCCCCACTGATAGTGGTTTTGAGCCATGTTTTCAATGAGTTGGTTAGCTTCGTCATAAGGCTTGTCCATCAGTGTACCACCTGCGGCGGCATCTATAGATAGTCTTGTGTTGTACAAGAGTCCATTATAAAATGTGTGGATTATTAGCCATTTTTCTAATCCGTGATATGGACACATTCGCATCATATCTTTGTAGTGCTCCCATGCATCGAATAGCGATTCAGTATCCTTCTGCCTAAATCTATTGATTTGGGCTCTTAGTGCAGCGGTCTTGCTTGGGGGAAAGTATCGTGCCAAGAATACAATCTTCAGTCCTTCCCACGTAGTGACGGAATTTGATGGCAAGGATTGCAACCAAGACCAAGCTCTATCTCTTAGTGAGAAAGGGAAAAGACGTAATCTTATTGCATCTTTACTAACACCGTTCACTATAACTGTGTCGGCAAATTGAACGAATTTTGTAAGATGTTCATTCGGATCCTCAGAAGGATCTCCAGAGAATTGGTGTTGTTGGATAGCTGATATCAATGACGGTTTCAACTCGAAATCGTTTCGGTTTATTGCTGGAGCAGCAATGCTGTTATGGGGTTCTTGTTGTGATGGAGCTGCGTACTCCTTCAGTGGACGGGTCCTTTGTTCTTCGGCCATGTCTAATTCTGGATTGGTTTCGGTTTCAGAGGAAGAATTAGAATCTATTTCAGAATCAATCTTGATTTCGGGTTTAGGTAAAGGAATAGCGTGATTTAAACAGTAATCCATGACTGCACGTCTTACGGAAAGAATGCGTTCAGGTTCGTCCGTCGATTTGTCAAGTGGTTCGCCTTGTGAGCGAGTCCTTGGCATACAAATCGACAAAGGGGTGTCTGTTGCCTAGTCTAAACGCGCAACAGAAGAATCGTAATTAATTGACTACCAGTCCCCGGCAACGGCGCCAAAAACTTGATCGGGACTTTATGAGTCTGTCGGGATACTAACTGCAAGTATACAGTTCAGTCGTTCTAGTTTTAAAAGATTATCGAACCCACAGAGACTGAGGATCAATCGCATACGATCTAATGCTACAGTTTGTCTAACTAAGCGATGAATATTCAATTTTTGGGGGAAACAGTTTAATTAAAAATAATAATACTAATTATACCGGTATGTGATAATTGGACTTAGGGAATTCGGTGAATCGCTTGGCCTATAAAGTATTTCGGTAAAAGCTAATTGTTTAAAAACCTGAGACATACACTCTCGTGTTTATGAAATAAGTCATGCTACTAAACCTAGTGGATGCACTTTAAATTTAATAACACTTTTTGAAAACAATTTGAATCTAATTAATTTATTAAAACACTCTCGTGTATTTAAAAATCAATGTTTCGTTACCACTATCTGGGTTAAACCCCAGCTCTCGCATGCAGGTTCTTGCCTTAATTAATTTCCCACTCTCGTGGCAAAATCGTGTTAATTAACCTCTCACTCTCGTGACAAGGATAGTTAAATTAATCTTGGAAATTGGAAACCAGAAATTGTTTTATAAATATTTTTTGCCAAGGTATCACTGAAGTCTTTCAGTTCTTACGGTCACATACCGGTATTAATAATTTATCCAGACATAATTAACTTAACAGCAATACAGTTCAAAATATAATTCATAGCAATAATTGGCATAATATAAAAACTGAATGAATAATAATTGCAATATAAAACCTGGAATCAAAGTTGCTATGGTAATCTTGAAGTATTACAATAATCCAATCTTCGAGCTTGATTTGCAGTAAATAATTCGTGTTAATTCTTGAAAGAAGAATTAACACTTGAAACTAAAAACTAAGACTTTGAATGAAAATTACAGGAACGTGAAAACAATATTCCAAAACAAGCAAATGGAAAATACTTGCAAAAGAAAATAATATTTGTTCTGAGGAAAATTCTTCGACCCCTGAACTATGCACTGGTACACATATATATAGCATAGGAAAATCAGCAGTTAAGAATTCTTGATGAAGTCTTCAATGGAGAAAATATAGGAGCACTAATAGTGGTGGCAAGAAAATAGGGGACGCAGAAAAAGGGAGAACGAGTCTGCCCTTAATGCCCACGTCTCAATCCATGTATAACGTCCACCTTCACGCGCGTGACGGTCGTCACAGGTGGGTGACGGTCGTAACGCGCTGAAGTAGTGCATTACGCTCGTCAGTGGTGTGTGACGAGCGTTTCTTCATGTTGGGGGGTGTTACGCCCGTCACAAGGATGTGACGAGCGTCACTGTTCCAAAAATCCAAACTTTGTATTTTTTTATTCTTTTTCTCTTTGTTTATTGTCTAGCCTTCTTCATGTTGTCCTTTTCCATCGGTTTGAGTCGACAAATGTTATACCTGTAAAAAGAAAAATAATCTCGGAATAATCGGGGGTTAGACGACTTAATGAAATATAAAAATCGGTAAAAAGCATGGTAATTATACGATATGTTTTCTCGTTATCAACCCTTAGACCTAAAATCGGAGCCCCTTGAGAACAAGGGAGATGAAGGGTGCCTAACACCTTCCCTTCGTCTAATTGGCTTACGAATTTAGAATCTCTAAACAATTAGGGTCATCCGTTATTCCCCCGTCCTTAGAACAAAATTTAATGGTGGCGACTCTCTATTTTTTTGCCAGTTATGACAGCATTCCAAATTTGAAGTTTTTTCAGATGCTCTTTGTGAAACATGTCAGAAAGGCAATTTTTCAAAAACTTCTTTCAAAGCTAAAAACGTTGGTTCTACCTCTAGGCCTCTAGAGCTCTTATACATTGACTTGTTTAGGCATGTTAAAACAACCTCTTTCAATGGTAAGAAGTATGGACTAGTTATCATTGATGACTATAACAGGTGAACATGGGTAAAGTTCTTAAGACACAAGGATGAGTCACACTTTGTATTTGTTGTTTTCTGCTCTCAAGTGCAAAATGAAAAAGATTTCAATATTATTAGAGTCAGGAGTGATCATGGTTGGGAATTTGAAAATAAAGATTTTGAATTTTTTTGATGAAAATGGAATTTCTCATGACTTTTCATGTCCTATAAATCCTCAACATAATGAAGTAGTTGAAAGGAAAAATTGCACCTTACAAGAAATGGCAAGGACCATGATAAATGATACAAATGTGGAAAAACACTTCTGGGAAAAAGTAGTCAATACAACTTGTTATAATTGAGAACAGGATCTCAGTAAGACCATTCTGAATAAGACTCCTTATGAATTATGGTAGAATAAAAATCCTAACATTTCTTATTTTCATCCCTTTGGGCGTATTTGTTTTATGCTTAATACCAAATATACCATTAACAAGTTCGATTCTAAGGCACATGATTCATTCAGATACAATTTTGCATATGCTTCTTCATAGGTGTTAGATACAAGAGGGATGGTTGATACAATTTTGTTTTGAAAATCATCCAAAAATGACATATTAGTAGTTCAAATATACGTTGATGATATTATTTTTGGTTATACTAATTCCTCTATTTGCAAGGAATTTTCTAAGTTAATATATGAAGAGTTTGAAATGAGTCTGACGGGAGAATTAAAGTTCTTTCTGGGGGTTCAAATCAACTCGTGTTCATAAGGAACTTACATTCATTAGAGCAAGTATACGAAATAACTTCTGAAGAAGTTTAACTTATCAGAATGCAAGACAGCTAAGACTCCAATGCATCCAACATGTATTCTTGAGAAGGGTGAAGCAGGTGAACACGTAGAGCAAAATTTTTACAGAGGTATGATTGGTTCTCTTTATGAGTGCATTTTTCTCATTAGAGATGTTTTGTATAGTGTCAAAACTAGGACACTTTAGTGTTTCTATATATTGGACGGTATTATGTAAGTCTTGATGTACATCTTAGCATTAGGAAGCATAAAAATATTTTAGAAATGTTTTGGAAAAGGTTTCACACATTAAACATTAGATTTCATGTAAAAATCAGGCCTATGAGTCTAAACATACGACCTATGAGTCGATAGATGTACTTGTGTTTTAAAGCATGTAGGATTTGTAATGCATGTGTTGAGACATGACAGTCTTCAAGTAGACACATAGAAGAAAATTACTTCAATGAGTCAAACATACATCGTATGAGTCGACACATACATATAATTTTTAAAGCCTGTATCATCTATGATGCATGTGTCGGATCATGACCTATAGAGGCCGACTCATGCTTCGAAGGTATTGACACATGACTTACATGAGTCAACACATGTGATCAAATTTTCAAAATTTTGTGATTTTTTATAAACTTCTTTCATTCTATTTTTCCTCCACTTACACACATATATATACCTCATACATGCATAATTTAAAACTGGATGAAACCATAAACATACAAAGTAAACTCTCTTTATCTTCAACCTCTTTTTCTATGCATACACACAAACAAGTTACACATAATCATTCTTTGTTTGCGTGCCATCTAGATTTAGAGTTGATTACGTCCAATTTAGGTTGTTAAATTGAAAATTGGATTGAGAATTATTTGAGGGTTTCAAATAAGAAAACCAAGCTGGGGTTTTTCTTCAAGATAATTTGGATTTAAAGGTTTTGGACAAGATTACGCAATTTGGATTCAACCGAGTGAAAGCTTCGAAAAACAATGGGTTCAGTCGAAGGAGTAGTGGTAACCACATGATCACTTTGGTAAATCTTGGGTCACGATATATTCGCAATTTGGATTTATCCAAGTGAAGTCTTTGAATAACGGGGGTTCTTGCAAAGGAGTGGCGTGAGAATGAGGATCAAATTGGAAGTATCGGGTTCACTTGATCATGCTCTGATTAAGGGGAGAGAAAAAGATTGGATCAACATCATACTTAGGGTTTAGATTGTTGGACCGCAACTTGTTCTCTTGTAAACAATATTTTGTAAAGGTTAATTTTCATTATCTTAATTCTGAACGAAATTGGGGGCAGGTGTACCCATAGCGAGTTCGATTGAGGAACTTCTTAAACAAATTCTTGTCTCTTCATCTCTCTCTCTCTCTCTCTCATATACTTTCACTTGCAAATTATTGAATTTGTTGATTGTGCAATTGACACGTTTAGATAAAAAATTTATAAATTCAAAACTATTTTTTTGAGTTGATTATAATCCATAAGATTGTAATTGGTTTTTGAAATCAACAAAACAATAAGAAAAATCTGACCAAAATCAATTGCACGCCAAGTGTTTGATAATTTTCTTCTTTGTGTTTGTTTTGTTAGATTTAATTGGATATATGTGTTGTACCCCAAAATTTGCCCTCCCATTTCCTCAACATTTTCTCATCACAAGACCCTTGAAGATCAAGATCCAGTTAGGGTTTCCTCTGCTCAAGACTTATCCTTGCACTGTTGACCCAAATTAGGGTTTGTGTTTGCACAAAGATATTTTGAACGAAAATGCCTAAGATGACTTTCTTGCTTCATGTTGGACTCCCAAGTTTGTCCATACCAAATTTCAAGTCTTGATTCCAAATTTTGCCCAGTCAATTGGACAGTTAACCTAGAAATCAACTGTATTGGGGAAAAAGTCAACTGTGGCCAATTGACAGTCAAATCTCATGAAAATTGACCCACATCAACATTATGAACTCACATGGACCATTTGATCAAGTTTGGATCACAATTCCACAAGAAATTGGATCAAATCACCAAAAGGGCAAAATGGTCATTTTTAGGGTTTTGACTGCACAAAGGCAATTTTTGACTGTTTGACCTAGCCAATGGCAAACCAAGCTCACATATGGACTCAAGGACCCCATGGAATTGTCTTGACATGCTCAACAAGTTCAAAAGATCCCAAGTACACAAGATTGACAGTTGAATTTCCTAGTCAATTGATCAATTTTGACTGTATACTGAAAAGTCAAACTTTGACTTTTTGGTCAAAATCAAGGGTCAAGATTCATTTTTCATCAAAACATGCCAAATCATGAAACTTGTTCACCAAGAAATCAAAAATTGCAAATTAGGGTTTGAAATGAGAATTTTTCATAACTTAGAATTTTTCTAAGTTATGAAAAACCCTAATTTTTTCCCAACTTTCTCACCAAGATTCATTTGGATTCAAGCAAAAGTCAAAACATGAAAGTTGTATCCTATTGCATAATCTACAACTTTTATTCACAAAGTTTTCCCAAAAGAAGCTTGTATCTCAAGTTACAATTTTTGGAACAAGGGTACCAAACCATTCTTAACTTAGTGAAATTTTGACCTTTTTAGGCAAGGTTTTTACCTAACTTCAAGACCATTTTTCACACACTTCCACTTGGAATTTCAATTTGGACTTCAAAGATGGATTGTAGTGCACATTCCAAGCTTTCCAAAATGTCCAAGAACTCATCAAACAACCTCATAACTTGAGAGAATCGAATTTTGCAATATGGCAAAAACTCACTTTTGAATTGGCCAATTTCCATGTTCATAACTTATGCATTTTCAAGTCAGCTTGGTTTATGCTACATTACAGGCCTCTAAACCATCCAACACTCAATAATTTAATGCATACTCATTGTGCCAAAGTCTTATTTTGTGTATCCAAGCATTGTATGCAAGATTAGGCCATAAATGGAAAAAGTGAAATATCCATTTTTGCAAAAGCAAGCTTTATGTCATAATGCAAATCCAAGAAGTACAGATCAAATCTAATTGGCACAAGTTTATGAGTTAATCACACTGATCAAGGAGAGGCTTTGCAGCATGTTTAGGGGTCCTCTACCTGTCTAGAATACAACTTGACCATTGCTTGCTTAAAGTTCAAGAAAGATAGCATAACATGTACCAACTTCCATATCAGTCAACCAAGCCTTAGAGAAAGTTATCAAACACATTCCAAACATTCATCCTAAGCTGAAGCATGACCCTAAGACCTCCAATACCTCCACAAACTAAAAATCACCATCAAACTGCCAAAATAGAGTAACCTCTGCAGATTGAGTTCCAACTCTCATCCCTTTCATGCTTGCTTGCTAAAAGCTCTTCACACACCTTCCCTACCATCAATGCAAGCTAACCAAAACCTAAGACACGACCTGTAACACTCCCAGGCCACTTCACCATTTTCATTTTTCTTGTTTTGCAGTTGAAGTTCTCTAGCACGGTTCAAGAAGTTTCAGGACAAAGTAGAACTTGGAATAGCATCCTCACGTTTCAAGGAAGCTGTACAAATCATCATCTTGCTCTGAAAGCTCCCCCATTGCAAGGCACGATTCCAACTGAACAGGTATATTCATGAGGTTCTATCTCTCAGTATAGGCATTGTTAGCTTTAAGTTTGTGAAGGAAACATGTCACAATCATAGCCCTGAACATGCCCATATGATTAGATTTCATTTATATTATGTATGCTTAGAGAATTTTGAGTCTGAACATTGATGAAAAACTAGGTCAGGAATTGGGGGAGAAGAAATTCTCCCTCATCTTAGAGAGTTAAGTCAAGTTTTTTATATCCCTGGATTCGTCTTCTCATGCTCTACACTTTTCATGTTGAAAGTTTTGCTTAAAAGTCCAGGAATTGGGAGATAGGAAGCGCGCGTTTTCTTGAACAAAGTTTGTTCTGAGGTTGAAGATGACTGGTTCTGGGCTGGGCCTGGAATGTTTTTCTTATTTGTACCATACATTTACTTCTGAACCCCCTAAGCCCATTTTGTTCATTTTAATGATTTTTTGACTTTTTTCTTTTTGGTTTGACTTATTTATTTTTTCTTATGTTATTAAAAATATAAAAAATATTTTTCTCACCATTTTCCTATTTATTAGGTATTTATTTGTTTAGATTAGTTTTGAACATAAATAAATAAATAGATATAGTTTTGTTTAAAAAATGTTAAAATAATATAAACACCTTTTATTTTCATTTTTATTTTGTTTTATCTTCTGAAAATATTTTTATATAAAAAAAAAATAAATACTTTTTTTATTAAATATTAAATATTATTAATTTGTGTATATAATACATATTTGAAATAATACATATATAAATATATATTTATTAACATATTTAGGTTAGATTACAAAATATACACACTTTTATTTTTCTTATTAATATTTAATATAAAAATATCTTTTGACAAATATACTTCATTTTATTTTATTTTTGTATACAATAAATAAATACTTGTACATAATAAATAAATAATGCATTTTATTTAATAGAATTAGGGTTTAACCCTAAACATGAAAAACTCCCAAAAAAATAATACTTTTCTTTTTGTTTATTTTGATACATAAAAATATTTTTTTTTCATATATACAAAAACCATTTTTGCATCTTGCATATTTATTCTTATTTCATTTAATTTGTGCAAATAAATATCTTGTAAATAATTCAATATTGATGTAATAGTTTAGGTTTAAATTCCTTGTCAAAATCCCCATTTGAACATTTGTACCCCCCTTCCCATATATGGTGCTGTAATAGCTTAGTAAATTTATTTTCCGCACTTTATTGCTTTCTAATTATACCATGTTAGAATTAGGGTTTGTATGCGAAAAAACAACGAAAATAGTTTGACCTAATTTCAAGATAAACAAGCATGAAAATGGACACACAAATCACACTTGCACCCCCTAGGGTATTCCACTTGTTGCCTTCAATAAATGGGCCATATTGCATGTTAGGTCTCTTTGGGCAAAACAAACACAAATCAAATGATCATAGTCCCTCGATGACGCTTTCAAAAAGTTGCCTAAACAAATGATCAAGTCCCTTAAAGAAAAATTGCCCAAAGATACTTGGCACCATTGCAATTATGGTCTAAACGATGACCCGCGCCCGTCCCTTTCACATCCTAACATGAGATTGTCCACCAAATACAATGGTGGAACAAACT
Organism: Vicia faba; assembly: GCA_948472305.1. Classification (NCBI taxonomy): domain Eukaryota; kingdom Viridiplantae; phylum Streptophyta; class Magnoliopsida; order Fabales; family Fabaceae; genus Vicia; species Vicia faba. Next base: position 252,632,225 of record OX451741.1, read on the forward strand.
TGTTAAAAGGGTTAAAACATAGCAATAAACTTTGAGACATTTAGGAGTAGATAACCTCTTAGTTACTTGAATCAAACTTGCAAAAACAAAACACTTGCCTATTTTCTAAAACCACACCTCACAACACTTTCAAAACAACTTTCAAAAACAAATGAAAACCTTTTCAAAAGACATACATCTTTGTATACATCCCAACATGGATCATTACAAAGGTTGCCACCACATTGGCTTCTTTTCAAAACAATTTTCAAACCCACACACACAAAGCACCATTTCAAACAATTGAAAACAAAAGGCAAGTGATCTAAGCAAGTAACTAAGAGCCCATGGATAACCATGGATAGAAAGGGTGCTAATACCTTCCCTTTCTATAATCTACTCCCCGAACCCAAGAAAACATCTCAAAGGTTTTTGCTGTGCTTTTTAAACCTTTCCTTAGGATAAAATAAAAAGTCGGTGGCGACTCTTGCTTAACCGAAACATTTGCAAAAACAAACGCAAAACTCACAGTCAGTTCTCCCACCGTATCACAGAACTGGCTACTCTGTTGGGGAATATATTAAAAGTGGAGTAACCTTAGGGCTTAGATCACCTTTGTTTTCAATTGTTTGCTTTGTTTGCTTTTATATTTGTGGGCTTTGCATCGGAGTTTCATAGATCCTGACCCGGATCTGGGAAATACCCTTTTTAGGTAGCATAATCTGTGAGGGACCTGTCCGGCATAGACCGACATGGGTGAAGCAGTGGCTACGTTGGTGTGGCACCTTGGTCTGTACCTATATCCCTTGTGTTGCAACGAGGAGAATATAGGTCTTCTAAGGAGTCATTAAACACCAACCAGCCTTAGAACCTTAAATTGACCAAACTTGGCCATTAGGACAGTAGCAGTATGCTACACTCATTGAGGCTAAACTCCCGCGATGGTTCTGGCCGCAAGAAAAGATTGTGATGCTGGAGTTATGACCGATTGAGGGTAGTCAATGATTTGAGATCCTCTAGAACCCGGTTACTTTTGATAGGACAGGTTTTAACCAACGAAACCTAAACTTCATGCTGGCCTGAAACCTAAGGGTTGTCTTGTGTGACTTGTGTGCCTTATCATGCTTGCCTGTGTGAATACTTGTGGTGTGCTTCATCATAGCATCATGCCATCATACCATTGCATGCATCCTGTATAAAGAACTAACCCATTTCAAAGACAAAAAAGTTTCATCTTTGCTCTGTTTTGTAGGACATCATGATGCCCGTGCGTAGGAATACTATCCGGCTCAACTTTGTTCAACCTCCAACTTTGCTCAAGGATTTGGTTGGTAGGATTCCAAACACTTCTTCCTTCATCAACAGGCATGGTTCTCTCCTTGGCTTGATCACTGCAAAATGGGACCAACAACTGATAAGTGTTCTGACCCAGTTTTATGACCCCCTGTATCATTGTTTCACCTTTCAAGACTTCCAGCTGGTTCCTACCCTGGAAGAATTCTCTTATTTGCTTGGGATCCCTGTCTTGGAGAAAACTCCATTCACTGGTTTGGAAAAGACTCCTAGGCCTGAAGAGGTTGCTGCAGTTCTCCCCTTGACCAAAGAAGAGGTATTGGCTAACTGGGAAACTAGAAGTGGAGTTAAGGGCTTTTTGGTCAAATTTCTGGTTGGCAAAGCTAATGATTTCTGGAATGACTTGGACTTCAAGGTGTACGAAGATATTCTGGCTCTTTTGATCTACGGTCTGGTATTGTTTCCTAATCCTGACACCTTTATCAGTGTCTATGCCATAAGGATCTTCATGTCTCGGAATCCTGTACCCACTCTTTTGGGTGATATCCTGCAACAACTCTATGCTCTTACTGCTCGAAAACGGGGAACTCCGTGGTGTTGTGCTCCTTTGCTAGTGAGGTGGTTTATTTCGCACCTTCCTAAGTTCGTGCTGAAGAATGAAGAAGGAAAGGGTTGGGCTCGGAGGTTAATGTCTCTCACTGATAATGACATCACTTGGACTCTCAGAGGTTTGGATGAGGTAGCTGTTATCGATCGTTGCGGAGAATACCCTAATGTCCCTTTGATTGGTATCCAAGGAGGAATCTCTTATAATCCATGCTTAGCTCTCCGCCAGTTTGGAAGAGCCAGAAGATTTGGGCCTCATGAAATGTTGGTTCCTCACTTCCATTTTGAGTTTCAGGCAGACAGTGACAAACTATGCCATGGATTCATTAGAGCTTGGGACAGAATTCACAAAGCTGACCCACATGAGTTGGGACCAAAGACTTCTCTACCAATGGAACCCTATTGCAGATGGGTCCGCATCCGTGCTCAGAAGTTAGGTATGCCGTATGAAGCTGTCAGACCTATCATTCTTGAATCTCCCGATGAAGATGGGGTTCCTCCAACTGTCCTCCCTCCTCAGATACCTACTGATTTTGACACAATGAAGAGATCTTGGGCGCAGCTAAAGGAAGAACGGGATTTTTATCGGGAAAAGTTCAACGAACAGGAACGAAAGGTCCAGAGGCTGACTAAGCAATTCGAGGAAGAGCGGGTTCTGAATAACTACATCAACACTGAGAAAAGGAGGCCATGGGAGCACTGATGGGCTTTGGATATTTCCTTTTATAGCTTTTATTTCCTTTCCAGTATTTTTCATTCCTGTAATGCCTAAAGGCAAGTTGTTGAACAATTTGAAATTTCAATCTAATGAAGTGCGTTTCCCTTTTGTCTACAAAGTTGAATCTTGTTTGTCTTTGAAAACATAAAACATACGCATCTCATTGCACCATATGCATAGCAGGTACCCTATTTCACAGGTTGCTTAATCTTCTTCGCTGTTTATTTGAACAGTCATCATGAATCCAGACTCATCCAGTGAGCAAGCAATCAAGGCCCTTCAGGCCCAAAGTGCCAAGTTTCAAGAGATGGTCCTAAGCCTAGCCCAAGGTCAGCAAGAGTTGAAGACTCTACTCCTGAAGAAGAAGAAGAAAAAGAGGACTGCGTTATTCAACACTGGACGCAGATTTGGGAACACACTCCATAATGAAGCTGATCCAACTACTTCTTCTGCTGAGAAAAACAGTCCCCAAGGGGGAGGAGCTCCTAGTCCTACAGTCTCTGACAACGAGACGGACTACAATGACGAACAATACCCACCTGCTGCTGACAGATACAAGCAATTGGAAGACCGCTTGAGCGCCATGGAGATTCAGAATGTACCGGGGTTGGATTTCAGAGATTTGGGGTTATCTTCTGGGGTAGTAATTCCACACAAGTTTAAGGCGCCTGCCTTTGCCAAATACGACGGGTCTTCCTGTCCAAAGCTGCATCTAAGGTCGTACGTAAGGAAGATCCAACCTTACACGGCAGATAAAAACCTTTTGATTCACTTCTTCCAAGATAGCCTTTCGGGGTAACAGCTTGAGTGGTTCTACCAACTAGATGGAACTAGCATCCGACACTGGGAAGATTTGGCAACCGCATTCTACAGAAATATCAATACAATTCTGATCTCGCTCCTACGCGTACCCAACTTCAGGGTATGTCTCTATGAACGGGCGAAGGGTTCAAAGAATATGCACAAAAATGGAGAGATTTGGCTGGCAGGGTGCAGCCTCCATTGACTGATCGTGAGCTGTTTGATATGTTTCTGGGTACTTTGTCTGGTCCTTTTTTCAATCATTTGGTTGGTAACTCCTCCGCTGGGTTTACGGATTTGATTCTGACGGGAGAAAGAATTGAAGCTGGCATCAGGTCAGGAAAGATACAAAAAGCTGCCTCCCCAACTACTGAGAAGAGGCCTTTCAAGAAAGAAGCAAGTGCCGTCTATGGTCCTAGAAGACAAGTCAAGCCAGAAAGTCGCCAAGCCGTCAATGCTTTGGTCATTTCAAAACCTGTTGCTGCACCTCAGCAGTACAATCAACAAAGAGGTGAAAGGCCCAAGAGGCAGTATACTCGGCTGAGTATGACCTTATCACAAATTTTACCGCAACTGATATCAACCAACTTGGTGACCATCAAAGAAGCTCCTAAGGTCGTTAATACTGCATCTCCTAAGTATAACCCAAATGCCCGTTGTGCTTATCATTCCGATAGCCCCGGGCATACCACTGATGATTGCTGGGCCTTGAGAAATAAAGTGCAAGATCTTATCGACGCAAAGGAAATTCAGTTTGAGGCGTCTGAGAGGCCAAATGTTGTAACTGCTCCTATGCCCCAGCATAGAGTAAATGCCATCGAGGAAGATTTGTATGCTGTTTCGGTGAATGATGTTGCTACCCCTCTTTTGACTGTTAAGAGGAACTTATTACTAGCCGGTTTATTTCCGGGTTGTAGCAAGGGTTGCCTCCTGTGTGCTATTATCCCTACCGGTTGTCCACTGCTGAAATCAGGCACCCAAAGCCTGATGGATAGCAAAGAAATTCTGTTCAAGAAAACTGCTGTTCCGTTTGTCTCCGTTGAAGAAATATCTGTTGTCACAATTTACAATCCTACCAAAGCTCCTCCGAGGAAGCCAGTCCAAATTTTGTCTGTTGCACCCATTACTATTACTGTTCCGGGGCCTCTCCCCTATGAGTCTGATAAAGCGGTCCCATGGCATTATGGGGCCGACGTGTATGTGCTTGGGGTGAAGCAGGAGTTCAACACCAATACCAGTATCAGTAACATCACTGGTCCCGCCAAGATTACCCGCAGTGGCAGGCTCTTCTCGCCTGACATTGCACCGCCAGTTATCCGAAAACCTCTCACCATCACACCCGCAAGTGTGCATGTTCCGAATCAAGTTCATGTGCCTACTACTACCGCCGAGTCCTCTGATACTCGGGGCAAAGAAGTTGCTACCGATTTTCCTTCCAGGACGGAGGCACCAAAAAAGACTGTTGTGGAAGCCTCCCAACAAGAAATGGAGGAAATTCTTAAAATCATCAAAAAGAGTGACTTCAATGTTGTTGAACAGTTGGGGCATACCCCCTCCAAAATCTCTATGCTATCATTGCTGCTATGCTCAGAGGCCTATGCAAAAGCCCTGATTTCATTTCTGAAAACGGCCCATGTGCCGCAAGAGACCTCTGCAGATTAATTCACTGACTGTGTGGCTAATTTGACAGCTGACAATGGCTTGGGGTTCTCGGATGCTGACCTTACCGCCAAAGGGAAAAATCACAATGACGCCCTGCATGTCTCCATAGAATGCAGGGGCACTACTCTCGCACATGTGTTGGTGGATACCGGTTCTTCCCTGAATGTTTTGCCCAAGAAGGCATTGGATCGCTTGGATTGTGAGGGTATGGAGTTGAAACCTAGTAACATCATTGTTAGAGCCTTCGACGGTTCTAAGAGGATGGTGCACGGTGAAGTAGACATTCCTATTCGTGTGGGTTCCCAATTTTTCGACTCAACGTTCTATGTAATGGACATTCGTCCATCTTACTCCTGCTTGTTGGGTCGACCCTGGATTCACAAGGCTGGGGCAGTAACATCCACTCTACACCAAAAGCTCAAATACCCTGTCAAAGGGAAGATTGTTACTGTGCAGGGTGAGGAGGAATACATGGTTAGTCACTTGAATTCATTCCGGTATATCGAGATGGACGGGGAGTTTATTGAAACCCCATTTCAGCATTTCGAGGAAGTACCTCCAACATTGGCATCGACTGAAGTAGTGGTTGAGGAAGATTTTCCGTTGAAGATGGCATCCTTGAAGGATGCCCGAGCTGTGATCGAGAAAGGCAATTGTGAAAACTGGGGTCAGCTTCCTGACTTCACTCAAAAGAACGACAAGTTTGGGCTGGGCTTTACTGCAGAGGCTCAGAGGGCTGTGCGCAAGGAAAAGATCAGAAAGGCTCCAGTGTTTATCACCAGTCCAAGGGTGAATGCTATCGAGGAGGATGTAGAGGAAGCAGAGTTCGACAGTTGGATCTATCCAACCACCAGCAACGGACCAAGCAACTGGACGGCAAAGGATTTTACGCCTATCACATTTGTCACGCAGTAATTAATTCTTTTGATTTCCAATTTGTAACAAACAATATGTTAAAACTTTGTTGGCTCGGTGTCCTACCCGGGGCATCGTAGCTCCATTTGTGAGGGCTTTTTTGTATGACATTTCCATATATCATCAATCAAAACATTGGACGTTTATTGCATTTCAAATCTTGTGCTCTTTTTCTTTGTGTTATATATTGCAAAACAGCTATATTTACACACACTCACTTATACAGGTTTCAATCCACTCTGGATCTCACTGGCAACAGCTCTGCTACCACCAGTTATGACTTCGAGAATCCGATCAACTTGGCCGAAGACGAAGGTGAAGATGATTGCGAAGTGCCTGGTGAACTCGCAAGACTGCTACTCCAGGAAGAGAGGGCTATTCAACCACATGAAGAGCCGGTGGAAACAGTTAACCTGGGTACTGAGACAGATAGGAAAGAAGTCAAGATTGGGGCTAATCTAGAGCTCAGCATGAAGCAACGATTGATCCAGATGCTACATGATTACATGGAGGTCTTTGCTTGGTCCTATGAAGACATGCCTGGTTTGGATGCCGACATTGTAGTTCATCACCTGCCAACCAAGGAAGACTGCCCTCCGGTAAAGCAAAAGGTCCGCCGCATGCGCCCAGAGATGTTCGAAAAGATCAAGGCTGAGGTTATGAAGCAATTTGATGTCGGGTTTCTAGCGGTAACTTCTTATCCTCAATGGGTTGCCAACGTGGAGCCAGTGCTAAAGAAGGACCGAAAAGTCAGGATGTGTGTCGACTACAGGGATTTGAATAGGGCAAGCCCCAAGGATGATTTCCCTCTACCTCACATCGACGTTCTTGTCGACAATACTGCTCAACACAAGGTGTTCTCCTTCATGGATGGTTTTTCAGGGTACAATCAGATCAAGATGGCTCCGGAAGATATGGAGAAGACTACCTTTGTGACTCAGTGGGGCACCTTCTGCTACAAGGTCATGCCATTCGGGTTAAAAAATGTTGGGGCAACCTATCAACGTGCCATGGTTGCTTTATTTCATGATATGATCCATCATGAGATTGAGGTATACGTTGATGACATGATTGCCAGGTCTCAAACTGAGGAGGAGCACCTTGATCATCTGAGGGAGCTGTTTGACCGACTAAAGTTATACAAGCTGAGGTTGAATCCCAACAAATGCACCTTTGGGGTGAGGTCCGGAAAATTGCTAGGTTTCATTGTAAGTGATAAAGGTATTCAGGTGGACCCTGCCAAGGTAAAAGCCATACAAGAGATGCCAACTCCAAAGACAGAGAAAGAGGTCAGAGGCTTCCTGGGACGACTGAATTACATTGCCCGATTCATCTCACATCTAACTGCTACTTGTGAGCCAATCTTCAAATTACTGAAGAAAGATCAAGTAGTACGCTGGAACGATGAATGTCAGGCTGCCTTTGAAAAGATAAAGGAATATCTCCAAGAGCCACCCATTCTTATGCCACCAGTAGAAGGGAGACCTATGATACTATACAGTACTTGACAATTCAATGGGGTGTGTGCTGAGACAGCATGACGAGTCTGGCCGAAAAGAGCATGCTATTTATTACTTGAGCAAAAAGTTTACCGACTGTGAGTCTCGTTACTCACTGCTTGAGAAAACTTGCTGCGCTCTAGTATGGGCTGCTCGCCGGCTGAGACAGTATATGCTGACTCACACCACTTTGTTGATTTCAAAGATGGATCCCATCAAGTACATATTTGAAAAGCCTGCTCTGTCTGGAAGAATAACAAGATGGCAAATGATCTTAACAGAATATGATATCCAGTATACAACTCAGAAAGCAATTAAAGGAAGTGTACTGGCAGATCATTTGGCACACCAACCTGTGGACGATTACCAATCATTGAACTTTGATTTTCCGGACGAAGACATCATGGTGGTAACTGACTGTGAAGTACCTGGACCAGATGAAGGACCTGAGGAAGGATCCCGATGGTCTATGCATTTTGACGGAGCCTCCAATGCTTTGGGTAACGACGTCGGCGCTATAATCATATCTCCCAAAGGAACTCATACTCCACTCACCGCCCGATTGTGTTTCAACTGCACCAACAACATGGCAGAATATGAGGCATGTATCATGGGTCTGCAAGCTGCAATCGATTTAAGGATCAAATTTCTGAGTGTCTTTGGAGATTCCGCTCTCGTGATCAATTAGATCAAAGGCGAGTGGGATACGAAACACCCAAATCTTATTCCTTACAAGGAGTATGTGTCGACCTTGCTTCCCCACTTTGAAGAGATAACTTTTGAACACTTCCCAAGAGAGGAGAATCAGCTAGCGGACGCACTAGCTACGATGTCTTCAATGTTCAAAGTTAAATGGGAAAATGAGGCTCCCCGGATCATCATCTGGAAGTTGGACGAACCGGCATACTGCTGCGGTCTTGAGGCCGAAAAGGTGACTGAAAAACCCTGGTATCATGAGGTGAAGAGGTACTTGGAAGCTCAGGAATACCCTGAAGGTGCATCCGTCAATGACAAGAAGTTCATGAGGAGGTTTGCGGCAAAATTCTTCCTCAGCAACGACATTCTCTACAAACGGAATCATGATTCAACTCTACTGCGTTGTGTGGATAAGGCTGAAGCAGAGAAGATCATGATAGAACTGCATGAAGGTACATTCGGAACACATTCCAGTGGACACACCATGGCAAAGAAAATCCTTCGGGCAGGATATTTCTGGTCCACCATGGAAGCCGATTGTTACCAACACTCTCGAACTTGTCACAAATACCAGATCTATGCTGACAAGGTGCACATTCCTCCAGTTCCTCTGAACGTCCTGACGGCACCTTGGCCTTTTGCAATGTGGGGCATTGATATGATCGGGGAGATCCGACCGGCGGCATCCAATGGGCATCGCTTCATCTTGGTGGCGATCGATTACTTCACGAAGTGGGTTGAGGCAGCTTCCTACGCCACAGTAACCAAGAGCGTCGTGGCACGTTTCATCCGGCATAATCTGATCTGTCGGTATGGCGTCCCGGAAAGAATCATTACGGACAATGGTACCAATCTCAATAACAAGATGATCACTGAACTCTGTGAACAATTCAAAATACAGCACCATAACTCTTCTCCTTACCGGCCGAAGATGAATGGAGCGGTAGAAGCAGCTAATAAGAATATCAAGAAAATTGTGCAGAAGATGACAGTGACCTATAAAGATTGGCACGAGATGTTACCGTTTGCTCTTCATGGGTACCGTACCTCAGCAAGGACGTCAACCGGGGCAACTCCTTTCTCCTTGGTCTATGGCATGGAGGCAGTCTTGCCAATTGAAGTCCAGATACCCTCTCTCCGAATAATGAAGGATGCAGATCTGAGTGAAGATGACTGGATCCAGACTCGACTTGATCACTTAAACCTAATTGACGAAAATAGGCTCACCGCTATCTGTCATGGTCAGACGTACCAAAAACGGATGATGAGGGCATTTAACAAGAGAGTCAGACCACAAGAGTATCAAGTTGGGGACCTGGTAATCAAATGTATCATCCTTCCTCAAAGTGATCTCCGGGGCAAATGGACCCCTACATACGAAGGGCCATTTGTGGTTAAACATGTGTTCTCAGGAGGAGCCATGATCCTAACCACCATGGATGGTGACGACCTTCCTCACCCCGCCAATGCAGACATAGTAAAAAGATACTAAGCATGAATAAAAGACCCGTTAGGTTGACATACCTAGGCAAAAATAAGGGCTTCCCGGCGAACCAAAAGGGTTCGGGCAAAAATAAGGGATGAAATGAAAAAAATCTGTACACCCGACAAGTCGAAAACCTGAAAAGGCGGCTTGGGCAAAAATGGGTATCCCGGTGGACTGAAAACCCGAAAGGGCGGTCCAGGCAAAAGTTAGGGATAAAGCGTAACACTATGTCTCATTGGATCACACGGCATCCAGAATTCAGCATCAACCATCTGGCTCAGATCTCGGCATCGATCAATCAGCTTCATCTTCAACTAAGCAGCAAAGTGATGAGACGCTTGAAGACATAAAGGCGATAGCAGAGTTGGAACCCAGTGGGAATATTGTGCACATAGCTGTTTTGTTTCCTTTTCAAAATTGTAAATTCTATGTTATTCGGCGGCATTCTCTTACTAGGATGTCAGCCTCTTGTACAAAAACGCCTATTCACAGGCAAAATTCAAAATCAATACAAATTCACTTTTTTATACAAATTGCCATTGTTTTTTTCCTTTTTCTGTTTTTGTCTTGCGAAGAACGTCCAATGTTCATTTTTGATATATGCATTTGACATTGAATTGCTGATTCATAAATATTTGCATATGAAACAAAGGGTTAATTACAGGTGACATCAGAAACAGGGGCAATGTGAAGTTGTCTGATACAGTCTGGTTGCTTTGTCCTCCAAGGTACCAAGGTAGATTCGACTGAAGAATGTGACCAAATCATCTCAACTCCCCACAGAATAAGACAAGATTCAGCAATACTTTCCCCAAGCAAAGTTGGTTCCCCGTCAATCCTGAAAAGGCACAACATTCCCCAGCGGAGTATAGGCATTCATCAGCAAGCGCCTCCGGCAGTCTTGATCTAAGATGGTTCCCCGGCAGAATATCAGTACCCCAGTGCAATTCCAAAAGTTTCCCCAGGAAAGTGGAATTCTTATCCCCAGCAGGTCTTAAAGCTTATCCCCAGTAGATTCTGGAAGCTTGTTCCCTGCAGAATACGGATGTCTCTCCCGAGCTTTATTCAAAGTTATTCCTCACAAGGGCTTATAACTGGGTTATCCTCAGCTAATTGCCACGGAAGATCGCCCTCGGCAAAGTTCTTTCAATCCCCAGCGGAGTTTATCTTTGGCATCCCCAGCGGAGTTTATCATCATTATCCCCAGCGGAATCCATCATTGAAGTCCTCAGCAGGCCTCTCATCAAAACTTCAGCAAAGTATCTCTTCCATAGAGCAATTCCCCGGCCGGTCGTCAAGGATTTATCTTCCTAAGACGAAAATACATTCATAAACATTTCACATTTTCATACATCTTGCTTACATACATAATAAAGTGCATACAACACTATCTCTTGTTAAACATCATGACATCATGCATATCATACATCATGACATTACATACAACTTATGTTTTTGCCTTTTCAGAAGAAAAAAAAGACAATCCCAAAGACAACTACCTTCAACTGACACAATTCCAGATTCGATACCTGTATCTAGCCAGGGCACATCTGTGAGTGATCAGTTTCCAGACTCGATTCCTGTATCTAGCCAGGGCACGTCTGAAGAGTTCGAAGATTCGACTCCTGTATCCAGCCAGGGCACATCTGTCAACTACAACAAATTCCAGATTCGACTCCTGTATCTAGCCAGGGCATATCTGTTGATCACATTTCCAGGCTCGATTCCTGTATCTAGCCAGGGCACGTCTGAAGAGTTCGAAGATTCGATTCCTGTATCCAGCCAGGGCATATCTATCAAATATCACAATTCCATATTCGACTCCTGTATCCAGCCAGGGCATATCTGTTGACCACGTTTCCAGACTCGATTCCTGTATCTAGCCAGGGCACGTCTGAAGAGTTCGAAGATTCGATTCCTGTATCCAGCCAGGGCATATCTGTTGACGACTATTTCCAGATCTGATTCCTGTATCCAGCCAGGGCACATCTGTGAGCAACTGATTGTAGATTCGACACCTGTATCTAGCCAGGGCATATCTGCATGAGGAGATTGAAGATCAAACACCTGTAACGAGCCAGGAAAACATCTGTCTTTCTCAAATACACAAGTTCTCGCTAAGGAATCTCTTATGCGATCAACACTTCCAAATGGCATCTATAAGTCCATTCCCGACAAGGTTCTGTCACATCTCCAGATGACATCTATAAGCCCATATCCCTATCCACCATCTCTCCAAATGGCATCTGTAAGCCCATTCCCGACATCATATTGCTGATACTTCAACATGCGAGTGCAAATTTCCGGGCACTCTAGTGTCCAATCTCCTTTTACCCTCGAGTCACGAAAGGCAAACTTGCCAATCTAACTCTTCAGGTTCAAGAAGATTGAACAGGGGCAACTGTTGTACCCCAAAATTTGCCCTCCCATTTCCTCAACATTTTCTCATCACAAGACCCTTGAAGATCAAGATCCAGTTAGGGTTTCCTCTGCTCAAGACTTCTCCTTGCACTGTTGACCCAAATTAAGGTTTGTGTTTGCACAAAGATATTTTGACCTAAAATGCCTAAGATTACTTTCTTGCTTCATGTTGGACTCCCAAGTTTGTCCATACCAAATTTCAAGTCTTGATTCCAAATTTTTCCCAGTCAATTGGACAGTTAACCTAGAAATCAACTGTATTGGGGAAAAAGTCAAGTGTGGCCAATTGACAGTCAAATCTCATGAAAATTGATCCACATCAACATTATGAACTCACATGGACCATTTGATCAAGTTTGGATCACAATTCCACAAGAAATTGGATCAAATCACCAAAAGGGCAAAATGGTCATTTTTAGGGTTTTGACTGCACAAAGGCAATTTTTGACTGTTTGACCTAGCCAATGGAAAACCAAGCTCACATATGGACTCAAGGACCCCATGGAATTGTCTTGACATGCTCAACAAGTTCAAAAGATCCCAAGTACACAAGATTGACAGTTGAATTTCCCAGTCAATTGATCAATTTTGATTGTATACTAAAAAGTTAAACTTTGACTTTTTGGTCAAAATCAAGGGTCAAGATTCATTTTTCATCAAAACATTCCAAATCATGAAACTTGTTCACCAAGAAATCAAAAATTGCAAATTAGGGTTTGAAATGAGAATTTTTCATAACTTAGAATTTTTCTAAGTTATGAAAAACCCTAATTTTTTCCCAACTTTGCCCCACTTTCTCACCAAGATTCATTTGGATTAAAGCAAAAGTCAAAACATGAAAGTTGTAGCCTATTGCATAATCTACAACTTTGATTCACAAAGTTTTCCCAAAAGAAGCTTGTATCTCAAGTTACAATTTTTGGAACAAGGGTACCAAACCATTCTTAACTTAGTGAAATTTTGACCTTTTTAGGCAAGGTTTTTACCTAACTTCAAGACCATTTTTCACACACTTCCACTTGGAATTTAAATTTGCAATTCAAAGATGGATTGTAGTGCACATTCCAAGCTTTCCAAAATGTCCAAGAACTCATCAAACAACCTCATAACTTGAGAGAATCGAATTTTGCAATATGGCAAAAACTCACTTTTGAATTGGCCAATTTCCATGTTCATAACTTATACATTTTCAAGTCAACTTGGTTTATGCTACATTACAGGCCTCTAAACCATCCAACACTCAATAATTTAATGCATACTCATTGTGCCAAAGTCTTATTTTGTGTATCCAAGCATTGTATGCAAGATTAGGCCATAAATGGAAAAAGTGAAATAGCCATTTTTGCAAAAGCAAGCTTTATGTCATAATGCAAATCCAAGAAATACAGATCAAATCTAATTGGTACAAGTTTATGAGTTAATCACACTGATCAAGGAGAGGCTTTGCAGCATGTTTAGGGGTCCTCTACCTGTCTAGAATACAACTTGACCATTGCTTGCTTAAAGTTCAAGAAAGATAGCATAACATGTACCAACTTCCATATCATCAACCAAGCCTTAGAGAAAGTTATCAAACACATTCCAAACATTCATCCTAAGCTGAAGCACGACCCTAAGACCTCCAATACCTCCACAAACTCAAAATCACCATCAAACTGCCAAAACAGATTAACCTCTGCAGATTGAGTTCCAACTCTCATCCCTTTCATGCTTGCTTGCTAAAAGCTCTTCACACACCTTCCCTACCATCAATGCAAGCTAACCAAAACCTAAGACACGACCTGTAACACTCCCAGGCCACTTCACCATTTTCATTTTTCTTGTTTTGCAGTTGAAGTTCTCTAGCACGATTCAAGAAGTTTCAGAACAAAGTAGAACTTGGAATAGCATCCTCACACTTCAAGGAAGCTGTACAAATCATCATCTTGCTCTGAAAGCTCCCACATTGCAAGGCACGATTCCAACTGAACAGGTATATTCATGAGGTTCTATCTCTCAGTATAGGCATTGTTAGCTTTAGTTTTGTGAAGGAAACATGTCACAATCATAGCCCTGAACATGCCCATATGATTAGATTTCATTTATATTATGTATGCTTAGAGAATTTTGAGTCTGAACATTGATGAAAAACTAGGTCAGGAATTGGGGGAGAAGAAATTCTCCCTCATCTTAGAGAGTTAAGTCAAGTTTTTTATATCCTTGGATTCGTCTTCTCATGCTCTACACTTTTCATGTTGAAAGTTTTGCTTAAAAGTCCAGGAATTGGGAGATAGGAAGCGCGCGTTTTCTTGAACAAAGTTTGTTCTGAGGTTGAAGATGACTGGTTCTGGGCTGGGCCTGGAATGTTTTTCTTATTTGTACCATACATTTACTTCTGAACCCCCTAAGCCCATTTTGTTCATTTTAATGATTTTTTGACTTTTTTCTTTTTGGTTTGACTTATTTATTTTTTCTTATGTTATTAAAAATATAAAAAATATTTTTCTCACCATTTTCCTATTTATTAGGTATTTATTTGTTTAGATTAGTTTTGAACATAAATAAATAAATAGATATAGTTTTGTTTAAAAAATGTTAAAATAATATAAACACCTTTTATTTTCATTTTTATTTTGTTTTATCTTCTGAAAATATTTTTATATAAAAAATAAATAAATACTTTTTTTATTAAATATTAAATATTATTAATTTGTGTATATAATACATATTTGAAATAATACATATATAAATATATATTTATTAACATATTTAGGTTAGATTACAAAATATACACACTTTTATTTTTCTTATTAATATTTAATATAAAAATATCTTTTGACAAATATAATTCATTTTATTTTATTTTTGTATACAATAAATAAATACTTGTACATAATAAATAAATAATGCATTTTATTTAATAGAATTAGGGTTTAACCCTAAACATGAAAAACTCCCAAAAAAATAATACTTTTCTTTTTGTTTATTTTGATACATAAAAATATTTTTTTTCATATATACAAAAACCATTTTTGCATCTTGCATATTTATTCTTATTTCATTTAATTTGTGCAAATAAATATCTTGTAAATAATTCAATATTGATGTAATAGTTTAGGTTTAAATTCCTTGTCAAAATCCCCATTTGAACATTTGTACCCCCCCTTCCCATATATGGTGTTGTAATAGCTTAGTAAATTTATTTTCCGCACTTTATTGCTTTCTAATTATACCATGTTAGAATTAGGGTTTGTATGCGAAAAAACAACGAAAATAGTTTGACCTAATTTCAAGATAAACAAGCATGAAAATGGACACACAAATCACACTTGCACCCCCTAGGGTATTCCACTTGTTGCCTTCAATAAATGGGCCATATTGCATGTTAGGTCTCTTTGGGCAAAACAAACACAAATCAAATGATCATAGTCCCTCGATGACGCTTTCAAAAAGTTGCCTAAACAAATGATCAAGTCCCTTAAAGAAAAATTGCCCAAAGATACTTGACACCATTGCAATTATGGTCTAAACGATGACCCGCGCCCGTCCCTTTCACATCCTAACATGAGATTGTCCACCAAATACAATGGTGGAACAAACTTGTTAAAAGGGTTAAAACATAGCAATAAACTTTGAGACATTTAGGAGTAGATAACCTCTTAGTTACTTGAATCAAACTTGCAAAAACAAAACACTTGCCTATTTTCTAAAACCACACCTCACAACACTTTCAAAACAACTTTCAAAAACAAATGAAAACCTTTTCAAAAGACATACATCTTTGTATACATCCCAACATGGATCATTACAAAGGTTGCCACCACATTGGCTTCTTTTCAAAACAATTTTCAAACCCACACACACAAAGCACCATTTCAAACAATTGAAAACAAAAGGCAAGTGATCTAAGCAAGTAACTAAGATCTCATGGATAACCATGGATAGAAAGGGTGCTAATACCTTCCCTTTCTATAATCTACTCCCCGAACTCAAGAAAACATCTCAAAGGTTTTTGCTGTGCTTTTTAAACCTTTCCTTAGGATAAAATAAAAAGTCGGTGGTGACTCTTGCTCAACCGAAACATTTGCGAAAACAAACGCAAAACTCACAGTCAGTTCTCCCACCGTATCACAATATGTTACTATTGTGATTATATTCAAACATGTTGTTTGTGGAAATATATTGTCTCTATTACTTATCATTATCATTGTATATAATATTGGTTTAACGCATATCTGAACTTTTTGATAACGATTTGGATTGGACAATAGTTGATCGGGGTGTTTTCCGCTTGTCATAGTCAACAAACCTTTTAAAAAGAAATTTTCAAAAGAAATTTTTAACTTGGGATCTATTCACCTCCCCTCTAGATAAGTTGCCTTCGTATAACACTCTTTTATATTTGACCGCCTCTAAGCCTAACATTATATTCAGTGTTTGCTTATGTACTTGATTCCAATCATATCCTAGAGAATCTCACTTAACAACTGTTAAGAGAATCTTTATATATCTAAAAGGTACTACTAACCTTGGATTGATGTATAGAAAATCAAAAGAATACAAGTTAATAGGATATTATGATGTTGACTAAGCTGGAGATAGACTTGAAAGAAAAAGCACCAGTGGAAGCTGTCAGTTTCTGGGTGAAAATATAATCTCATGGTTTAGCAAGAGGCAATCTAAAATATCACTTTCAACATAAGAAGCTGAATATATTGTATCCTCTGTGTGTAGCACGCAAATACTATGAATGAAAAGTCAGCTAGAAGACTACCAGATTAAGGAAGGTAACATTCCTATGTTGTGTGATAATACCTCTGTTATTTGCTTATCCTAGAATCCTATTTTACATTCAAGGGAAAAGCATATTGAAATTAAGCATAATTTTATAGGAGATTATGTTCATAAGGGTATTTTAAATTTAAAATTCATTGATACATACTATCAATGGGCTGATATCTTTACAAAACTTCTTGCTGAAGACAAATTCATATTTATTTTTGAAAAATATTAAAATGGAAATTTGTCGAGAATGAAAAACTCTTTTTCCTTTAACTGTGTAAAATTAAACTCTAGGTTAAGACTCTTGAATAGTTAGCCTTCTTAATATTAGAAGGCTCTCTGGTACAGATTGACCAAAATGAGAATCCTGTGGGGAAACTTTGGTTTTTGGACTCTGAGAAAAATAAAAAATATAACAAAAGTTTTTGAGACTCTGAAGTATGACAGGTGTCATGCATGCATCTATCAAAATGTTTGAAGTGACATTTTAGGAGCTCTATGTCTTAGAAACAAATGAAAATTTTTTGCTCTCCTAAGTAATTAATCTCTTGGTGTGTTAATGTTAATCATTATGGGCATTTTCAAATTTTTCTTGTTCTTGTCTTTATTCAATCTTTTTGCTTATTAGTCATTATTTTTTGTTAATGATAAAAGGAGGGAGAGAAAATGATGTTGATATATTTATTTTCCTAAATAGAACCCAAACATGCGATATATCTTATGGTTATGCTTAGGAAAATAAATCTTATTGCAATATCTATTTATTTTTTCACTTAAGAGATCTTTGTGAAGACAGTGATAAATCTGATTAACATTTTCTAGAAAATAAATATCTTCTAAGTCTTACTCTCAGGGGGAGCTTGCAAACCTCACTCTAAAGAAGTCATGAAAATTTTGATAATATTCTCAAGGGGGGCTTACAAACCTCACTTTGATGAATTTGAAAATTTTATTAAGGTTTAAACTCAGGGGGAGCTTACAAACCTAACTTTGATGTTTTAAACTATTGTGCGCATCAAAGTAAAAATTTCCATCAAAATACATGGATTTGTCATCATTAAAAAGGGAGAAATTGTTGGAACAAGTTTGGTTCCATAACTATCCTTAATTTTTTATGATAACAAAGTATACAATGTATGGAGAAAATTTTTGTACTCTAACGGTTTGTTAAGTGTGCAATATCTGATAAATAGTTCTAGACTCCGGGCTAGCAAGTTGTGGACTCTGGACTAGTGAAAGTTTTGGACTCTGAACAAGCAACTCTGGACTCTGGACATCAAATGCACTTTGAACCAGTGATGAATATACAGATGTGTTTTCAAGAAAATATGCATCTAAAAGCATCAAGTCAACTCTTGAAAGGATCTTATCCAAAATGACTCTGATGATTCAAGACTCTAAAGTCCCAACGTTATCAAGATCTGAAGACCAACTCTGATCAAGCTTCAACAACTTATTTTCATAAGTCTCTGACTCAAGAAGTTATCACTGAAGGAAGATAGTGAGGAGATATTAGAATAATACAAAATCATATATCATTTACACTACTATGAAAAAATGACTTTATGTTAGTACTAACTTTTTTAACACGTCTCGTCCTTCCTTCCACTATGCTGCTAGTGCCATTCTACTATTGTGCATCAAACGCCTTCATGTAGCTATGATTTAAGAAATCCCAACTTCACCCTCCAACGGATATATTCATTATCTATATAAAGGAGACCTTGAAGCAATGTAAGAACGTGCACAATAAAGTAAAAAACAAAGAGAGAGAAATCAAGTGAAGAACACTGAGAACAAAATGTTAAGAAACTACACAAAGAAGAAAGTCGTTGCTATCTTGAAAGCTTTATAACTGTCATTCTTTGTAAATCTTGTTGTATTGAAATTGTGAGTATAAACTTTCTAAGAAGCACTCTGTAAACATAAAACCTTGTAATATTAACCAGTTTGTTAATTTGCTTGAGTGGCGAAGTATTAGTCAGATTACTGGAGAAGTCATTGACAAATTGTCTTTGAGGTGTATTTCCTTGAGTGACAAGGGTATAGTTAGAATCCTTGAGAAGACATTGATTGTGGTTTTTATGGTTGTAATCAAAGTTTTTTGTTAGTGGATTAAGTCCTTGTTGATAAGGCGAAATCACCTTGGTGGGTGGACTGTAGGTAGCCTAATTAACGGTGAACCATGATAAAATACTTGAGTTCTTTATCATTTTTATAATTTGTGATCTTTGTCCTTTGGTTAACAAAAAAGGTTTATATCTAGAAACTCAATTCAAATTCCCCTTTCTTGTGTTTCTTTGAATCTTCACTAGTATCCTAGAACTTCATCATCCACCTAAAAATAATCCCCAACACTAAGAGGCAGTTTAGCATTGGTGACGATGCCTTCTTCCTAATTTCTTCTTTATTGTTTAAAGACAAAAACGACTATCATGAGTCAAACATCTAGATCGCTCTTACAACCATCATATCACTTTATCCTAGATTGTATACTCTAAGCTTCTAGCAACGCTCTACACCGCACAATCATCCAAAAGTTTTGTTAGAAGAATGAGATTAGTCATTTGCATTTCCTCAAAAGTAAACCCAACTCTAACTTGTCTTATATCTATTATAGTGAAGGCAGACTCTCTATCACCAGGATTAACCATGTCTAGTTTTGCACTATAGTCAACATTGATAACTTTAACATCATTAAGGATTACAACAGGAATATCTAAACATGGGTTCGTTAGGTTTTCCATATTCAAGCACGAATGAAAACTCATAGATGAACAAAAGAAGATAGAGTAAATACCCTGTGTTTTAATGCATGTCTTTGGAGAACCAAAGAAGAATGCATTTTGAAGCAAGTAAAGAAACCCAAATGCAGAGAATTTCTAATAGTAAGAAAGAACGATGAACAAAGATCTCCCTCTTTGATTACACTTAAAAAATGTAGTAGAAGTCAAAAAGTGAATTTGAGCTTTAAGTTCCTGCTTTATAGGCACAAAGAACGCCAAGTTAGACGATTATGATTTAATAGAAGATTAAAAGCCACATCCAACAACTCATATGAATTCTTGAGTTAATAACTGTAGTTAAGTGCACTTAAGTGAGCCTAGATGCATAACCTCCTAACCCTACACGCATGTTCCTCATGTCAACTACTCCCACTCAAAGCCACTGCGAAGCTCTCTATCCCTAGGGAACATTCTAAGTTGGACTCACTAATTTTTACATTACCGCTCATCGCTCAAAACTGATAGCAAGAATTTGAAGACAATTGTTATAAGATAGCCAAAGGCCCAATAAGACTGTTCCATTCCATAGGCCTAATCTAGTAAAAAAAATGTGTCAATCACTGATGAACAGGTGAACCCTCATTTTTTAATACCGAGCAAGAGCATGATCTCCATTCCATCATGGACATAGATCTACATCCAACAATAATCTGCACTCCACACGGATAAATCAGGGACAATTCTAATTGTCTTCACTATAGAAATGTGACCATGAGTCACACATGCATTATTTAGACTCATGGTCGCAATTGTTTTATCCCTCTCAAATATTAATTTGTGCATTACAATACTGACATTTTATCGATACTCCCTATAATTATCGAATAACCATAACTACCACACCGAAAAAACCTTTCTAAAATAGTTATGATCAATTTCTCATGTACTTTTTATCATAGTACAAAATATTTACTTTTATAATTATCTTTTTTTAGTAAAGATTAATTTTGATGCGTGATTAAAATAACCAAAATTTACACTATCAATTAATCATAAATAATTATTTATATATTATTTTTAAAATATAAAGAATATGGATAAGTTATTCAATATCGATATAAACTAATAATCTATAATTCACAAACATTATTTCACGGGAAGATATATTTTTCGTAAATTATTTATGACTAATTTTTATTAATATTGGATAAATTACCCACATTGCTACTTCTAAGACCAACCTAAGTTTCACATTTGTGAAGCTATCAACAAAAACTATCGAATCAGCAACGTTTTATTATTCTCACCCAAAATTATTTTTGTATTTTTTTTGTTAAGCAAATAATTTTTAGAGATAAACATTTTTGCCTATAAACATTTTTTAACCAAGCTACTATGTACAAACAAACACACTTCAAGGAACTTGAGTATTTTGGACAAAGCAGTCCAAAATGTGAAAGTGACAATCAAATTTAGTTTCATGAAAAAGCATCAAACCATTGGAAATTTCGCCCAACTTAAACAATGGTCACCATATCACACGTCGCTTTTTAACTTTATAAACCAACAAAAAAAAATACTATTATTCATAAAAATTTTAACTAAAGAATATGAATGTTTGAGTGTATTTTTGAAAAAGACAAAAATGATTTTAAAGAATGAAATTAATTTTAAAATATTTTATTTAAAAAAAATTGATTTTACTTTTAGAGTTGATTCTATTTAAATATAAAAATGACATTTTTAAGTTAAAACGTGTTTTTTACCAAAACTTATTATTTATTTCATTTTTGCATAAATATATTTAAATATAAATAACTTTATTTTAAATTCATTTATTGATAAATAATTTTATTTTAAATTCATTTCTTGATAAATAATTTTATAAAATTATTTACTTCATATTAATTTTCCTCAGTTGTTTCTTATCTTTTGTTATTATATTTATCTTGAACTTTTTTATCTTTTGTTATTAATATCCTGATTGGCATGATCTTTTTTCAAAAGTATGCCTTAATTTGTCTACTATGCCTTCTTCTAGTATGATTGATGATCTTTTGATTTGGAAGAATTTTATTTCAGGTGACTTGATTCTAAAGGATGCATATCTTTTAAAGGCTTCTGCTTCTTGCCACTCAATTTGGCAAAGGTTATTAGGTCAATGGATATTCTTCCTTCCAAATCTCTTTTTAGTTAGGAGACTAATGCATAATAAAGTTTCTACTGCTTAGAGGTAGTCCTATAATTTATATCTTATTTTATATCTATGTGTTGGAATATTTTATAATTTATATCTTATTTAATTATTATATTTCAATAATTATTATGTGAGGATATATTTTAATTATATTAGTTATTTATCAAAATTAAGAGCCTTAATTGATTAAGTGGTCAAATATATTTAAAAAATTAATTAAATTTTTATTTAATAATTAATTAATTGTATATAGACTCAAATATGAGTGAATGTGAAGATCTCCCATTTTGAAATAATGGAAACTTTAATTGACCTTCATTCTATATATAGGTTATGGATCCCAATATATTGTAGATATACTTCTTCTATTCGAGATATTATCGGTTGAGGATGAACCATACAAGTCATCAGGTGTATATTGTTTCTTTTTTAATTTTTAGGATTACCACCAACATAAATTTTTTCAATAGATTCAAGTACTCCTACAATCTTTTATCTCGTATACTAATATGCCGTAAATCATGTAATTATATACATATTTGTATTATCTATTATATTTCACACTAAAGTATATAATATAATACGTAGAACATGTATATGTAATTAATTATTATTGATTTAATTTCCAATAAGTGATATTAGAGTAGGTCTTCATGTTAAGTTTATTGACATTTGTCCATTAAACTTCAATTTTTTTATATGTCATTATGAAACATCTATTTGAAATTCATAATTGTGTGAATTTTATTTTTCAAGACATAAATTTTTATGATAATATTTGATGATATTTTCCTTTATTTGTTAAATTATTATGATAGTACGAAATTTATATATATATATATATATATATATATATATATATATATATATATATATATATATATATATATATATATATATATATATATATATATATATATATATATATATATATATATATATTATGCTAAATATATTTAGAATCACATATATGATTATGATTGATGATTGAGAATCATAAAAATATATTTTCTTTAATGATTTTAATTTTTAACACTTTATTTATGGCATAAAAGTATATATTTAAAAATATATACCTATGTCAGTTATTTGAGAAAGATAAATATATAATTTAAATCTTATTTTAGTGATTTGATTCTTGATTTTGAATTAGAAAAAAAAAGGTTTTATTATTAAATCTTTTTATTTGATTTTTAATTATTATTTTATCTTTCAATTTGATTCACATAATATCTTCATATGAATTTTGATTTTTGAGAGATAGGATAAATACTAATTTGTTTAATATATATTTAGTTATTATATATTATTTATGATTTTTTTTAAATATTTTGCATGGTAAATCTTAAGATTTTACTCTTTAAGTTTTGAATATTTTGATTCTAGAATTGATTTTACTGATTCTATAATAATTTATTTAAAGGATTATGTGGTGTATATGTGAATTTATTTGACGTTTATTTTATATATATATATATATATATATATATATATATATATATATATATATATATATATATATATATATATATATATATATATATATATATATATATATATATATATATATATATATATATATATATATATATATATATATATATATATATATATATATATATATATATATATATATATATATATATATATATATATATATATATATATATATATATATATATATATATATATATATATATATATATATATATATATATAATATTTATCTGATTTGAAATTATATATTTAGCATGATTATGTTATTTGAGTTTATTGTTATTAAGTTTATATAATAATATTTTTTTAATCATGCAATTTGTATAAATTCATAAAACTTGTGTTTTATTGGAGTTTGTTCTCACATTAAGGGCCGCTAAGTAATCTTATGATTATGAGGAATGCGACAAACTTACGGATCTGACTTACATTTAATGGGTAGTGCTTTGTAAATTTATGACATTTTTTTCATTTAATTTATTAAATTGTCTAGTACTTTTGATTGAGTTGGTTGAAACAACCTATTGAAATTACAAAAGATGTAGTATGTAATTGTTCATGCGAGTTGTTATAGTCGGTCAAAAACAAGACACAGTTTGGTCGAATAATTGCATACCTGCGATGGTGAATATGGTGAATAAATGCATATTATCTGACATAACGTATTATCAATGTTTGATCATTACATTGAGAGTATCGCTTGCAGTTAGTTCTTGACAATCAAAGATTGTGGATTAATGGTGTGTTTGGTATCTTGTTTTTGTCTTATAAATTATAAATGTGCATGTCTCTATGATAATTTATTGATATGCATAGTAAAGTCGAGTGAACGTAAAATCCTGAAAGTATTTAGTGGATTACATTCACACCTATAATGATAAACATGTGATGATTATAAGGATGATGCACTTGATATTTTGTTGAGTAAATTTTTTATGTTCTCTATAAACTAATATAGTTTTTGTATATTCAAAATAAGTTAGATTTTGATTCTCAAAAGTTTTAACTTTTAGAAATAAAATATGAACATTATGTTTTTGGATCTAGACCTTACATAATGATGGAGAAACTCAAATTTTTTCACAATTTAATATATTTAAAGTGATACTCATGTTTAAAAGTGAGTATACTCCAAATTACACAGTTCTATGATCTTAAAACTTTTTAATTCAGAGACATTAGAGGTGTTATTTAAGATGACATAAATTTTGTCATATTATCTTTGCTTAAATTATAGTGCTTCTAAAGCAATAAAGCGAAAGGCAAACTCTCATTGGAGTGATGAATTTTCATTAAGATTATTAAGCAAAGAAAATATCAAAAACATATTATGAAACTATTTAAACTTGCTAAAGAGCTATAGTTTCGTCAATTAGGTGATTTTGTCAAAAATTTAACATATGGTGTTCTCTTTGCACAATTAAGTTTATAAACTATTAAAGTTAGAAATTATTCTTTAATAGAATAATTTAATAAAGTGTGCAATAAAGAAAAGATTGAAGCAAGAGAATAAAATAGTGATCATTCAGTAAATAACTCAAAGGATAAGGGAAAATAAAGAATAATAAGAAAATATGATCTGAATTGAAAAATGTTCGTTGTACCCCAAAGTTTTCCCTCCTAATTTATTGTCATATGGCTTAGGCTTAGGCTTCGCACTCATCTGCATACATACCATTAAGTTATTTGCATAGTCACACATTTATTCAATAAAACACCTGAGGGTCAAAAGAGCAGTAGTGGTGCAAGCTAGGGTTTTCACAATGTTTTGAGGTGTGTATATCAATAAAGTTGATTTCATCTGATCCTTCTTTAAGCATTAAAGTGGAATTATGGTTTTGATTCATGTTTACTGTGGATCTATTTTTCATCAAGGGAAGATTGATTAGGATTTTGTGATTATCATCACTTTTATTGCTTCAAGTCTTATCTTCTTTAAGGTTTCCATTAAGGGCATTAGTCTTGTGTTGGGGTCATTGGCTTTCAAGTTGGGATGTTTTGTGGATCAAATTGTTAAAACTTTGAATCATGACATGTGATGTGAAGTTGTGATTCCTTTGTGGGTAATGCTTTTTTTCCTATGTGAATTATCTTGATTAAAGATTACTTTGAGATATTTCTTAATTGATTGAGATATGGACTGAGGTCGTTTGTCATTCACTTGTCAAAATTAGAATGAGTGAGTCTACAATTGGATTTTGATTTATGGACTCAAGTGAGATAAAGGTTCATCTTTAGGCATACAAGATCGGAAGAATCATTCATGATTCATTTATTTGGAAATAAGTGATGAGATTACTAGACTTACTCAAGATTTAGTTCAAGTTAGTATTCCAGTTACAAGGATACCTCATTCAAGGTTCAAGGTCCATACTAATTCTCCAAATTTCATTCATCACCTCATTTTGAAATACAAGATCAAAGGAAACACTTGGAATTTAAAAGCTCAAATTGAAAAAGTCTTGTTCATTCATGTTTGCAATTACAAGCTACAAAACCAATTTTTTAAAAGGAGAATTTCCAAGGCCGTACAATATCATCATCATGTTCAAAGTATAGTCCAATTTTACCATTACAAATGCTAATTACAAATTACATAGAAACTACAACAAATTTGCCAATTACACAAAAATCTACATTAAACCTATTGTTTCTAGAGCTTCACCGTGATGCCATCTCTTTCAATGCATCAACACAATAATGCATTCCAAAATGTAAGCTCCAATTCCAATGCCCACTCAATTTCCAATAGTGTGCTTCAAACATCAAGCCATAATCAAGACAGATCTCTAGCATAAACCAATCGCACACAACTATATTACGGTCTAACATGCTAACAGCCTTGTGTCAATATTCAAAATAAGAGAAAAACCGACACTACAAAGCAGCCCTACATCAATTCATGAGAACAAAATCAGTTCATAACTTATAAAAATAGTTTACATTTCATTAGCATCACTATATCCATTCACATAATAAAGTATGCATTTATATTTAACCGATAAACCAGAAAACCAAAGGCAGAAAATCAATGGGGAAATACCAGGAATTCAAAGCCAAAGGGAAATATCATGAATTTAAAACAAAGGGAAAATATTAGGAAATCACGGCTTCAAAGTTCAAAACAGATTCAATCCTAGTCATTTATATCATAACTAACCTCATAACAGAATTCTAACTAACTTTTAGATTAATAGTTCAAATCCCTTCAATCTCTAACAAATTAACAGAATATAAATATTCCTACACTATGTATTGATTCTCCTAGTAAATCCCCCAACATGGTATCAGAGCCCTTTGTTCGAGAAAGGAACTAAAAGAGACTTGTATCGAAATACGCTCAGGAAGTGGTATCCTGTTGCAAGATGTCAACGGCGCTACAAGTGGGGGAGCATTGTTGACTCACACTTGAGGGGGAGTGTTGGAATAATATAACAAGTGTGAGTAAGTGGGGAAATAGTCCCACATTGGATATGAATGTGGAGACTTGATAATATATAAGTGATAGAACCCACTCACCTATCACCTTAAGGTTTTAGATGGATAAATGGTGTGTCTCTCACAAAGGTGCATATTCCTACTCTATGTATCGAAGCTCCTAGTAACTCCCCCCAACAATAATACCAAGACTCACTTTCAGAATGGATTTATTCTTCAATCTCTGGGAACATTGATCTTCATCAACATGTGAGTTTCTGCGCGACAAGCTTCATCAAAAACTCCGATCAAACGGAAATCATGAAGAAGAGTGAACAGAAGCTGACAACGACAACAAATTGGTACGAAATAATGAAGCTTGAATTTATGGACAAAGATGGAGAGTTTAATCCGCAGTGGAGAAGCTTGAAACGGAGATTGACGAAGAACGTTGAAGATGCAATGGAGATTGGTGATGGATTTTTGATTCACGGTGGTATTCGAATTGGACAGCGGAGAAGAGGTAAGAACACCAAGAGGTCGGAATGCGACACCGTTGAAGCTCTGATGAAGAAAAGCTTCTTTCACATAGAAGCTGTAAAGACACAAATCTGAACTCTATATTCAAAACGATGTGTGTTGGCCTTTATTTCCCTTAATTTTTTGTTTAATTTTTATTTTATATTAATAATACTTAATCATAAAATAATGTTGGAAAATATATTTTGTAGAAATTGTGATTGATTGAAGTGGTTTGGACTTGGATCCATTATCTACTGGGCCTTAGGGCCATTGTTTCTAAACCACACACCCAAGAGCTAGCTTGCACACTCCTTCTGTTTTAGAATTTTAATTCCTATCTATATTAATTTTTTCCTCCATGATTTTTGATGATAAAAGGGATACATGAGGGAAAATAGAAAAATATGCTAATTGATCTTAGGAACTATCTTTTAGTATTTAATTGAGTTTGTCCTTATTTTTCATAATTAATCGGTGTTGCTACTCTTGCATTGAGTTTGTGATAACTTGTTAATTTATGAGCTCGAGGATTAATTTGGTTGATTGCGTGGAGCTTCTACAAGTTTGCTTGAGCTATTTATGCACATTGAAGATGCAACTAGCCTTCTCCTTTAGGTGCCACTTGAATCTCTTTTATCTCTTTTATGTATCATGCTAGTTTTATTGATTGCTAGAAGCATATAGCATAGTTGCATCTGAAGTCCTACGATGTAGGCATTGGTTAGCTTTTAAGCCATTTCTTTTGATGTTTATCACAACTTCTCTCTCTTTGCATTCTCCCTATAGGATTTTATTGCTTTCCTTTTCTTATTGTTGAATCGATGAGTCACTCAATTAGAGTTGAGATCACGACTTTACTCTCATTACATGTTCTCTATAGGACTTTTATTATTTCCCTTAGGTCTATCTTTGTATGCTAACATTAGGTAGCTCTCCTTTTGTTAATCCTAACTTTAAGACCACCATTGTATGATAACATTAGGAAGTAGGATTCTCTTAGAGTTTTCATTCCCCTTTTTGCATCCTTAAAACTAAAACTTCTTTTTCTTAATCAAATATTGAAAACATATAATAATAAAGATGTGAACCATGTGTCACGGGCCTTAAGTATTGGGAGGAGTATGAGGAGGTGCATTCCCTAATCTTGTGCTTCCTTTCAATCATAGTCTTTAATATGATTCAAATCACCAAATCATTTCTCAAGGTAAAAATGACTAAACAAATTTAAACCTTTTGTCTTCGGGCTGCCTTCGGGCCTTTTTCTTTTGAAAACCTTTTCAGGTAAGAATATGTTAATTCCTTTCTACGACAATTGCGTTAGTCTCCAAAGGTCGAGCGACAATAAAATGCGAAATTAGCATCGTTCATTAAAAAACACAAACAAACCAAAACTTTTGAGCCGAACTACATCGTTATGATTCCTTAAAAAGGATACTTAGGCATTGGGTTGCAGGGCCTAAGCGAGCACAACTATTAAAACCTTTATTTTACCTATATTTTTCTTTTACATTCATCCATTCTTTTAGCTTGTAAGTTTAGACAGACACTCCCTTTAATTAGAACTACAAGAGTGAGTCCTATGGAGTACCACAGACGTGAGGGGTGCTAATACCTTTCCCTTGCATAATCGACTCCCGTACCCTTTCTCTTGGTCGCAAGATCTTGTTTATTCTCAAGTTTACTCGATGTTTTCCTTTCCCTTATTTGAGATAAATAACATTCGATAGCGACTTCATTGTTCATTTTCCTAGTTGCTTCAATGTTGAATGGCGTTGAAAGATACATCCCTTTAAAGAGGATAAATTTGGTGAAGATTAATATTTTTATTTATTTTAACTATTCTAGATTTTCATTATAAGTTTAAATTTGTATTTAACAGAAAATCTGGTGAGCGAATAACGTTTCGTTTTAATATTATAACTTCTTCTTTTTTTTAAATGATGGATTCAATTTGTCTTTTAAATTCAAATATTATTATAGTTAATTCAGTCATGACTTGTGACAATCTAGAATTGTTGAAAAGTTTGAGAAATATAAACTTTAGTCCCAAGTTAAATAATATGTTGAGACAAATGTTGTAATGTATCTTGAAAATATTGAGTTTGGAGGAGAGATATGCTCAAAGAACAAAATTGAGTGGGAAAGAATTAGTTCTAACTCAATTCATATAGTTGATATTTATATAGAAAATTTGGACGCTCATACGGATATTATTGTTCTTTCTCTCAATTAAATTAAGAAATTAATTCTTGAAGAGCAAACTCAACATCCTCAAGGACTAGAGCATCAAGTGTCATAAGGAATTGACTGAAAAGAGAAATTATATTCAGTATGATTGAAGTACTTTATTATGATAGTTGTGACACTTATTACTTGTTATAATTTTGGAGTTTCATAAGATGGATATCAAGTTAGTGTTTCTTAATAGCGACATTAAGAAATATAATATGGCGCAATAGGGGAAAATTTTGTGTCAATAGATATAGAATTTATGGTTTGCGAACAGATAAAATCCATTTATAAGTTAATAAAATTGTATAATTAGTATTACCATAATATTTCATAAGGTAATTGTCTCGTTTGGTTTTGAGATGTCTATTATGAAAAATTGTTGGTTTTACAAGTTCAGTGGGAGTATGTTTATATTCCTAGTTTAGTGTTCCGATTTTATTTTATTTTGTCAATAATGATATATGATTGTTGTGTGAAACCAAGAAATCTCTAACAAAAGTTTAGTGATGAAAGATCTTTGACATGACTCTTTGACATGACCCATTTCATAATAATGGAACCCTAATTGGCCATCACCATATATATATATATGTGTGTGTGTGTGTGTGTGTGTGTGTGTGTGTGTTATGGTCCCCAATATACTATACACGGGAAATATACCTCTTCTCCCCACCAGAAGAGTATTCAAGGCATTAGGAGTACCGGTTGAGGAAGAATCATGCTGGCCATTAAGTGTTCATTGTTTGTCCTTTAAATTTTAGGATTACCACCAACATAAACTTTCTCAATAGATCCAGGTATTCCTGCAATGTCGTCTCTCATATACTAACATGTCGTAGATCCTAGAATTATATACATGTTCGTATTATCTATTCTATTTCACAATAAAGTATATGACATAATATGTAGAACATATATATGTGATTAATTATTATTGATTTAATTTCCAACACTATGTGCTCCTTTTGGGACTAAAACTCTGAATCTACTTTTCATCTATTCTTTGAATGCGTGTTTGCTAAAAAGTTGTGTTGCTGCTCAGTTCACTCCTTAAAACACCCTCTCTATTTTACTTCTTTGGATGTTTTATGGTTGCTTGGTGATAGAAGCAGTTCTAAGCATGGTAGTCTAATTTTCACCTCAGCTCTCATTTTATATCATCAATACCATTTGGTTTGCTAGAAATAATGTCAGTTTCAAAAATAAAAGGTTGTCTATGGATTTTATCACTGTCCAAGCCACGTCTCAAATTAACATCATTGGCAAAAGATCAATACTTTCTTATTCAAACTCGATTTTTGAATTTGCAATCAGGTCTGCTTTTGGCATTCCCTTTTATCCCACTAAAGCTCATCAAATTAAGGAGGTCATCTGGAGTTCTCCAAATTCAAATTGGGTCAAAGGAAATTGTGATGGAGCTTACATTCATGATTCTAACAAAGCTATTTGTGGTGGAATTTTCAGAGACCATAAATAAGATCTAATTGTTGGGTTTTATGAGCCTTTACCTTGGTCTTCTTCATTTCTTGCTAAATTTTTTGTTGTCCTTAAGGCTATTGAAATTTCCTTTTCTTACAATTGGAAAAATCTTTGACCTCGACCGTGATGGGTAGTTCACGCCACGAAATCAAGACTCTGACCGTGATCTTGACCTTATCCATACGGACTCCTATTCCGCTTTCTCGACATATCCCAACATGTTTCGACCACAACTAAGGTCGAGTGCAAACCTCCACTTAACAAAATTCCACACTTCGCGAAAGACGTAAATCAAGCACAAACGACAAGTAAGTATCTAACATACTATATGTTGTACCCCAAAATTTGCCCTCGCGCTTTTCCACAAGAAATCTCAGCTTCAAACATTTCCTGACTTTTCAAACTGGCTCAAGAATCGGACAAACGGACTTTTCTTGACAGTCAATCAAAATTAGGGTTTTTACTGATTTTCAGAGCTCTGAATTGTTTCATACAGTGGGCTTAGGGTTTGGTTGATTTTTGGTTCAATTTTGATCAAGCAAGTGTTATTTGGCATTTAATCGGGAATTAAGGTTTTATGGGCATATTCTCAGAAGAATTTAAATTCCACAGCACTTTGCGGTTTATTTCAAGATTCGGATTAAAATTCGCGTTATCTTGGTTTAATCAGTAAAAGAGACAGTGGTTTGAATTCAGTACGTTTTGATTGGGCCAGTCAGATACAAGATGCAGTATTGGATTCACAGTGTTTATGTGTTTGATCAGTCTACTTGGATTGACTGCTGCTTTGCTTTGGGTGTTGAATAAGACGGGTTTAATTGACCAATATTGTTATTATTTAAGTTATTTATTATTCTAAAAAATTGAATGATTGAAATTTATTTTTCAATTGTTTTAATTCTAAGAATTTTAAATAAATAAATAAACAATAAAGAAAATTGGAATTAATTGGATAATTTAGATTTTATTGAATAATTGAATTATTTGTACAAATTGTTGTTTATAATTTAAATTATGAACAATGATATACATTAATTTAAATATTACATAAAATTAAAACTATCCTATTTTCTAATATTCTTCATTCTTCACTCCACTCCGGTGCTCCATTATTATCTGCAAAAAGAAACAAGAAAAGTCAGAAAGCAGTTAATAGCAAAGACAGTTAAAATTGCTCATCATTAGGGGCCACTGACTGGGATCAGTTGACCCTCTCTGCAAATCACGGGATTTCTCCCGGTTCACAGAGAGGGAAGATTTTTTATTCATGAATGCAAATGTCAAAAATGCATAAGTTACAAATTTCAAGCTGCATAGAAATTCAAAATCCAAAATCCAAACTAAACTGAAAAATTCAATCTCAACTTTCTATCCAAAGCAAAGGCAAGCTACTGTCAAAATGCCCAAAGTCCACTCAAAGAAAATCAAGAAAGTACTCAAAAGCTGTAAAAGAAGATTTTTGGAAAAGATATCAAAATGCAAAGTCAGATCCAAACTGTCAAAAGAGAGATAAAGAAGATGCAGAAAATGTGTTGTGCAAGCTAAACATCTTAAATCATCACTTCCCATCATAGCCCCTTCAGAACCATAGTACAACATAAACATTATAAAAATTCTTTATTGTACTGTAAAGTGAGAAAAAGAGAGATAAAGAACATAGGCAGGGTTCAGGCATAGTACAGTAGGAAAGGAAGAGAAAAAGATATACAAATCAAAAAGCCAACTCAGTTCAGCAGCAGGCAGAATAGAGAGGTTGGGATAGAAAAGAAGAGATATACAAACTCAGTCCAGCATAGCAGGTTAGGCATAGGCAGCAAGATAGAAGAAAACAAAATATACACAAGCCAATACAGAGGCAAAAGTCATAACCAAAAACTATCAAACCTGAACCTGTCCACAAACTTCATCAACCCTGCATCAGTCTCAAAAAAAACACAAGCCAAGACAGTTCAGTAGAGAGTTCAAGGATAGAAGAGAAATATACAAAACTCAAACAAGTCAAAAGCCCCACTACTGTCCAGAACCACAGACAAACCATCAAACACTGAACAAACAACCTGTCATAACAAAAACCAACCAGAAACTTCACACCAGCACCATGCCTATCAATCTCAAACCTTGCTAAGTCCCTGTCAAACACATAAACAGATAACCTGCATCAGGCCTCACCCTGCCTCAACCTTCAAACACACAAAAAACTGATAAGCAACAGATAACCTGCATCAGGCCCCCCAACATAACACATAAAACACATACAACCTGCATCAGTCTCACAATCTCAAGCCAAAACTCCCTGTCAAAAAACCTGATAAGCAATATACCAGTACCAAAACCTGCTGATACATAACCTGCCTAATCTCAAGCATAACCAAACACATAATCCCTCAAGCATACTCAAGCCAGCCATTGAAAAAGATAAGCTTAAGGCCTTTTCAAAACTTCAAAGCTCCAAAAAGGGCATCAAGCCTTCAAGCCCTCAGAATCTTGGATTCATCATGGGGCGAGGAAAAAACATGTTAAATTAGGCAACACAAACAAGCATATAGCCTCTCAAGAAGAAGAAGAAAGAAGCAACTCAATATCCAGGGCAACAAAAACCCTCAGAATGCTGGATTCATCATAGGGCGAGGAGGAAACACGTTAAATCAAGGCAACACGAGAGAGGAAGAGCTAGCAAGCAACTCAAATCATTCAGAACAACAACTCAAAAGCGTAACTTGTCAAAACCTACTGTCAAGCACGAAACCAATTCCTAAGCCCTCAGTACAAGCATCATTGGGCATCTCAAAGCACACATAGGCAAATCGTCCAAGAAAGCAACCAACAATCCAAAGGCAACACATAGTGGGAGAAGAAGATAAAGAAGTGAACATATTAGGGCTTCTCAGCACATGTCATCATCAAAAGCCTAAAGCATCAGAAAACCTAAGCAAGAGGTAAGAACGAAAATACCAGGGAAGCTCAAAGTTTCGTCACATTTCTCTCCGCCGTTCCGGCCTCCTGAAGCGTCACTCCGCCTCTCCTCCATCTCCCAAACGAAGGTAGCCAATCTTTTCCCACTTCTCTTCTCCTTCACCTCATAATCATAAAAACTCAACTTAAAACTCAAATCAAAACATGCAATCTGTAAAAAGGGAAAGAGATAAAAACATAAGACATTAAAACGAACCTTGTTTCGAAGGCGCTGAGTTCATGTTATGGAGGGAAGAAAGGTGTTGGAATAACGCTGGTGGCCGGAGGAAGCATTCAGGAAGCTTGATTGGAGAAGACGAACGCGCCGTCGCTGCCTCACTAACCCTAACCTTCGTTCAAAACTGTCAAAATGCCTAACCCTAAATTCGTTTGCCTGAAACATGGGCCTGACCCGTTCTCATTTGTTCTAAGCCCAAGTTAATGTTTTACAATTAATCATTTATTTCTTACTAACCTAAACTATTATTTTACAATTAACCATCCTTTCATATATAATACATACTAACCTCTTTATATATTACATAAACTCTTTTTTTTCTTTTTCAAAAATCATTTTTTTTAATGGACCAATATTATTTTACATTCCTTAAATATTCACAAAGAAATAATTAAAACACTTTTCATATACTTAAATTTGAAAATATTTCTTAATACACATTAAAATATGTTTGTATATAAAATAATACATATCATTTTATCATATAATTAACTTGGAAACTTGTTTAAATTAAAATACGTTTGTACATATTATACATTTTTTCATACATAATTAAAATTGAAACTCTTTTAGTTAAAATACATATTTGTACATAACAATTTAAATACATTTTTTCTCTAATATTAAAATTCACAAATATTTGATTAGAAGACTTTCCTTTTTATACATAATACAATTTAATTAAAATTTGAACATACCATTTAATTAAAACATTTTTCTTTTGTACATAATTAAAGATAAAAATCACAGATTCATTAAAATACATTTCTCTAGGTCAAACCCTAATACGCTTTAACTTCACATTATCGCACTTGTAAATAATCACACAATACATATACATCTCACACTTACACTTACACAATGCATTCACATTGCCCTATACACATTTTTATCTTATATTTGTATATTCGATATTTACATTTGATTGCGACATTCGATTTGGTTGTAACTTATTGGATACTATAAGTCTCATCCCCTTGTACATTTATACCCCCACTCCCGGACACTATTTTGTAATAGCGTAGATTTTACATTTCCGCAATTTACAGTTTTCCAATTATACCATGGTTAGACCTAGGGTTTGTATGTACATAAAATCAAACGCTAGACAGCCTAATACAAGATAAATACATGTAATCAATACACAATCACACTTGCACCCCCTAGGGTAATCCCACATGTTGCCTTCCAAAATGGGCCATGCTTGCACGTCGAGTATCTTTGGCAAAATCAAATGATCATAAGTCTCAAAGTGTTGCCTAAACGGAACGATCATAGTCCCTTCAAAGCGAATTGCCAAAGACACTTGGCATCATTGCATTCATGGTCCATACGATGACCCGCGCCTATCCCGAATAAACTTCCTAAAATGCAAGATTGTCTACCAATTTCAATGGTAGAACAAAATTGTTAAAAGGGGTTAAAACATGACAAAAACCTTTGAGTACAATAGGGTAGACAAAACTCTTAGTTACTTGAGATCAAACTTGCAAAAACACTTGCCTTCTTTTCAAAAACCACAATCCACAACACTTTCAAACAAACTCTCAAAAATATTTGAAAACATCTTTTCGAAAAGATTCACACTTTTGTAAAACACTCAAACACGAGTCAAATACATTAGTTGCCTAAGACAAGGCATCTTTTTCCAAAACATTTTCAAAAAGAACCCACACACACACACCATTTCATACAATCGAAAAACAAGGCAAGTGATCTAAAAAACCAAGTAACTAAGAGCCCATGGATAACCATGGATGAAAAGGGTGCTAATACCTTCCCTTTTCATAATCTACCCCCCGAACCCACGAAATATCTCAAAAGGTTTTTGCTGTGCTTTTTTAACCTTTCCTTTAGGATAAAATAAAAAGTCGGTGGCGACTCTTGCTCAACCGCACAAGTGCGAATACGAACGCAAAACTCAAGTCAGTTCTCCCACCGTATCACAGAACTGGCGACTCTGCTGGGGACAATTTTAAAGTGGGGTTACCTTAGGGTTTAGATCACCTTTACTTTCAATTGATTGCTTTGTTTGCTTTACATTTGTGGGCTTTGTATCGGAGTTTTTATAGATCCTAACCCGGATCTGGGGAAACCCTTTTAGGTAGCAACAAGGCTGTGAGAGAACTGTGCGGGGTATATCGACATGGTTGAAGCAGTCTGCTACGTTGATGTGACACTTTGGTGTGTACCGGTAACCCTTGAGTTCAGTCAAGGAGAGTACGGGGCCGCCGCGTGGTGTCGCGAAGCATCAACTGACCATAGAACCTTAATTGACCATCTTAGCCTTTTTAGGGTAGTGAGATAATTGACTTTGGTGCAGTCCGAGGTTGGTTGATACTCGATACTACACTCAATTGAGGGTTGCTTTCCTGGAATATTTCGGTCGCCAGTTCAGTGGCTAAATCGAAACGATGAACAATGAAAGCAATCCAGTGATATTGGGACCTTTAGAACCCGGTTACTTTTGATAGGACAGGTTTTAACCAACAAACTGAAAGAGGGTAGTACCTGAACCTCATGCAAGCCTAAACCTAAGGCCTTGTGTGCTTTGTGCGAATATTGTTTGCCTGTATATACACTCACTTGCTTGTGCATACATGTACATAACATCATAACATCATACCATAGCATTTTAGCATTTTCAATAACCATTTCAAGGATCTCGAGGGTTCTTTTGATGCAGGGTTACGTTGAACCAGACACCTATCAAGGGGCAAGAGGTCTCTCCTCTAACCAATCCAGTCAAAGTTCAAGTACAACAACTTGAATCAGTGGCTATGACCCACTTGACATGGTGAGCTTGATTCTAGTGGAAAGACATCCGCCGATACAAAGTTCTCCAATCAAAGATCAAGTACAACAACTTGAATCAGTGGCTATGACCCACTTGACATGGTGAGCTTGATTCTAGTGGAAAGACATCCGCCGATACAAAGTTCTCCAATCAAAGATCAAGTGCAACAACTTGAATCGGTGGCTATGACCCACTCGACATGGTGAGCTTGATTCTCGTGGAAGGACGTCCACCGGTACAGAGATCTCCAATCCAAGAGCAAAGTTCGACCTCTAACATTTTTCTTGTGTTTACCCCAAGAGATCCTTGAAAGCATGCATCCACATATCATGCATTGCATTTTGACAATCTTTCCTTTTTCAGGTTTCCTTACTCTCCTGCTGTTTATTTCAGCAAGAGATGGCTCTAGAACGGTCTGTCAAAGACATCCAAGACCAGACTGCTCAGCTGCAGGAGATGTTCCTGAACTTGTCTCTGGGGCAAGAAGAGATGAAAGCCCTCCTCACCAAGGACTTGGGGAGTTCCAACAATGCCAGGAGTGATCAGATTGCGGAGCTGCAGTTTGATCTGACAACACTGAGGACTCAAATGATGGGACAGTTGGTGGGCCAGATGGCTCTCATCCAAGACCTATCTCAAAGACAAGAGGAACTCAGAGTTCTTGTCCGCCAACTGCTTCCAAACAAACAACTGGGGCAAACATCTGAGGTCGAAGAGCAAGTCACCGCTCAGCCTCCATCCACTCAAGAAGACAAGGGGAAAGCTCCTTTGTTAGCTTCAGGGTCACAAACCCATCAACAACCTCACCAGCGTCAACGGGGCAATCGGCGTAAGCAAGAAAAGTCGGGAAGACAGTTTACGGAGACTGAAATACCATCATTCTTCATACTGAAGCGCCTGTTGGAGGTCGATTTGCTCACCGTAAAGGACCCTCCTCAGAAGCTCAATATCTCCTCTCCTCACTTTAATCCCGACGCATTCTGTGTTTACCACTCCTGCAGCCCGGGACACAGTACCAACGACTGTTGGGCCTTGAAGAACAAGATTCAAGATCTGATTGACATTGGGGTGCTGGAATTCATGCCAGACGGCGAGATGAAGATCTTCCGTTAAAGGGTTCTCCGCTTGAAGTGACGAAGCTCGAAACTGAAAGACTTTTGCTTCTTTTTGAATTTTCAAAGTTGTAATTTCTTTTGCTGTCAAACAATTATCTGTTGATGTTAAACTCTGTTTTCATTAATG
The DNA here is from genome assembly GCA_948472305.1 of Vicia faba. NCBI lineage: Eukaryota > Viridiplantae > Streptophyta > Magnoliopsida > Fabales > Fabaceae > Vicia > Vicia faba. Next base: position 252,670,361 of record OX451741.1, read on the forward strand.
CATTGCATATGTTTGTCTTGAATTCATCCATTCGTTTCACTACTCTTATGCTTTTCTTTATGATATTTGACTCTTGATAAAAAGCTGCAAGCCTTTAGAGGGAGGATGACGAAACAATGCCGTGATCTTATACAGTATGCTTTTGAACAAACCTTGCTGATGATGTACAGGCATTTCTTTCAATTCCCAAACACTGGAGTTATAAGGAAGTTAATCCCTAGTCAACCCCTTCGAGCCAAAGAAGTAGGAGTTTCCTGTTCTAAACCTTCAAAACCTTTGATATAAACCTGGGGCAGGGTAGTATCTCAGTTAATTCAAAAGAAAATGCGCATTGAAGTCGCAAACTCTCAGTTCGCAATACAACGAACGACGTCAAAAAGAGAAAGCGTTCCTTTGGAATCAAAAGACAAGGGTGGTTCCCTATCACATAGACAGTCAATCTCTCAAAAGAGAAAAGCCCACCAAGCCAAAACCTATAAAGGAGGCTTAAGAAAGCTGGGGCATCCCGCTGACAGTAATCCCGAAAACGGTAACAGTCAGGCAAAAGTTAGGGATAACAAATCAAAATCAAAATAGTAAGGTCATTACAAAACCCTCAACAACATGAAAAGTGTTGAAAAAGAAAAAGGAGATGATGACTGTCTCCTAAAAATTCAAACTGGTGAACCATCGCCCAAAAGTCGTTCCAAACTCAAAACAGAATGCGACGCACAATTGACTGAGCTTAGGTTGGAGAACATCACGAAGAGCGGGTGGGTACAAATATACTTTGAGCCTTTATCCTTTGTTTCTTAAACCGTGAACCAGGCCACGTTACAACCCTTCAAAAGTCCTAATTGAAGCATGGGTTAGTTCGAAAGCATACTGTTACAAAAGGTATCCTGACTCCTGTAGGGCTTTGCTCTAAATCTTGTGTTAACTTGTCTTATGAAAAGTTTTCTGCTAAAAACGCATTTTTCAAAAACTTCGAGACAAACATAAACTTGGCATTATTCGAATATCACTGTCTGCCTTTGACCCTTTTGTTTGACAGCGAAGAAATTCATACAGCGAATGTTCGGAGGAACGAAAACTCTCTCGGTAAGTCAAAATCACTTCAAGAGGATAACACTTCCATCAAATCTCCTATCAACAAGGGGCAGGACATGTCACAATTCAATTAACCTGGGGCAGTCCAGTCAAGGTCCAACAGATCTTTCAAAGTTCAGTTAACCTGGGGCAGTCCAGTCAAGATTTCAAGAAATCTCTCAATATGCAGGGTAATCTAATTCAAGATTCCTTCATCACCACTTGGGGCATTCGAATGTCAAAAGTGTTCAACAAATCAACTACAACATTTCCAGATTCGACTCCTGTATCCAGCCAGGGCATATCTGTTGACCACATTTTCAGACTCGACTCCTGTATCTAGCCAGGGCACGTCTGAAGAGTTCGAAGATTCGATTCCTGTATCTAGCCAAGGCACGTCTGAAGAGTTCGAAGATTCGATTCCTGTATCCAGCCAGGGCATATCTGTTGACGACTATTTCCAGATTCGACTCCTGTATCCAGCCAGGGCATATCTGTTGACCACATTTCCAGACTCGACTCCTGTATCTAGCCAGGGCATGTCTGAAGAGTTCGAAGATTCGATTCCTGTATCCAGCCAGGGCATATCTGTTGACGACTATTTCCAGATTCGACTCCTGTATCCAGCCAGGGCATATCTGTTGACGACTATTTCCAGATTCGACTCCTGTATCCAGCCAGGGCATATCTGTTGACTACATTTCCAGACTCGACTCCTGTATCCAGCCAGGGCATATCTGTTGACTACATTTTCAGACTCGACTCCTGTATCTAGCCAGGGCATGTCTGAAGAGTTTGAAGATTCGACTCCTGTATCCAGCCAGGGCATATCTGTTGACTACATTTCCAGACTCGACTCCTGTATCTAGCCAGGGCATGTCTGAAGAGTTTGAAGATTCGACTCCTGTATCCTGCCAGGGCATATCTATCAACTATCACCTTTCCAGATTCGACTCCTGTATCCAGCCAGGGCATGTCTGAAGAATTCCAGATCAACACCTGCAACAACCCAGGAAACATCTGTGAACGACCGATTGTAGACCAACACCTGTAATAAACCAGGATTTTATCTACATCACCACTTGGGGCATTCGAATGTCAAAAGTGTTCAAAACCCGATGCAGTTTTACACAAGCTCATCATCAGGAAACCCTACACCGGTTCCCCTTCAAGATTTCTGAAACAGTTTACGGATTCTTCCCAACAACGGATGCCAATCTACCGACTTGTTCAGGCTCTTCGCAACCTTTGAATTAGTTTACGGACGCTTCCCAACAACGGATGCGGCTCTATCGCTGATTCAACTTCAAGACTTCTGAAAACAGTTTATAGATTCTTCCCAAGTAACGGATGTTAATCTATCAGCTTGTTCAGATGCAACCTTTGAATTTAGTTTACGGACGCTTCCCAACAACGGATGCGGCTCTATTGCTGATTCAACTTCAAGATTTCTGAAAACAGTTCCCGGGTCCTCCAAGTAAACGGAGGTTAACCTATCGCTTGTTCAGATTCTTCTCAAAGCTAACCACCACGGAAGATCGCGCTCGCCAAGATTCTTCCTATCCCCAGCCAGGGAATCCCCCGGAATTCAATTCCCCTCAGAGTTTAAGCTTCAGTATCCCCAGCAGATCAAAAGCTTCGAGTTATCAATCCCCAGCGGAGTCAGACTTTTAAACCTTCTCCCCACAGAGTTTTGGGAGGGCAAATCTTGAGTTCCCCAGTGAAGCCTCCAGAGTTACTTCCCATCAAGCCAAGGATTCTCAATCTGGTCTCCCCGGCATGAGTCTACTAGTTTGGAACCCCCCAGTAGAGGTCATCAGGAATTCTCTTCCCCAGCGACAGCCAAGGATTTATTTTCCCCGGCAGCAGTCAAGATGCTTTTATCTTCAGCCATCTCGGATTCATGTATCCTCGGCAGGATTAGCTCATCAGCTTACATGCGCATTCATATTAATGTCACGTACATTGCATCATACATCATAACATTGCATACAACTAACCCTTTGCCTTTTCAGGAAAGATCAGTCGACAGACACAGATCATCTCCCGAGATTCATCCAGAAATAGTTCAGATGTGACCCGGACACGGCAACATTCTGATACTTATTCCAGATTCATTCAGACGCATCAGCAGAAACCTTACACTGGTTCCTCTTCAACTTCTCAGTTTCTGAAAATAGTTTATGGATTCTTCCCTACAACGGATGTCAATCTACCAACTGATTCAGACTCTTCTCAATTTTTGAAAATAGGTTACGGACGCTTCCCAACAACGGATGCTGCTCCATTGCTTGTTCAGTCCCAACTCCTGAAAATAGTTTACAGATTCTCCAGACATGGACGTCAATCTGTTGCTTGTTCAGACCCCAATTCAGAGATATTTCAAAACAGGGATGTCCTTCTGATACTCGTCCACTCACCATTGACGTACAGTTCAACATCACCATATGGCATCTGTAAGCCCATCCTCCTACCAGCAGTCGCCGAATGGCATCTGTAAGCCCATTCTCAGATGGCATCTCTAAGCCCATCCCCCGACAAATTCTCTCGCACCAGATGGCATCTTTAAGCCCATCACCAAATGGCATCTTTAAGCCCATTCACCTCCACCGTCACATCGACGAGCGCAAATTTTCTGGGCACATTAGTGTCCAATCTCCTTTTACCTTCAAGTCGCGAAAGGCAAACTTGCCAATCTAACTCTTCAGGTCAAAGAAGATTGAACAGGGGCAACTGTTGTACCCCAAAATTTGCCCTCGCGCTTTTCCACAAGAAATCTCAGCTTCAAACATTTCCTGACTTTTCAAACTGGCTCAAGAATCGGACAAACGGACTTTTCTTGACAGTCAATCAAAATTAGGGTTTTTACTGATTTTCAGAGCTCTGAATTGTTTCATACAGTGGGCTTAGGGTTTGGTTGATTTTTGGTTCAATTTTGATCAAGCAAGTGTTATTTGGCATTTAATCGGGAATTAAGGTTTTATGGGCATATTCTCAGAAGAATTTAAATTCCACAGCACTTTGCGGTTTATTTCAAGATTCGGATTAAAATTCGCGTTATCTTGGTTTAATCAGTAAAAGAGACAGTGGTTTGAATTCAGTACGTTTTGATTGGGCCAGTCAGATACAAGATGCAGTATTGGATTCACAGTGTTTATGTGTTTGATCAGTCTACTTGGATTGACTGCTGCTTTGCTTTGGGTGTTGAATAAGACGGGATTAATTGACCAATATTGTTATTATTTAAGTTATTTATTATTCTAAAAAATTGAATGATTGAAATTTATTTTTCAATTGTTTTAATTCTAAGAATTTTAAATAAATAAATAAACAATAAAGAAAATTGGAATTAATTGGATAATTTAGATTTTATTGAATAATTGAATTATTTGTACAAATTGTTGTTTATAATTTAAATTATGAACAATGATATACATTAATTTAAATATTACATAAAATTAAAACTATCCTATTTTCTAATATTCTTCATTCTTCACTCCGCTCCGGTGCTCCATTATTATCTGCAAAAAGAAACAAGAAAAGTCAGAAAGCAGTTAATAGCAAAGACAGTTAAAATTGCTCATCATTAGGGGCCACTGACTGGGATCAGTTGACCCTCTCTGCAAATCACGGGATTTCTCCCGGTTCACAGAGAGGGAAGATTTTTTATTCATGAATGCAAATGTCAAAAATGCATAAGTTACAAATTTCAAGCTGCATAGAAATTCAAAATCCAAAATCCAAACTAAACTGAAAAATTCAATCTCAACTTTCTATCCAAAGCAAAGGCAAGCTACTGTCAAAATGCCCAAAGTCCACTCAAAGAAAATCAAGAAAGTACTCAAAAGCTGTAAAAGAAGATTTTTGGAAAAGATATCAAAATGCAAAGTCAGATCCAAACTGTCAAAAGAGAGATAAAGAAGATGCAGAAAATGTGTTGTGCAAGCTAAACATCTTAAATCATCACTTCCCATCATAGCCCCTTCAGAACCATAGTACAACATAAACATTATAAAAATTCTTTATTGTACTGTAAAGTGAGAAAAAGAGAGATAAAGAACATAGGCAGGGTTCAGGCATAGTACAGTAGGAAAGGAAGAGAAAAAGATATACAAATCAAAAAGCCAACTCAGTTCAGCAGCAGGCAGAATAGAGAGGTTGGGATAGAAAAGAAGAGATATACAAACTCAGTCCAGCATAGCAGGTTAGGCATAGGCAGCAAGATAGAAGAAAACAAAATATACACAAGCCAATACAGAGGCAAAAGTCATAACCAAAAACTATCAAACCTGAACCTGTCCACAAACTTCATCAACCCTGCATCAGTCTCAAAAAAAATACAAGCCAAGACAGTTCAGTAGAGAGTTCAAGGATAGAAGAGAAATATACAAAACTCAAACAAGTCAAAAGCCCCACTACTGTCCAGAACCACAGACAAACCATCAAACACTGAACAAACAACCTGTCATAACAAAAACCAACCAGAAACTTCACACCAGCACCATGCCTATCAATCTCAAACCTTGCTAAGTCCCTGTCAAACACATAAACAGATAACCTGCATCAGGCCTCACCCTGCCTCAACCTTCAAACACACAAAAAACTGATAAGCAACAGATAACCTGCATCAGGCCCCCCAACATAACACATAAAACACATACAACCTGCATCAGTCTCACAATCTCAAGCCAAAACTCCCTGTCAAAAAACCTGATAAGCAATATACCAGTACCAAAACCTGCTGATACATAACCTGCCTAATCTCAAGCATAACCAAACACATAATCCCTCAAGCATACTCAAGCCAGCCATTGAAAAAGATAAGCTTAAGGCCTTTTCAAAACTTCAAAGCTCCAAAAAGGGCATCAAGCCTTCAAGCCCTCAGAATCTTGGATTCATCATGGGGCGAGGAAAAAACATGTTAAATTAGGCAACACAAACAAGCATATAGCCTCTCAAGAAGAAGAAGAAAGAAGCAACTCAATATCCAGGGCAACAAAAACCCTCAGAATGCTGGATTCATCATAGGGCAAGGAGGAAACACGTTAAATCAAGGCAACACGAGAGAGGAAGAGCTAGCAAGCAACTCAAATCATTCAGAACAACAACTCAAAAGCGTAACTTGTCAAAACCTACTGTCAAGCACGAAACCAATTCCTAAGCCCTCAGTACAAGCATCATTGGGCATCTCAAAGCACACATAGGCAAATCGTCCAAGAAAGCAACCAACAATCCAAAGGCAACACATAGTGGGAGAAGAAGATAAAGAAGTGAACATATTAGGGCTTCTCAGCACATGTCATCATCAAAAGCCTAAAGCATCAGAAAACCTAAGCAAGAGGTAAGAACGAAAATACCAGGGAAGCTCAAAGTTTCGTCACATTTCTCTCCGCCGTTCCGGCCTCCTGAAGCGTCACTCCGCCTCTCCTCCATCTCCCAAACGAAGGTAGCCAATCTTTTCCCACTTCTCTTCTCCTTCACCTCATAATCATAAAAACTCAACTTAAAACTCAAATCAAAACATGCAATCTGTAAAAAGGGAAAGAGATAAAAACATAAGACATTAAAACGAACCTTGTTTCGAAGGCGCTGAGTTCATGTTATGGAGGGAAGAAAGGCGTTGGAATAACGCTGGTGGCCGGAGGAAGCATTCAGGAAGCTTGATTGGAGAAGACGAACGCGCCGTCGCTGCCTCACTAACCCTAACCTTCGTTCAAAACTGTCAAAATGCCTAACCCTAAATTCGTTTGCCTGAAACATGGGCCTGACCCGTTCTCATTTGTTCTAAGCCCAAGTTAATGTTTTACAATTAATCATTTATTTCTTACTAACCTAAACTATTATTTTACAATTAACCATCCTTTCATATATAATACATACTAACCTCTTTATATATTACATAAACTCTTTTTTTTCTTTTTCAAAAATCATTTTTTTTAATGGACCAATATTATTTTACATTCCTTAAATATTCACAAAGAAATAATTAAAACACTTTTCATATACTTAAATTTGAAAATATTTCTTAATACACATTAAAATATGTTTGTATATAAAATAATACATATCATTTTATCATATAATTAACTTGGAAACTTGTTTAAATTAAAATACGTTTGTACATATTATACATTTTTTCATACATAATTAAAATTGAAACTCTTTTAGTTAAAATACATATTTGTACATAACAATTTAAATACATTTTTTCTCTAATATTAAAATTCACAAATATTTGATTAGAAGACTTTCCTTTTTATACATAATACAATTTAATTAAAATTTGAACATACCATTTAATTAAAACATTTTTCTTTTGTACATAATTAAAGATAAAAATCACAGATTCATTAAAATACATTTCTCTAGGTCAAACCCTAATACGCTTTAACTTCACATTATCGCACTTGTAAATAATCACACAATACATATACATCTCACACTTACACTTACACAATGCATTCACATTGCCCTATACACATTTTTATCTTATATTTGTATATTCGATATTTACATTTGATTGCGACATTTGATTTGGTTGTAACTTATTGGATACTATAAGTCTCATCCCCTTGTACATTTATACCCCCACTCCCGGACACTATTTTGTAATAGCGTAGATTTTACATTTCCGCAATTTACAGTTTTCCAATTATACCATGGTTAGACCTAGGGTTTGTATGTACATAAAATCAAACGCTAGACAGCCTAATACAAGATAAATACATGTAATCAATACACAATCACACTTGCACCCCCTAGGGTAATCCCACATGTTGCCTTCCAAAATGGGCCATGCTTGCACGTCGAGTATCTTTGGCAAAATCAAATGATCATAAGTCTCAAAGTGTTGCCTAAACGGAACGATCATAGTCCCTTCAAAGCGAATTGCCAAAGACACTTGGCATCATTGCATTCATGGTCCATACGATGACCCGCACCTATCCCGAATAAACTTCCTAAAATGCAAGATTGTCTACCAATTTCAATGGTAGAACAAAATTGTTAAAAGGGGTTAAAACATGACAAAAACCTTTGAGTACAATAGGGTAGACAAAACTCTTAGTTACTTGAGATCAAACTTGCAAAAACACTTGCCTTCTTTTCAAAAACCACAATCCACAACACTTTCAAACAAACTCTCAAAAATATTTGAAAACATCTTTTCGAAAAGATTCACACTTTTGTAAAACACTCAAACACGAGTCAAATACATTAGTTGCCTAAGACAAGGCATCTTTTTCCAAAACATTTTCAAAAAGCACCCACACACACACACCATTTCATACAATCGAAAAACAAGGCAAGTGATCTAAAAAACCAAGTAACTAAGAGCCCATGGATAACCATGGATGAAAAGGGTGCTAATACCTTCCCTTTTCATAATCTACCCCCCGAACCCACGAAATATCTCAAAAGGTTTTTGCTGTGCTTTTTTAACCTTTCCTTTAGGATAAAATAAAAAGTCGGTGGCGACTCTTGCTCAACCGCACAAGTGCGAATACGAACGCAAAACTCAAGTCAGTTCTCCCACCGTATCACACTATAGAAAGGCGATATAAAGCAAGGAGGACGGGTAAAGGCCCAAGCACTTGACCCGCCATCAGTTAAATCCACAAGCTCGTTGTCAGGGCGACCCCTTTTCTTTCCCGGCACGGCCGTATGTTGAGCCACATCACGAGGCCTTGACGAACCATTAGGCTTGTCCTTGACCTACTTGAGAATAGGGCCAAGACGCATAGGCTGGTTAGGCTTCACTAAACTCTTTTTGTTCTTTTTGTCTTGGGTCAACTTCAGTAAACGTTCACGACGCTCGACCATATTACCTGCAAAAACAAAAACAATATGCTCGAGTCAATACTTCTAGAGGGACATACCTGAAACAAGTTAAAAACATAATGCAATAGAGTCACACAAACAACCCAGAAGAACCATGGCGTCCCCGTAGGTACGACATTCAACAAGCGCTTTCGTGTTGATCGGGCGGGCCTCAAACGTAGGTTCATCGTCTTCACCAAATATTTCGTCTCCCTCCCTCGTCACCCACCTAGAGGGAAAGAAACCATCAACGATTTTGTTAAGAAGACCAAAGGTCCCCTCATCCTCGACGCCCATGCTGCCAGCAGAAGTATGATTGTGGTCAGGCATGTGGTCGTAGTGAGCCAGACACCAGTGGATAGGGAACTTAGAGACCCTTCTGATCTCTTCGTTCCCATCTTCGTCATAACAAACTTCCCTGTCCTCATCAATGATAGAAACTGGGTCAAACACCGCATATGTTGCCTCTTGGGACGAGGGTTGCACGACATATCACTTATCTTTAAAGTCACGGACAAAGTCCATATACATCCGGAACAACCTCTTGTATTTCTTGAAAGAAACCCAACTATGTTTTCCTCCCCTAGACTGCCGTTGAAGATGGAAAACCCTAAAGAGCAAAGGAATTGTTGCCCTAATCCTCAAGTATCAACAAGTGATCTCGAAAGCCCGTATAATAGTGATTGCATTAGGGTGCAGTTGGGAGGGTGCCAATGACAGTGATTAAAGACCCCTATTTGAAAGTCACAGAAGGGCAGACGAAGCCCTAGGTCCATGAAGACAATCTCGTACATGGGGAAGCGATCTTTTGGGAAAGACAAGCATATTCTGGCCGTAGGTGTCGGGCGAAAGATCATGAAATTTCGCCTGGAACCCTCTTGGTCACCGCCATATTCGACAACAGTGTACGCCTCCCTCCACTCGTTTCTTCTATCTCGACTTGCTCGGTTGTCTCGACTGGTTCGGCCATTTCACCTGTAAAGCAGAGAAAACCAGTGAATTCGACCGCTAAATCAAATCCACCCTTCCACCACAACACAAGTGAAAGGGGGGTTTCTACGACCAAACCAGGTCCACGAACCCTCGTTTATTAAAAGAAAACAAAGTCATGAACTCCACGAGGAGAATATGGATCTCTCAAGCAACCTCATGAAGATGACGAGGATTAAATGAATCTCCCGAGAAATCCCACGAACATTGCAAGGAGAGGATGCATTCTCCGAGAAATTCCATGAGTTCTGTGAAGATCAGATGAGTTTCACGAGCCAATTCGTGAGTATCACGAAGAGAAGTATGAATTTATCGAGGAAAAACCCCACGGATAGTGGAATTCATCAGGAAATCCATGAAATTTGCGGGGAAGCCTCTCTAGAAACTTCCATAAAATGCAAAACCCAACTATAAACAAGAGTAATCGCATAAAAAACACTTACTTGATTAAGGTTGGTAGAGGTTATGCGGCGGAAGCAACAGCGACACTCACGGTTGGAGGAGAAAACTATGGGCGGTAGAAAACTGAGGACAGTAGGGAGAAAGGAGAAGACAAGAACTTGGAAACGTTACAAATGAGCCTTTGGGCACTAGTGTCAATTATTTATCTCTCCACCGCCCACACGTTCAGGGTCATGGTCATAGTGACCCCTACTCCTTAGGCCATCATTCTATCCCAAAAGCTACACCATGTGGCTTACGAAGTGAACATCCTGCGAACTTTCGTCTCCCTGCGAGTCGAGAAGCAAATAAATTTTCTCTGCGAACACACTCTGATCTCCACTCGAGTAGCCGCGTATAAAAACGACCCCATCCCTCGACGTGATAGGAGACCCTGGAGAAACTATGCTCACTATATGGGGAAGTTGGTCTTAAGTCATAACTCATTTCCTCAGGAGCAACGACTTAGGGGTTCCTGTTCTGGACTGAACCTGCATTTGGCCCAAACATCATACAAGGCCCAATTCATCTATGTTGCATGAGAAGACCAGCAGGAGAGAGTATGCCATTGATCATGTCGGACAACGACTTCACTCCTCTTGTCGACCAAGATATGCCCTCTGGGGACAATCTCACCGCATAACTGACAAGAAGGTCCAACAGCGCTCAGGAGGTCCTCGCGAGCACCCTCCTCGTAGGGCAAGCATCCAACGCCTCCGAATATCCCAGAGCTCTCTTGATCCCAAAAATACCGCATCCACGTCCTCCTAATGATTCAGAGGAGCCCATTTAGGTTAGAGACCACGTGCTGGCCTCCACTACACACGTAGGACCTGACAGTCTCCATTTTGGGTCTGCTCTGTCATTCCAATATGGGGACCTTGGGGAATATAAACACCCTCTCATTTGAGAGAGTCAGATATTCATTCATTCACTCATACTCTAACGCTTTACTTGCACTTACCTTGAATCTTACTTTGACATCGGAGTATCTTGTAGGTACTCTCCCCCCTCCTCCCCCTCCAATTTCACATTCAACCAATGCCCGACTTAAAACTCATAGAGCTTGACAATCCCTTTTGATCAGATACATTTTAACTTTTTTATAAGAAAAATAATAAATAAATGATCTATATTATGACCAATAGTTCACAACCAGTAAAAAATCCACTCAAATAATATATTTTGAGATCATATTAAAGTAGGACTTTTATACCCGACTCTATAATATTTAAGCCAATATATTTTGAGTCGGATAATTCATTTTATAGTACTATTTATAAAATAGATACAACTTCTCTTTTTTGAAAAATGGTTTTTATTTAGTGATAAAGGGAGTGCGACTAATGTGAATGGAAAAATATGCCAATTAGAAAAAGTCAACTTCTTGAATGAAGATTGATTTATCTACAATTAATACTTGCCTTTCCACGTAGAGATTACCTCTCATAAAGAAAATCACCATATCTCTCACGTATACAGCTTTCAGTTCATTGAACCCTTTCATTTTCGTACGCTGAGCCAAGCCATTTGCAAGAAGAGTCGTCAACTCTCAAAAAGTTGAATAAATAAAGACTAATGTCAAAATCCAAAACCAAAAGTTTGTTTTTGATGCACACACCGTGTGTGATACGAGATTCCACTACACGTTTATCTTTTTCATTACAAATTACAAACCATAGAATAAAAGCATATCATTTAAATTGGAACACGTATGAGGAAAATACAATAAAACAATACCATGTTGCTTCAAAGAATATAGTAGTATAGTGGTAGACAAAAAAATATTGCTTTAAGAGTCATATTTTCCAAATAGTGCTTCATCCACATCAAATTGAAAAATAAATTGCTTCACCTTAGAAGCATTTTCATTTGGAGTATTGTTAATATGTTATTTCAATTTTGAACTTGATAAGATGCTCATGCACTAACGACTAGCTCTATCATTTTCCAACCACAATTGCAGAAAGTGGTGGAGGTTGCTAGTGCTTGGGGCACCAAAAAAATTTATTACAAAATCACAATTTTTATGTGAATTATATTAATAATCAACAAAATCCAAGTTATACAACTTTACAATTCTCACCACCTACTGGTTTGCACAATTACTCCGAATTTAAATATAATCGAAAAGATACATGTAATTAGTTCAAATTAACAGCAAATACATGTAAATTTTTGCTTATATTTAAGTTCGAGAAGTAATTTACCCGGCATTCTTGAGTTCGGAAGTGGTAAGAGCAAAAACGATGCGTGATCGTGAACGTCACAACCCTTTGGCAGAGCATGTATCTCATATCTTTTTTCTTTATATATATAGATGAGGATATTATATATGGTTGGTGTTTTTATTATACTTATACACATGATCTCCATATCCTTCCTTCCAAAGAAATAACAATGATGGAGACATCGTCGTGGTAACGCCGCCTATCGCCTTGTGGGATTTCGAGCAATTCGTGAAAGTCCAAACCTGATTAAGATTAAGGAGAATCAAAATTAAGTAAGATCATTTAGTAATCAGTGTGTAAGATGCAATTGTGAAATGTTTAAAATGGAATTGTTATGTACCAGCTTTCTTTGCGGCACGAAACAAGACTTCTTCAACCAAATGTTGAGCAGGGTCGCCTTCAGGTTGTAATGTGATGAAAACTTCAACTTCAGCTACTGCTTCTTCGTTTGATAAGTATTGATAGAGCCCGTCGGAGCATAGAATCAAGAACTTGTCTTTTTGGCCTAATCTGTGGTGTTTAAGATATGGTAGGCAAGTGATGTATGGAGAATTTCCTACATAGTCGATTCTAAACATCTCTAGAAGTGCGTTGTTCCATTTGGGCTGCAAAACATTCACATATATATGCTTAGAAACATGGTCTAAAAAATAGTTTTAGAAAACAATGTTATCATATGTCTTATACTATTGAATTTGGATTATCACAATGTCATGCATCTATGCGATCAGAACATCGATGTGCAGACCGCGTGAATATGAAGTGATTGTGATTTTGTGGATGCAAAAACTGTGATTGGACATAATGATACCTTAACGGTAAAGATGACTGTAAAGTTGCTAATTAGAAAATATATTAAGATACCAACCTGTTTGAGAAATCCGGCACCGAATGCTCGAGTAACCTTGAGAGATCCCTTAACACGATCATTGACTACGGCACAAGGATCATCCGGGTGCTCTTTTCTTATTCTGATTACTTCCTGAAATTAAAAAATAAACACATTTCAATCAAGATGAACAGATAAACAAACAACAAAAAACAGTAGTCTAAGAGAGAGGTAAAGAACTTACCTCTTCAACATTGGTACTATGATCTTTGGTAAGCTGAAAAGCACTTAAACTAGGAATAGCATTTGATTTATCAGCATCCTCCCATGATTCAAGATCATGCATTGTCTCTTCATTAATCCTCTCCAAATCCTGTCGAATTTTCCCAATCCAATAATCAGGTTCAGCCTTTTGCGCCAACACAGCTCTACTATCTCCCACATTCATCACATAAACATCTTCCCCTTTCATCAACATTACAAGAACACACGAACCCATCAAAGCAAGTTCTGGATTCTCCCTCACCATCTTATCAGCAACATCAAGATACGACTCCTCGGTTTTCCTCAAAGCCCGAGATAGAGCTTCCAAAACATCTGAATGATTAACAGAATCGTTGCCACCATCATCACCACTAAGTTGCTCCTTCAATCTTCTATCAAGCTCTAGTCTCTCCCTGTCCCATTCACATTTCCACCTCCTATGATTTTCTTCGTGTTTCATCGCTGCATCCTTGTACTTATTCTTCGAATTCTTCCCTCTCTTTTTTCTCTTCGAAACCAAATCCCCCTTCTCTTGATCAACACATTGAGAACAATCATCAAACACCTTACCTTCTTTTCCTTCAACAACATCAACATCATCAATCGAATCACGTGCTTTCGAATTCGAATTATCCGATGAAACCCCATCATCCCAGAGCAACCCTTTAAGCTCCTTATGAACAAAACTATAAAGATTCGAAAGCAAATAATCAGGCGCATCAGGACCATTGAAACCATCGTAAATCCCAACAAAAACCCAACTATGTTCCTCAGAAACAACAACATGAACACGATCCTCCCCAGCTTTCCCCTGAGCCCATTGCAAATTCTGACTCCCCATTGAATCATCATCTTCCAAACTACCTTCACTACTCAAATTCAAACTACTCACCGTCAAGTTCTCATTATGCTTCTCCCCAGCAAGAATCCACTCCGGCGGTTCCTTCACCGTCACACCTTTGATCGGAGTAACAATCGAGTTCTGTCCACGCGACAGAGTCTTCGAAATCGCTCTCTGAAGAACACGAATCCATTTCTCTTTCCTCGTTCTAGGTCTAACCGAAAACCCTAATCCACTATGCGAGAAGCTTCTCGGAAAACCCTGATCGGAATTTTCTTTCTCAATCGGCCCAGAAAATAAACCCCGATCAATCGGACCGGACATAAACCCACGCTCAATTGGACCGGACATGAACCCACGCTCAAGCGGACCGGAACCCGGAAAACCACCACCACCTCCAAAATTACTCGAAAAAGGACCCGAACCGGTCCCCATCAGACTCTTCGGAATCGGTTGCAACGGAAGAGAAGCAAAAGAAGTTGAACTCTCAAACGCCGCAGCTCTATCGAAACAACCGTAAGAGTACAAATCCATAAACGCCGTCGATAACGGCGTCGACGTGTTAGCACTAACAGAAGCGCCAGAGATTGTTCTAAACGTCGTCGTTTCTTCAGAATGAACCTTCGAACTTGATAAACGGGTCGGGTCGGGTCTAACGTAACAGAAAGAGTGACCAAGTCCTTCATCTAACGGGTCAGTTATTAGAATTGATATATCGTGTTTCCGACCACCGTTGTTTCCCGTGAAACACACCGTTAGTTTTCCTATTTTGTTACCCATAGCTGAAAAAACAAGAACAAATGAAAAAACAAAAGAATCAAAAGAATAAAACAAGATTTGAGGTTGTTACTTGTTTATGTTTACAACGCGTTTTTCATGTTGTTGAAAAATTAGTGGAAACTAGGAAGCAACTAAGAGAGAGAGATGGAGAAGTGGATGGTGAAGAAGAAAAAACAAGTTGAAGTTGATAAGAGAAGATGATGAGAGAGAGAGAGAGAGTTGACTTTTGTATTAAAGTTTATTTACAAAATAAGAAAACGCACTCATTTTTTCTGTCAATTATTTAAGGAAAATTAATTCAAAGTTGAGTTTTTTCTAGTGGGCCGTTGACTATAATGAACATAAAGTTAAATTTAAAGTTTTTGTCCGGTTTTGATACATGGTTCAAGATTCAACCACGCTTCATGTGGAGCGTGTGTATCACGCGTTGAAGAATCAATGGATGAGATCTTTTGTGAGAGAAAATTTCAAAAAAATAGTGAATGAAACTACGTTGAGAGCGTTGTCGTTTTTAAGTGGGTGAAATTTAAATAAGGACGTACATATTCATAAATTAAATTCTGGTTAAGAAAATAAAAGTCAATATAGAGGAAAATGAAATTAAACGAGTAAGAAAAGTTCGTATTGAAAAGCGTGCCATTGTCACCGTTGGATCAAGCGAAGAGTGTTGAAGAAATAATATTGACTTACACGTGGCAGTGTTTTATTGCTCGATATAATAATTTGTCAACTGAAGGTTAAAGTTTAAAGGATAAATATTATTTTTTTCTGGATTTTAACGTCAAAAAGTTTATTTTAATTTCTTAATTTAAAAAAAAGTATATATTAATTTCTTAACTTTTTAAAATGTTTTATTTTAATTTTTTTATTTAATTAACTATAAATTTAATAATTAATTTTTAAATTTTTTATAATTAATTAAATAAAAAAATTAAAATAAAACGTTTTAAAATTTTAAAAGACTAATATAAATTTTTTTATATTAAATAATTAAAATAAATCTTAACATTAACATTCAAAAAAAAATATTTTGCCAAATTTAAATCTTGAGAGTATATATATGTCTTTTATAATTCTTCTAATATATTTGGTGTAAATTATTTTTGTGTTAATTTACATTTATACAGAATTTTTGTCTGATTTTTAAATAAGATTTTTATGAATGAACAGTTAAATTGATTTTATTGAGTTAATAGATTGGAAAATCAAATATAAAATTTTAAATTTTTTGTCAACTTTAGGTTTTTTGAACTGAGGTAAAGAAAAAACCAAAATAATTGTCAATAATTTCGGCATTTTTGTTTCTAATTAAATAAAATAAATATGGAAAAACGGAAATAGGAAGAGAAGTTGAGGTTGGCTTAATTTATTAATTGATTGTGTTGTTGGTGGGGTAGTTCAAAATTAGTAATGCTGCCATCACTGCACAGCCTGAACATTTAGGTGATTTGACTAACATGTAGCCCCATTACTCCATTGACTTTTTTATTAGTATTAGTTAGATTGAATTGAATGTTGACATTTCAATTTTTGCTTGATTATGCTTGGGATGAAAGCCAACCAATTGTTTTGTTTTGTTTTATAAATCAATGATGGTTAGTATGCAACTTGTGAAGGAAATAATTGTTTTGAATTGATTAAGAGTTGTGAATTTTGGTTACTAGACGTATGATACTAAGTCATAACAATTCAAAATATAGAATCTTGAAAAAGATAATGTGAACATGGATGACAACATGCCCTAGTCCCTAATTATTTAATTTATTAAGGGGTTTGTTTATAATTAGTTATTTTTATAGGGAAAAAAAAGCATTTAGTTACTAAACGAGTTGAAACAAAACAAGCAATACAAAGTCCACAATCTTTGATGCAAATCAAATCTATAAAATTCAAAGTAATTAACTCTTACACCAAACAATAAATTATGTATTAGTCAAAATCAATAAAAATATATAATAAATAGATAGACAAATTATCCTCGTCTAATAACAAGTAGAAAAAAATATAAACACAGACGGATATAAGTTTGTTGAATCCTTTCAAAATCTATTTAAGTCTATCATAGTCACAAAGACTTTAGACTCATTCAAATTGTAGTAGAACTAGACAATTCAACATTAAGACCATGTTAAATGTTGATAGCGCCACTAACTAAAGAGGCGCAAAGATTGCAAAACTACATTGTGAGGAAACTTTCACATTAGAGATAAGATCAATGAAACATGTCGTAAGATGGAATACACTATCGTGGGTGTTGAGTGAGAATATGGACAACAAATATCTAAAGGGGAGTTGAATAGACTCTTGCTCAATTAAACATTTTTATAAAATGATTTTAGGTTTCATGTATGAAATCAGAGATTTTAGAAAGCGAGAAAGCAAAACATAAAATACGAGAGCTTTTGATTGCTTCATAAGCAAGTCAATCACAAGACTACGCAAGTAGCTTTACATCAAAGAATATTTCAAAACATATAGCCTATAGATTCTAACAATGGCATAATTGAAGTCATGATACTTCAATAAGATTGATATACAACATACCTAAGTTTATACATTAAATCGCTATAAGTAAATTTTATCTTATGTGGTATACAATCAATGCAAACATGCAACAATGCAATAACATGGAAGTTAATGCTTGAAAAGTAAAAGAGGTAAGAGAATAAGAAAAGATACACAATGATATATAATAGTTCGGTTGTCGTCCTCGTATTGCCTACTCCACTATCTAATGGTGTTAAAACCCTTGGGAAATAATCAAGATCTTCCACTATTTTGATAAGTTTGATACAAGCGTTTTGGTTATAACGGGATATTAAACAATAAACCACATTGTTGATGCAGACACTTTAAACGGATAACAAAACAAGATCTCAAAAGACCTTGATCTAATGATTCTTCACATGCATAATAATTATACTCCAAGTATTCTTGTGTAGCCATCAACCCTTTGATCCTACCGTTTCTTATTCTAAGCGATTGTCATGGCTAAGCATTCATTATACAACTCTCAACTTTATCTGTGAGTTATCTTTCTCCAACTCCACCAAAAATGGTCAACTTCTAATCCCGCCTTACAGTCAGTTGATACTTGATCTCGCTAAAGTCTTCCTTGGAGTATATTGAAACACTCTTCTTGATGAATATTAAGGATATCAAATTGGATTCAAGAAACAATACCTGCACATGTTAAACAACAAACTTCACACAAAAATATTAGATACTCTAATGTATCATTAGTCTCCCTTAAGCACTCAATCTTTAGAGGTGGAAGACCATAATTATGGAATTATTACTAAGGATGAAGATGATGAACAATACCCAAAAATATCACAAACCAAACAACAACACATGGTATTAACAAAGGTATAGAAGAATGTGAAAGTAGAACACAACACAAGGTTCTAACAAATTTTTAGATGAATGAGTCTTGGTAATGATGATATTCTTGAGATTGATTTATCATGAAAAACACAACAAGATTGATCAACTCACTCTCTAATTCACTCAACACAACAACATAATTGCATAAAACAAGGATTCAACAAAAAGGATAATGAATTTGACATGAATTCACAATCAAAAGGTTTTTTTGTAGAAGAAGAAGAAGAGGAAGAAAGAAGAAGAAGAGAAAGACCCATGGTGTAAAGAACATATTAAGAAGAGAAGATAAAGAAAAACACTCATTGTCTTTATGGGCATCACCATAGGTTTTTACACACTTGTTACTTTCATCAAAGAAAAAGTAATTTATATGAAATATGAAAAATGGGTATTTGAATCAATGATTCAAATCAAGTGAAAATCATGATTCAAATTAATTTTGGACTCTTGAACTTGTTGATTCGAATCAAGTGAAAACTATGATTCAAATCAATTTGTATAGAGGCAAAATGAAGCTTCAGAAGGGCATTTGGTTCGAATCAGTATATGTACTTGATTCAAATCATATGAGGTTGTGATTTGAATCATGTCTATTTCCTGATTTGAATCAATTTCACCAGAGATATATTCTATATTTCATTTAACTTATGATTCAAGCTACGCCTATGGAAATGACAAGAGTGAAATCTCATAGGCTTAAAAACATAATACTAACAAGGGTTAAAGAGGTTTATTTCATTAAATGTAGAGGGTATATAAGTACAAGTTATAATAGCTGAAGCGATTACAAATAATAAAAGCGTACAAGCACAACGAAAAAATTGAATTCAAATTATAAATATGCAATCCAATATGATAAACAATAATCAAATGACAAAACATCAAAACACAAACGACACTTAAAGCACATAAAAGATACCACGTGATACTTTATACTTTTAGTCTCCCCCTTTTGATGTTTAGAATATATGCGAGGTTGTTGTTGATGAAATAATCAATGATGATCAAATGATCAAGGGTTCTAGGATGAGGACTCATGGTAACGAGGAATGGTGCACACACAAGGGATTAACTCAGACCACCACCATTTAGTGATAAGTGGCCAACGATGGTGCAACTTGTCACCAAGAGATCAACCACCACCATACACTACACTATCTTGTCTCTCTCTCTCTATCTCTATCTATCTATATCTATCTATATATCTATCTCTCACACACAGAACCTCACTTTTATTCTTCACTCTCTCTTACCACCCACCACGTTCATACCTTTATCTATAATCAACAACCTAACACTGACCAAACTTCATCGGAGAAGCGGAGGTGTGTGGAGGCGCATGGCGGCATCCACCATTTTATTCGGTGACCCACTACTAAACCACATAACCTAAACAAAAACACCAACCCAACCTAGGATCGGTTTTCCCAAATACCCAACACAAACCTCTAGATCAAACTTAGAAAAACAAAACCCTAACTACTCAAAAACAAGATTAAATCAACACTGTAGCACAAATTGTAACACCCTGGTTTTTATTTATTAGTTATTTATTTTATTAATTATTATATAATATAATAATTAATTAATTATGTGATTTTGTGAATATATGTGTTATATGTGTATTGGGTCATTAGGTGTGAGAATAACAAATGAATAATTAGACCTTATGTGTTACATTAGTGTGAGTGTGTGAAATAAACTCATTAGAGTAAAACTATAGTTAGTATGTGTTTTGTAAAACAAAGAGAAAATAGATCCAAAGAGAGAAGTTGTCAAAACAAGAGAAGATAAGAAAGCTGAAAAGAGGAGAAAAAAAGGGAAGAAGAGAGAATCCTAGAGGATCTACATCCAAGGTAAGGGTGACTTTTTACTTGATTATGGGAGTATGTGATGTATGTAATGGGTAGAAAACATGATTAAGAATTTATACTTTCAATTTCTAGGTTTTGCAAATTATTTGGGGTTTTGATGAGAAATCTTGATGTGGGTTTGTTCATGAATTGTTTCTCTTTTTCAATTGAAATTAATTGATGAATTGATGTTATGTATGCACTCAAGTTGATTAAATTTGTGTTATAGAATGCATAGTAATGTTATATGATATGTGGGTATGAATTGATGTATAAAAAACTATGATTTTGATTTCAAATGTGGGGTTTTAGGGTTGAAAGAAAGTGATTTTCGTGTTTAAAAATAGCAAATTCTGATATTGCGAAGCAGAAGCTGATTTCCAGGTTTAGAGAAACTGATTTCCTGATAAAAAATTGCGAAAAATAGCTACTGGCAGTGTGGAAACCAGTTTCCAGTATTGAGGAAACCAATTTCCTGAAGTTGGCAGCATTTTTTTTAAAACTTCAAAAATTTATAACTTTTGAACTGTAATTTCGTTTGAGGCCCCGTTTGAAATGTTAGAAAACTAGCGTGATATTATTTTCAATAAAAATAGTTTTGTTTGTAGTAGGTGATTTAATTATTATGTGGTTGTGTAAAATGACATGTATATATGTTATGCGTATTGGTGATTGGTATTAGATTGTAATACACTGTGTTATTACTTTCTATATGTTATTGGGAGGTATTGAATTGATGAATACTATGAAAGTGATTCATATATGAATGATGACATGAAATATGTATGTTTGTGCAATATTGAGATAATTCAAATATGATGAGTTATGTGATATATGCTTGTATAATTAAGATTGAGAGATGGTCTTAATTGCATATGATTGTTGGTGTATGTATGTGCAATGGCGAGATAATTCAAATGTGATGAATTATGTGATATATGCTTGTATAATTAAGATAGAGAGATGGTCTTAATTGCATATGATTGTTGGTGTATATATGTTTAATGGTGAGATAATTCAAATATGATGAATTATGTGATATATTCTTATATAATTAAGATTGAGAGATGGTCTTAATTGCATATAATTGTTGAGATTGCACATGCATCATTTGTTGCCAAGAGGAAATGTTTGCTAGTTTCATGAAAGCCAATGACTTGTTCCAAAACTAGAGGATTGGATTGAAGCTTAAAGGACGATATTCTTGGTGGTTATCTGTCTTGGAGATAGACTCGGTTTAAACATAAAAACCATGTAAGGATAACAATTGGTACCACATGCATCTTGCATCATATTGAGTTAGATTCGAGTCATATGTGTTGATGCAAAATGTTGAATTGGTGTACAATGTGTGATTTTGATATGAATGTTACATTTCGTGGTATTTGTGATTGGTTATCATTTGAATCACTACGCCAAAAATAAGATTAGACAGCGCACCCAAGGCAGCACTTCTTATCAAAAGCGCTGCTAAAAGTGCATTTTAAAAACACGGAAATTTTGTCCTATACCTTAGACAGCGCTTTCTAAAAAAGCGTTGCCTAAGGGGGGTGAATATTATTTGATAAAGCGCTGCTAAAGGGAGTAGGTCCTGAAGTGTTGCCTAAAGGGTGGGCTTACAAAGCGCTTTTCAGAAGCGCTGCCTAAAGGGTGGGCTTAAGCAGCGCTTTGTGAAAGCGCTGCCTAAAGGGGGTTAATGTGAATTTATAAAGTGCCTCTAAAGGGGATAGGTACTGTAGCGCTTTGGAGAAGCTCTACCTAAAGGGTGGGCTTACAAAGCGCTTTGCTAAAGCGCTGCCTAAAGGGGGGGATTAAGCAGCACTTTCTTAAAGCGCTGCATGTAACGCCCGTAAGTTAATTAATTATTTAATTAAATTATTTTAGGAATATTTGTGATGATGTGTTATAATTAATTGGATTTATTTTATTAAGTGGAGAAAAAATATTAGAGATATATTATTATGTGGTGAAATAATATTAGAAGTGTAATATTATTTAATGTGGGCTTATTTTGGGAGAATAGAAGTAATAAGGGAGTGTGTTGGTTTTAAGCCCAATAAGGAATAATAGAATAATAGGGTTATTTTATTATTTGTTAGAAGGAATAGAAAGAAAGAAGCAGTAGAAGAAATAAGGATTTGGAAGAGAACGTGCAAGCTGCTAGAAAGTGGAAAACGACAAGAACGTCAATCCAACCGGAATTGTAGAGCGACCTTCAATCCAAGGTAAGGGTGGGGTTCTAACTTTATAATTGGGTTTATTATGATTGGTATGTGGGATTAGTAGTGGTTGTTGTCTTGTTCTTGAATTGAGAATATATGATTAATGTGTGATGAGAATTGATGAGTTTTAATGAATATTAATGTCTTAATGTTGTTAAAATGCTGTAAGATTATAAGGTAATTATGGGTGATGAATTGTCACAAATATATTGAGTTTTAGGGTTGTAGTTATGGAACCATAGTGAGACGCGGTGATGGAAAATATAGAATACTGCAGTAATGAAAACGCAAAACGTTACAGTGGTGAAAAACACAGAACTGTACGTGAAGGATACCAGAAGTTACTGTCTAGAACAATGAATCAATTAGGATGGCTTTAGGCGTACTGTTCTTAATTAGGTTGATAACAGGCAAAGGATCAAAATAGTAGGATGAAATAAAAATTAGCAGTTCTGACAGTAGAAGTATATTGACTAGAGTTGCGTTAGATTAGTGCAAGATAGAAGTTCTGAAGTTAGACATAAGCTGTTAGAAGATGCGTGGCATAGTGAAAGGTAGAAGTTCTGAGGTTAGAAGTTGCCTTAGTCAGAAGGTAGCATTAGTCATAAGATGTGATGATCAGAAGCTGTTTCTGGTCAGAGGATGGGTGATCAAAAGATGTGATGATCAGAAGTTGTATCTGGTTAGAGGATGGGTGATCAGAAGATGTGATAATCAGAAGTTGTATCTGGTCAGAGGATGGGTGATCAGAAGATGTAATGATCAGAAGTTGTATCTGGTTAGAGGTTGAGTGGTCAGAAGATGTAATGATCAGAGGTTGCATTAGTCAGAAGTTATAGTAGACGGAATATTGTGTCGCCCAGAGGTTGCGTCATTAGAAGTTGTGTACTTAGAAATAGCGTTGGTTAGAGGTTGTGTGGTCAGAAGTTGGATGGCCTTTGCATTGTTTTATGCAGAACGAGGGACGTTAGATGCTTAGAAGCTGTTGTTTGAACTAACAGTAGAAAAGTGACGGTCTTGATGTTAGAATTACAGAATGACAGTATAAATCTACTGTGGAATTAAAATATTGCTGAGTTATAAATGAGAAGTTATTAATAAATAATGATGTTTGATGATTCATAAATAAATGATGTTTGATAAATTATTTTGATTATTTGAGATGTTTTGAGATGATTATTTGAGATGTTCTGAGATGATTATTTGAGATGTTTTGAGATGCTTATTTAAGATGTTCTGAGATGATTATTTGAGATGTTTTGAGATGATTTGAGATGTTGTTAACTTGGGTGTTATCATTACATTCATGGTTGTGTCGCATACATTGCATTTTTTTGAGATGGAGCTTATGCTCGTTGAGAGGGCTTCTATTGGCGAATTTTGAGATGAAGGCTATGCCTTGTTAATGCCTCTATTAATTGGCAAATTTTTGAGATGGGAGTTCTGCTCCAATGGTACCACATGCATTTGCATAGTATTGAGTTGCATTATATGATTGCATAAAGAAGTGTATTTTGATGTTGGTGAATATGTATATACGTTGTAATTATTATAGATTATGAGATGAGAAGTGGTGATGTTATTGATCTAATTTAATATATTAATTATCATGCGCTTTATTATATTGTTAGATATCTCACCCCTTCTGTTTGAATGTTGCCCCTATGTTGGTAACGTGTAGGTAATCGAGAGTGAAGGTTGTATACCTTCAATAGTTCGAGTCGGTGTCATTGCTCTGATATGTAACACTCGGGGGATGAACGTTTGCTGATTTTTGATCGTTGATTTTCAGTTGTTGAACTTTAAATTGATTATTATTAAATATGTGATGTTTCGAAGTTGTTGTTTTGTTGTTAGAAATGTTATTAAGAATTCCGATGCGTAGATGTTGATTTATTTGATTAAAGATGTTATGTTGGTGGTTCATCCGATGTTTGAAAAAGTGTTATATATCCACGATGAATGCAATGAATTTGTTAGAAGAATTTGTGACGTCCCGATTCATTTGCATGATTGAAATTTTATAACTCTGATTTATTTTGCATAATTGCTTGGGGTAGAATTAGGGTGTTACAAAGTTGGTATCAGAGTAAAAGGTTGGTCCGACCTTGTCGTCGAGTCGTAGTTGTCTAACAGTCGAGTATTGTTATTTGAGTTCTAATCATTGTTTATTTTGTAGTGAGAAGTTGAGATGGATGGAAGGAATGATCCTGATCTTGCTGCCGCTCTAGAAACAATGGCTCGTGCAATGGAAAATCAGCCGAATGCTGACGGGAATGCTAGATCTCGTAGCTTGGCGACTTTCCAGAGAGAGAATCCACCTACATTCAAGGGAAAGTATGATCCTGACGGAGCATTGGAGTGGTTGAAAGAGATAGAGAGAATATTTCGTGTGATGGATTGCACTCTAGCGCAGAAGGTTCGTTATGGGACTCATATGCTAGTAGTCGAGGCTGATGACTGGTGGCTAGAGACTTGTCAGAAGTTAGAAGCTGCAGGTGAGAATGTCACTTGGGATGTGTTCCGTAGGGAGTTTTTGAGAAAGTACTTTCCTGAAGATGTTCGTGGTAAGAAGGAAATTGAATTCCTTGAGCTGAAGCAAGGAAGTAAGTTTGTTGTTGAGTACGCTGCCAAGTTTGTTGAGTTGGCCAAGTTTTATCCGCATTACACTGAGGAAAATGCTGAGTTTTCAAAGTGTATTAAGTTTGAGAATGGGTTGCGCCCGGAGATTAAGAAAGCGGTTGGATATCAGAAAATCCGTGTCTTTGCTGATTTGGTTGATAGCTGCAGGATTTATGAGGAAGACAATAATGCTCATTACAAGATTATCAGTGAGAAGAGGGGTAAGCATCCGCAGAATCGTGGTAAGCCTTATGATGCTCCAGCCGGTAAGGGTAAACAGAGAGTTGCTCATGGACAGAGGACTAGTGGGGGAGATGCTCCTGCTGGTGTGGTTTGTTTTAAGTGTGGGAAACCTGGACACAAGAGTAATGTGTGCACTGCTGAAGTGAAGAGGTGTTTCTGTTGTGGCAAGAACAGGCATGTTGTATCTAAGTGTGAGCACAAGAGTGTGGTTTGTTTCAACTGTAAAGAAGAAGGGCACATTGGTAGTCAGTGTCCGAAATCGAAGAAGGCCCAGTCAAGTGGTAAAGTGTTTGCTTTGGTTGAGGATCAGACAACTGCCGAGGACATACTTATTAGAGGTACATGTTTCATTAATAGTACTCCTTTAATTACTATTATTGATACTGGTGCTACGCATTGTTTTATTGCTGCTGATTGTGTTGAAAGATTGGGTCTTGTGTTGTCTTCTTTGGATGGAGAAATGGTCGTCGATACTCCACCCAAGGGGTCGGTGACTACTTATTTTGTGTGTGCTAAGTGTCCCTTGTCGATCTTCGACAGAGACTTTGTTGTTGATTTGGTTTGTTTACCGTTAAGAGGTTTGGATGTAATTTTGGGTATGAACTGGTTAGAGCATAACTGTGTTCATATTAACTGTTATGAAAAGTCTGTGAAGTTTTATACTCCTGAGGAAGCGGAAGATGGTCTGTTTTCTGCTAGACGGTTGAGGAAGTTGATGCAAGAGGAAGCACATATGTTTTCGTTGATGGCATCTCTATCTGTAGAGGCTCAAGCTATAATTGAGGAATTGCAGGTGGTGTGTGAATTTCCTGAAGTTTTCCCTGATGAGATTCCTGATGTACCGCTAGAGAGGGAAGTTGAATTTGCAATTGATCTTGTACCTGGTACCAGACCTGTGTCTATGGCACCATACAAGATGTCTGCGTCTGAATTGTCAGAGTTAAAGAAGCAATTGGAAGAGTTACTTGAGAAGAGGTTTGTAAGACCAAGTGTATCTCCGTGGGGAGCTCCAGTGTTGTTAGTGAAGAAGAAAGATGGAAGTATGAGGCTTTGTGTTGATTATAGACAATTGAATAAGGTGATAATTAAGAACAAGTATCCTCTTCCAAGAATAGATGACTTAATGGACCAATTGGTGGATTCTCGTGTGTTTAGTAAGATTGATTTGAGCTCGGGTTACCATCAGATTAAAGTGAAGCATGACGATATTCAAAAGACGGCTTTCAGAATGTGTTATAGACATTACGAGTATTCGGTGATGCCTTTCGGTGTTACTAATGCGCCGGGAGTATTCATGGGATATATGAATCGTATCTTTCATACTTATTTGGATCGGTTCGTAGTGGTGTTCATTGATGATATTTTGATTTACTCTAAGACAGAAGAAGAGCATGTTGGACATTTAAGAGTAGTATTGCAGATTTTGAAAGAGAATAAGTTGTATGCAAAGCTGTCCAAGTGTGAATTCTGGTTAAAAGAGGTTAGTTTTCTTGGTCATGTGATTTCAAGTAGTGGCATTGTTGTAGATCCATCGAAGGTTGATGTTGTGTTGCAATGGGAAACTCTGAGGTCATCTACTGAGATTATAAGCTTTTTGGGATTAGCTGGTTATTATAGAAGGTTTATCGAAGGATTTTCTAAGTTGTCACTTTCGTTGACTAAGTTGACTTGTAAAGGTAGAGCTTTTGTATGGGATGTTCAGTGCGAAGAAAGTTTTATAGAATTGAAGAAGAGGTTGACGTCGGCTCTGATTTTGACGTTGCCTAATCCAGAAGAGCCTTTTGTGGTGTATTGTGATGCTTCTAAGATGGGTTTAGGAGGTGTGCTTATGCAGAATGGTAAGGTAGTTGCTTATGCGTCAAGGAAGTTGAGGACTCATGAGAAGAACTATCCTACGCATGATTTAGAGCTTGCTGCAGTTGTTTTTGCATTGAAGATTTGGAGGCATTATCTTTATGGTTCTAGATTTGAAGTATTTAGTGACCATAAGAGTTTGAAGTATTTGTTTGATCAGAAAGAGCTGAATATGAGGCAACGAAGATGGTTGGAATTGTTAAAGGATTATGATTTCGATTTGAATTATCATCCAGGAAAGGCGAATGTGGTAGCTGATGCGTTGAGTCGAAAGACTTTACATATGTCAGCAATGATGATTAAAGAGTTGGAATTGATTAAGTAGTTCAAAGATATGAGCTTCGTTTGCGAGGTTACGCTGCAGAGTGTTATATTGGGTATGTTGAAGATTAATATTGAATTTCTAGACAGTATCAGAGAAGCTCAGAAGTTGGACGTGAAACTGGTAGATTTGATGGTTGGGATTGATCAACCTGAGAATAGTGATTTTAAGCTGGATGCGCAAGGTGTGTTGAGATTTCGTAATCGGATTTGTATTCCTGATGATGCTGAGATGAAGAAAGTGATACTTGAAGAGAGTCATAGAAGTAAGTTGAGTATTCATCCAGGAGCTACAAAGATGTATCAATATTTGAAAGGTTTGTTTTGGTGGCCTGGGATGAAGAGTGATGTGGCTCGGTTCGTGTATGCATGTTTGACTTGTCAGAAGTCGAAAGTTGAACATCAGAAGCCTGCATGATTGATGCAACCGTTGGAAGTTCCAGAATGGAAATGGGATAGCATTTCAATGGACTTTGTGACGGGATTGCCTAATACTTTAAGAGGGCATGATTCGATTTGGGTGATTGTTGATAGGCTTATGAAGTCAGCTCATTTTGTTCCTATTAACATCAGTTTTCCAGTGTCGAGGTTGGGTGAGATTTACATTAGTGTTATTGTGAAACTGCATGGTGTTCCTTTTTACATTGTGTCAGATAGAGATCCAAGATTTACTTCTGATTTTTTGAAGAGTTTGCAAGAAGTGTTGGATTCTAAATTGAGGTTAAGTTCAGCGTATCATCCTCAGACAGATGGTCAGACTGAACGAACTATTCAATCGTTGGAAGACTTGTTGAGGGCATGTGTTCTTGAGCAGGGAGGTTCATGGGATACTTATCTTCCGTTGATAGAGTTCATGTATAATAACAGTTACCATTCTAGTATTGGGATGGCACCTTTTGAGGAGTTGTATGGTCAAAGATGTAGAACTCCGTTATGTTGGCATGGATCGGGTGAAAGTGTAGTACTTGGACCTGAACTTGTTCGTGAAACTACTGAGAAGGTGAAGTTGATTCGAGAAAACATGAAAGCTTCACAAAGTAGACAGAAGAGTTATCATGACAAGCGAAGGAAAGATTTAGAATTTCAAGCTGGTGATCATGTGTTTTTGAGAGTTACACCTGTGACTGGTGTTGGGCGAGCGTTGAAGTCTAAGAAGCTCACTTCTCGTTTTATTGGACCGTATCAGATTTTGGAGAGAGTGGGGAATGTTGCTTATAGAGTGACTTTACCGCCTAATCTTTCGAATTTGCATGATGTGTTTCATGTGTCGCAACTTCGGAATTATATTTCAGATCCATCTCATGTGATTCATATGGACGATGTGCAAGCACAGGATAATCTTACGGTGGAGACGATGCCTGTACGGATCGCAGATCGAGAAATGAAGACTCGGAGGGGCAAATAGATTGCCTTGGTTAAAGTGGTTTGGCTAGGAGCTGCCGGAGAAAGCATGACTTGGGAGTTGGAGAGCAAGATGCGAGACTCCTATCCTGAATTGTTTGCTTGAGGTAAATTTTCGAGGACGAAAATATTCTAAGTGGGGAGAGGTGTAACGCCCGTAATTTAATTAATTATTTAATTAAATTATTTTTGGAATATTTGTGATGATGTGTTATAATTAATTGGATTTATTTTATTAAGTGGAGAAATAATATTAGAGATATATTATTACGTGGTGAAATAATATTAGAAGTGTAATATTATTTAATGTGGGCTTATTTTGGGAGAATAGAAGTAATAAGGGGGTTTGTTGGTTTTAAGCCCAATAAGGAATAATAGAATAATAGGGTTATTTTATTATTTGTTAGAAGGAATAGAAAGAAAGAAGCAGTAGAAGAAATAAGGATTTGGAAGAGAACGTGCAAGCTGCTAGGAAGTGGAAAACGGCAAGAACGTGAATCCAACCGGAATTGTAGAGCGACCTTCAATCCAAGGTAAGGGTGGGGTTCTAACTCTATAATTGGGTTTATGATGATTGGTATGTGGGATTAGTAGTGGTTGTTGTCTTGTTCTTGAATTGTGAATATATGATTGATGTGTGATGAGAATTGATGATTTTTGATGAATATTGATGTCTTGATGCTGTTAAAATGCTGTAAGATTATAGGGTAATTATGGGTGATGAATTATCACAAATATATTGAGTTTTAGGGTTGTAGTTATGGAACCATAGTGAGATGCGATGATGGAAAACATAGAATACTGCAGTAATGAAAACGCAAAAATGTTACAGTGGTGAAAAACGCAGAACTATACGTGAAGGATACCAGAAGTTGCTGTCTAGAACAATGAATCAATTAGGGATGGCGTTAGGCGTGCTGTTCTTAATTAGGTTGATAACATGCAAAGGATCAAAATAGTAGGATGAAATAAAAAGTAGCAGTTCTGACAGTAGAAGTATGTTGACTAGAGTTATGTTAGATTAGTGCAAGATAGAAGTTCTGAAGTTAGACATAAGTTGTTAGAAGATGCGTGGCATAGTGAAAGGTAGCAGTTTTGAGGTTAGAAGTTGCCTTAGTCAGAAGGTGGCATTAGTCAGAAGATGTGATGATCAGAAGTTGCTTCTGGTCAGAGGATGAGTGATCAGAAGATGTGATGATCAAAAGTTGTATCTGGTCAGAGGATGGGTGATCAGAAGATGTGATGATCAGAAGTTGTATCTGGTCAGAGGATGGGTGATCATAAGATGTAATGATCAGAAGTTGTATCTGGTCAGAGGTTGAGTGGTCAGAAGATGTAATGATCAGATGTTGCATTAGTCAGAAGTTATAGTAGACAGAATATTGTGTCGCCCAGAGGTTGCGTCATTAGAAGTTGTGTACTTTGAAATAGCGTTGGTTAGAGGTTGTGTGATCAGAAGTTGGATGGCCTTTGCATTGTTTTGTGCAAAACATGGGATGTTAGATGCTTAGAAGCTGTTGTTTGAACTAACAATAGAAAAGTGACGGTCTTGACGTTAGAATTACAGAATGACAGTATAGATCTACTGTGGAATTAAAATACTGCTGAGTTATATATGAGAAGTTATTAATAAATAATGATGTTTGATGATTCATAAATAAATGACGTTTGATAAATTATTTTGATTATTTGAGATGTTTTGAGATGATTATTTGAGATGTTCTGAGATGATTATTTGAGATGTTTTGAGATGCTTATTTAAGATGTTTTGAGATGATTATTTGAGATGTTTTGAGATGATTTGAGATGTTGTTAACTTGGGTGTTATCATTACATTCATGGTTGTGTCGCATACATTGCATTTTTTTGAGATGGAGCTTATGCTCGTTGAGATGGCCTGTATTGGAGAATTTTGAGATGAAGGCTATGTCTTGTTAATGCCTCTATTAATTGGAAAATTTTTGAGATGAGAGTTCTGCTCCAATGGTACCACATGCATTTGCATAGTATTGAGTCGCATTATATGATTGCATAAAGAAGTGTATTTTGATGTTGGTGAATGTGTATATATGTTGTAATTATTGTAGATTATGAGATGAAAAGTGGTGATGTTATTGATCTAATTTAATATATTAATTATCATGCGCTTTATTATATTGTTAGATATCTCACCCCTTCTGTTTGAATGTTGCCCCTATGTTGGTAACGTGCAGGTAATCGAGAGTGAAGGTTGTATACCTTCAATAGTTCGAGTCGGTGTTATTGCTCTGATATGTAACACTTGGGGGGATGAACGTTTGCTGATTTTTGATCGTTGATTTTCAGTTGTTGAACTTTAAATTGATTATTATTAAATATGTGATGTTTCGAAGTTGCTGTTTTGTTGTTAGAGATGTTATTAAGAATTCCGCTGCGTAGATGTTGATTTATTTGATTAAAGATGTTATATTGATGGTTCATCTGATGTTTTAAAAAGTGTTATATATCCACGATGAATGCAATGAATTTGTTAGAAGAATTTGTGACGTCCCGATTCATTTGTATGATTGAAATTTTATAACTCTGATTTATTTTGCATAATTGCTTAGGGTAGAATTGAGGTGTTACACTGCCTAAAGGGGGGGGGGGGGGGGGTTAAGCTGCGCTTTCTACTACAAGCGCTGCCTAAAGTCATGTTATAAAAAAAATAAAACACGCGCCCAACATAAAACACAGTAACACGTTATTATTTGCAAAACCCATTTTCATAATACAATAGTTACGAACAAAACCCACTTTGACGCCATTTTTCGTTTGATTCTTGACAAAATCGTTGCATCCTTTCTTCCATTCACAACCAAGGTTCTCTTCTCCTCTAGGTATGATTTTTGTTATATTTGATATATTTGATAATGTTGATATATAATGTTGCATTTGGTTTAGTTGATAGTGTTCATATTGTTGTTTTAGTGTTGATTTAGTGTTGATAATGTTGCATTATGGTGTGTTTTGTGTGGCATGTGGTTTTTGCATGTAAGGTGTTTGGGAAAATCTCATAATGAGATTGCATGTAAGATGTTTGTGTAAATGTCACAACGAATATTACATGTATTGAATGAGAGAGAAAATCATTGTAATTGAAATGTGTATACATTACCATTGCGATTATTATTGTGAAAAGTTTGTTTTTAGACAAGAGTCACGGACGAGACACAAGGATCGAATGTTTTATTAAAATTGGTGATTAGAAATTGATAAAGAAATAGTTTATATAGTGACAAAAATTCTAGAGAAAAGAGACATGTTACATAAAGTATTTATGGGTCAATAGAATTATGGAAACTTGGATTCTCTAATGTAAGAGTCATACTAACACATAAATTAAGATAGTTAAACAAATTATGATTGTTGGATTAAAATTTGAAGATCTAGATTTGGATTTTGAATATAATTTGAAGGGAAAAAAATGAAAGTTACACTTTATGAGCCATTTGTTTAATATAAAGTCACATGAATTATTTGATTGATTTATATTTTCAATGTAGAATATTAAAATAGATCTTTATTAAACAAATTTTTTTTATTAATATTTTACCTTCATATTTTAAAATCAAATATTTATATATTTTTTAAAAAATTATAACAGTAAAATACATGTTAAAAATAATATTAGTGATTATTTAATGGTGTACACATATATGTTTAATGTTGTATAAATATTCTAATGTAATTCTTATTCTATAGATTTGTTTTACTATAATGAAATTAATTGATCATTTATATAGGTTACTTGTGAAGAGTGGAGTTTCTGGGCGTTTCCAAGAATATTACACCGTGTGGTTTCAGAAGTTATTGACTTCTCTACAGATATTTAGTTGTTCTTTTAATTTGTTATAGTTGCTTGAATAATTATAGTATTTTTATTTTCGATGAATATGCCTAATTGGTATTAAGCTTTTTAGTCTTTGTCCTTTTTTTTAAGTATTGTTTTGTTTAGCTTACTCAATAGTAAGACCATGGATAAAAAAATGGATGTCTTCCAATCGATTATCTAAAGAGTATGAGAATGGGGTATTGGAATTTGTTAAGTTTGTTGTTGAACATGCCGAAGATGCCAATCGAATGAAATGTCCTTGTTTAGTTGTTGTTTTGTGGGTCGGGTTGACACAATTGGGTTACAATCGCATTTATTGAGGCGTGGAATTGATCGAAGTTACACATGTTGGATATTCCATAGTGAGAAAAGTTACGAGAATGTTGAACCCTGGGATAGTATGACATATGCTTCAGACGACAATGACACAGATACATATGATTGTGATCGAGTCGAAGAGATTGCAGAAGCACTTGAAGAAGATCTTCAGGATTGTCCCAAAATGTTTGAGAGGTTGGTAAGCGATGCAGAGAAACCGTTGTATAAAAGTTGCACTAAATTCATAAGACTGTCTGCGGTATTAAAGTTGTACAACTTAAAGGCGGGCAATGGATGGTCGGATAAAAGTTTCACAGAGTTATTAGCCATTATGAGAGATATGCTTCCGGAGGATAATGTTCTTCCTAATCGAACCTATGAAGCTAAAAAATGTTGTGCTCTATTGGCATGAGCTATGATAAGATACATGCTTGTCCAAATGATTGCATTTTGTTTCGAAACGAATATGCATCGTTAAATGAGTGCCCTAAATGCGATTTATCTCGATATAAGAAAAAATTGTCTCCAGCAAAAGTCTTACGGTATTTTCCTATAATTCCGAGATTTAGACGCATGTTTCATAGTGAAACCGATGCAAGTCACTTGACTTTTCATGAAAATGAAAGAATTATTGATGGAAAGTTTTGACATCCGGCAGATTCACCATAATGGTCGAAAATTGATAATGATTATCCTGATTTTGGAGGAGATGCAAGAAACCTTCGCTTGGTATTATCTACTGATGGAATAAACCCGCATGGTCTTCAAAGTATCTCACATACTGTTGTACCCAAAAATTTGCCCTCTCATATTTCTCAAAACATTGCAAGAAAAATCTCCAAGTGGCTCAAGATTGCTTAAGAGTTGGACAGTCAAATCATCTCCTAAGGCAGTCAACCTCAAATTAGGGTTTTGTGTTGCATCAAGGTCCTTGCATCCAAATGTTATAAAGTTATTCCCAATGTCCTAATATGTTCTCAAGATCATCCATGTCAAGTTTCAAGCCTTGCAGAGGAAGTTTGCTCAGTCAATTGCTCAAAGGGTCCAAAAAATCGACTGTGCTAGGGCAAAAGTCAACTGTGACCCAAATACAGTCAAACTTCAAGATTTTTTGTCAACATTCTCAATTTTAAGGTTATTTAATCATTTGATCAAGGGTTGATCATGATTCATCAAGGATTGCTCAAAATTCATCAAGACTCAAAAGTTGCTAAATTAGGGTTTTGTAGGAAAAGTCAACTGAACTTTGACCAAGCATAACTTTCTCATACTTTATGAGAAATGACCCATCCAAAGCTCATTTTGAAGAGGATGGAATTTACTACAATCCATATTCACACCCCAAGATCAATAAATGCACTCATAAAAAGTTACAAATTTGGACATTATAGGTCATTTTTGAAAATCAACAAAACACCTTTTTTTTCCAAAGCTTATAACTTGAGAATGGAATATCAAAATGAGATGAGACCAAAAGGGTTGGTTATAGGACATCTCAAGATTTCTAAAAAGTCGAAGAACACTTCCAAAAGTTCAAAATTGAATAAGTTATGCATTGTTGAAGTTGGGCATTTTTGCAAAATTGCCAAAAGTCAACTATCCCCAAAACTTCAAATTTTGTCAAATGGGCCCATTCTTTTCCACTTGATTTGATCTTGTCACACTACACACGTGTCCTAGCTTCAGCCTTGTGTCCATTTATTAATTTTTCTATTTTATTTGATTTTTTATTGAATTAATTCATTTTAAATCAATTTAAATGAAATAAAATCCAAATATTGATTACTTAGGATCTTTTTGGTTGTTATAGGTCTTAATTAACATCATGATCAGCATCAAGTTCGTATCTCACCATATCATGAACAAAAAGATGGATTTTTGGCAAAATTGGAAGGTTTTCAATGGAGGATCAAATCAAATCTCCAAGCCATAATGCACAAAGATTCAGTCCAAAATTGTTGACTTAATGCACTCCTTATTACATATACAATGAAAAGGCACGAGTTTTAGAGGTTAGAAGCTGCAGAACCATCAAAACCAAACTTGAGAAAACTTGAAAAAAGTGTGAATCTGAGATCGTGCTTAGAGGCAGTTTCAACACCAAATCTCAACGTGAATCAATTGCTGGACCTCCACTGAGTCAGAAGCAATCAAAAGCACACTCTCATACCCTCTCAATCGCACTGTAAGTCTCTCACAAAACCGCTCTACACTTGAAATCGCAACTCCATACTTTTGCATCTTTTGAACAAATCTTTGGTATATTCATGATGCTCATTCAATTTGCAAGCTTTTTGCATTAACCAATTGTGTTTATATGACCTGTAGTGCCATGCCTGAATCTAGGGTTCTTGGTTTGTATTTTTGGGCGTTTCGTTTGCAGGTAAAATTGGGGGCATTAATGGATATAGACGTGCTCAGGAGGCCTAGACGATCATGACTATGGTCTTGGAATTGATTTTCATGGCCTAGGATAGATTTTAGGATGACCATGCGCATTCAGCTGCGGATATAAATCCGCAGGTAAATAACCAGGGTCCAAACGAAGAAGACGATGACGCGTCTCCCTCCCATTGGTTGATTCAAATATTTGCGCTTTTTTTTTTATTTCTGGCATAATGATGCATTTGTATATATTATATTTGGTTTGTATTTAATTAACAAATGAAGCGTAGTGGTGCAGTGGCAAGCGCGTTGCTCAATGACTCACAGGACCTGGGTTCGAATCCCAGGTCCCCAATATCTTTGTTATTATTTTCTTTCAGGAATTCCAGTACAAACTCAAGCATGCGATGTACCATGGTCCTCAAATCTCAAAGTGCCAGATGGCCCCCAGGCCAAATCTGATGACTCAGGTTGAATATCCACCATAGGGATGAGTCAATGGACGCACACTGGATCAGAAAGTCAACACAGGCTTGCATGTTCATGGGCCTTAAAATTTCTAAGCAAACCTCCCAAAATCAGGCCCATATATTTCTAACTCTCTTTGTTTTTTATTATTATTTCATTTACTTATTGTTATTATTTTTAATTTAATTAACCAATCAATACTTTTTCCTCATAAAATCAAAAAAACAAAAAATATGTTTTATTTATTAAAATTAAATTCAACACTTTATTTTTGTAAATAAATATTAATTTAATTAATTTAGTCTAATTAGGAATTAACTTTAATATCTTTTGCAATAATTAAAATTAATTTAGATAATTAGGTTTTATTAACTTTGATTAATTTATTTTTATTTCTTCAAATATCAAAAAATCCAAAAATACTATTTTCATTAATTAATTAATTAATTTATTAATTTAATGCTTAACCTAATTTAATTTCTTTTTAATTCAAAATAAACCAAAAAATCTTTTCTTGAATAAACCAAGGGTCAAAACCCTAGAATGCGCCCGATTTAATTTTCTCGCACGCGATCCAGTTTTATCATATTATTGTATCTGTTTCCCGGAATGTAATAGTTTAATAGGACTTTAATTATTTTATCGCTTTATTTATTTTCCGCATTTTAATTTCAAGGGTTGTTTTTGGCGATGTAAATACCTGACGCCTTGTAATAGTTAGTTTAATTTCCGCAATTTAATTTCCACAACTTATAAACTGTTAGATGTTTGATAATAGGGAAGGCATGACAAGATCAAATGTTTAAACCTAAAATCAACGTAGATAACCATTGACACGTACAAAGATAAAATTAACCGAAAACAACACACTCGCACATGCACACTCTTAGGGTACACCTCGCTTGGTTGCCTTCGAATATGGTCATTGAGTATAGGAAGTTTTAGAGGTCGTCCTCTTGTCCAAAGATCATAGTTGCCTCGAAACAGTTGCCTCGGAAAAATGATCTAAGACATTAGGGTTACCGCTAAGGCGTCCTAACATTGCTTTAGTGACCACACGTCCCTTAAATCGAATTGACCCTTAAACTCCAACGACGATGCTACCTACTCATCAATAGTGGGATAGCATTGTCTAAAGGATATTAGCACATATTGATTCCTTTTTCAAGTAGGTAGATGGTTCTTAAGTACTTGCTCCTTCTCAAAACAAAATAAAACTTTTCGCACTTACACCTTTCAAACAAAAACTTCTTTCAAACCCACAAACACAAAGAAAAGCAAATTTTGAAAACACTTTGAGCAAGTACCTAAGAGCCAGTGGATAACCACTGATAGAAAGGGTGCTAACACCTTCCCTTTCTATAATCTACCCCCCGGACCCGAGAAACATCTCGAAAAAGGAATTTTTCTGTGCTTTTTTCCTTTCCTTGTTGGATAAAATAAAAGACGGTGGCGACTCTTGCTTACCGCGACATTTTGCGAAAACAAACGCATAACGTGAACCAGCATTCCAAAAACAGTCAGTTCTCTCCCACCGTATCACAGAACTGACGACTCTGCTGGGGATATTAAATAAGTGAGGTGTACCTTAGGATTAGATCATTGTGTTTTCAATTGTTTGCTTTGTATGATTTATATTTGTGGGCTTGTATCGGAGTTACTATAGATCCTAACCCGGATCTGGGGATACCCTTTAGGTAAGTAGCAATAAACTGTGAGGGAACTGTACGGCATAGACCGATACGGTTGAAGCAGTAGCTACGTTGGTGTGGCACTTTAGATTGTACCGATATCCCTTGTGTTGGAACGAGGAGAATATGGGTCATCTAAGGGGTCATTAAGCACCAACTGACCTTAGAACCTTTAAATTGACCAACTTGGCCATAGAATAGTAGCAGTATGCTACACTCATTGAGACAAAACTCTCGCGATGATTCCGGCTGCAAGAAAAGGTTGCTAAATTGGAATTATGACCGATTGAGGGTAGTCAGTGATATTGAGATCCTCTAGAACCCGGTTACTATTTTTAGGACATGTTTAAACCAACTGAACTGAAAGAGGGTAGTACCTAAGCTCCTTGCCAGCCTGAACTCTAAGGGCTCTCTATGTGACTTGTGTGCCTTTACCATGTTTGCCATTTGTGGATACTTGTGATGTGCTTTCTATCATGACATCATGACATCATAACATTGCATACATCTTGCATTGGACTAACCTATTTCAAAGACAAGAGGGATTCATCTTTGTTCTGTTTTGTAGGTCATGATGCCCATGCGTAAGAATACCATCCGGATCAACTTTGTACAGGTTCCCACTATGCTTAAAGAGTTAGTTACAAAGATGCCTGATACTACCTCCTTCATCAGAAGACATGGGTATCTTCTCAGTCTGGTTACCTCCAAATTGGACGAGAAGATGATGAGTGTTTTGGTCCAGTTCTATGATCCGTTGTACCATTGCTTTACTTTTCAGGACTACCAGTTGGTCCCCACCTTAGAAGAGTTCTCTGAGCTGCCCGATATCTCTATTCTGGAGCAGGCCCCGTTTACTGGTTGGGAGAAGATCCTTAGGCCGGAAGAGATTGCTTCAGCCCTTCATTTGACCAAGGATGAGGTAATGGCTAATTGGGAGACTAGAAGTGGAGCAAAGGGATTTCTGACTAAGTTCTTGGTTGGCAAGGCTAATTATTTCTGGGATAGTCTAGACTTCAAGGCATTCAAAGATATTCTGGCTCTTCTGATATATGGCTTGGTGTTGTTTCCAAACTCTGACTCTTTTGTTGATGTGAATGCGGTGAAAATCTTCATCTCTCGTAATCCTGTACCCACTCTCTTGGGTGACATTCTCCATCATCTTTATGCTCGTACTGCCCGAAAGCGGGGAACCTTGATGTGTTGTGCTCCATTATTGGCGAGGTGGTTTATTTTGCACCTCCCTAAATCAGTGCTGAAGAACAAATAAGGCATGGGCTGGGCCTATAGGGTTATGTCTCTCTCTCATAATAACATTATCTGGACTATCAAGGGTATGGACGAAGTGGCCATTATTGATCGTTGTAGGGAGTACCCCAATGTTCCACTGATAGGAACCCATGGGGGAATTTCTTATAATCCGTGCTTGGCCTTACGTCAGTTTGGGAGAGCCAGAAGAGAAGGACCTCATGAGCTGCTAATGCCTAGTATTATCTTGGATTTTCAAGGGGATAGCGACGAGCAACGTCACAAATTCATAAGGGCTTGGGATAGAGTTCACAGATCTGATCCACATGAGCTGGGCCCAAAGACTTCACTTCCGATGGAGCCATATCTCAGATGGGTCCGTATCCGCGCCCAAAAGCTGGGTATGCCATATGAAGCCGTCCTGCCCATCATTGTTGAGGTTGCTAATGAAGAGGGGGTTCTCCCTACCATCCTCCACCCTTACATGCCCACTGACATTGGGGCACTGAAAAGGTCTTGGATGCAGCTGAGAGAGGAACGGGATGCTTACCGGGAAAAGTTTAACGAGCAAGAGCAGAAGATCTAGAGGTTGACTAGGCAGCTGGAGAACGAGTGGATTCTCAATGACTACGTCTGCACCGACAAGAAGCGACCATGGGAGCACTGATTGTCCTTTGATTTTTTCCTTTCCAGTTTTTATTTACTTTTCAGTATTTCCTTTCTTGTAACGCCTTAAGGGCAATTTGTTGAACAATCTGAATTTCAAAGTTTATCTAATAAAGTGTGTTTCATTTCTTGTTTACAAATTTGAATCTCCCGATTGTCTTTGAAATCATATCATACGCATTTCATCCCATGCACTTCATAACAGGTACCCATTACAGGTCTCTTATCTTCTTCGCTGTTTATTTCAGCAGTCATCATGTCTGCTGAACCATCAACCGAGCAAGCAATCAAGGACCTACAGGCCCATAATGCCTAATTCTAAGAGCTGTTCATGAATCTAGCTAAGGGTCAGCAAGATCTGAAGACCCTGATTCTGAAAGAGAAGAAGAAGAAGAAGAGGACAGTCTTGTTTAACACAGGTCACCGGTTTGGAAACAGGCTACGGGATGAAGTTGATTTGACCACCTCATCTGGAGGGAAAGATAGTCAGGAAGAAAGGAGGGCTCCTAGCCCTGTGGTCTCTGACAATGAGACAGACTTCGATGAAGAACAGTATCCTCCTGCTGAGGATAGATACAAACAATTGGAAGACCGGTTGAGTGCGATGGAAGTTCAGAAAGTGCCTGGTCTGGACTTGGGTGATCTGGGTATTTCATCTGGGGTGGTAATTCCCCACAAATTCAAGGCACCAACCTTTGCTAAGTATGATAGAGTTTCTTGTCCGAAGCTGCACCTCCGGTCATATGTGAGGAAGATTCAGCCGTACACCGTTGATAAGAACCTATGGATCCACTTCTTTCAAGACAGTCTCTCAGGGACTCAGCTTGAATGGTTTTATCAGTTGGATGGAGCCAGTATCTGCAGTTGGGAAGATTTGGCTACTGCTTTCTACAGGCAGTACCAATACAACTTCGACCTTGCTCCCATGCGTACCCAACTCCAGGGTATGTCAATGGGAACGGGTGAAGGATTCAAAGATTATGCTCAGAAGTGGAGAGACTTCACCGGAAGAGTGCAACCACACTTGGCTGATCGGGAGCTTGTGGATATGTTTCTGGGGACCTTGTCTGGTCCATTTTTCAACCATCTGATTGGAAGCTCTTCGTCTGGGTTTACAAAGCTAATTATGATCGGTGAGAGGATTGAGGCTGGTATTAAGGTTGGTAAGATACAAAAGGGTGCTTCATCAAGCACCGAGAAAAAGCCTTTTAAGAAGGAGTCTAATGCTGTCTACAGTTCGAAAAACCAGAATAGACCTCAACGCCGCCAGGCTATTAATGCAGTTGTTATTTCAAGACCTGCTGGTGCTCCTCAGCATAATAATCAATCAAAGGACGAGAGACCTCGAAGACAATTCACCCATCTCAGCATGACTTTGTCTCAGATTCTGCCACAGCTACTAAAAACCAATCTGGTGATTCCAAGGGAAGCCCCGAAGAATCCAAATACTACATCACCAAAGTATAACCCTAATGCCCGTTGTGCTTATCACTCTGATAGCCCGGGGCATAATACATATGATTGTTGGTCTTTGAAGAATAAGATACAGGACTTAATTGATGCTAAGGAGATTGAGTTCGAGGCACCCGAAAGACCTAATGTTGTGACTGCTCCTATGCCCAAGCATGGAGTGAATGCTATAGAAGAAGACTCATTTGTGGCTTCTGTGAATGATATTGTTACTCCTCTGATGACTGTAAAGAAGAACCTTTTTCTAGCCGGTTTATTTCTGGGCTGTGACGAAGGTTGCCGTATGTGTTCTATTCTACCTACCGGTTGCCATCTCTTGAAGTCAGGTGTCCAACGCCTGATGGATAGTAAAGAAATTCTGTTTGAGAAGACTGTTGTTCCTCTAATTCATACTGAAGAAGTTGCCATCATTACCATTTTCGACAATTCTTCCAAGGCTCCCTCGAGGAAGCCTGTTAGAATTACATCTGTTCCAAGAATCGCACATGTGGTCATCACTGTTCCTGGCCTATTCCCTATACCTCTGATAAAGCTGTCCCTTGGCACTACGGGGCTGATGTTTATTTTCATGGAGTTAAACAAGAGTTAGATACTGATACTGACGTCAACAATATTGTTGGACCTGCTAAAGTCACCCGCAGCAGAAGACTTTTCTCACCTGATATCTCTCCGCCAACTGCCCGAAAGCCTGTTGTTATCACACCTGCCAATGTACCT
Organism: Vicia faba; assembly: GCA_948472305.1. Classification (NCBI taxonomy): domain Eukaryota; kingdom Viridiplantae; phylum Streptophyta; class Magnoliopsida; order Fabales; family Fabaceae; genus Vicia; species Vicia faba. Next base: position 252,712,342 of record OX451741.1, read on the forward strand.
GCTACCATTCCTGTTCAAGTTCCTATTCTTACCCCTGTCGCTGAGTCATCTGACACTCGGGGCAATGGGAACACCACTGACGTGCCTGCCCAGACGGAGGCACCGAAGACAATTACTGTTGAAGCTTCTAAACAAGAGATGGAAGAGATTCTGAAAATCATCAAAAAGAGTGACTACAATATAGTCGAGCAGCTGGGGCAAACCCCGTCCAAGATTTCTATGTTGTCACTATTGCTATGCTCAGAGGCCCATGCCAAGGCTCTGATTACATTTCTGAAGACTGCACATGTACCACAAGAGACATCAACTGATCAGTTTAAAGATTGCATGGCCAATCTGACTGCTGATAATGGGTTGGGTTTCTCTGACGCCGACTTGAATGCTAAGGGGAAGAATCACAACGATGCCCTGCATGTCTCCATTGAATGCAGGGGCACTACTCTTGCACATGTATTGGTGGATACTGGTTCCTCATTAAACTTCTTGCCTAAGAAAGCTCTAGACCGGTTAGATTGTGAAGGGTTGGAGCTGAAGCCAAGCAACATTGTTGTTAGGGCCTTTGATGGGTCTAAGAGGATGGTGCATGGAGAAGTGGATATTCCGATCAAGGTTGGTTCTCAGGTTTTCAACTCTGCGTTCTATGTGATGGACATTCGGCCATCTTATTCTTGTTTGCTGGGTCGTCTATGGATCCACAAAGCTGGGGCCGTAACCTCAATGCTCCACCAGAAGCTGAAGTACCCGGTCAAAGGGAAGATTGTGACAGTGCAAGGAGAGGAAGAGTACATGGTGAGCTACCTCAACTATTTCCGATATGTAGAGATGGATGGGGAGTTCATTGAGACCCCATTTCAACATTTTGAAGAGGTTCCCCAGACACTGGCGTCAACTGAGTTTGTTGTTGAAGATTCTCCTATGAAGATGGCTTCCTTAAAGGATGCCCGGGCTGTTGTTGAGAAAGGTGGGTGTGCAAATTGGGGCCGACTCCCGGATTTTACACAGAAGACTAACAAATTTGGTTTGGGTTTCACTGCAGAAGCTCAAAGGGCTGTTTGGAATGCACGGATCGGAAGACCTCCTGTGTTCATCAGTAACTCGGGAGTGAATGCCATTGGAGACGATATGGAAGAGTCTAAGTTCGACAGCTGGATCTATCCTACGACCAAAGGTGGACCAAGCAACTGGACAACAAAGGACTTTATCCCTATTTATTTTGTTACCCAGTAATGAAACTTTTTGTTTTGAATATGTAACAGACAATGTTTGAAACTTTACGGCCCGATGTCTTACCCAGGGCACTGTGGCTTCATTTGTAAGGGCTTTATGTGTGTCATTTTCATATATCATTAATAAAAGCATTGGACATTTCTTGCATTTCAAATCTTGCGCTCCTTGTTTTTCTTTTATTATATATTGCAAAATAACTATTTTACACAAACTCATATATACATGTCTACATCCACTCTGGATCTCACTGGTAATGACTCTACTACTGCTAGTTATGACTTTGAAAATCCGATCAACTTAGCCGAAGACGAAGGTGAAGATGATTGCGAAGTGCCTGGTGAACTTGCAAGACTGTTACTTCAAGAAGAGAGGGCTATACAGCCACATGAAGAGCCAGTGGAAACAGTGAATCTGGGTGCAGAGACAGACAAGAAAGAAGTTAAGATCGGTGCCAATCTGGAAGCTAGTGTGAAGCAACGGTTGATTCAGATGCTGCGTGAATATGTTGAGATCTTTTTCTAGTCTTACGAAGATATGCCTGGGTTGGATACTAATATTGTGGTTCACCGCCTGCCTACCAAGGAAGACTGTCCTCCGGTGAAACAGAAGGTCCGACGAATGCGCCCAGAGATGTCTGAGAAAATCAAGGCTGAAGTTATGAAACAGTTTGACGCCGGTTTTCTAGCAGTTACTTCTTACCCGCAGTGGGTGGCCAATGTGGTTCCTGTGCCAAAGAAGGATGGTAAGGTTCGAATGTGTGTCGACTATAGGGATCTGAATAGGGCGAGCCCCAAGGATGATTTCCCTCTGCCTCGTATCAACGTTCTGGTTGACAACACCGCTCAACACAAGTTATTCTCCTTTATGGATGGTTTCTCTGGTTATAATCAGATTAAAATGGCTCCCAAGGATATGGAGAAGACAACCTTTGTTACTCAATGGGGTACCTTTTGCTACAAGGCCATGCCTTTTGGATTGAAGAACGCTGGGGCAACGTATCAGCGTACCATGGTTGCTTTATTTCATGACATGATCCATCATGAGATTGAAGTATACGTCGACGACATGATCGCAAGATCTCAAACTGAGGAAGAACACCTTGAGCACCTTCAGAAGCTATTTGACAGGTTGAAGTTGTACAAGCTGAGGTTAAACCCGAACAAGTGCACCTTCGGGGTGAGATCTGGTAAACTACTGGGTTTCGTCGTAAGCGACAAAGGTATTCAAGTGGATCCTGCCAAGGTGAAGGCCATACATGAGATGCCATCTCCCAGAACAGAGAAAGAAGTCAGAGGCTTTCTGGGACGTCTGAACTACATTGCCCGGTTCATCTCACACCTGACTGCTACTTGTGAGGCAATCTTCAAGTTGCTGAAGAAAGATCAAGTGGTACGTTGGAACAATGAATGCCAGGCCGCTTTCGAAAGGATCAAAGAGTATCTCCAAGAGCCACCTATTCTGATGCCTCCAGTTGAAGGGATACCTCTGATCTTATACTTGACAGTACTCGACAACTCAATGGGGTGTGTGCTGGGTCAGCATGACGAGTCTGGCCGAAAAGAGCATTCTATTTATTGCCTTAGCAAAAAGTTTACCGACTACGAGACCCGATACTCATTGCTCGAGAAAACTTGCTGTGTTTTGGCATGGGCTGCTCGTCGGCTGAGACAGTATATGCTGACTCACACTACTCTGTTGATATCAAAGATGGATCCAATCAAGTATATCTTCGAGAAGCCTGCTCTGTCCGGAAGAATAGCAAGATGGCAGATGATCTTGACTGAGTATGAAATACAATACACAACCCAAAAAGCAATCAAGGGAAGTGTGTTGGCAGACCATTTGGCACATCAGGCAGTGGATGATTACCAGTCTATGAACTTTGAATTTCCGGACGAGAATATCATGTTGGTAACTGATTGTGAGATACCTGGACCGGATGAAGGACCTGAGGAGGGATCCCGATGGTCTATGTACTTTGATGGAGCTTCGAACTCTTTGGGTAATGGCATTGGCGCCGTGATCATATCTCCTAAAGGCTCTCATACTCCGTTCACCGCCCGATTATGTTTCAACTGCACCAACAACATGGCGGAGTATGAAGCGTGCATCATGGGTCTTCGAGCAGCAATTGACCTAAGGATTAAGTTTCTAAGTGTTTTCAGAGATTCCGCTCTCGTGATCAGTCAGATCAAAGGCGAGTGGGATACAAAACACCCTAATCTTATTTCTTACAAGGAGTATGTATTGACGCTGCTTCCCCATTTCGAGGAGATAACCTTTGAACACTTCCCGAGAGAGGAGAATCAGTTGGCGGACGCGCTGGCTATGATGTCTTCTATGTTCAAAGTCAATTGGGACAACGAAGCTCCCCAGATTATCATTGAAAGGCTGGACGAACCTGCACATTGCTGTGACATTGAGACTGGAGAGGTAACGGAAAAGCCCTGGTTTCACGAAGTAAAAAGGTATCTTGAGGCTCAGGAATACCCCGAGGGTGCATCTGTTAATGATAAAAAGTTTCTGAGGAGGTTCGCGGAAAAGTTCTTCATCAGCAATGACATCCTTTACAAGTGCAACCATGATTCGACCTTACTGCATTGTGTGGATAAGAATGAAGTAGAAAGGATCATGGCGGAGTTACACGAAGGTACTTTCGGAACTCATTCCAGTGGACACAGCATGGCAAAGAAAATCCTTCGGGCAGGATATTATTGGTCCACAATGGAAGCCGACTGTTATCAGCATTCTCGAACATGTCACAAGTGCCAAGTCTATGTTGATAAAGTGCACATACCTCCAGTTCCTCTGAATGTCTTGACGGCACCTTGGCCTTTTGCAATGTGGGGCATTGATTAGGATTAGGTTAAAACTCTTTTGCATATGAAAAATAAAGCAAATTTCTTTTCTTGCATATACATAAACATTGCATATTTAATTTATATTGTATATTATTTATTCAAATACTTGAACAAATTCTATTTGGTTGTAATAGATAATTAGGATCTTTTATTTCCTTGCAAACCCCCATTCATAAGTTGTATACCCCCCTCCCATAAAATGTTGTAATAGCGTAGTAATCTTTAAATTACGCAATTTACCGCTTTTATATACCATGCTAGTAATTAGGGTTTGTATGGCAAGATCAAAACAAATCAAATAGAAAATCCTAAATCCAAGACAAAATCAAGCATGAAAATAACTAACTTACACACAAGCACCCTTAGGGTTACTCCACTTGGTTGCCTTACACAAAAAATGGCCATGTTACGCATGCGAAGTATCTTGGCAAAACAAAAAAATATAAGATCATAGCCACTCGATGACGCTATTTAAAGTTGCCTTACAAAATGATCTTGGTCCCACAAAAATGCTAAGATACTTTGCAAACATTGCTAATCATGGTTATACGATGACCCGCGCCCGTCCCGTTTACATCCAAAGATAGGGTTGCTTACCAAATCAATGGTAAGACAACAATGTCAAAGGAATAGAAAATGAACAAGAAAGACATTTGAGTAGGTAGATTACTTCTAGTTACTTGATCTATCTTCAAACAACTATCCTTGCTATTTTCAAAACAAACACATTTCAAAACATCTTACAAACATTGAAAACATTTTCAAAAAAGACAAACATCTTTGTATACATTCTTACGAACGAGAATCATTGCAAAGATTGCCTAAACAATGGCCTCTTTTACAAAATACTTTCAAAACCACACAAAGCACAATTTCAAACAAAAGCAAGTGATCTAGCAAGTAACTAAGAGCCCATGGAAAACCATGGATGAAAAGGGTGCTAATACCTTCCCTTTTCATAATCTACCCCCTGAACTCAAGAAATAATCTCAAAGGTCTTTCATGTGCTTTTTCACCTTTCCTTTTGGATAAAAGAAAAGTCGGTGGCGACTCTTGCTAACCGCAACATTTGCGATCAAACGCAAAACCCTCAAGTCAGTTCTCCCACTGTATCACAGGTAGTCATCAAAAGAAGAAAGGTCATAGCAATAAAGAAGTGATGGAAGAGTTAGAAAAATTAAAAGCTAAAGTTCATGAGTTGGAAAAGGACAAAGAAAAATACATGTCAGAAGGCAAGGATCAGGGTTCAAGGATACTAGTGACAAAGATAGTATCAATTGTGATTTCCAATAGAAAACTCCTGAGGTAACATATATTATTATGAATTAGAACAGTTTTTTTAATTGACATATATAAACATTAACAATTTCATATTTATTATTGGTTTAGGGCGTTTCACCTTGTCAGCTATATTTATCGTCACCAACTTATCGCATGGTTGGCAAGGGAAAAGTGCATAACACCTTGGTAGAAGTACTTCACCATAAACCTCTCCCTGCTGGATTTTTGGAAGTATCAATTGAAATTGCAATAGAGATGGATGCGCCATTACCGTTGCCTGACGATATTTCAGATGCAACATTGGTCGGAGAGGCAATAGGATCTTATGTTGCATGGTCGTCAAGCCTCATTTGCATAGATTATGAGGTATGTTAACATTTGCAGTGTTGAAAACTATTATGAAAACTATTACGACCATTTAACGTACATTTTTTTTCATGGTAATGTTATACTCCCACGAAATCCAAATTAAAAGATAATGGGATTAAGCCTCAGACCGAGTCAGTTGCATCCAAAAAGGGGGTAAAATAATATATATTTTACATAGAAAAGGTTAATTCACGATCTTATACTTCACTTAACTTATTATATGCATTTTATCTTTAGATTCATGTTAAAGACATGCAACAAGTCCCTATGAGTAACATGTCCGCAGAAAAAGGGTTGTGGCAAAGTTTGCGGCTAGAAAAAAGCCTACTTCTCGGTATAGGTCGTGCCTCCAGACATTAATGGGAATTTCAGATTTGGCTGACGAATGTGCTCGTAATATACCTATGGAGGAAGGTATTTTTAGTTTTTCTTATTATGAAATAATAAGTAGAGAGGATGTGGATCAAATTCTTAAACATGAATAATTAGGCCTCAGTGTTGTCAATATATACATCAGGTATTATCCGATCAACTTTATTTCATTTTTATTGAACAATTTATCTACTAATTTCATTGAATGGTCTTAATGTTAATGATGTATTTATTTAAGTTTCATGTATGCCAACTTGATGCGTCTGCATCAATTGGACCAAAGATTCTCCTTCTTATCTCCAAACAATATCAACGCACTATTAGTCCAACAACGACCAGATGACGTAAAAGAGTATTTTGTCCGTACATTTATGGCCAACATAGATACGAAAAAATTGTTTTTTCTTCCATTTAATACTGGAAATTGGTAAGATTTTTATTCAAACTTTATCTATTATAATTTTTTGTGTTTTGACGTTTTGTAGAAAGTTTCGATCTAAACTTTGTTAATCTTACAGTGGACACTGGTTGTTGGTTATGATAAATCCAATAAGAGAAGTTGTATATCATTTGGATTTGTTAGAAGGCGATTGGATAAAATACCCATACATGAAGGAGATGGTTGATATGTAAGTTAGATTGTTCTAAAACTTCATTTGTATACTTATTTATTTTTTTATGTGAGATTGTTCTAAATCTTCGTTTATATTTTGTTAGGGTTATACAAATTTTTAGATCACAAAGAAATATTCAAGTACCAAAGAGTAAGGAAAACAACATTCCATGGATTAGAGTGCATGTATATTTTCATAATTTTGGTTATATTAGTGATGTTACTTGATAAAACAAGTTAAATTATATGAGATGATATAGATTTGTATATTTTTCCATGTTTAGTGTCCTCGTCAGTGCAATGGTATAGATTGCAGTTATTTCATGTTGAGGTTTATGAAAGAAATTATTCTTCTGAATCAAATAGAGATTACATCCATGGTATGAGTTTCTAAATTATGATTTATTCTAATATATTTAACACATTTCATCTAATTAATTTGATTTAACTGAATTATATTATGTTATATTATGTAGTACTTTGATGAATAGAAGTGTTCTACTTATTCGAAAGATCATTTGGACGAAATTAAGGAGGATTGATGTCAATTCATTATTGAGATGATAATCTTATAAGGTATTGTGACACTTTCATTGATCATAATTTTGGGTATATATAAGTTTGAGTTAATGAGATACTATGTCGTCATAGTGTAGTAAATTGTTGCAATGTTGTTGTTGTTATTGAGATGAAAATTTTGTTTGCATTTGAAATTGTATCAGGGAATTTTTAATGGTGGGTTATAACGGAATCGGGGAATTTTGTTTGTATGTATGAATCGGGGAATTTTTATGTTAGATTATAACGGAATTTTGTTTGTTTGTATGGATGAAATCGGGGAATTTTGTTTGTATTCATGGTATGAATCGGGGAATTTTGTTTGTATGTATGAATCGAGGAATTTTTAATGGTGGATTATAACGGAATTTTGTTTGTTTGTATGGACGAAATCAGGGAATTTTGTTTGTATGGATGGTATGAATTGGGGAATTTTGTTTATATGTATGAATCGGGGAATTTTTAATGGTGGATTATAACAAAATTTTGTTTGTTTGTATGGACGAAATCGGGGAATTTTGTTTGTATGCATGGTATGAATCGGGGAATTTTGTTTGTATTTATGAATCGAGGAATTTTTAATGGTGAATTATAACCGAATTTTGTTTGTTTGTATGGACGAAATCGGAGAATTTTGTTTGTATGCATGGTATGAATCGGGGAATTTTGTTTGTATGAATCTTGATTTGTTTTTGTTACATTGATTTTTAAGTGTTTTATATATATATATATATATATATATATATATATATATATATATATATATATATATATATATATATATATATATATATATATATATATATATATATATATATATATATATATATATATATATATATATATATATATATATATATATATATATATATATATATATATATATATATATATATATATATATATATATATATATATATATATATATATATATATATATATATATATATATATATATATATATATATATATATATATATATATATATATATATATATATATATATATATATATATATATATATATATATATATATAGATTGATTCTAATATGTATGCTTTTGTTTATTTTGTTTTAGGTAGGTGCATATATGAGTAGAAGATATATAGATTCATTTAGGATTCTTCATTGTTGTTGTTTGTAGAGAAGATAGTAGAATATATCAGCTCTAGAAGATAACAATATTGAACACTTTAAGTTGTATTTATGTATATATAAATTGTTAGATTAAAGTTGTATATATAAATATGTAAATTTGGTGCATATTTATTGGATTGAAGCTTCATAAATTTATAAATTCTGGTGCAAATTTGAAAGACATCGCTTAAATTTTAAGTGATTATGTGTACAGGGTGCTTAAAATATAAGCTGAATATATTAAAAAATTTGTTAACATTAGACAACGCTTTAAACCAAAAAGCGTTGCCTATGACATAACAAGCGCTGCCTAAAAGGGGACATTAGACAACGCTTAACTAAAATATAATAAAAAAAAAGAAAAAAATAATATAATAGACACCGCTTTTTCTATAGTGTGCCTATAGCTGCGGTTTCACTTTAGACTGCGCTTGAAGAAGCACTGTCTAAAGTGAAAGCACTGCTATAGGCACACTATAGAAAGCGCTTACATTGTTAAAAGCGCTGCCTATAGGGGCCTTTAGAAAGTGCTTATTCAATAAAGCGTTGTCTAAGGTCTACATTAAGCAGCACTTTCACATAGACTAAAAGCGCTGCCTAAGGTTACAGTAACGCATGAATAGGCAGCGCTTATAAGCGTTGTCTATGGCCAAAAAAAGCACCGTCTATATGCTTGTTTGGCATAGTGAATTATGGATTGTTGAGCAATGTTGTATATGTAAACATGTGAATTATATTGGATAATGTTGAATACATGAATATGTGAAGTGTGATGAATTCAATTAATGTATGTATGTTATGCATTACTTATTATTATATATTTCTATAATGATGTGAATTATCACTCTTCTCTTGGAATGATGTTTTATACGACATCACCCAGGTACCGAAGGTAGTGGTGCTTCTTGAAAGGATTAGTAGAAGGTTCTAGTTTCTTTATTATCCGTATTTAGGTAATGACTCATGCTCTGGTTACGTGACATAGGGAAACGTTTGAACTCATGTTATTTTAAGATATGTTTGATATACTTTCTTTTATTTTATATTGTATTTGAGATTATGTGATGAGTTACCTTTAGTGCCTAATATTTTAATACATTATTTCTATTATGAGATTCAATTATTGATATCGTTTTGAAAAGAGAATTATTCCACTGTGGTACGCATATGTGTTAGTATATGGAACATGATTTTAAATATGGGTTATGAGCATGACCGGTGTATTTCTGTTGGTTTTGAAATACATGTGACACCCTCTTTTGATATGCATGATAATTTTACTCTGATTATACTATATTATTGCGCTGGGGTTTAGGGGGTGTTATATTAGTGGTATTAGATCATGGTCAGCTAGTTAGCGAGATTATTAAAGTGTTTATTCCCTTAGTATGAGACATGTGTGTGAAACATTATTGGTGCTTTCTTGTTTTTCTGACCACATGTTTGCAGGAGAGAAATTGAAACAAGTGGGAGAGAGGTTTTTGCTATGTGCGGCATTATGCTTAGGTAACTTTGGAAATAAGATAAAGTACATTATTATAGTTGGGTAACGATGGTTTATGCCACCATCACAGTCGACGACTACCTATTGACAAATTGAGGAACTTATCACCCTTAATCTCTGGTTGATAGTAGACATGGTCGTATTGGATGGGATATGCTTGTCTTACCAACTTGATAATATGTAAAGTGAATGCGTATATGCAGGATGATATTGTGTTGTTGGCTTTGATAGCAATATTGGATATTTGTGAAGAGAGCGATGGGTGATTTACCAATTGTTCGTGATTTTCCTGAGGTATTTCCTGAAGATGTAAGTAATTTACCGCCAGAGCGTGAGGTGGAGTTTACGATCGACTTAGTTCTAGGAACTAGTATGGTATCGATGACTCCATACCGGATGTCAGCATATGAATTAAAAGAGTTAAAGATTCAACTTGATGATTTGCTTGAGAAGAGATTCATTTTTCCTAGTGTGTCACCATGGGGTGCACTAGTTTTGTTGATTTAGAAGAAAGAATGTACTATGAGGTTATGTGTGGATTATAGACAACTGAACAAGGTAAATATCAAGAATAAGTATCCACTTCCGAGGGTTGATGATTTTATGGATTAATTGGTTGGTGCAAGTGTGTTCAGTAAGATAGATTTAAGGTCTGGGTATCATCAGATTCGTGTGAAGGCTGAAGATATTCAGAAAACTGCTTTTAGAATAAGGTATGGTCACTATGAGTATTGTGTGATGTCGTTTAGTGTGACCAATGCACCTGATGTATTTATGGAATCCATGAGCAGGATTTTCCATCAATATTTGGATAAGTTTGTTGTTGTTTTCATTGATGATATTTTGATCTATTCAAAGACTGGAGAGGATTATGCTGAGCATCTGAAGGTTGTGCTATCTGGGTTGAAAGAGAAGCAGTTGTATGCTAAACTTTCTAAGTTGAGTTTTGGTTGAAGGAAGTGAGTTTCCTTGGTCATGTGATATCAAGTGGTGGTATTGATGTTGATCCATCTAAGATTGAGGTTGTGTCTCAATGGGAAGCTCTGATATTTGTTTCTGAGATTAGAAGTTTTCTTGGTTTAGCAGGTTATTATCAGAAGTTTATTGAAGAATTTCCCAAGTTATCCTTGTCATTGACGCAATTGACTAGTGTTGTACCCCAAAATTTGCCCTCTCATTTCATCGACATTTCTCATCACAAGACTCTTGGAACTCAAGATCAAGCTAGGGTTTGCTCTGCTCAAGACACCTCCTTGCACTGTTGACCTAAATTAGGGTTTGAGTTTGCACAGGGATGTTTTGACCCACAATGCCCAAAATGACTTTCATACTTCATGTTGGACTCAAAAGCTTGTCCATACCAAGTTTCAAGCCTTGATTCAAATTTTTGCCCAGTCAATTGGACAGTTGACCTAGAAATCAACTATATTGGGGAAAAAGTAAACTGTGGCCAATTGATAGTCAAACCTCATGAATTTTGACCCCCATCAACATTATGAACTCATATGAACCATTTGATCAAGTTTGGATCACAATTCCACAAGAAATTTGATCAGATCACCAAAAGGGCAAAATGGTCATTTTTAGGGTTTTGACTGTGCAAAGGCAATTTTTGACTGTTTGACCTAGCCAATGGTAAATCAAGCTCAACCATGGACTCAAGGACTCAATGACATTATCTTGACCCATTCAACAAGTTCAAAAGATCTCAAATGCATAGGATTGACAGATGAATTTTTCAGTCAACTGATCAAAATTTGACTGTACACTGAAAAGTCAAACTTTGACTTTTTGGTCAAAATCAAGTGTCAAGGGTCATTTTTCATCAAGACATGTCAAATTATGAAACTTGTTCTCAAGAAACCCAAAAATGCAAATTAGGGTTTAAAAGGGAAAAATTTCATAACTTAGAAATTTTCTAAGTTATAAAATTTTCCTATTTTTTCCTAACTTTGTCCCATTTTTTCACCAAGATGAAAATGGATTCAAACAAAACTTACAACATGAAAGTTGTAGTCCATCACAAAGTCTACAACTTTTATTCACAAAGTTTTCTCAAAAGAATCTTGGATCTCAAGTTATGATTTTTGGAACAAGGGTACCTAAAACTTTTAACTTAGAGAAATTTTGCCCTAGTTTAGGCAGGATTTTGACCCATCTTCTTGGCCATTTTTCACATAGTTCCACTTGGAGTCTTAAGTTGCATTTTCAAAGATGGATTGTAGTACATGTTGCAAGCTTTCCAAATTGTCCAAGAACTCCTCAAACACCTTTGTGGTTAAGGAGATTCGAATGCTTGTAGTTGGCAAAAACTCACTTTGCAACCATGGCCAATACATGTTCATACCACTTGCCAAATCTGACCTAGCTAGCTTGGTTCACAATTACAGGCCTCTAAACCAGTTTGTACTCCATAATTTAATGCAAATCCATTGAACCAATGCATTGTCTTGGTCATTAGGGTATTGTACACAAGTTTAATCCTTAAATGGAAAAAGCAACATTGCCATTTTTGCTTGAACTTTGCTTTATGTCAAAACAGCATCCTAGAGCCTTGAACCATATCTTATGCTGCAAACAAAATCCACTAACAAGAGTGTCCAAGAGGGTTATGTGCAGGGTGATAAGATGGCATGTACAAGCCTATAACCTCACTTCCACTTTCTTGCTTCAAAAACAAGAAACTTTTCAAACACAAGGCATCTCACACATCTGATAAAACCAACTAAAACAAAGTTGTCAAACAAGTTTCATACACCCTAGCAAGCCAGAAACACGAGCCCTTGACCACAAAAACCTCCTTGTGCACAAAATCCCCATTTTCTTGCAAAACAGGGCCAGTTCTGCATATTGCAAGCCACATTCAATTTCCCTCGCGCGTTTTGTCTAAAACTACTTCAAACACATTCCAATCAACCTACCTGAGCTATCCGGATCATTCACAAGTTGTTGTAACTCCATTAACACACATTGCCATTTTTGTTTGGAAGCTTTGCAGGTTGAGTTCTGTAGCACGATTCAGGCTACCTCAAAACAAACCAAGCATTGGGAAAGGTTCAGTGGACACCAGGCAAGCTCAAAAGAACCCCAAACACCATTGGAAGTTGTTGCATTGTCCAGCTCGAAGTCAACTGAAACAGGTATTTCATGAACTTCTATCTCTCTATTTAGGAATAGTTAGACTTAGGTTTGTGAATGAAAGATGTTGTATTCATAGCCCTAAAACCATACATGTGCTTAGTTTTCATTTATATTAATCGTGCTAGGAAAATTTCATCCATGACCTTTCTGAAAAAACTAGGTTAGAAATTAGGGCCAGAGAAATTCTCTCTGGTCTTTGAGAGTTAGCTTAAGTTTTTTATATGGTTAGATTCGTTGTTTGATGCTCTACAAGTTTCATGTTATGAGTTTTGTCAAAAAAGCACAGAATCAGGAGATAGCATTTTGTACATAGAACGCACGCGTTTCTGTCTAGAGGAAGAAGATGAAGTTGGTTTTGGGCTGGGCCTGGATAGGCTTGCTTTTTGCACCCCCCACTTTTCTTTTTACACCCCCTGGCCCTTTTCTTGTATATTTGTCATTTTTTTGCATTTTTATTTTAATTCTGACTTTATTATTTTATGTCTAAATATAAAAAATGCCAAAAAATTATTTTTATATTTTTTTACATTTATTTGGTATTTATTTTTATTTTTACTAGTATAAAAATGTTTATATGCTTTTATATCATTTTTGTTTAAATTAAAAAATAATACAAATAATACTTTTATTTTCATTTATTATTTTTATACACATTTAAAAATATTTTCTTGAAATATATACTTTTTTTTGTAAATAATTTATTTTATTTTTATACACTTAATATATTTAATACATATATATACACATACTATATTTTATTAAATAATTAGAACAAAAAACACAAAAATAATACATTTTATTTTTATTAATATTTTATACTAAAAATACCTTTTTTTTTCAATATACTTTTATTTTTTGTATAAATTGATACATTATTGTATATAAATAATAAATAATACTATTTATTTAAGAAATTAGGGTTTTTTGCCCTAAAAAACAAAAATAATTGAAATTGCCTTTTTACTTATTTACATTTCACATTAAAAATACTTTTTACATACATAAAAACTTTTTTTGCATAATACATTTTATTTAATATTTATTTATTGTATTTATTTAAATATTGTACATTTAATTGTTATGCCTTATACATTCAATTTGGTTGTAATAATTTAGGATTTAATTTCTTGCGAAATAATCCCCAATTCAAATTTGTACCCCCCTCCCTATATCATGTTGTAATAGTGTAGAATTTAAATTCTCGCACCTTTAAAATGCTTTCAATTATGCCATTATTAGACTTAGGGTTTTGTATGCAAAAAATCAAATTAACAAATAGTTTGACCTAATCAAAAGACAAAAATGCATGAAAAACAAACACAATGCACACTTGCACCCCTAGGGTTACAATCCACTTGTTGCCTTCAAAAATGGGCCATGGTATGCATGTCAAGTATTTTGGCAAAACAAAAACAAAACAAAAGATCATAGTCCCTCGATGACGCTATCTGAGTTGCCTAAACAAAATGATCAAGTCCCTCAAGAAAATTGCCAAAAATACTTGACACTATTGCTATCATGGTCTATACAATGACCCGCGCCTGTCCCGTTTAAACATCCTAACAAAAGGTTGTTCACCAAATACAATGGTGAAATAACACTGTTAAAAGGATTAAAAACATAAGAAAGATCTTTGAGTAAAATAGGGTAGACAACTCTTAGTTACTTGATCAAAACTTGCAAAAACATCCTTGCTATCTTTAAAACACACTTCGCAACACAAATTTCAAAACCCTACTTTCAAAACATTGAAAACTTTTCAAAAGAAAAAAAGCACCTTTGTATACATTCAAACAAGAATCATTACAAAGGTTGCCACAACGATGGCATCTTTTCAAAACATCTTTCAAAATCACACACAAAGCACCATTTCAAACAATTAAAGAGCACCATTTCAAACAATTGAAAAGCAAAGCAAGTGATCTAAGCAAGTAACTAAGAGCCCATGGATAACCATGGATAGAAAGAGTGATAATACATTCCCTTTCTATAATCTACTCTCGAACCCAAGAAAACATCTCAAAGGTCTTTCCTGTGCTTTTTGACCTTTCCTTAGGATAAAATAAAAAGTCGGTGGCGACTCTTGCTAAACCGAAACATTTGCAAACACAAACGCAAAATCCCAAGTCAGTTCTCCCACCGTATCACAATTAGGAAGGCTCAAGCTTTTATTTGGATTGCACAGTGTGAAGCTGGTTTTCAAGAGCTTAAGATAAGGTTGACAACCACTTCTATTTTGATTTTGCATGATACGGAGAAACCATTTGTTGTATAATGTGACGCTTCATTAATGGTTTTAGGAAGTGTGTTGATGCAGAATCGACAAGTTGTAGCTTATGCTTCAAGGAAACTTAAAGTGCATGAAAGGAATTATTTGAATCATGATTTAGAGTTAGTTGGTGTTGTGTTTGTATTGAAACTTTGGAGGCATTATTTGTTTGGATCAAGGTTTGATGTGTTTAGAGACCACGAGAGTTTGAAATATCTGTTTAATCAAAAAGAGTTGAATATGAGGCAGAAAAGATGGTTGAAATTCTTAAAGGAGTATGATTTTTTTTTTGAATTACCATCAGGGTAAAGCGGATGTTGTGGCTGATGTATTAAGTAGAAAGTCGTTCTATATGTCGATGTTGATGGTGCGAGAATTGGAATTACTTGAGAAATTTCGAGATATGAGTTTGGTTTGTGAAGAGACTTCTTATGGAGTTAAGCTTGGTATGTTGAAGCTTACTAGTGGCATTCTTGATGAGATTCAAGAAGGTCAGAAATTTGATTTGATTTTGGTGGATAGGTTGACGTTGATTAATCAAAGTCGAGGTGGCGATTTCTGGATTGATGAGAATGGTATCATGAGATGTCATGATAGATTTTGTGTTCCAGATATAGTTGATTTGAAGAAGAGGATTCTTGAGAAAGGGCATCATAGTGGATTAAGTATTCATCCTAGAGCTACAAAGATGTATCGATATTTGAGGAAATTATTTTGGTGGCCAGGTGTGAAGAAAGAGATTGCAGAATTTTTGTATTCTTATTTGACTTGTCAGAAGTCAAAGATTGAACATCAGAAATTGTCTAGTTTAATGCAACCGTTATCTATCCCTGAATGGAAATGGGATATTGTGTCTATGGATTTTGTGTCTGGTTTACCCAGAACACCGAGTAATTTTGAGATTATTTGGGTTATTATGGACATGTTGACGAAATCTTCTCACTTTATTTCGATGAGAATGGACTATCCAGTGGAGAAGATTACAAAGTTGCACATTAAGAGGATTATCAGTTTGCATTGTATTTCGTCTAGCATTGTATTAGAAAGGGATACAAGATTTACTTCAATGTTTTAGGGGAGTTTGCAGAATGTTTTGGGTATGAAGTTGCGTTTGTGTTTTGCTTATCATCCGCAAACAGATGATCAGACTGAGAGGCCGATTCAGTCACTTGAAGATCTTTTGAGAGCTTGTGTATTGGAACAAGGAGGTGCTTGGGATAACTACTTGCCTTTGATTAAGTTTACTTATAACAACAGTTTTCATTCGAGTATCGAAATGTCACCGTTTGAGGCTTTGTATGGTAGAAGGTGTATGACGCCTTTGTGTTGGTATGAGTCAGGAGATAGTGTTGTGGTTGGACCAGAGATAGTCCATCAGACTACTGATAAGATTAAGATGATTCAGAAGAAGATGAAGGATTCTCATATTCGTCAAAAGAGTTATCATGATAAGAGGAGGAAAGCACTTGAGTTTGAGAAGGGAGATCATGTGTTTCTTCGAGTTACTCTGGTAACGGGTGTTGGTCGAGCATTGAAGTTGTGTAAGTTGATGCCACGTTTTATTTGTCCTTATCAGATTTAAGAGAAAGTAGGTGAAGTGGCTTATTATATTTTCTTTCCACCTTTGCTTTCTAATCTTCATGATGTGTTTCATGTGTCTCAGTTGAGAAGATACATTGCAAATCCGTCTCATGTGGTCCAATTAGACGATGTACAGGTAAGAGATAACCTGACTCTGGAGACATCACCTATGCAGATAGAGGATCAGGAGTTGAAGTAACTTTTTGGTAAAGAGATTGCCCTGGTGAAGGTAGCTTGGGGAGAACCGGCAGGGTGGAAACTTGACTTGGGAACTCGAGAGTCAAATGAGAGAGTCTTATCCTTAGTTGTTTGTTTGACATAATTTTCGAGGACGAAAATCTTTTAAGTGGGGGAGAGTTGTTACACCCCAATTTTTATTTATTATTTATTTTATTAGTTATTTGTTTTATTAATTATTATATAATATAGTAATTAATTAATTGTGTGATTTTGTAAATATATGTGTTATATGTGTATTGGGTCATTGGGTGTGAGAATAACAAATGAATAATTGGACCTTATGTGTTACATTAGTGTGAGTGTGTGAAATAAGCTCATCAGAGTTAAACTATAGTTATCATGTAATTTTTAAAACAAAGATAAAATAGATCCAAAGAGAGAAGTTGTCAAAACAAGAGAAGATAAGAAAGAGGAAAAAAGGAGAAAAAAAGGGAAGAAGAGAGAACCCTAGAGGATCTACATCAAAGTTAAGGGTTTTTTTTACTTGATTATGGGAGTATGTGATGTATGTAATGGGTAGAAAATATGATTAAGAATTTATACTTTCAATTTCTAGGTTTTGCAAATTGTTTGGGGTTTTGATGAGAAATATTGATGTGAGTTTGTTCATGAATTGTTAGTGAAAATGATGTGTGTAATGATGTCATGATGTCATGTTTGAACAGTTCAATCAAACACAAATAAAGAACACAAGGCCTTAGGTTTAGGCTTGCATGGAGTTTATAGGTAAGTACCCTCTTGAAGTTTTTAGTTGGCTCAACCTGTCCTAAAAGAAGTAACCGGGTTCTAGGATCCTCAATATCAATGATATTTCTCTCGGGCATTGTTTCAGCACAAGCATCTAAATTGCGACCGAAAAATCCCAAAATTCCAATCTCAATGAGTGTAGTATCGAGTATCAACCAACTTCAGTCTGCACCAAAGCCAGCTATCTCACTACTTTCTAATGGCTAAGTTTTGTCAACTAAGGTTCTACGGTCAGTTAGTGCTTTATGACACCACACAGCGGCTCCGTATTCTCCTTGACTTAACTCATGGGACACCAGTACCAACAAATGTGTCACACTAACATAGACACCACTTTAACCATATCGGTTTACGTTGTACAGTCTTCACAATATATTACTAATTACCTAAAATGTCCCAGATCCGGGTATATGATCTATACAAGAAATAAACCCAAGCATAACCCTAAAATGTAAAGCATACAAATCAAGCAAGTAAAGCATTTTTAAATGTGATATAACTCTAAGGTAACCCACTTTTAGTTTTATCTCCCTATCAGAGTCTCCAGTTCTGTAATACGGTGGAAGAACTGACTTAGTTTTTGCGTTTTATCGCAAATATTACGGATACTAAGAGTCGCCACCGACTTTTCTTTTATCTAATAAAGGAAGGGATGAAAAGAACAGGAAATACCTTTTGAGAATTTTCTTGAGTTCGGGGGGTAGGTTATGAAAAGGGAATGTGTTGGCACCCTTTTCACCCGTAGTTATCTACAGGCTCTTAATTTCCATCTCTCTTAGAAAATGCTCTGTGTTTGTGTATGTTTGCAAATATTTTTAAAATGTCTAAGTGAGACAATTTTGTAATGATTTTCGTATCGTTGAGAATGTATATAAAATGTTTGTTTCAAAAGATATTTTGGGAGGAAATATTGTTTTGTCTGAAAATGCCAATGTAAGAAAATTTTGCTATACAATAACCCTTGTATCAGTCCTCAAGAGTGTTTATAAAGCGTTTTAAAATTGGTTATTTTGAAAGTGTGAAGTGTAAAGATTATTTTAGTTTGTGAGAAAGCGGCTACGGGCGTTCTACCTACTTAAAAGAAGTCTTTGTTCTTTTCCTCTTCCTTTAGATAGTACTATCCTACCATTAGTTAGTAGGAAGCCCTATCATTAGATATGAGGGACGGGTGTGGGTCATTGTACAGTCATAGAAGGAAACTTATAGGACACTTTAGCAATTATCGTAAGGTACTAAGATCGTTTACCAAATGCAACATCGAAGGATCATCGAGGGACTATGATCTTTTAACCGAGGGTCTTTGCTAAAGTATCCCACGTTCGAGGGGCATGACTGTTTTATCCGAAGGCAACAAGTGAGGTTACCCTAGAGGTGTAAGTGTGCAAAGTGTGTTTGATTCAATTGTTTTATCTTGAATTAGGGTTTTGCTATAATTGATTTTAATCTTATCATACAAATCCTAATTACTAACAGAAATATGGAAAGCGATAAATTACGGAAATTAAATATCCTATGCTATTACAATACTTTGGGAATGGGGGATACAAATTTATGAATGAGTAGGAAATCAATAAAGCCTAATTATCTATTATAGACCATTTAATAGTTACAATAATGCAAAGTAATAAAAAATACACAGAAATGTACAATAAGTAAAAGAGAAAGAAAATATTTTGTTTGTGATTTTTTGATGGAAAACAAATTTTGATCATTAACCTAAGAAAACTAGTTAGTTTCAATTAAAAGAGAAGTTAACTAATTATTTTAAACAAAACCTAAAAAATATAAGTTAATTGAAATTAAGGAAATTAAAATATAACCTAAGTCTAATAATTTTTTAATTGTTTAGAAAATAATTTAGATGTTTTATTTAGAAAGATTGTGTGAAATAATAATAAAAACCCAATTCTAATTATTTTTAAAAATAGTTAACAAAATAAAGAAAAAGTGATTAAATTAAATTAATTTGTATTTATAAAAATTAAGTTAATTAATTAAAACTTAAATATAAATTTTTTTATGATTTTATAATTTAAATAAAATTAACTAAAAAAAAGAATAAACAAATAATGAAGAGATAATAATAAAAAAAGAGAAATTAAATGGGCCTAGCATTGTAAAAGAAAATCAGAGGGTGTGAAAAGAAAAGAAAGGCTAGGCCCAAAAACAAGTTTTTGTTTGAATCAGAAAAAAAAACTTATAATGGGCCTGGAGATTAGTAAAGAGAGGGGTGTGAATAACAAAACGTCAAAGCCCAAAAACCAAACCAGAAATCATGTGTGGAGCCTTCACGAGGGTCTTTGGTGTGTGTGTTTTCTGGAGCATTAGATTTGGCCTTGTGATGATCAGGTGGTGAGGAAGTGAGAATGCACCATGTGCGCCTTGGACTTGTTTGTTTTTAATCTGAAAGAAGCAAATACGTGAAAAATAAAAGGGTACCGCTGGGGCTCGAACCCAGGTCCCTATAGTCACAGGCGCGCGCCTTAACCACTGGGGTGGTAATACATCTGTTAGTTTATATACAAACCATTCAATATATTATAAAACTTGTTTATGAATGGAACTTCATCTTCTTCCTCGCGCCAGTAATCACAATAACATTTTTGAATTTCTGAAAATGCTCATTTTTCAACCAAATTGAAAGATGTAAACATCAAAATTGCTTGAAATTTAGACATGAATCCAACCATGTAAATTTTTTAAGTTATAAATCAAAGATGAGTGATAATTTTACTTGGTACCAAACTGAACCCTAAAATTTCAGAAACTTCAGCTTCAAAATTCTCATCACACAAGCAATATAAATGAAAAGTAAGCACATGGTTAGCTTCAGGGCAATGATATCTACATTTTTTATTTAGAAAGCAAGTGAAAATGATGCTTGAATAAGGATTCCAAATTTATAAAAACTTACCTCTGAAGTGAGAATCAAGTATGGAGTTTGAGCACTTATGGAGGTGTTAGGATGATCTGGATAGCTTCATTGAACTTCCAGGAAGCTTTTGCAATGCTTACTTTTTGCTGAAAGAGTCTGAATTCTTCTGGACAAGTTAAGTTGCAAGGCTCTATTTTTGAAAATGGAAGATGATGAAAATGATGCTACAATGATGAAACATGACTTTGGATAGGTTCTATATGAGTTAAATAAGCATTAAAGAAGACATGGTGAAAGTTCTCTTCCAGTTCTTTGACCCCCTACACCACTGTTTCACATTCATTGATTACCAATTGGTGCCTACTTTGGAGGAATTTTCTCAACTCCTGAGAATTCCTATTCTACATCAACTACCCTACAACAGTACGAAAAAAGAACCAAAGCCTGAAGATGTTGCTCAAGCATTACACTTGCAACCATCTGACATCAAGGGGCATTGGGAAACCAAAAGTGGTGTCAAGGGTTTCTTGGCAAAGTTTCTATTTGAGAAGGCACAAGACTGCTGGAATTCTCTTGATCTACAAGCCTTTGAGGAGATTGTGGCAATCCTGATCTATGGGTTGGTCTTGTTCCCAAACCCTGACCAGCTTATAGATGTGAATGTTGTCAAGATTTTCATATCCAGGAATCCTATACCTACATTGCTTGGGGACATCCTACACTCATTTTACACACGAACAATGAGGAAAAGAGGTGTTCTCATGTGCTGTACTCCTCTCATAGCAAGGTGGTTTATTTCTCACCTTCCACATTTAGTTTTTAAGAATGAGCAGGGTTTAAGGTGGTCACAACGGTTGATGACCCTCACGCATTCTGATGTACATTGGTGTTCTCGGTCCAGAGAAAATGTCATCATCATTGATCATTGTGGGGAATTCCCTAATGTCCCACTACTTGGCATTAGAGGAGGCATTACCTACAACCCTTGTTTAGCTCTAAGACAATTTGGATATGCTCGGAGGGATGGCCCTCATGACATGCTGATTCTTGACCTAGTTTTTGACTTCAACAACGATGCGCAAGGACTTTGACAAAGGTTCATCAGAGCTTGGAGGATGCCCAACAAGGTGGATAGTAAGACACTGGGGCACGAGAATTCCATCCCCCTTGAGCCTTATCTCAAGTGGGTACGAACCCGCGCCCAGAATCTTATGATGCCATACCCTCACATTCTCCTCTTGATCAAAGAGCCTATTATGGAAGGAGAGGTTCCATACACCATCCTACTTCCTGACATGCCAACATCATGGAAAGAAATGCAAAAGAGTTGGATCCAAATCAAGGAAGAACAAAATACTTTTGAAGCCAACTTTTATGCCAGTGAGAAGAAGGTTTTGGAGCTTACCCGCTGACTTCATGAGGAGGAAACTCTCAACACTTACATCGCACCAAAGAGGATGTGCAATGTCTTTTTACATTAAGAAATTTGTAATATTTTGCCCATGGGGCACTTATGTACTAACAATTTCTTCTTAATATGACGTGTGTTCCTTTTTGTTTACAACAAATTTGAATTTCTGAATCCTTGAATGCATTACATGAATAACATACCATTCATCATATGCATAAATAGGTCTTCACACTAGGTTTCCTTATCTTTCTGCTGTTTATTTCAGCAAGATGGATTTGGAGCAGACGGTAAAGGATCTGCAAGCGCATAATTCTCAATTCCAACAACTCCTCATGACCTTGGCAAAGGGTCAAGAGGACCTCAAAGCTCTGTTGGAGAAGAATAAAGAGAAAAAGAAGAATAGGCCCGGAGTAGCCACTTTTGGAAGAAGGTTTGAAAGCAATGCCAGAAAGGTTCTCGAGTTCCCCTCAACGTCTGACGAAGGGGCTGGTAAAGGGAAAGGGGTTGCGGTACCGTCTGAATCTGAAGTTGAAGAGGAGGAAGAGGAAGAAGACGGAGACTACTCCGAACAACAATATCCCCCGGCGGATGATAAATATAAGAATCTTGAGGATAGATTGGCAGCCATGGAGTTGTATAGGGTACCTGGTTTGGATTTGGAAGAACTAGGGTTGGTAGCTGGGATCATTATCCCTCCCAAGTTCAAAGTACCAATATTTTCCAAGTATGACGGTCTTTCGTGCCCAAAGATGCACCTGAGATCGTATGTCAGAAAGATCCAACCCTACTCATCTGATAAAGACCTTTGGGTACACTTTTTCCAAGATAACTTGTCAGGCACACAGTTGGACTGGTTCTATCAACTAGAGAGATCAGAGGTTCACAATTGGGAAGACTTAGCTGCTGCTTTTTACCGTCAATACCAATACAATGCTGATTTGGCGCCCACTCGTACTCAGTTACAAAGTATGGGAATGGCTTCCAATGAAGGATTTAAAGAGTATGCCCAGAAGTGGTGTGATCTGGCTGGAAGGGTGCAGGCACTGTTGTCAGATAGGGAGTTAGTTGACATGTTTATGGGGACCCTGTCTGGCCCTTTCTTCAATCATCTAATCGAGAGTTCTTCCGCGGGATTTACTGAACTAATTTTGACCGGCGAAAGGGTTGAGGCCGGTATTAAAAGTGGTAAGATTCAGAAGGATACCTCCGCGTCCGCTGATGTTAAGAAAACCTTCCCAGCTAAGAAGGAAGCCTCTGCTGTGTATTCTCAGAAAGGTCAGGGAAGAACCGAGCGCCGGCTAACTGTAGGGGCTGTGAAGATTCAAAACTCTTCAAATGATCAACCTCGCGGCAATCAGTCGAGACCAAATCAACAACGGGTAGAAAGGCCACAACGACAGTTCACCCGAATCAACATGTTGCCAGCTCAAGTACTACCTCATTTGTTGAAGCTAAATCTTACCAGTTTGAAGGAAGCGCCAAAGAACCCTAACACCTCCTCTCCATACTACCATTCCAATGCCAAATGTGCTTACCATTCTGGCAGTGTTGGGCACGATACCAATAATTGCTGGGCGCTTAAGAACAAAATCCAGGACCTGATTGACGCCAAGGAAGTAGAATTCGATGCGCCTGAGAAGCCCAATGTGATTTCTGCTCCGATGCCCAAGCACGGTCATAATGTTCATGCCGTTATAGAAGACCTTCATGTTACTGATGTTGCTGATCTTTTGACTCCGTTATTAGTGATTAAAAAGAAGTTGATGAGAGCCGGGATATTCCCAGGCTGTGGGAAGGACTGTTACTTTTGTTGAACATACAAGCTGACTGCCCAATGTTGAAATCAGGTGTCCAACGCCTGATGGATACCCAAGAGATACTTTTCCAGAAAACCCCTGTTGATACCTTCACTCCAGTTACTCCTGCTACTTTTGCTAATTCAACCAACGATCTTGCAATCATAACCATTTCCAACAATCCTCCCAAGGCTTGCAAAAGGCCTGTCAAGATTACGCCCGACCCTAAATTTATACCTTTAAAGATCACCATGCCGGGACCTGTCCCGTATCAATCAAGCAAAACGGTACCATGGAACTATGGGGGAGAAATCTTCTATCATGGTATCAAACAAATTGAAGCAGTCCAAGAGAATTCTGAAGAAGAAAACCCTGATATAGGGAACATTGCGGGTACAAGCAAGATAACCCGCAGCGGCCGGATTTTTTCTTCGGAGATTGCTCCCCCTCGAGCAGTTTTCGGACCCTCGAAAGCTTCCGTACCTGTTAGACCATCTGTGCAAGGCCCGATTATTGAAGAATTGGATACTCCTGAAGTAAGACCATATGTTGATACTACCAACAAGGGTAAGGGGATACTAGAAGCGCCTGTCAGGATGAAGGCTCATGCTGTTGTTATCCCCGAAACCACCCAGAAAGAAATGGATGAAATCTTGAAAATAATAAGAAAGAGTGACTATGACGTCGTGGAACAGCTAGGGCGGACCCCTTCTAAAATTTCAATGTTGGCTCTTCTACTCTGCTCTGAGGCCCATGCTAAGGCCCTGATCAAATTTTTGAAAGCGGCACACGTACCCCAAGAGACTTCGGCTGACCAGTTTCAGGAGTGTGTGGCCAGTCTTACTGCTGATAATGGCCTTGGCTTTTCCGATGCTGACTTGACTCCCAAAGGAAGGAAACACAACGACGCGCTACATGTCTCAGTTGAATACAGGTGAACCACCCTCGCCCATGTCTTAGTTGATACTGGTTCTTCCTTGAATGTGCTGCCGAAGAAAGCCTTATACCGTTTGGACTGCGATGGATTGACCCTCAAACCTAGTAACATCGTTGTTAGGGATTTTGATGGGTCCAAAAGAATGGTTCATGGAGAGGTTAACATTCCTATCAAAGTAGGCACAGAAGTTTTCAACTCCACCTTTTACATGATGGACATCCGTCCGTCATATTCGTGTTTGTTAGGAAGACCGTGGATCCATTATGCCGAGGCAGTTACCTCCTTTTTGCACCAAATGCTGAAATATCCTGTTAAGAGTAAGATTATAACAGTGCACGGCGAGGAAGAGTACATGATAAGTCATCTCAATTCCTTCCGCTATGTGGAGTTGGATGGCGAGTTCATCGAAACGCCTTTCCAACATTTTGAGGAAGTTTCTCCTGAGGTAGCAGTTGCGAAGACAATGGTTGAGGTGCCTATCATTCCCAAGCATGTATCTAGGATGGCATCTCTCAAGGACATGGAGGTTGTGGTTAAAGAAGGAAAGAGCACGGTGTGGGGGCAACTGCCTGATTTTCCCCATAAGACGGACAAGTTTGGGTTAGGGTTCACTGTTGCAGGACAAAAGGCTATGCGTCGCTCCAAGGCTGGAGGACCACCCGTCAAGATCTCTCACCATGGAATCAATGCTGTAGAAGATGAAGATGAAGATAGCCACTTTGAAGATTGGATCTTTCCGAACGTCGAAGGGGGTTTAAGCAACTGGGAAGCAAAGGATTTTATTCCCATCACCTTTATCAACCAGTAATTTTATCTTTGAATAATTTCCCATTTTTGGTCTGTAATAACTAAACAATTCGTACACTATTTTCACCTCAAGCCTTGCCCGGGGCATGTAGGTCCATTTGTAAGGGCTTGATTTTCTTCATTATCATATGCCATGTTTTAATGAATCATTGGACGTTTTTCATCTATAAACTGTTGTGTTCATTTTCTTTCCTTTTTCATTTTATTTTGTTTAAGGATGGCTATCCCTTACACACACCCACACTCACAAATGCAGGTACCCATCCACTCCGGATTCTATGGGTGACTATTCTGTTTTAGCCTTCGATAACTCTGAGGATTTGGTCAATCATGCTGAGTACGAAGTTGACGAAGACTGTGAAGTGCCGGGAGAGTTAGCCAGGCTTTTGCAACAAGAAGAGAGGGCTATTCTGCCTCATGAAGAGTTGCTAGAAACCATCAACTTGGGGACAGAGGAAGACAAGAAAGAGGTAAAAGTGGGTGCCAACCTGGAACCAAGTGTCAATGAGTGCTTAGTGCAGTTGTTGAACGAATATGTTGAAATCTTCACCTGGTCTTATGAAGACATGTCGGGACTAGACACATATATCGTGGTCCACCGTCTCCCTACAAGAGAGGATTGTCCACCGATCAAACAAAAGGTCCGCCGGATGAGGCCTGACATGTCTAAGAAGATCAAGGCTGAGGTAATGAAGCAATTTAACGCTGGCTTTCTGGCTGTTACTTCCTATCCACAGTGGGTTGCTAACATTGTGCCCGTGCCTAAGAAGGACGACAAAGTCAGAATGTGTGTAGACTATCGGGATTTAAACAGGGCTAGCCCTAAAGACGATTTTCCACTGCCACATATCGACATTTTGGTTGACAACACAGCTCAACACAAGGTTTTTTCCTTCATGGATGGATACTCGGGATACAACCAGATCAAAATGGCCCCCGAGGACATGGAGAAAACTACTTTTGTCACACAATGGGGTACCTTCTGCTACAAAGTGATGCCATTCGGACTGAAGAATACAGGGGAAACCTATCAACGTGCAATGGTAGCTTTGTTTCATGATATGATACATCATGAGATCAAAGTTTACGTAGATGACATGATAGCTCGATCACAGACAAAAGAAGAACACCTTGATCATTTGCAAAAGCTGTTTGCCAGGTTGAAGGAGTATAAGCTCAGACTAAACCCAAGCAAGTGCACTTTTGGAGTTAGGTCTGGTAAAATTTTGGGATTTATTGTCAGCAACAAAGGCATTGAGGTTGATCCAGCTAAAGTAAAGGCTATACAAGAAATGCCTGCCCCCCGCACTGAAAAGGAGGTTAGAGGATTCTTGGGACGCTTAAACTATATCGCGAGGTTCATCTCTCACCTGACGTCTACCTGTGAGCCAATTTTCAAACTGTTAAAGAAAGATCAGGTAGTTGAATGGAACAATGATTGTCAAGTTGCTTTTGATAAGATCAAGGAGTATTTACTAGAACCTCCTATTCTGATGCCACCCGTCGAAGGAATGCCGTTAATCATGTATCTGACTGTTTTGGATAACTCAATGGGGTGCGTGCTGGGCCAACATGACGAGTCTGGCCGAAAAGAGCATGCCATTTATTACCTTAGCAAAAAGTTTACCGACTGTGAGACTCGCTACTCACTTCTCGAGAAAACTTGTTGCGCTTTGGTATGGGCTGCTCGCCGGCTAAGGCAGTATATGTTAACTCATACCACTTTGCTGATTTCCAAGATGGATCCGATCAAGTATATCTTCGAGAAGCCTGCTTTATCTGGAAGAATCGCTAGATGGCAAATGATCCTGACTGAGTATGATATCCAGTATACTACCCAAAAAGCTATAAAGGGGAGTGTAGTTGCTGACCATCTAGCTCATCAAGCCGTCGAAGATTACCAATCTATGAGATTCGACTTCCCTGACGAGGACATCATGACATTGGACAACATTGAACGTAACAGACCGTATGAAGAACTTGAACAAGGATCCCGATGGACCCTGTACTTTGATGGTGCTTCAAATGCACTTGGCAACGGTATCGGTGCGGTACTCATTTCTCCGGAAGGTTGCCATACACCCTTCATTGCCCGACTTTGCTTCAGTTGTACCAACAACATGGCTGAATATGAAGCTTGCATCTTTGGTCTCAAGGCTGCTATAGACTTAGGAATCAAATCTTTGGTCGTATTTGGGGAATCGGCTTTGGTTATCAGTCAAGTCAAAGGAGAGTGAGACACTAAACATCCTAATCTTATCCCATACAAAGAACATGTCTTGACGTTGTTGCCTCATTTCGAGCAGATTACTTTCGAACACTTTCCGCGAGAAGAAAATCAGCTAGCAGATGCTCTGGCTATAATGTCCTCCATGTTTAAACTCAACTGGGATAACGAGGCTCCCCAAATTACCATCGAGCGAATGGATGAACCTGCACACTGTCATGAGATTAATACCGAAGAAGTAGTGGAACCACCTTGGTTTCATGAAATCAAAAGGTATCTCCAGACTAGAGAATACCCTGAAGGAGCTTCCGTCAATGACAAAAAGTTCTTAAGGAGATTTGCTGCCAAGTTCTTCCTAAGCAATGGCATCCTTTATAAGCACAACCATGATTGTGTTCTACTTCGTTGTATGGACAAGGTCGAAGCAGAGTTGATCATGACCGAAATACATAGTGGCACATTTGGCACCCACTTGAGCGGACATATGATGACTAAGAAAATTCTAAGGGGAGGCTACTACTCGTCTACCATGGAAGCTGATTGTCATCAACATTCCCGTACTTGCCACAAATGCCAAGTCTACGCCGACAAGGTACATATTCCTCTTGTTCCTCTCAACGTTCTGACAGCTCCTTGGCCATTCGCAATATGGGGCATTGGCATGATTGGAGAGATCAAGCCTACGACATCCAATAGGCATCGCTTCATCTTGGTCGCTATTGATTATTTCACCAAGTGGGTCGAAGCAACTTCCTATGCCTCGGTTACAAAGAATGTGGTTGCCCGCTTCATCAAGCAGAACCTCATATGCCGGTATGGTATCCCCGACAGGATCATCACAGACAACGGTACAAATTTGAACAACACTATGATCTGCGCTCTATGCGAACAGTTCAAGATTTATCATCACAATTCATCTCCCTATCGGCCGAAGATGAACGGTGCTGTTGAAGCCGCGAATAAAAATATCAAGAAGATCATTTAAAAAATGACAGTCACCTACGAGGACTGGCATGAGATGTTACTGTTTTCTCTGCATGGATATCGTACCACGGCACGTACTTCAACAGGGCAACCCCATTTTCTTTGGTGTATGGCATGGAAGCTGTTTTACCTATGGAAGTTCAGATTCCTTCCTTAAGGATTATGAAGGACGCTGGTTTGAGTGAAGACGATTGGATTCATACCAGCTTGATCAACTTAATTTGATCGACGAGAAGCGACTCACTACTGTTTGTCATGGTCAGACGTATCAAAAACGGATGATCAAGGCTTTCAACAAGAAAGTCAGGCGTCAGGTATATCAAGTCGGATATCTTGTAATCAAGCGGATCATCTTACCGAAAAGTGATCCCAGGGGCAAGTGGACTCCTACTTACGAAGGACCATTTATGATCAAAAGCATCTTTTCTGGTGGGGCAATGATTCTGACCACTATGGACGGTGACGACCTGCCACACCCTGCGAACGCAAACATAGTCAAAAGATACTACGCATAAAATGACCCGACAAGTTGAAAACCTGAAAGGGCGACTTGGGAAAAAATGGGCATCCCGGTGAATCGAAAACCCAAAAGGGCGGTTCAGGCAAAAATTAGGGATAAAACAAAAAAATCCGTACACCCGGCAAGTTGAAAACCCGAAAGGGTGACTTGGGAAAAAAAGGGTTTCCCGGTGGATCGAAAACCCGAAAGGGCAGTCCAGGCAAAAGTTAGGGAATTAAAGCGTATGACTATGTCTCGTCGGATCACTTTAAGAACAATCTCTTCACCAACAAGCTCCAAGCTTCTGATCAATCCAGTCATCAGCGGACGAAGCAGCAAATGGACAAGACACTCAAAGTTATGAAGGCCATAGCAGAATGGGAATCCCATGGAATTGTTACACATAGCCATCTTTCTTTTGTATAAAATTTTTCAATTTTTACGACAACATTCTCTTACTAGGATGTCTGTCTCCTTTGTACAAAAATACTCACAAAAGCTAATACAAAGATACTTCAAAGTGCAGAAATTTGCTTGCCTTTCTTTTCTTTTTACACTTATGTTTTATTTGAAAACGTCCAATGTTTTGTTGAATATGCATATGCATTTGAATATAATCATTGCTTACAAATAAAACGAAATTAAGAGAGGATAATTACTGATAGGTTGAAGGTGTAGGAAGATATATTTATGCCATTCCAGAAGAAATCCCCTGTAATACATCATTCAGATCCTCAACAAAGGTAACAATTTGGAGTATTTTTCCCCAGCGGAGTTAAGCTTCAAGATCCTCAGCGGAGCCAGTACATTCTAAACTTGATTCCCCAGCTGAGTTAAGTTTCAAAGTCCCCAGCGGAGTTAAACTTCAAGATCCCCAGTGGAGCCCGAAAACCCTGAAAACTCTTTCCCCAGCGGAGCCAGAATAGTCTAAACCTTCTTCCCCAACAAAGTCAAATTTCTAACCACCAACCCCCGGTGGGACTGTTCAATTTCCCCCAAGTTCCCCCACAGAGTTATCTCCCAGCAAGATCGAAGATTCCCGGTCTTATTTCTCCAAGCAGAAGCCTCCTAGGTTTTAACTCCCCAGTAGAGATTTTCAAAATTTTCCCTATTTCCAAGGAAAGTCATGAAGGATTCTCATTCCCTGCAGAAGTTGTCAAAGGCTTTGTTAATCCCCACAAATCACCGAGGATTTTCAACCTCCAGCAATGGTCCAAGGATTTCTCCTTCTCAAGCAATCAGAGATCTTTAATCCTCAAGCAGTCGGCAAGGATTTCTCATCTTGAATAATAAAAGATTTTTGGGATTCCCCAGCATCGGTCAAGGATTTACTTTCCCCGACAGCAGCCAGAGATTTCATTATCTCCAGTTATCAAGGATTTATTTTCCTCAGCAAGACAACTACTCACCTTACATGCACATCCATTACATTCATATATCATAAACATTGATGAAATACAGTTCATTGCATCATACATATCATGCAACATAACTTTATGCTTTAGCTAACATTTTACCCTTTTCAGGATAAGATTAAAAGGCTATCATTAACAATTATTCAGATACAGTATGGATACACCCCAGACACGGCGGTCATTCTATTACTCATTCACAATTTCAAGTCAAAATACAGTACAGATACACCCCAGACACGACGGTCATTCTACTACTCATTCAGACTTCAGCAATCTGATACAGACTAGATACGCTCCAGACACGACGACCATCCTATCTCTCATTCAGATTCAACTATCAACTTCAAGTTCGGATACGCCCCAAACACGGATGTCATTCTGGCCTTTATGCCAGCAGTTTGATTCTCCCTAGTGCAGTCGCCACATAAGTCATTCTGTCACTTATTCAGATCTCAACTCCAGTTACAGTCTCAGATACACTCCAGACACGGAAGTCATTCTGCTACTCATACATATCTCAATTTCAAATACAATACAGATACACTCCATACACGACAGTTATTCTGATATTCATTCAAAGTTCAAATACGGTTACAACTCAGATACGCTCTAGACACGGACGACATTCTTTTGCTCATACAGACTCAGTCTCTAGATACAGTTCAAATGCATTCCAGACACGGATACCTTTTTTATGCTCATTCTTCTGACCTACAACATTGTAATTCAACAAATATTCTTGGATGGCATCTTTAAGCCCATCTCCAGCAAGATTCTACCATCTCTAAATGGCATCTTTAAGCCCATTTCCTCAGCTATATTTTGATGAGTGCAAATTTACGGGCACTCTAGTGTCCAATCCTCTTTTATCTTCGAGTCGCGAAAGGCAAACTTGACAATCTAACTCTTCAGGTTCAAGAAAATTGAACAGGGGCAACTGTTGTACCCCAAAATTTTCCCTCTCATTTCATCAACATTTCTCATCACAAGACTCTTGGAACTCAAGATCAATCTAGGGTTTGCTCTGCTCAAGACACCTCTTTGCACTATTGACCTAAATTAGGGTTTGAGTTTGCACAGGGATGTTTTTGACCCACAATGCCCAAAATGACTTTCATACTTCATGTTGTACTCACAAGCTTGTCCATACCAAGTTTCAATCCTTGATTCAAATTTTTGCCCAGTCAATTGGACAGTTGACCTAGAAATCAACTGTATTGGGGAAAAAGTCAACTGTGGCCAATTGACAATCAAACCTCATGAATTTTGACCCCCATCAACATTATGAACTCATATGAACCATTTGATCAAGTTTGGATCACAATTCCACAAGAAATTTGATCAGATCACCAAAAGGGCAAAATGGTCATTTTTAGGGTTTTAATTGTGCAAAGGCAATTTTTGACTGTTTTACCTAGCCAATGGCAAATAAAGCTCAACCATGGACTCAAAGACTCAATGACATTATCTTTACCCATTCAACAAGTTCAAAAGATCTCAAATGCATAGGATTGACAAATGAATTTTTCAGTCAACTGATCAAAATTTGACTGTACACTGAAAAGTCAAACTTTGACTTTTTGGTCAAAATCAAGTGCCAAGGGTCTTTTTCATCAAGACATGTCAAATTATGAAACTTGTTCATCAAGAAACCCAAAAATGCAAATTAGGGTTTAAAAGGGAAAAATTTCATAACTTAGAAATTTTCTAAGTTATAAAATTTTCCTATTTTTTCCTAACTTTGTCCCATTTTTTCACCAAGATGAAAATGGATTCAAACAAAACTTACAACATGAAAGTTGTAGTCCATCACAAAGTCTACAACTTTTATTCACAAAGTTTTCTCAAAAGAAGCTTGGATCTCAAGTTATTATTTTTGGAATAAGGGTACCTAAAGCTTTTAACTTAGAGAAATTTTGCCCTAGTTTAGGCAGGATTTGACCCATCTTCTTGGCCATTTTTCACATAGTTCCACTTGGAGTCTTAAGTTGCATTTCAAATATGGATTGTTGTACATGTTGCAAGATTTCTAAATTGTCCAAGAACTCCTCAAACACCTTTGTGGTTAGGGAGATTCGAATGCTTGAAGTTGGCAAAAACTCACTTTGCAACCATGGCCAATACATGTTCATACCACTTGCCAAATCTGAACTAGCTAGCTTGGTTCATAATTAAAGGCCTCTAAACCAGTTTGTACTCCATAATTTAATGCAAATCCATTGAACCAATGCATTGTCTTGGTCATTAGGGTATTGTACATAAGTTTAATCCTTAAATGGAAAAAGCAACATTGCCATTTTTGCTTGAACTTTGCTTTATGTCAAAACAGCATCCTAAAGCCTTGAACCATATCTTATGCTGCAAACAAAATCCACTAACAAGAGTGGCCAAGAGGGTTGTGTGCAGGGTGATAAGATGGCTTGTACAAGCCTATAACCTCACTTCTACTTTCTTGCTTCAAAAAGAAGAAACTTGTTGTGATCGGTGGAAATAGAACTGACTGTTTTTAGCTGGTTTCGCGAAATGTCGCGGTAAGCAAGAGTCGCCACTGTCTTTTATGTTCTCCAACATGGAAAGGACAAAAGCACAGCAAAATTCCTTATTCGAGAATGTTTCTCGGTTCGGGAGGTAGATTTATAGAAAGGGAAGGTGGTAGCACCCTTTCTATCCGTGGTTATCCACGGGCTCTTAGGTACTTGCTCTTATGTTTTCAAAATTTGTTTGCTTTTCAAATGTGTGTGGGTTTTGAAAAAAAGTTTCGTTTGAAAGATTTCTAAGTAACTCTTGTATCAGTCCTCAAGAGTGTATGAAAAATTTTGTTTGAAAACTTTTAGAAAGTGTGAGGTGTGAAAATTATTTTTGTTTGTTTGAAGAGAGCAAGTACCCATGAGTCATCTACCTACCCTAAGGAATTAAGCTGTGTAAGAGTCTTTTAGATAGTGTTATCCCACCATTGAGAGGTAGGTAGCACCATCATCGGAGTTGTTCGGGTCAATTCGATTATCGGGACAGTGTGGTGTCCAAAGCAATGGTAGGACACCTTAGTGGTAACCCTAATGTCCTAGATCCTTTTATCCGAGGCAACCGTTTCGAGGCGACTGGATCTTTTGGACAGAAGGGCGACCTCTAAGACACCCTATACTTGATGACCACGTTTCGAGGCAACGAGTGAAGCGTACCCTAGGAGTGGCATGTGCTTTGTGTGTTATTTTTCAGTTAATTGTCTTTGTACATGTTATTTGTGAGCTACAGATTAGTTTTATTTACATACATTCTTTCATGCATTTAACAGTTAGGAGTGCGGAAAATTAAAGTGCGGGAATGTAAAGCTACGCTATTACAAGGCGCGGGTCTATACATCGCCAAAAAAACAAAGACCCGTTTTGATAAAGTGCGGAAAGTAAAGAAAGCAATAAACCTAATTATTATTACATTCTTGAAACAGTTACATAATAATCAAAATAAAATAAGTGCGCGCGAACAAATATTAATCGGGAATGCCTTAAGGGTTTTGACCCTTTTAAGAAAAGAAATGAAGTTTTTTGTCTTTTTTGTGATTTAAATGAAATTAAAACTAATGATTAAATTAATTAATTAATTTATTAAAAGAAAAATGTTTTTGTATTTTTATGTTTTTTAATGAAAATAAAATAAAAGAATTAAAATTAAAAGTTAATAAAAACCTAATTCTAAATTTATTTTAGTTATTAAGAAAAAAGGGTTAAAGTTGCCTAATTAAAATTAATTCAATTTATTAGTATTTAATTACAAAAATAAAATGAAATTAATAATAATAATGTTAGTTCTTTTTTTTTATATATAAAATGTGTTAATTATGTTAATTGTTAATAAAAGGAAAAAAAATAAAAATAAGACAAATAAAATATAAAATGACAAAATGAAAATGCAAACCCAAGGGGGGGGGGGGGGGGGGGTATGGGCCAGAATTGGGAGTTTTATTTTGAGAAATTATGGCCCAACAATGCTCTGAGCCTTGTTGACTTTCATGATCGCCTATGCCTGCTTTGACCTGAGCACATGATGCTCCTTCCCTTGCAGCCATTGGATTGATAGTCACAACCACTTGGCACATGGAGTACTGAAGGTTCATGGTAGATCATTGACAAGCGCTGCATTGGAACGTGTTAGAAAAAAGATCAACAATTATATGGGGGACCTGGGAATCGAACCCAGGTCCCAACGATTGCAAGCCACGTCTCCAGCCACTACACCATCTGCGTTTGTTTGTAAACATATTGGATAATGAAAATAATATAGGAAAATGCCAATTATGCTTGGAAAGAGAAAAAGCGCGCGTATTATTTGAACTGGCCAACCACATGGAGGCACGTCCTTCATCTTCTTTGTTTCCTGTAAAAATATAAAGCAGATAGCGGGGGTTTTAAACCCCCACAAACTGGAAACATCAAAAATAGCGATTAAGCACACAAGCAATATAAAAAGGGCGCGAGGGTTGGGTTGAATTCGTCTGGCCTTGACGAATTCAACCATGCACGTTTCACAGTCCAATTTTTCCTTATGTGCAAAGCCCTAAATTAATAGCTTCGAAACCCTAATGTTCTTCCATGGTAATTTTCGATTCAGAAGGCTATAATCAAATTGGATTATACCAATCGCTTCAGAAGGTTCTTGTTAACATAAATCAACCAAGAAAATGGATTAAAAGCGCATGAATTATGATATGCAGTTATGGAAAATAATGCAAACCGAATGACTTGTGGTGAATGATTCTGATGGTTTTAGGGCTTGTTCTTGATGGCAACGGGTTCCTGGAGACTCAGGCAAGGTGTTTGAATCAAAAAGAGGCTTTGAATTCGCCTGGAAGACTGATTACAGTTTTGAACTTTTTTTGATTTTTTTAGAATTTGATTTGCTCTCTCTGAGGTTTCTAGGTCGTGAATGATGTATGAGAGGCTTGCATATATGGTTCTGAATGAGAATCAAATCACTATAATGAACCTTTAACTAATGCAATTATGTTTTGAGATTTCCATAACCACCATTGAAGAAACTTGCCTTTTTTGTCCAAATTTGAATTTTATGCTTAAAATGGACCTTACACGAATTTGGTAGGTGGATTATGATGTATCAAAGTCATTCAAGCCACAAGATATCCCTTAATTAATTTTTTTGATTTTTATTTGAATTTTATGGATTTAATATGAATTAAATCAATAAAATTAAATAAAAATAGAAAAATTAATTTTTAATCTTGAAATAAATCATGGGACAAGTGGGTGGCATGACAAGGATGAATCAAGTGGAAAAAAGTGGGCCTTTTTGTCAATGCCTTTGGTCCCATGTCATTTTGATTTACCAATCTCAAGTTATGGTCTTTGACTTAAAGTGTCTTTTTGTTGACTTTTGAAAATGACCTATAATATTGAAATTGATAACTTTTTGTGAGAGCATTTCTTGGACTAGGAATGTGAAGATGAATTGTAGGAAATTTCCTCCCTTTCAAAATGAGCATTGGATGGGATTTTTCTGATAAACCATGAAAAAGTTATGCCTTGGTCAAGTTACAATTGACTTTTTAGCTGTCCAAAAATAGAAACTTTTGACACCTTGATGATTTTTGAGCCATTCTTGTGGAATCATGATCAAGACTTGATCAAATGATGATTGTGGCTTCAAAATAAGATGTTGACCAAATTTTTTGACTTTTGACTGCCAAATGACCATTTTGCCCCTGCAGTTGATTGTGAGGCAATTAGGGTTTTTGACTGTGCAACTTGACCTTGTGAGCCTTGAAACTTGACATGTAGATGCTTGACAATGTTTATAGGCATGTGGGACTTGATTGAGCCCTTGAAAACCTCAACTTCCTTGCAAGAACCAAAACCCTAATTTTGATTGGCTTAGGAGGATGGTTTGACTGTGTAGCCCTTGAGTAGACTTGAGCAAATTGAGATGATGCTTGTCAAAACTTTGAAGAATATGGGAGGGAAAATTTTGGGGTACAACAGTTGCCCCTGTTGAATCTTCTTAGACCTGAGGATGTAGATTGGTTTGTCTGCCTTTCGTGATCCGAAGGTGGAAGATGATTGAACACTAGAGTGCCCAGAAATTTGCACTCACATAGTAGAGTATCAGCAGTGTGATGTCGGGAATGGGCTTACAGATGCCATTTGGAGAGATGGTGGATAGGAGGATGGGCTTATAGATGCCATCTGGAGATGTGACAGAACCTTGTCGAGAATGGGCTTATAGATGCCATTTGGAACTGTTGGTAAGTGGATGGGCTTATAGATGCCATCTAGGTGTCGATCGCGTAAGAGATTCCTTAGCGAGAACTTGCGTACCTGAGAAAGAAAGATAATTACCTGGCCTGTTACAGGGGTTGATCTTCAAACTCTTTATGCAGATATGCCCTGGCTGGATACAGGTGTCGAATCTACAATTGGTTGCTCACAGATGTGCCCTGGCTGGATGCAGGAATCGAATCTGGAATTAGTTGTCTACAAATATGCCTTGGCTGGATACAGGAATCGAATCTTCAAACTCTTCAGACGTGCCATGGTTGGATACAGGAATCGAATCTGGAATTAGTCGTCAACAGATATGCCCTGGCTGGATACAGGAATCAAATCTTCAAACTCTTCAGACGTGCCCTGGCTGGATACAAGAATCGAATATGGAATTAGTCGTCAACAAATATGCCCTGGCTGGATACAGGAATCGAACCTTCAAACTCTTCAGACGTGCCCTGGCTGGATACAGGAATCGAATCTGGAATTAGTCGTCAACAGATATGCCCTGGCTGGATACAGGAATCGAACCTTCAAACTCTTCAGACGTGCCCTGGCTGGATACAGGAATCGAATCTGGAATTAGTCGTCAACAGATATGCCCTGGCTGGATACAGGAATCGAATCTTCAAACTCTTCAGACGTGCCCTGGCTGGATACAGGAATCAAATTTGGAATTAGTCGTCAACATATATGCCCTGGCTGGATACATGAATCGAATCTTCAAACTCTTCAGACGTGCCGTGGCTGGATACAGGAATCGAATCTGGAATTAGTCGTCAACAGATATGCCCTGGCTGGATACAGGAATCGAATCTTCAAACTTTTCAGATATGCCCTGGCTGGATACAGGAATCGAATCTGGAATTAGTCATCTACAGATATGCCCTGGCTGGATACAGGAATCGAATCTTCAAACTCTTCAGATATGCCCTGGCTGGATACAAGAATCGAATCTGGAATTAGTCATCTACAGATATGCCCTGGCTGGATACAGGAATCGAATCTTCAAACTCTTCAGACGTGCCCTGGTTGGATACAGGAATCGAATCTGGAATTAGTCATCTACAGATATGCCCTGGCTGGATGCAGGTATCGAATCTTCAAACTCTTCAGACGTGCCCTGGTTGGATACAGGAATCAAATCTGGAATTAGTCGTTAACAAATATGCCCTGGATGGATACAGGAATCGAATCTTCAAACTCTTCAGACGTGCCCTGGCTGGATACAGGAATCGAATCTGGAATTGATCGCTCATAGATATGCCCTGGCTAGATACAGGTATCGAATCTGGAATTGCGACAATTGATAGTAATCATCTTTGGATTGACCTTTTTCCTGAAAAGGTGAAACATCAGTTGTATGCAATGTCATGATGTATGAAATGCATGATGTCATGATGTTCTCAAGAATAAATGAGAATGTGTGTTATGATGCGTATATGCATGCATTGTGTATGTAAGCAGGATGTATGAAATGTGATATGTTTATGAATGTATTTTCGTCTAGGAAAATAAATCCTTGACGAATGTCGGGAAGTTGAATCCTGGGCTGATGTTGGGGAGGAGAGTTCTTTGTTTCCGCTGGGGATGATGGTTGCGAGAATAAACCGGTAGGAGAAGATGACTCCGTTGGGGAATAAACTTGTTGGAGAGGTTACTCTGCGGGGAATTACTCCGTGGGAAGAGATACTTCGCTGAGGTTTTGAAATTGATGATAACTCCGCCGGGGATACCGTTGATATGTTATGATGAGGATTTGATGAACTCCACTGGGGGATAGGGAGAGCTTTGCCGAGGACGATCTTTCCGTGGCAATTAGCTGAGGATAACCCAGTTATAAGCTATGGTGGAGAATAACCTTTGAATAGAGCCGGGGAGATGCGTTCGTGCCCGCAGGGGATAAGCTTCCAGAATCTGTTGGGGATAAGCTTCCAAAACTCTACTGGGGAGATTGATTCAACTTTCCTGGGGAAACTTTGGGACTGTACTGAGGAAGTGGCTCCACTGGGGTGTCTGGTGTTCCTTCGGGGAACAATCTTATATTAAGACTGCCGGGGATGCTTGCTTAGGAACATCTGTATACTCCGCTGGGGAATATTGAGATTTTCTGGGGATATCCAACTTCCATAAGGCTGATTGTAGGCTAACTCTGCTTGGGGAAAGTGTCGCTGACTTGTTGGAGATACTGTGCCTTTTCAGGGC
The DNA here is from genome assembly GCA_948472305.1 of Vicia faba. NCBI lineage: Eukaryota > Viridiplantae > Streptophyta > Magnoliopsida > Fabales > Fabaceae > Vicia > Vicia faba. The sequence continues at coordinate 252,751,670 of OX451741.1, forward strand.
TGATTGGAGACCAACTCTGCTTGAGGAGAGTATTGTTGAGTCTTGTCTTACTCTGCGGGGAGTGGAGGTATCTTGGTTACGTCCTTCAGCCTAACCTACCTTGGTACCATGGTGGACAAAGCAACTAGATCGTTTAGACAATTCTGATTGTCCCTGTTTCTAATGCCACCTGTAATTAATCCTTTGTTTCGCATGCAAGTATTTATGAGTTAGCAATTAGTGTCAAATGCATATATCAAAAATGAACATTGGACGTTCTTCGCAAGACAAAACAGAAAAAGGAAAAAATAATTGGCAATTTGTCTGGAAAAGTGAATTTGTATAGATTTTTGAATTGGCCTGTAAATAGGCGTTCATGTACAAGAGGCTGACGTCCTAGTAAGAGAACGCCGCCGAACAACATAGAGTTTATACGATTTGTACAAAGGAAAACAAAACAGCTGTGTGAAAAATCCCACTGGGTTCCAACTCTGCTATCGCCTTTATGTCTTCAGGCGTCTCATCACTTTGCTACTCGGTTGAAGATGAAGCTGATTGATTGATGCCGTCTGAACCTGATAGTTGATACCGAATTCTGGATGCAAGGTGATCCAATGAGACATAGTATTACGCTTTAATCCCTAACTTTTTCCTGAACTGCCCTTTCGGGTTTTCAGTCCACCGGGATACCCATTTTTGCCCAAGCCGCCTTTTCAGGTTTTCGACTTGCCGGGTGTACAGATTTTTTTCATTTCTTCCCTTATTTTTGCCCGAACCCTTTTGGTTCGCCGGGAAGCCCTTATTTTTGCCTAGGTGTGTCAACCTAGCGGGTCTTTTATTCATGCGTAGTATCTTTTTACTATGTCTGCATTGGCAGGGTGAGGAAGATCGTCACCATCCATGGTGGTTAGAATCATAACTCCTCCTGAGAAGATATGTTTAACCACAAATGGCCCTTCGTACGTATGGGTCCATTTGCCCCTGGGATCACTTTGAGGAAGGATGGTGCGTTTGATTACCAGATCCCCAACTTGATACTCTTGGCGTCTGACTTTCTTGTTAAATGCCCTGATCATCCGTTTTTGGTACGTTTGACCATGACAAATAGCGGTGAGTCTCTTTTCGTCGATTAGGTTTAATTGATCAAGTCGAGTCTGGATCCAGTCATCTTTGCTCAAACCTGCATCCTTCATTATCCGGAGAGAGGGTATCTGGACTTCAATAGGCAAGACTGCCTCCATGCCATAGACCAAGGAAAAGGGTGTTGCCCCGGTTAACGTCCTTGCTGAGGTACGGTACCCATGAAGAGCAAACGGTAACATCTTGTGCCAATCTTTGTAGGTCACTGTCATCTTCTGCACAATCTTCTTGATATTCTTATTTGCTGCTTCGACAACTCCATTCATCTTCGGCCGGTAGGGAGAAGAGTTGTGGTGCTGTATCTTGAATTGCTCGCAGAGCTCAGTGATCATCTTGTTGTTGAGACTGGTACCATTGTCCATAATGATCCTTTCCGGGACACCGTATCGACAGATCAGGTTGTGCCGAATGAACCGTGCCACGACGTTCTTGGTTACAGTAGCATAGGAAGCTGCTTTAACCCACTTTGTGAAGTAATCAATCGCTACCAAGATGAAGCGGTGACCGTTGGATGCCGTAGGTCTGATCTCTCCGATCATATCAATTCCCCACATTGCAAAAGGCCAAGGTGCTGTCAAGACATTCAGAGGTACTGGAGGAACGTGCACCTTATCAACGTATATCTGGCATTTGTGACATGTCAGAGAATGTTGGTAACAGTCGGCTTCCATTGTGGACCAGAAATATCATGCCCGAAGGATTTTCTTTGCCATGGTATGTCCACTAGAATGCGCTCCGAAGGTACCTTCATGTAGTTCTGCCATGATCTTTTCTGCTTCAGTCTTATCCACACAACGTAGTAATGTTGAATCATGGTTTCGCTTGTACAGAATGTCGTTGCTGAGGAAGAACTTTGCAACGAATATTCTCAGGAACTTCTTGTCGTTAACAGATGCACCCTCGGGGTATTCTTGAGCTTCCAAGTACCTCTTCACTTCATGATACCAAGGTTTTTCTGTTACCTCTTCAGCCTCAAGGTCACAACAATGTGCAGGTTCATCTAGTTTCCAGATAATGATCCGGGGAGCCTCGTTGTCCCATTTGACTTTGAACATAGAAGACATCGTAGCTAACGCGTCCGCCAACTGATTCTCCTCTCTTGGGAAGTGTTCAAAAGTTATCTCCGTGAAATGGGGGATCAACGTCAACACACACTCTTTGTAAGGAATAAGATTTGGGTGTTTCGTATCCCACTCGCCTTTGATCTGATTGATCACGAGAGCGGAATCTCCGAAGACACTTAGAAACTTGATCCTTAAGTCAATTACAGCTTGAAGACCCATGATGCATGCCTCATACTCCGCCATGTTGTTGGTGCAGTTGAAACATAGCCGGGCGGTGAGTGGAGTATGAGTGCCTTTAGGGGATATGATCATGGCGCCAATACCGTTAACCAAAGCGTTTGAGGCTCCGTCAAAGTGCATAGACCATCGGGATCCTTCCTCAGGTCCTTCATCCGGTCCAGGTACTTCACAATCAGTCACTACCATGATATTCTCATCTGGGAATTCAAAGTTCATTGATTGGTAATCATCCATTGCCTATTGTGCCAAATGGTCTGCCAATACACTTCCCTTGATTGCTTTTTGGGTCGTGTACTGGATGTCATATTCCGTCAAGATCATCTGCCATCTTGCTATTCTTCCGGACAAGGCGGGCTTCTCGAATATGTACTTGATTGGATCCATTTTTGAAATCAACAGAGTAGTGTGAGTCAACATATACTGTCTCAGCCGACGAGCAGCCCATACCAAAGCGCAACAAGTTTTCTCGAGCAGTGAGTATCGGGTCTCACAGTCGGTAAACTTTTTGCTAAGGTAATAAATAACGTGCTCTTTTTGTCCAGACTCGTCATGCTGCCCCAGCACACACCCCATTGAGCTGTCAAGTACTGTCAAGTATAAGATTAGAGGTCTCCCTTCAACCGGTGGTATAAGAATGGGTGGTTCTTGGAGATACTCTTTGATTCTTTCGAAAGCGGCCTGACATTCATCGTTCCAACGTACTACTTGATCTTTCTTCAGTAGCTTGAAGATTGGTTCACAGGTAGCAGTTAGATGTGAGATGAATCAGGCAATGTAGTTCAGTCGTCCTAGAAATCCTCTGACTTCTTTCTCTATCTTGGGAGCTGGCATCTCTTGTATGGCTTTCACCTTGGCAGGGTCCACTTGAATACCTTTGTCACTCACGACGAAACCTAGCAATTTTCCAGATCTCACCCCAAAGGAGCACTTGTTTGGGTTCAACCTCAGCTTGTACAACTTCAGACGGTCAAACAGCTTCTGTAGATGGTCAAGGTGTTCCTCCTCAGTTTGGGACCTTGCAATCATATCGTCGACGTACACTTCGATCTCATGATGGATCATGTCATGAAACAAAGCAACCATGGCACGTTGGTAGGTTGCCCCAGCATTTTTCAACCCAAAAGGCATGACCTTGTAGCAAAAGGTGCCCCACTGAGTAACAAAGGTGGTCTTCTCCATGTCTTCAGGAGCCATCTTGATCTGATTATATCCGGAGAAACCGTCCATGAAGGAGAACACCTTGTGCTGAGCAGTATTGTCAACCAGAACGTCGATATGAGGCAGAGGGAAATCATCCTTAGGGCTGGCCCTGTTCAAATCCCTGTAATCAACACACATTCAGACTTTACCATCTTTCTTCGGCACTGGAACCACGTTGGCAACCCACTGAGGGTAAGAAGTCACTGCTAGAAAACCGACATCAAATTGTTTCATAACCTCAGCTTTGATTTTCTCAGACATCTCTGGACGCATACGGCGGACCTTCTGTTTTACTGGCGGGCAGTCTTCCTTGGTAGGCAAATGATGAACCACAATGTCGGTGTCCAACCCAGACATGTCTTCGTGGGACCAGGAAAAGATTTCCACATATTCATGTAACATCTGAATCAAACGTTGTTTCACACTGAGCTCCAGATTGGAACCAATCTTGACTTCCTTTCTGTCTGTCTCAGTACCCAGATTTACCGTTTCCACTGGCTCTTCATGTGGCTGAATGGCCCTCTCTTCCTGGAGTAGTAGTCTTGCAAGCTCGCCAGGCACTTCGCAATCATCTTCACCTTCGTCTTCGGCTAAGTTGATCGGATTTTCGAAGTCATAACTGGCAGTAGCAGAGTCGTTACCAGTGAGATCCAGAGTGGATTGGAACCTGTATGAGTGAGTGTGTGTAAATATATCTGTTTTGCAATATATAAAGAAAGAAAGGAAGCGCAAGATTTGAAATGTAAAAACGTCCAATGCTTTTATTCATGATATATGGAAGTGACACATAAAAGCCCTCACAAATAAAACCACGGTGCCCCGGGTAAGACACCGGGCCATAGAGTTTAGTAATATTGTTTGTTACAACTTTAAAACAAAAGAGTTCATTACTGAGTGACAAAAGTAATAGGTGTAAAGTCTTTTGCAGTCCAGTTGCTTGGTCCACCGTTAGTCGTTGGGTAGATCCAGCTGTCAAACTCGGATTCTTCCACTTCGTCTTCATCCCCAATAGCATTTACTCCATGGTTAGGCATGGGAGCAGTCACCACATTAGGCTTCTCGGGCGCCTCGAACTGTACTTCTTTAGCATCAATAAGGTCTTGAACCTTATTCCTCAGAGCCCAACAATCATCTGTGTTATGCCCCGGGCTATCAGAATGATAAGCGCAACGGGCGTTGGGGTTGTACTTCGGAGATGTTGTGTTTACCACCTTCGGAGCTTCTTTGACAGTTACCAGGCTGGTTGACAGCAGTTGCGGTAATATCTGAGAGAGGGTCATGCTGAGTCGAGTATACTGCCTTTTGGGCCTCTCAACTCTTGGCTGGTTGTACTGCTGAGGAGCAGCAGCAGGCTTAGAAATAACCACCGCGTTGACAGCTTGGCGGCGTTCTGGTTTGTTTTGCCTTCTGGGACCATACACAGCACTGGCTTCTTTCTTGAAGGGCTTCTTTTCAGTATTTGAGGAGGCACCCTTCTGTATCTTCCCCGATTTGATACCAGCTTCGATCCTCTCACCAGTCAAGATCAGGTCTGTAAACCCAGCAGAGGAATTACCAATGAGATGGTTGAAGAATGGACCAGATAGGGTCCCCAAGAACATGTCCACTAGTTCACGATCCGTCAACGGTGGCTGCACCCTGCCATCCAGGTCTCTCCATTTCTGTGCGTACTCCTTAAAACCTTCACCCGTTCCCAGTGACATACCCTGGAGTTGGGTACGCGTGGGAGCAAGGTCGGAATTATATTGATACTGCTTATAAAAAGCAGTAGCCAAATCCTCCCAGTTACGAATGTTGGTTCCATCCAGCTGATAGAACCATTCGAGATGAGTCCCTGAAAGACTCTCCTGGAAGAAATGGATCCATAAGTTCTTGTCTGCAGTGTAAGGCTGGATCTTCCTTACATAAGAGCGGAGGTGCATTTTAGGACAGGAAGCCCCGTCGTACTTCACAAAGGCAGGCGCCTTGAACTTGTGTAGGATCACCACCCCAGAAGATAACCCTAGGTCTCCAAAGTCCAACCCAGGCACACGTTGAATCTCCATAGCATTTAACCTGTCCTCCAGCTGTTTGTACCGGTCCTCAGCAGGAGGGTACTGTTCATCGTTGAAATCTGTCTCGGTGTCAGAGACCACAAGACTAGGAACCTCTCTCCCTTGGTGACTGCCTTCCCCCACAGATGGAGTAGTCCTTTCAGCTTCATTCTGCAGTGTATTCCCGAGTCTGCGTCCAATGTTGAACAACACAGTCCTCTTCTTCTTCTTCTTCAGGAGCAAAGCCTTCATATCTTGTTGTCCTTGGGCCAAGTTCATGACCATCTCCTGAAACTGGGCGTTCTGGGGCTGGAGGGCCTTGATAGCTTGCTCGGTAGTTGGTTCAGGATTCATGATGACTGAGTGCTGAAATAAACAGCAAAGAAGATTAAGCAACCTGTAGAAAAAGGGTACCTGTTATGCACATGATGCATGATATGCTATTTATGCAATGCATTCAAGGGTTCGAAAGTTCAAATTCGTTGTAGCCAAGAAAGAACACACTTTTTATTAGGAAATAATTTGTTCAGTACATCAGGGCCTCATGGGCAAAACATTACAAAATAATTAATCCCAAAAGACACTACGCATCCTCTTTGGAGCTATGTAAGTGTTAAGGGTCTTTTCCTCGTGCAGTAGGCGGGTGAGCTCCAAGACCTTCTTCTCACTAGCATGTAGATTGGTTTCAAGAGAATCCCGTTCTTCCTTGAGTTGGATCCAGCTCTTTTGCATTTCTTCCCAAGACGTTGGCATGTCAGGATGTTGAATGGTGTAGGGCGCCTCTCCTTCCAAAACTGGCTCTTTGATCACGGGGAGAACATGAGGATATGGCATCACCAGCTTCTGGGAGCGGGCTCGTACCCACTTGAGATAAGGCTCCAGGGGGATGGAGTTCTTGTGCCCCAGTGTCTTACTATCTACCCTGTTGGGCATCCTCCAAGCTCTGATAAATCTCTGGCGAAGTCCTTGTGCATCGTTGTCGAAGTCAAAAACTATGTCAGGAATCAACATATCATGAGGGTCATCCCTCCGAGCATATCCAAACTGCCTCAAAGCCAGACAGGGGTTGTAAGTAATACCTCCTCTGATTCCAAGTAAAGGAACATTAGGATACTCTCCGCAACGATCAATGATAGTGACATTCTCTCTGGACCGAGAACACCAATGTATATCAGCATGTGTAAGAGTCATCAACCATTGTGACCATCTCAAACCCTGTTCGTTCTTCAAAACTGATTGTGGAAGGTGCGAAATAAACCACCTTTCCAGGAGAGGAGTGCAACACATGAGAACACCTCTTTTTCTCATGGTTCGAGTGTAACATGAGTGAAGGATGTCCCCAAGCAACGTAGGTATAGGATTCCTGGACATGAAGATCTTGACAACATTGATATCTATAAGCTGATCTGGATTAGGGAACAATACCAACCCATAGACGAGGAGTGCCACAACTTCTTCAAAAGCTTGTAGGTCAAGGGAGTTCCAACATTCTTGTGCTTTCTCAAACAGGAACTTGGCCAAGAACCCTTTGATACCACTTCTAACTTCCCAATGTCCCTTAATGTCAGATGGTTGTAGGCATAATGCTTTAGCAACCTCTTCAAGTTTTGGCTCCTTTTCTGTACCGTTGTAGGGTAGTTGACTAGGGATAGGAATCTTCAGAAGATGGGAAAACTCTTCCAAAGTAGGCACCAATTGATAATCCGGGAAAGTAAAACAGTGATGCAGAGGGTCAAAGAACTGGAACAACACTTTCACCATATCCTCTTCAATGTTGGTATTGACCAAGCTGATGAGTCTACCATGCCTTTCACTGAATGAAGAGTTCTCGGGAATCCTGGATGTAAGTTCCTTAAGCTGAGGAGGGACCCTGACAAGGTTGACCTGAATTGTCTTTCTGCGGATAGTTTCCATGTCCTACAAAACAAGAACAAAGATGAAGATTCGAACCCTTGAAGTGGTTAGTAAATGCATATGATGCTGTATGATGTTATGATGCTATGATAAAACACACCACAAGTATTCACAAAAGCAAACATGATAAGGCACACAAGTTACACCACAACCCTTAGAGTTTAGGCCAGCATGAAGTTTGGGGTACTACCCTCTTGAAGTTGGTGGGCTCAAAAACCTGTCCTATCAAAAGTAACCGGGTTCTAAGGAGCTCAATATCATTGGGTTGTTTTCTATGTTCATTGTTTTGATTTAGCCACTGAACTGGCGATCCAAATATTCCAAGAAAGCAACCCTCAATGAGTGTAGTATCGAGTATCAACCAACTTCGGACTGCACCAAAGTCAGTCATCTCACTAACCCTAAAGAGGCCAAGATGGTTCAATTAAGGTTCCTAAGGTCAGTTGATGCTTCACGACACCACGCGGCGGCCCCGTACTCTCCTTGACTTGACTCAAGGGTTACCGGTACTCACCAAAGTGCCACATCAACGTAGCAAACTGCTTCAACCGTGTCGGTATACCCCGCACAGTTCCCTCACAGTTTGTTGCTACTTTCTAAGAAGGTATCCCCCAGATCTGGGTTAGGATCTATGAAACTCCCAAGACAGGCCCAACAACATTAAAGCAAACAAATCAGGCAATTGAAAACACAAGTGATCTTAGTCCTAAGGTACACCTCACTTTTAAGTATCCCCAGCAGAGTCGCCAGTTCTATGATCGGTGGAAATAGAACTGACTGTTTTTAGATGGTTTCGCGAAATGTCGCGGTAAGCAAGAGTCGCCATCGTCTTTTATGTTCTCCAACATGGAAAGGACAAAAGCACAACAAAATTCCTTATTCGAGAATGTTTCTCGGTTCGGGAGGTAGATTTATAGAAAGGGAAGGTGTTAGCACCCTTTCTATCCGTGGTTATCCACGGGCTCTTAGGTACTTGCTCTTATGTTTTCAAAATTTGTTTGCTTTTCAAATGTGTGTGGGTTTTGAAAAAAAGTTTCGTTTGAAAGATTTCTAAGTAACTCTTGTATCAGTCCTCAAGAGTGTATGAAAAATTTTGTTTGAAAACTTTTAGAAAGTGTGAGGTGTGAAAATTATTTTTGTTTGTTTGAAGAGAGCAAGTACCCATGAGTCATCTACCTACCCTAAGGAATTAAGCTGTGTAAGAGTCTTTTAGATAGTGTTATCCCACCATTGAGAGGTAGGTAGCACCATCATCGGAGTTGTTCGGGTCAATTCGATTATCGGGACAGTGTGGTGTCCAAAGCAATGGTAGGACACCTTAGTGGTAACCCTAATGTCCTAGATCCTTTTATCCGAGGCAACCGTTTCGAGGCGACTGGATCTTTTGGACAGAAGGGCGACCTCTAAGACACCCTATACTTGATGACCACGTTTCGAGGCAACGAGTGAAGCGTACCCTAGGAGTGGCATGTGCTTTGTGTGTTATTTTTCAGTTAATTGTCTTTGTACATGTTATTTGTGAGCTACAGATTAGTTTTATTTACATACATTCTTTCATGCATTTAACAGTTAGGAGTGCGGAAAATTAAAGTGCGGGAATGTAAAGCTACGCTATTACAAGGCGCGGGTCTATACATCGCCAAAAAAAAACAAAGACCCGTTTTGATAAAGTGCGGAAAGTAAAGAAAGCAATAAACCTAATTACTATTACATTCTTGAAACAGTTACATAATAATCAAAATAAAATAAGTGCGCGCGAACAAAAATTAATCGGGAATGCCTTAAGGGTTTTGACCCTTTTAAGAAAAGAAATGAAATTTTTTGTCTTTTTTGTGATTTAAATGAAATTAAAACTAATGATTAAATTAATTAATTAATTTATTAAAAGAAAAATGTTTTTGTATTTTTATGTTTTTTAATGAAAATAAAATAAAAGAATTAAAATTAAAAGTTAATAAAAACCTAATTCTAAATTTATTTTAGTTATTAAGAAAAAAGGGTTAAAGTTGCCTAATTAAAATTAATTCAATTTATTAGTATTTAATTACAAAAATAAAATGAAATTAATAATAATAATGTTAGTTCTTTTTTTTTTATTTATATAAAATGTGTTAATTATGTTAATTGTTAATAAAAGGGAAAAAATAAAAATAAGACAAATAAAATATAAAATGACAAAATGAAAATGCAAACCCAAGGGGGGGGGGGGGTATGGGCCAGAATTGGGAGTTTTATTTTGAGAAATTATGGCCCAACAATGCTCTGAGCCTTGTTGACTTTCATGATCGCGTATGCCTGCTTTGACCTGAGCACATGATGCTCATTCCCTTGCAGCCATTGGATTGATAGTCACAGCCACTTGGCACATGGAGTACTGAAGGTTCATGGTAGATCATTGACAAGCGCTGCATTGGAACGTGTTAGAAAAAAGATCAACAATTATATGGGGGAACTGGGAATCGAACCCAAGTCCCAACGATTGCAAGCCACGTCTCCAACCACTACACCATCTGCGTTTGTTTGTAAACATATTGGATAATGAAAATAATATAGGAAAATGCCAATTTTGCTTGGAAAGAGAAAAAGCGCGCATATCATTTGAACTGGCCAACCACATGGAGGCACGTCCTTCATCTTCTTCGTTTCCTGTAAAAATATAAAGCAGATAGCGAGGGTTTTAAACCCCCACAAACTGGAAACATCAAAAATAGCGATTAAGCACACAAGCAATATAAAAAGGGCGCGAGGGTTGGGTTGAATTCATCTGGCCTTGACGAATTCAACCATGCACGTTTCACAGTCCAATTTTTCCTTATGTGCAAAGCCCTAAATTAACAGCTTCGAAACCCTAATGTTCTTCCATGGTAATTTTCGATTCAGAAGGCTATAATCAAATTGGATTATACCAATCGCTTCAGAAGGTTCCTGTTAACATAAATCAACCAAGAAAATGGATTAAAAGCGCATGAATTATGATATGCAGTTATGGAAAATAATGCAAACCGAATGACTTGTGGTGAACGATTCTGATGGTTTTAGGGCTTGTTCTTGATGGCAACGGGTTCCTGAGACTCAGGCAAGGTGTTTGAATCAAAAAGAGGCTTTGAATTCACCTGGAAGACTGATTACAGTTTTGAACTTTTCTTGATTTTTTTAGAATTTGATTTGCTCTCTCTGAGGTTTCTAGGTCGTGAATGATGTATGAGAGGCTTGCATATATGGTTCTGAATGAGAATCAAATCACTATAATTAACCTTTAACTAATGCAATTATGTTTTGAGATTTCCATAACCACCATTGAAGAAACTTGCCTTTTTTGTCCAAATTTGAATTTTATGCTTAAAATGGACCTTACACAAATTTGGTAGGTGGATTATGATGTATCAAAGTCATTCAAGCCACAAGATATCCCTTAATTAATTTTTTTGATTTTTATTTGAATTTTATGGATTTAATATGAATTAAATCAATAAAATTAAATAAAAATAGAAAAATTAATTTTTAATCTTGAAATAAATCATGGGACACGTGGGTGGCATGACAAGGATGAATCAAGTGGAAAAAAGTGGGCCTTTTTGTCAAAAATTGAAGTTTCAAGGATAGTTGACTTTGGCCATTTCACAAAAATTTCCCAACTTCTCCAATGCATATCTTGCTCAATTTTGATCATATGAACATGTTCTTGGACATTTTGGAAAGGTCTTGAAGTCCTATAACCAATGCCTTTGGTCCCATGTCATTTTGATTTACCAATCTCAAGTTATGGTCTTTGACTTAAAGTGTCTTTTTGTTGACTTTTGAAAATGACCTATAATATTGAAATTGATAACTTTTTGTGAGAGCATTTCTTGGACTAGGAATGTGAAGATGAATTGTAGGAAATTTCCTCCCTTTCAAAATGAGCATTGGATGGGATTTTTCTGATGAACCATGAAAAAGTTATGCCTTGGTCAAGTTACAGTTGACTTTTTAGCTGTCCAAAAATAGAAACTTTTGACACCTTGATGATTTTTGAGCCATTCTTGTGGAATCATGATCAAGACTTGATCAAATGATGATTGTGGCTTCAAAATAAGATGTTGACCAAAAAATTTGACTTTTGACTTCCAAATGACCATTTTGCCCCTGCAGTTGATTGTGAGGCAATTAGGGTTTTTGACTGTGCAACTTGACCTTGTGAGCCTTGAAACTTGACATGTAGATGCTTGACAATGTTTATAGGCATGTGGGACTTGATTGAGCCCTTGAAAACCTCAACTTCCTTGCAAGAACCAAAACCCTAATTTTGATTGGCTTAGGAGGATGGTTTGACTGTGTAGCCCTTGAGTAGACTTGAGCAAATTGAGATGATGCTTGTCAAAACTTTGAAGAATATGGGAGGGAAATTTTGGGGTACAACACTTGTCAAACACAAGGCATCTCACACATCTGATAAAACCAACTAAAACAAAGTTGTCAAACAAGTTTCATACACCCTAGCAAGCCAGAAACACGAGCCCTTGACCACAAAAACCTCCTTGTGCACAAAATCCCCATTTTCTTGCAAAACATGGCAAGTTCTGCATATTACAAGCCACATTCAAATTCCCTCGTGCGTTTTATCCAAAACTACTTCAAACACATTCCAATCAACCTACCTGAGCTATCCAGATCATTCACAAGTTGCTGTAACTCCATTAACACACATTTCCATTTTTGTTTGGAAGCTTTGCAGGTTGAGTTCTGTAGCACGATTCAGGCCACCTCAAAACAAACCAAGCATTGGGAAAGGTTCAGTGGACATCAGGCAAGCTCAAAAGAACCTCAAACACCATTGGAAGTTGCTGCATTGTCCAGCTCGAAGTCAACTGAAATAGGTATTTCATGAACTTCTATCTCTCTATTTAGGAATAGTTAGACTTAGGTTTGTGAATGAAAGATGTTGTATTCATAGCCCTGAAACCATACATGTGCTTAGTTTTCATTTATATTAATCGTGCTAGGAGAATTTCATCCATGAACTTTCTGAAAAAACTAGGTTAGAAATTAGGGCCAGAGAAATTCTCTCTGGTCTTTGAGAGTTAGCTTAAGTTTTTTATATGGTTAGAATCGTTGTTTGATGCTCTACAAGTTTCATGTTATGAGTTTGGTCAAAAAAGCACAGAATCAAGAGATAACATTTTGTACATAGAACGCGCGCGTTTCTGTCTAAAGGAAGAAGATGAAGTTGGATTTGGGCTGGGCCTGGACAGGCTTGCTTTTGGCACCCCCCACTTTTCTTTTTACACCCGCTGGCCCTTTTCTTGTATATTTGTCATTTTTTGCATTTTTATTTTAATTCTGATTTTATTATTTTATGTCTAAATATAAAAAATGCCAAAAAATTATTTTTATATATTTTTACATTTATTTGGTTTTTATTTTTATTTTTACTAGTATAAAAATGTTTATATGCTTTTATATCATTTTTGTTTAAATTAAAAAATAATACAAATAATAATTTTATTTTCATTTATTATTTTTATACACATTTGAAAATATTTTCTTGAAATATATACTTTTTTTTGTAAATAATTTATTTTATTTTTATACACTTAATATATTTAATACATATATATACACATACTATATTTTATTAAATAATTAGAACAAAAAACACAAAAATAATACATTTTATTTTTATTAATATTTTATACTAAAAATACCTTTTTTTTCAATATACTTTTATTTTTTGTATAAATTGATACATTATTGTATATAAATAATAAATAATATTATTTATTTAAGAAATTAGGGTTTTTTGCCCTAAAAAACAAAAATAAATGAAATTGCCTTTTTATTTATTTACATTTCACATTAAAAATACTTTTTACATACATAAAAACTTTTTTTGCATAATACATTTTATTTAATATTTATTTATTGTATTTATTTAAATATTGTACATTTAATTGTTATGCCTTATACATTCAATTTGGTTGTAATAATTTAGGATTTAATTCCTTGCGAAATAATCCCCAATTCAAATTTGTACCCCCTCCCTATATCATGTTGTAATAGTGTAGAATTTAAATTCTCGCACCTTTAAAATGCTTTCAATTATGCCATGATTAGACTTAGGGTTTTGTATGCAAAAAATCAAATTAACAAATAGTTTGACCTAATCAAAAGACAAAAATGCATGAAAAACAAACACAATGCACACTTGCACCCCTAGGGTTAGAATCCACTTGTTGCCTTCAAAAATGGGCCATGGTATGCATGTCAAGTATTTTGGCAAAACAAAAACAAAATAAAAGATCATAGTCCCTCGATGACGCTATCTGAGTTGCCTAAACAAAATGATCAAGTCCCTCAAGAAAATTTCCAAAAATACTTGACACTATTGCTATCACGGTCTATACGATGACCCGCACCTATCCCGTTTAAACATCCTAACACAAGGTTGTTCACCAAATACAATGGTGAAACAACACTGTTAAAAGGATTAAAAACATAAGAAAGATCTTTGAGTAAAATAGGGTAGACAACTCTTAGTTACTTGATCAAAACTTACAAAAACATCCTTGCTATCTTTAAAACACACTTCACAACACAAATTTCAAAACCCTACTTTCAAAACATTGAAAACTTTTCAAAAGACAAAAACACCTTTGTATACATTCAAACCAGAATCATTACAAAGGTTGCCACAATGATGGCCTCTTTTCAAAACATCTTTCAAAATCACACACAAAGCACCATTTCAAACAATTGAAGAGCACCATTTCAAACAATTGAAAAGCAAAGCAAGTGATCTAAGCAAGTAACTAAGAGCCCATGGATAACCATGGATAGAAAGAGTGCTAATACCTTCCCTTTCTATAATCTACTCCCCGAACCCAAGAAAACATATCAAAGGTCTTTCCTGTGCTTTTTGACCTTTCCTTAGGATAGAATAAAAAGTCGGCGACGACTCTTGCTAAACCGAAAAATTTGCGAACACAAACGCAAAATCCCAAGTCAGTTCTCCCACCGTATCACAACTAGGAAGGCTCACGCTTTTATTTGGATTGCACAGTGTGAAGCTGGTTTTCAAGAGCTTAAGATAAGGTTGACAACCACTTCTATTTTGATTTTGCCTGATACGGAGAAACCGTTTATTGTATATTGTGACACTTTATAAATGGTTTTAGGAAGTGTGTTGATGCAGAATCGACAAGTTGTAGCTTATGCTTCAAGAAAACTTAAAGTGCATGAAAGGAATTATTTGAATCATGATTTAGAGTTAGTTGGTGTTGTGTTTGTATTGAAACTTTGGAGGCATTATTTGTTTTGATCAAGGTTTGATGTGTTTAAAGACCACGAGAGTTTGAAATATCTGTTTAATCAAAAAGAGTTGAATATGAGGCAGAGAAGATGGTTGAAATTCTTAAAGGAGTATGATTTTTTTTTGAATTACCATCAGGGTAAAGCGAATGTTGTGGCTGATGTATTAAGTAGAAAGTCGTTCTATATGTCAATGTTGATCGTGCGAGAGTTGGAATTACTTGAGAAATTTTGAGATATGAGTTTGGTTTGTGAAGAGACTTCTTATGGAGTTAAGCTTGGTATGTTGAAGCTTACTAATGGCATTATTGATGAGATTCAAGAAGGTCATAAATTTGATTTGATTTTGGTGGATAGGTTGACGTTGATCAATCAAAGTCGAGGTGGCGATTTCTGGATTGATGAGAATGGTATCATGAGATGTCATGATAGAGTTTGTGTTCTAGATATAGTTGATTTGAAGAAGAGGATTCTTGAGAAAGGGCATCATAGTGGATTAAGTATTCATCCTAGAGCTACAAAGATGTATCGATATTTGAGGAAATTATTTTGGTGGCCAGGTGTGAAGACAGAGATTACAGAATTTTTGTATTCTTATTTGACTTGTCAGAAGTCGAAGATTAAACATCAGAAATTGTCTAGTTTAATGCAACTGTTATCTATCCCTGAATGGAAATGGGATATTACCGAGTAATTTTGAGACTATTTAGGTTATTATGGACATGTTGACGAAATGTTCTCACTTTATTCCGATGAGAATGGACTATCCAGTGGAGAAGATTACAAAGTTGCACATTAAGAGGATTATCAGTTTGTATTGTATTTCATCTAGCATTGTATCAGATAGGGATACAAGATTTACATCAATCTTTTAGGGGAGCTTGCAGAATGTTTTGGGTATGAAGTTGCATTTGTGTTTTGCTTATCATTCGCAAACAAATGATCAGACTGAGAGGCCGATTCAGTTACTTGAAGATCTTTTGAGAGCTTGTGTATTGGAAAAAGGAGGTGCTTGGGATAACTACTTGCCTTTGATTAAGTTTACTTATAAGAACAGTTTTCATTCGAGTATCGAAATGTCACCGTTTGAGGCTTTGTATGGTAGAAGGTGTATGATGCCTTTGTGTTGGTATGAGTCAGGAGAGAGTGTTGTGGTTGGACCAGAGATAGTCCAACAGACTACTGATAAGATTAAGATGATTCAGAAGAAGATGAAGGATTCTCAGAGTCGTCAAAAGAGTTATCATGATAATAGGAGGAAAGCACTTGAGTTTGAGAAGGGAGATCATGTGTTTCTTCGAGTTACTCTGGTAACGGGTGTTGTTCGAGCATTGAAGTTGTGTAAGTTGATGCCGCGTTTTATTCGTCCTTATCAGATTTAAGAGAAAGTAGGTGAAGTGGCTTATTATATTTCCTTGCCACCTTCGCTTTCTAATCTTCATGATGTGTTTCATGTGTCTCAGTTGAGAAGATACATTGCAAATCCGTCTCATGTGGTCCAATTAGACGATGTACAGGTAAGAGATAACCTGACTCTGGAGACATCACCTATGCAGATAGAGGATCAGGAGTTGAAGTAACTTTTTGGTAAAGAGATTTCCCTGGTGAAGGTAGCTTGGGGAGAACCGGCAGGGTGGAAACTTGACTTGGGAACTCGAGAGTCAGATGAGAGAGTCTTATCCTTAGTTGTTTCTTTGACGTAATTTTCGAGGACGAAAATCTTTTAAGTGGGGGAGAGTTGTTACACCCCAATTTTTATTTATTATTTATTTTATTAGTTATTTGTTTTATTAATTATTATATAATATAGTAATTAATTAATTGTGTGATTTTGTAAATATATGTGTTATATGTGTATTGGGTCATTGCGTGTGAGAATAGCAAATGAATAATTGGACCTTATGTGTTACATTAGTGTGAGTGTGTGAAATAAGCTCATCAGAGTTAAACTATAGTTAGCATGTAATTTTTAAAACAAAGAGAAAATAGATCCAAAGAGAGAAGTTGTCAAAACAAGAGAATATAAGAAAGAGGAAAAAAGGAGAAAAAAAGGGAAGAAGAGAGAACCCTAGAGGATCTACATCAAAGTTAAGGTTTTTTTTACTTGATTACAGGAGTATGTGATGTATGTAATGGGTAGAAAATATGATTAAGAATTTATACTTTCAATTTCTAGGTTTTGCAAATTGTTTGGGGTTTTGATGAGAAATATTGATGTGAGTTTGTTCATGAATTGTTAGTGAAAATGATGTGTGTAATGATGTCATGATGTCATGTTTGAACAATTCAATCAAACACAAACAAAGAACACAAGGCATTAGGTTTAGGCTTGCATGGAGTTTATAGGTAAGTACCCTCTTGAAGTTTTTAGTTGGCTCAACCTGTCCTAAAAGAAGTAATCGGGTTCTAGGATCCTCAATATCAATGATCTTTCTCTCGGGCATTGTTTCAGCACAAGCATCTAAATTGCGACCGAAAAATCCCAAAATTCCAATCTCAATGAGTGTAGTATCGAATATCAAGCAACTTTAGTCTGCACCAAAGCCAGCTATCTCACTACTTTCTAATGGCTAAGTTTTGTCAACTAAGGTTCTACGGTCAGTTAGTGCTTTATGACACCACACAACGGCTCTGTATTCTCCTTGACTTAACTCATGGGACACCAGTACCAACAAATGTGTCTCACTAACATAGACACCACTTAAACCATATCGGTCTATGCTGTACAATCTTCATAATCTATTACTAATTACCTAAAATGTCCCAGATCCGGGTATATGATCTATACAAGAAATAAACCCAAGCATAACCCTAAAATGTAAAGCATACAAATCAAGCAAGTAAAGCATTTTTAAATGTGATATAACTCTAAGGTAACCCCATTTTTAGTTTTATCTCCCCATCAGAGTCTCCAGTTCTGTAATACGGTGGAAGAACTGACTTAGTTTTTGCGTTTTATTGCAAATGTTACGGATACCAAGAGTCACCACCGACTTTTCTTTTATCTAATAAAGGAAGGGATGAAAAGAACAGGAAATACCTTTTGAGAATTTTCTTGAGTTCGGGGGGTAGGTTATGAAAAGGGAAGGTGTTGGCACCCTTTTCAGACGTAGTTATCTACAGGCTCTTAATTGCCATCTCTCTTAGAAAATGCTCTGTGTTTGTGTATGTTTGCAAATATTTTTAAAATGTCTAAGTGAGACAATTTTGTAATGATTTTCGTATCATTGAGAATGTATATAAATTGTTCGTTTCAAAAGATATTTTGGGAGGAAATGTTGTTTTGTCTGAAAATGCCAATGTAAGGAAATTTTGCTATACAATAACCCTTGTATCAGTCCTCAAGAGTGTTTATAAAGCGTTTTAAAATTGGTTGTTTTGAAAGTGTAAAGTGTAAAGATTATTTTAGTTTGTGAAAAAGCGGCTACGGGCGTTCTACCTACTTAAAATAAGTCTTTGTTCTTTTCCTCTTCCTTTAGATAGTACTATCCTACCATTAGTTAGTAGGAAGCCCTATCATTAGATATGAGGGACGGGCGTGGGTCATCGTACAGTCATAGAAGGAAACTTGTAGGACACTTTAGCAATTATCGTAAGGTACTAAGATCGTTTACCAAATGCAACATCGAAGGGTCATCGAGGGACTATGATCTTTTAACCGAGGGTCTTTGCTAAAGTATCCCACATTCGAGGGGCATGACTGTTTTATCTGAAGGCAACAAGTGAGGTTACCCTAGAGGTGTAAGTGTGCAAAGTGTGTTTGATTCAATTGTTTTATCTTGAATTAGGGTTTTTCTATAATTGATTTTAATCTTATCATACAAATCCTAATTACTAACAGAAATATGGAAAACGATAAATTACGGAAATTAAATATCCTATGCTATTACAATACTTTTGGAATGGGGGATACAAATTTATGAATGGATAGGAAATCAATAAAGCCTAATTATCTATTATAGACCATTGAATAGTTACAATAATGTGAAGTAATAAAAAATACGCAGAAATGTACAATAAGTAAAAGAGAAAGAAAATATTTTGTTTGTGATTTTTTGATGGAAAACAAATTTTGATCATTAACCTAAGAAAACTAGTTAGTTTCAATTAAAAGAGAAGTTAACTAATTATTTTAAACAAAACCTAAAAAATATAAGTTAATTGAAATTAAGGAAATTAAAATATAACCTAAGTCTAATAATTTTTTAATTGTTTAGAAAATAATTTAGATGTTTTATTTAGAAAGATTGTGTGAAATAATAATAAAAACCCAATTCTAATTATTTTTCAAAATAGTTAACAAAATAAAGATAAAGTGATTAAATTAAATTAATTTGTATTTATAAAAATTAAGTTAATTAATTAAAACTTAAATTTAAATTTTTTTATGATTTTATAATTTAAATAAAATTAACTAAAAAAAAGAATAAACAAATAATGAAGAGATAATAATAAAAAAAGAGAAATTAAATGGGCCTAGCATTGTAAAAGAAAATCAGAGGGTGTGAAAAGAAAAGAAAGGCTAGGCCCAAAAACCAGTTTTTGTTTGAATCAGAAAAAAAAACTTATAATGGGCCTGGAGATTAGTAAAGAGAGGGGTGTGAATAACAAAACTTCAAAGCCCAAAAACCAAACCAGAAATCATGTGTGGAGCCTTCACGAGGATCTTTGGTGTGCGTGTTTTCTGGAGCATTAGATTTGGCCTTGTGATGATCAGGTGGTGAGGAAGTGAGAATGCACCATGCACGCCTTGGACTTGTTTGTTTTTAATCTGAAAGAAACAAATACGTGAAAAATAAAAGGGTACCGCTGGGGCTCGAACCCAGGTCCCTATAGTCACAGGCGCGCGCTTTAACTACTGGGGTGGTAATACATCCGTTAGTTTATACACAAACCATTCAATATATTATAAAAATTGTTTATGAATGGAACTTCATCTTCTTCCTCGCGCCAGTAATCACAATAACATTTTTGAATTTCTGAAAATGCTCATTTTTCAACCAAATTGAAAGATGTAAACATCAAAATTGCTTGAAATTTAGACATGAATCCAACCATGTAAATTATTTAAGTTATAAATCAAAGATGAGTGATAATTTTACTTGGTACCAAAATGAACCCTAAAATTTCAGAAACTTCAGCTTCAAAATTCTCATCACACAGGCAATATAAATGAAAAGTAAGCACATGGTTAGCTTCAGGGCAATGATATCTACATTTTTTATTTAGAAAGCAAGTGAAAATGATGCTTGAATAAGGATTTCAAATTTATAAAAACTTACCTCTGAAGTGAGAATCAAGTATGGAGTTTGAGCACTTATGGAGGTGTTAGGATGATCTGGATAACTTCATTGAACTTCCAGGAAGCTCTTGCAATGCTTAATTTTTGCTGAAAGAGTCTGAATTCTTCTGGACAAGTTAAGTTTCAAGGCTCTATTTTTGAAAATGGAAGATGATGAAAATGATGCTACAGTGATGAAACAGGACTTTGGATAGGTTCTATATGAGTTAAAGAAGCATTGGGAATGATTTGTAATGAAAACGCACGAGTGGATTAGGTGTTTGGAGTTTAAGGTCAGAAATTGCAAACAATGGAGTTTGGATGCAAGTTTTGATTTAAGAGAGTATGAGTGTGTTTTAGGGCTTATGAACTTGTGTCCTAGCTTACAAACAAACCTCTCTATTTATAGAAAATGGTTGGAGGGAAGGAGTTGATCATATTGTCAAGATCACAAGTTATGGTTTGATTGGATTGTAAATGAAGCAAACTTTGAAACACATGGTTTCAATGTGAAGTACATGGTCATGTAAAGTGGTTAGGAACTTTAAACATGTTGCTTCTGGATTTTATTTTGAGCGTGTGTAGAGGGAGAAAGTGAGAGGCTCAAGGAGAGTTGAGAAAGTGATTAAAGCAAACTTTTCCAAGATGGAAGTGTGAACTTTGTGCCATTAATGGAAAATTGTATTGGACAAAGCTTGAATCAGGTGGATAATGGCTCAAAAGTTTGTGTAAACATTTAATTATGGTGAGATTTGCAAGTTAGAAGCCTATAAAGCAAGATTGTGCAGCATGGCTTGGGGATTTGATCTTATGTTCATCACAAAAAATGCCTTGTATTTCAAGAATGGATGCCCAACTTCATGCCTTCGAATCTCCTAGCTCAAGCATGATAAAATTGTGTTTTTAGACATTTTGGAAAGCTTGAAGCATTGTCTACAACTTTCATGTTGTGATTTTTGACTAAATCAAATTGGAAATTGGTGAAAATTTGCCAAGAAGTTGGGATAAAAATCTGACCAAACTTGTTGAAATTTTTTCTAAGTATGGAGTAAAAATGTCACAACTTCATGGGCTTATATCTCTCAAATTAAGCACTTTTTGAAGATCATACCTCAGGGACAAAGTTGTATAATTCATCAATCCCTACAGCTTTCATATTGAAACTTTTCCTTGAATCATCTTGCATCTTAGTGAAAAATGGTCATGAAGTAGTGAATTTATTAAGAACAAAAATACTTAGAAATTTTTCTAAGTGTTGGAAAAATTTCCAACTTTTGACTTTTGTTGACTTTTCTTGATTCTTGATGATCAAATTTGATATTTTCGAATGTTTTGATGATTCTTGATCTTTGAAGTTCAATGCTGACCAAAAAGTCAAAGTTTGACTTTTTGTGTGCCTGTTGACTTTTTATTGATTGATTCAAATTTCAACTAGCAATCAGTTGATCTTTAGAAATGTTTTGAACCATGTAATTAGGTCAAGATATTATATTTTATCCCTTGAGATCATTAGTCAAGTCATTAGGTCGTGTACTAGGTCAAAAATCAATGATCAGTCATTCTCAATCAAAACCCTAATTTTGACAATTTTGCCCCTTTGGTGATTTGAGGGCTTTTCTTGAAGAATTATGATCAACCCTTGATAAAATGATGAATATGACTTTAAAATGTTGATGTTGACTAAAAATATTGAAGTTTGACTGTATGTTGACCACAATTGACTTTTTACGCAATACAGCTGATTTTCAGTCATCTGAACAATTGATTGAGCAAATTTATGATGCAAGACTTGAAACTTGGTATGGGCATTATTGGAGACCTATGATGAACCATGAAAGCCACTTTAGGCATCAGAAGTCCAATTTTCCTTGAGAAAACCAAAACCCTAGTTGTGGACACTTGCTTAGGAGGAGGTTTGACCAATCAACTCTTGAGAATCCTTGAGTATTTGAGAATATTAGAAGAGGGTTTTGAAGAAAATGGGAGGGAAAATTTTGGGGTACAACAGTTGCCCATGTTCAATCTTCTTAAACCTAAAGAGTTAGATTGGCATGTCCTCCATTCGTGACTTGAAGGTAGAAGATGATTGAACAGTTAAGTGCCCAGAAATTTGCACTCGCTTGTGCGCGAAGTAACATTATTGGTTGATTATAACGGGAATGGGCTTAAAGATGCAATTTGTAGAAGTGATGGGGAATTGTCAGAGATGGGCTTATATATTCCATCCAAAGTAATTGTTGAGAGAAATTAGACTAAGTTTACGCTCGACTTTAACTGGGAGAAGTATCAGAATAAATCTTTGGTCGATTTAACTTGAGCCAAAAGATATTTGAAGGAAGTGTTTGCCATGTAGATAGTCGCCCTGTCCTGTTTCGGGAATTGATCTACACTCTATTTTTGTTGGTAAACCCGCCCTGTTTCGGGACTCCATACCAATGGTGATAAAGATAGTTTCCCCGTCCTGTTTCGGGAATTGATCTATATATGACCATAAAGGAAGAAAGATAATTTCCCCATCCTGTTTCGGGAGTTAATCTTCAACCCGTTCATGTAGATAGTCACCCCGTCTTGTTTTGGGAATTGATCTACACTCTGTTTTTCACAGATAGTTGCCTTATCTTCATTCAAGAATTAATCTGTGGATGGTCATCTAGATATTTGCTCTATCTTGTTCTGGGAATTAATCTGGAACATGCTTTTGTTGGCCGTAGAGATATTTTCCCCGTCTTGTTTCAGGAATTAATCTCTGACCTGGTCATGTAGATAGTTGCCCCGTCTTGTTTCAGGAATTAATTTTGGACCCGTTTAAAATTATTGATGATATTCGTCTGTTGATTGATCTTTCCTTAAAAGGTAAAGAGTTAGTTGTATGCAATATC
This sequence comes from Vicia faba, assembly GCA_948472305.1. NCBI lineage: Eukaryota > Viridiplantae > Streptophyta > Magnoliopsida > Fabales > Fabaceae > Vicia > Vicia faba. The sequence continues at coordinate 252,774,687 of OX451741.1, forward strand.
ATGATGTATGAAATACATTGCTTAGTGATATTCTCAAAATAAATGAGAATGTGTTATATGCGTTTCATATGCATATGTTATGATGTATGAATGTGAGATGTTGTTTAAGTGTATTTATAAACCCGTGCAGTATTTCCGTCTGGGAAAATAAATCACTGACGGTTGTTGGGCATGAAGAGTATGTGTATCCTCAATATCGTCTAGAATGTTTTTGCTAGGGATTCCTGCTTTCCATTTGAGGAAATTTCGTTGGGGAATGCTGATTTCTTCTTGGGGAGAAGAGTTTAGGAACGTTAGTCGTTTATCTCTCTAATGGAGAGTTTAATTCTTATATACCCTGACTGGGGATAAAAGAGATGGATAACCTTCCGACTCATCTGGGAATTTTAATTCTTATATACCTTGACTGGGGATAAAAGAGATGGATAAACTTCTAACTTGTCTAGGGAGGATAATTCTTATATACCCTTAATGGGGATAAAAGAGATGGATAACCTTCTGACTCGTATGGGGATAGTGGTGACTTCACTAGGGAGAGAAATTTTTCCGATGATTCGTAGCAATCTGAGGAGGCTGTAATCTGTTGGGGAAATAAACCCCATAGATGGAGAAATACTCTGCTGAGGAAACAAATTCTCCGGGGGAAATTGAATTTTGCTAAAGAGAAGAAATTTGTAGGGGTTTTACAGTTTTCAAACTCAAATTGGGAAGAGAATTTCCATGAACAGTTCCGATTGGAACTCCATAGGTGGGGAAATTGCGGGGAATGTATCCTTATTGAAGATGAATTTATGAAGATCACTCTGCGGGGATAATATCATGGAAGTGGCTCTGTGGAGATTTGTGGAAAGCTTAAATGTCATTCCAACTCTCAGAGTCTTGAGTAAATGCTTATTCCTATTTTTATGCATATATTTGTTAACAGTTAATCGTGTCCATATGCATATGGTCATTCAATTTTAGTCATTGGACATTTTTGCAAACAAATCAGAAAAAGTAAAAAATTGAATTTTGAAACTGTGTTTATATTGATAGTTTGCCTATAAACAGGCGATTTTGTACAAGGAGACATACATCCTAGGAAGAGGAAATTGTCGTGAAAATGAAAAGAGTACAGAGTGACAACAAAACATATAGCTATGTAGAAATGATCTCGTTGGGTTCCAACTCCGCTATTGCCCCTATGTCTTCAAACATCTCATCTATTGCTGTCGGAAGAAGTTGATTGAACTGATCGGCGCCATTTGAACTTTCAACTTTGGTAATAAAGCTTGTTGTAAGTGATCCAACGGGACATAGTCGTACGCTTTTGATTCCTAACTTTTTCCTGGACCGCCCTTTTGGGTTTTCAGTCCACCGGGATACCCTTTCTTGCCCAAGCCGCCTTTTTAGGTTTTCGACTTGCCGGGTGTACAATCTTTTACATATATCCCTAATTTTTGCCCAAATCCTTTTGGTTCGCCGGGATGCCCTTATTGTTTCCTAGGCTAGTCAACCTAGAGGGTCGTTTTTAGGCGTAGTATCTTTTGACTATATTCGCGTTCACAGGGTGCAAGAAGTTTTCACCGTCCATGGTGGTTAGTATCATAGCACCTCCCGAAAATACTTGACAACAAATGTCCCTTCATAGGTGGTCGTCCATTTTCCCCTGGGATCACCTTGCGGTAGAATGATGCGCTTTATTACCAAGTCACCAGCCTGATATACCTGATGCTTGATTTTGTTGTTGAATGCCTTCACAATACATTTCTGATACATCTGACTGTGACAGACAACCACAAGCCTTTTCTCGTCAATCAAATTCAATTGATCCAACCTAGTCTGAATCCATTCGTCTTTGTCTAAGTCTGCATCTTTCATAATCCTTAGAGAAGGAATATGAAGTTCGACAGGTAAGACAACTTCCATACCATATACCAGAGAGAATGGGGTTACCCCAGTTGATGTTCACGCTGAAGTGCGATAACCATGAAGAGCAAATGGTAACATCTCGTGCCAGTATTTGTATGTCACAACCATTTTCTGTATAATCTTCTTAATATTCTTGTTGGCGGCTTCCACTGTGTCATTCATCTTTGGTCTATACGGAGAAAAATTATGGTACTTGATCTTGAACTACATGCAGAGCTTAGTGATCATAGTGTTGTTGAGATTGGTACCATTGTCTGTGATGATTCTCTCAGGGATACCATACCGACAAATAAGGTTATGCTTGATGAATTGGGCTACCACATTCTTGGTAACAGAGGCAAATGAAACGGCTTCAACCCATTTTGTGAAATATTCAATGGCAACGAGAATGAAACGATGTCTGTTAGAAGCAGTAGGCTTAATTTCTCCGATCATATCAATGCTCCACACTGTGAATGGCCAAGGAGCAGCCATGACGTTCAAAGGTACTAGAGGAACATGAACTTTATCAGCATAGATCTAGCACTGATGATAAGTTCCTGAGTGATGGTAACAGTCGGTTTCTATAGTCGACCAATAGTTACCTACTGTTGTACCCCAAAATTTGCCCTCCCATATTCTTCAAGATTTGCCAAGGACAATCTCCAAAAACTTCAAAATCTCTCAAGGGTTGCACAGTCCAATTGCCTCCTAACACAGTCAAAATTAGGGTTTTGGTTCTAGCAAAGAAATTGAGATTTTCAAGGGTCCAATCAAGTCCCATATGCCTATAAACATTGTCAAGCATTCATATGTCAAGTTTCAAGACTCACAGCATCAAATTACACAGTCAAAAGCCCTAATTGCTTCACAGTCAACTACAGGGGCAAAATGGTCATTTGACAGTCAAAAGTAAAAAATTTTGGTCAACATCTTATTTTGAAGCCACAATCATCATTTGATCAATTCTTGATCATGATTCCACAAGCATGGCTCAAAAAGTCTCAAGTTGCAAAAGTTTCTATTTTTGGACAGTTGAAAAGTCAACTGGAAATTGACCAAGGCATAACTTCTTCATGGTTTATCACAAAAATCCCATCCAAAGCTCATTTTGAAGGGAAGGACATTTCCTACAACTCATATTCACACTCCAAGTCCAAGAAATGCTCTCACAAAAAGTTATCAATTTCAACATGATAGGTCATTTTTAAAAGTCAACAAAAAGGCACTTTAAGTCAAAGACCATAACTTGAGATTGGTAAATCAAAATGACATGGACCAAAGGCATTGGTTAGAGGACTTCAATACCTTTCCAAAATGTCCAAGAACATGTTCATAGCTTCAAAATTGAGCAAGATATGCATTGGAGAAGTTGGGAAATTTTTGGGAACTTTCAAAAGTCAACTTTGCCTAAAAAGCTTCAAAATTGCTAATGGGCCTCAAATTCTTCCTTGAATCATTACTCAAAGCCTATGCACGACCCATTGAGCTCAAAATAATTTATTTTCTTATTTTTAATTAATTAATTGAATTTATATTTATATTAATTCATTTAATTGATTTTAATTATATGAAAATTAAAAAGATATGTTTTTGGATCTTTTGTGAAGCAAATCATATCAGGGCAAGCTGGAAAAACCGTTTCTCATTCAAAAAAAGGAAAATCATCCATAATTGGAAAAGGTTTCAATGAAAAAAGATTGGAAATTATGTGATAAAAAATCAAAGATATGAAACATTATTGCAATGGATTCATGGGCTTATTCTTGACCTAATTCATTCACATACATATGCAAGAGCTAACCCTAAAGCTACATACACGAAAAAGCTGCTGAGAATCCATAACCAATTTGCAAATTTTGAAGGAAAACTTGAAAACTGAAATCATATTTGCAGTACGTTTCAAAGCCTAAAAAGGATTCTAACACATTGCTGGACCTTCCAGGAGTCTATTGGCATCAAGAATCAATCCTAACACGTGAAGAATCCAAGAACATAGGCCACACGGTTTGCTTTATTTTCCAGATTTGCACATCACAATTCATGCATTGTTAATACATTTGGTTGATTGTGTTGTGTTTACAGCATTCAGGCAAAGCTTTTGGTATGACTTAATTCCATTAATATGCCTTGAAACGCCAGTTACCATGAACGACATTTAGGGTTTCTGAAGCTCCAAATTAGGGCTTTCTTGTTGAGGAAAAATTAAACCTTGAGACCTATGCAGTTGAATTCAGGAGCTCAATACGAATTGAATGGCAACCTCGCGCTCAATTTATATCATCTGTGGACGTAATCGCTATTTTTCACACTTTCATTTAGTGGGGGTTTAAAACCCCCGCTACTTGTTTCATGTTGCAGGTACAAAAGATGAAGAAGACAATAGTTGTCCAAGCGTGATTGGAAGATTCAAATATCTGGCGCGTTTTTGTGTTTTATACCATTAACCTTTGTTTTTTTTATATAATATTTGTTTTCCATTATATGTACAAACGCGTTTCACAGCTCAATTGGTGGAGGAAGTGCCTTGCAACCATTGGGACCTGGGTTCGATTCCCAGGTCCCCCCACATAATTCATGATTTTTGTTTTAATGTCTTCTAGTGCAGCGCCTCATTCAATGGCCTACCATGAGCCCCACGCCTGTGCTTGCCAAGTGGCCTGGATAAGCAATCTGAAGGCCAGAAGGTGAATTCCATGGTGTACTCCAGTCAACAGCACGCATACAATCCTGGAAAGTCAAACGAGCTTTGTCTTAATGGGTCAGGATTTCTCAAACAAACCTCCATTTGGGCCTGAACCCCCCCTTGGTTTGCATCCTTTTTAATTTTATTTTCTTTTCTTTCTAATTTTTTTTAATTGTTTTAAATTGTTTTTATTAATTCATCATAAAATTAACTTTTCATAATAAAAATCAGAAAATCAAAATACAAAATATATTTAATTATTTACTAATTTCATCACTAATTTATTTTTGTAAATAAATAACTAACAATTAATCTAGTTTAAATTAGGTTTTAAATTTTGACACTTTTTCTTAATAAATAAAAATTACATAGAATTAGGTTTTTGACACTTTTTTTAATTAATTATTTGCATCATTATTCATTATTACTATTTATTAACCATTATTTTTGTAAATAAACATGTAAATTAATTAATTAGTAAATTAGGTCAACTTTGACATCTTCTTTAATAATTAAAATAATCTAGATTTAGGGTTTCCTTTTAATTCTTTTTCTTTATTTCATTAAATACAAAAAACATAAAAACACGCTTTGTTTTCTTTAATTAAATAATTAAATAGAATTTAATTTCATTTAATTTCAAGCAAAGGGTCAAAACCCTCGGACGTTCGATTTTAATTCTTTTCGCGCATTACTTTTCTTATTGATTATTATGTAACTGCTCTCCGGATGTAATAGTAATTAGGTTTACCGCATTTATTTACTTTCCGCATATTTTATCAAAAACGGGTCTTTGTATTTTGGCGATGTATAGACCCGCGCCTTGTAATAGCGTAGCTTTTATCTTTCTGTATTTTAATTTTCCGTACTCCTAAATTCTAAATTGCATGAAAGAATGTATGTTAATTAAAAACAAGCGTAGCTCACAATGCCATGATCAAAGATAAATGTTAACATGAAAACAACACACAAATACACACACCACTTCTAGGGTACGCGTCACTCGTTGCCTTCGAAACGTGGTCGTCAAGTATAGGACGTTTTAGCGGTCGCTCTTATGTCCATGATCCAGTTGCCTCGAAACAGTTGCCTCGAAACAGTTACCTCGAAACGGTTGCCTCGGATTAAAAAAGGATCTAGGACATTAGGGTAGCTTCTAAGGTGTCCTACTGTTGCTTCGGTGACCACACTGTCCCTACGATCGAATTGACCCGAACACCTCCAACGGTGGTGCTACATACCTCTCAATGGTGGGATGGCACTACCTTAAGGACATTTACACAGCCTAATTCCTTAGGGTAGGTAGATGACTCATGGATACTTGCTCTCCTCTAAAAAACAAAACAAAAACCTTTTCACACCGACACTTTCAAAAACTTTCAAAAACAAATTTTTCAAACACTCTTGAGGACAGATACAAGAGTCATTCAGAAATCTTTCAATGAAACTTTTGCAAAACCCACTCACATTTTGAAAAGCAAACACTTTGAAAACATAAGAGCAAGTATCTAAGAGCCCATGGATAACCATGGATAGAAAGGGTGCTAACACCTTCCCTTTCTATAAATCTACCTCCCGAACCGAGAGACAATCTCATAAGGAATTTTGCTGTGCTTTTGTCCTGTCCATGTTGGAGAAAATAAAAGACGGTGGCGACTCTTGCTTCCGCGACATTTCGCGAACCAGCGTTAAACAGTCAGTTCTAAATCCACCGATCACAGAACTGGCGACTCTGCTGGGGATACTTTAAAGTGAGGTGTACCTTAGGATAGCTCATACTTGTGTTTTCAATTGCTTTGTTTTGTTTGCTTTATTATTGTGGGCACTGTCTTGGGAGTTCTATAGATCCTAACCCGGATCTGGGGGATACCTTCTTAGAAAGTAGCAACAAGACTGTGAGGGAACTGTGTGGGGTATACCGACACGGTTGAAGCAGTCTGCTACGTTGATGTGGCACTTTGGTGAGTACCGGTAACCCTTGAGTCAAGTCAAGGAGAGTACGGGGCCGCCGCGTGGTGTCGTGAAGCATCAACTGACCTTAGGAACCTTAATTGAACCATCCTGGCCTCTTTAGGGTAGTGAGATAACTGACTTTGGTGCAGTCCAAAGTTGGTTGATACTCGATACTACACTCAGTTGAGGGTTGTTTTCTTGGAATATTTCGATCGCCAGTTCAGTGGCTAAATCGAAATGATGAACACAGAAAACAATCCAATGATATTGAGATCCTTAGAACCCGGTTACTTTTGATATGACAGGTTTTGAGCCCACCAACTTTAAGAGGGTAATACCCAGACCCCATTTGGCCTAAACTCTAAGGGTTGTGGTGTGACTTGTGTGCTTTATCATGTTTGCTTTTGTGGATACTTGTGGTGTGTTTTATCATAGCATCATAACATCATACAGCATTACATGCATCCACTAACCATTTCAGGGGTTCGAATCTTCATTTTTGTTCTTGTTTTGTAGGACATGGAAACTATCCGCAGAAAGACAATTCAGATCAGCCTTGTAAGGATCCCTCCTCAGCTTAAGGAACTTACATCCAGGATTCCCGAGAACTCTTCTTTCAGTGAGAAACATGGAAGACTCATCAGCTTGGTCAACACCAACATTGAGGAAGATATGATAAAGGTCCTCTTCTAGTTCTTTGACCCTCTGCACCACTGCTTTACTTTCCTGGATTATCAACTGGTGCCTACATTGGAAGAGTTCTCCCAGCTTCTGAAGATCCCTATCCTTAGTCAACTACCCTACAACGGTACGGAAAAGGAACCCAAACTTGAAGAGATTGCTAAAGCATTACGCCTACAACCATCTGACATCAAGGGACATTGGGAAGTTAGAAGTGGTATCAAAGGGTTCTTGGCCAGGTTTCTGTTTGAGAAGGCCCAAGAATGTTGGAATTCCCTTGACCTACATGCTTTTAAAGAAGTTGTGGCACTCCTGGTCTATGGGTTGGTGTTGTTCCCGAATCCAGATCAACTTATAGATATCAATGCTGTCAAGATCTTCATGTCCAGGAATCCTATACCTACGTTGCTTGGGGACATCCTTCACTCATGTTACACTCGAACCATGAGAAAAAGAGGTGTTCTTATGTGCTGCACTCCTCTCCTGGGAAGGTGGTTTATTTCGCACCTTCCACAATCAGTTTTGAAGAATGAGCGGGGTTTGAGATGGTCACAACGATTAATGACTCTTACGCATGCTGATATACATTGGTGCTCTCGGTCCAGAGAGGATGTCACTATCATTGATCGTTGCGGGGAGTTTCCTAATGTTCCTTTACTTGGAATCAGAGGAGGTATTACTTACAACCCGTGTCTGGCTTTGAGACAGTTTGGTTATGCTCGAAGGGATGGCCCTCATGACATGTTAATTCCTGACATAGTTTTTGACTTCGACAACGATGCACAAGGACTTCGCCAGAGATTTATCAGAGCTTGGAGGATGCCCAACAAGGTAGACAGCAAGACACTGGGGCACAGGAACTCCATCTTGTTGGAGCCTTATCTCAAGTGGGTACGAGCCCGCTCCCAGAAGTTAGTGATGCCATATCCTCATGTTCTCCCTGTGATCAAGGAGCCAGTGTTGGAAGGAGAAGTCTCCTACACCATTCAACATCCTGACATGCCTACATCCTGGGAAGAAATGCAGAAGAGCTGGATCCAGCTTAAGGAAGAACAAAATTCTCTTGAAGCCAGTCTACATGCTAGTGAGAAGAAGGTCTTGGAACTCACCCGCCTACTGCACGAGGAAAAGACTCTCAACACTTACATAGCTCCAAAGAGGATGCGCAGTGGCTTTTGGGATTAATTTACTTTGTAATGTTTGCCCATGAGGCCTTGATGTACCGAACAATTATTTCTTAATGATAACGTGTGTTCCTTTTTGTCTGCAACAAATTTGAACTTTCGAACCCTTGAATGCATTGCATAAACAACATATCATGCATCATGTGCATAGCAGGTACTCTTTGTACATATGGTTTAATCTTCTTCGCTGTTTATTTCAGCTCGCCATCATGAATTCTGAATCATCTACTGAGCAATCCATCAAGGCCCTCCAGGCTCAGAACGCCCAGTTCCAAGAGCTGATCATGAGTTTAGCCCAAGGTCAAGAGGAATTGAAGGCTCTGCTGGTCAAGAAGAAGAAGAAGAGAACTGTACTATTCAACACTGGTCGGAGGTTTGGCAATACACTGCAGAATGAGGTTGATCAGGCTGGTTCTTCTATAGGGAAAGGCAGTCCCCAGGGGGGGAGGGTTCCTAGTCCTGTGGTCTCTGACAACGAGACTGATTTCAATGAGGAGCAGTATCCTCCAGCTAAAGACAAGTACAAGCAGTTAGAGGATCGCCTGAATGCCATGGAAATTCAACAAGTGCCTGGGTTGGATTTTGGAGACCTGGGTCTATCTTCTGGTGTGGTGATCCCACACAAGTTCAAAGCACCATCTTTCGCAAAGTATGACGGGGCGTCCTGCCCTAAACTACATCTCAGATCTTATATGCGGAAGATCCAACCATACACTGTGGACAAGAACTTATGGATCCATTTCTTCCAGGAGAGTCTTTCAGGGACTCATCTCGAATGGTTCTATCAGCTGGATGGAACCAAGGTTCGTAACTGGGAGGACTTGGCTACTGCTTTTTACAAGCAGTATCAGTATAATGCCGACCTCGCTCCTACACGTACCCAACTCCAGGGTATGTCGCTAGGATCGGGAGAAGGTTTCAAAGAGTATGCACAGAAGTGGAGGGACCTGGCTGGAAGGGTGCAGCCACCATTAACCGACCGTGAGTTAGTGGACATGTTCTTGGGGACCCTATCCGGGCCGTTCTTCAATCATCTCATTGGCAATTCTTCTGCAGGGTTTACAGACCTCATTCTGACCGGGGAAAGGATAGAGGCTGGTATGAGATCAGGGAAGATACAGAAAGGTGCGTCCTCAAGTTCTGAGAAGAAGCCTTTCAAGAAGGAAGCCAGTGCTGTGTATGGCCCCAGGAGGCAAAGCAAACCAGAACGCTGCCAAGCTGTTAACGCGGTGGTGATTGCTAAGCCTGCTGCCGCTCCTCGGCAACCTAACCAACCAAGGGGTGAGAGACCCAGAAGAGAATATACTCGGCTTAGTATGACCTTGTCGCAGATCTTGCCACAACTGTTATCGACCAACTTGGTAACCGTCAGAGAAGCTCCGAAGGTGGTAAACACAACCTCTCCGAAGTATAATCTCAATGCCCGCTGTGCTTATCACTCTGATAGCCCGGGGCATTCTACTGATGATTGTTGGGCCCTAAGGAATAAGGTTCAAGACCTTATCGATGCCAAGGAAATACAGTTTGAGGCACCTGAAAGGCCCAACGTTGTGACTACTCCTATGCCCCAGCATGGAGTAAATGCTATTGAGGAAGACCTGTATGCAGTTTTTGTGGATGATGTTGCTACCCCTTTATTGACTGTCAAGAGGAACCTGTTGCTAGCCGGTTTATTTCCGGGTTGTAGCAAGGGTTGCCTTCTGTGTGCTGTTTCCCCTGCTGGTTGTCCGTTGCTGAAATCAGGCGTCCAAAACCCGATGGATAGCAAAGAGATCTTGTTCAAGAAGACCGCTGTTCCTATTGTTCCGACCGAAGAAGTATCCGTTGTCACCATTTTTAACAATCCTACCAAGGCTCCCCCGAGGAAGCCAGTCAAAATCATGTCTGTTGCACCTATCATTATTACTGTTCCGGGGCCCCTCCCCTATAAAACTGACAAGGCTGTCCCATGGCACTATGGGGCAGATGTGTATGTGCTCGGAGTGAAGCAGGAGTTCAACACCAGTACCGGTATCAGTAACATCACCGGTCCCGCTAAAGTTACTCGCAGTGGCAGGCTCTTCTCGCCTAACATTGCGCCACCAGTTATCCAAAGACCTCTTATCATCACGCCTACAAGTGCGCCTGTTTCCCTTCCTGATCAAGTTTCTACCCCTGCTGCTGAGTCATCTGATACTCGGGGCAAATGGATTGCTGATATGCCTGCCCAGATGGAGGCACCAAAGACTGTTAATGTTGAAGCCTCCCAACAAGAGATGGAGGAAATCCTTAAGATCATCAAGAAGAGCGATTTCAACGTCGTTGAACAGCTGGGGCATACCCCCTCCAAGATCTCTATGCTATCACTGTTGTTGTGCTCAGAGGCCCACGCCAAGGCCCTGATTTCATTTCTGAAGACGAATCATGTGCCACAAGAAACGTCCGCTGATCAATTCACTGATTGTGTGGCCAACTTGACCGCTGACAATGGGCTGGGTTTCTCTGATGCTGATCTGACCGCTAAGGGAAAGAACCACAACGATGCCCTGCATGTCTCCATTGAATGCAGGGGCACTACTCTTGCACACGTGTTGGTAGACACCGGTTCTTCACTGAATGTATTGCCCAAGAAGGCCTTAGACAGGTTGGATTATGAGGGTTTGGAGTTGAAGCCTAGTAACATCGTTGTCCGAGCCTTTGACGGGTCGAAGAGGATGGTACATGGTAAAGTGGACATTCCGATCCGGGTTGGTTCCCAAGTCTTTGATTCAATGTTCTATGTGATGGACATTCGTCCATCTTATTCTTGTTTGCTGGGTCGTCCTTGGATCCACAAGGCTGGGGCTGTGACCTCCACTCTACACCAGAAGCTCAAATACCCTGTCAGAGGGAAGATTGTTACAGTGCAGGGGGAGGAAGAATACATGGTTAGTCATCTGAACTCGTTCCCGTATATAGAGATGGATGGGGAGTTCATTGAAACCCCCTTTCAACATTTTGAAGAGGTACCTCCAACATTGGCGTCAGCAGAGACAGTAATTGAAGAAGACTTTCCTTTGAAGATGGCTTCCTTGAAGGACGCCCGGGCTGTAATTGAGAAAGGTGAATGTGCAAACTGGGGCAGACTCCCTGATTTTACTCCTAAGACTGACAAGTTTGGGCTGGGTTTTACTGCAGAGGCTCAGAGGGATGTACGCAAAGCAAGGATCGGAAGATCTCCCGTGTTCATCACCAACCCGAGAGTGAATGCTATTGAAGGCGATGCGGAGGAATCAGAGTTTGATAGCTGGATCTACCCGACGACCGATAGTTGACTGAACAATTGGACTGCAAAAGACTACATACCTGTTACTTTTGTTACTCAGTAATGAATTCCTTTGTTTTTTAATTTGTAATAAACAATAAATTGAAACTTTATGGCCCGATGTCTTACCCGGGGCACCGTTGGCTTCATTTGTGAGGGATTATTACTTGTCATTTTCATATATCATGAATAAAGACATTGGACGTTTTTTCGCATTTCAAATCTTATGCTCCCTTTCTTTATTTCTTTATATATTGCAAAACAGCTATATTTACACACACTCACCTATACAGGTTTCAATCCAATCTGGATCTCACTGGTAACGACTCTGCTACTGCCAATTATGACTTCGAAAATCCGATCAACTTAGCCGAAGACGAAGGTGAAGATGATTACGAAGTGCCTGGCGAGCTTGCAAGACTGTTACTCCAGGAAGAGAGGGCCATTCAACCACATGAAGAGCCAGTGGAAACGGTAAATCTGGGTACTGAGACAGATAGAAAGGAAGTTAAGATTGGTGCCAATCTGGAACTCAGCGTAAAACAACGGTTGATTCATATGCTGCATGATTATGTGGAAATCTTTGCCTGGTCCTACGAAGACATGCTTGGGTTGGATACCGACATTGTGGTCCATCACCTGCCTACCAAGGAAGAATGCCCTCCGGTTAAACAAAAGGTCCGCCGTATGCGTCCAGAGATGTCCGAGAAGATCAAAGCTGAGGTTATGAAGCAATTTGACGCCGGTTTTCTTGCAGTAACTTCTTACCCTCAGTGGGTTGCCAACGTGGTTCCAGTGCCGAAGAAAGATGGTAAGGTCAGAATGTGTGTCGATTACAGGGATTTGAACAGGGCGAGCCCCAAGGATGACTTCCCTCTGCCTCACATCGACGTTCTGGTTGACAATACTGCTCAGCACAAGGTGTTCTCCTTCATGGATGGTTTTTCAGGTTATAATCAGATCAAGATGGCTCCTGAAGATATGGAAAAGACTACCTTTGTTACTCAGTGGGGCACCTTCTGCTACAAGGTCATGCCATTCGGGTTGAAAAATGTTGGGGCAACCTACCAACGTGCCATGGTTGCTTTATTTCATGACATGATCCACCATGAGATAGAAGTGTATGTTGACGATATGATTGCAAGGTCTCAAACTGAGGAAGAACACCCTGACCATCTACAGAAGTTGTTTGACCGTCTGAAGTTGTACAAGCTAAGGTTGAACCCGAACAAGTGCACATTTGGGGTAAGATCTGGAAAGTTGCTAGGCTTCGTCGTGAACGACAAAGGTATTCAAGTGGACCCTGCCAAAGTGAAAGCCATACAAGAGATGCCAGTTCCCAAGACAGAGAAAGAGGTCAGAGGCTTTCTAGGACGTCTAAACTACATTGCCCGATTCATCTCGCATCTAACTGCTACCTGTGAACCAATCTTCAAGCTACTGAAGAAAGATCAAGTAGTACGTTGGAATGATAAATGTCAGGCCGCTTTCGACAGAATCAAAGGGTATCTCCAAGAACCACCCATCCTTATGCCACCGGTCGAAGGGAGACCTCTAATACTATACTTGACGGTACTTGACAGCTTAATGGGGTGTATGCTGGGGCAGCATGACGAGTCTGGCTGAAAAGAGCATGCCATTTATTACCTTAGCAAAAAGTTTACCGACTTTGAGACCCGATACTCGCTGCTCGAGAAAACTTGTTGCGCTTTGGTATGGGCTGTTCGCCGGCTGAGACAGTATATGTTGACTCACACTACTCTGTTGATTTCAAAAATGGACCCGATCAAGTACATATTCGAAAAGCCGGCTCTGTCTGGAAGAATAGCAAGATGACAGATGATCTTGACAGAATACGACATCCAGTACACGACTCAGAAAGCAATCAAGGGAAGTGTATTGGCAGACCATTTGGCACACCGGGCAGTAGACGACTACCAATCAATGAACTTCGAGTTTCCAGACGAGAGCATCATGATAGTGACTGATTGTGAAGTACCTGGACCAGATGAAGGACCTGAGGAAGGATCCCGATGGTCTATGCACTTTGACGGAGCCTCCAACGCTTTAGGTAATGGTATCGGCGTTGTGATCATATCCCCTCAAGGCACTCATACTCCACTTACCGCACGGCTATGTTTCAATTGCACTAACAACATGGCGGAGTATGAGGCATGCATCATGGGTCTTCAAGTTGCGGTTGACTTAAGGATCAAGTTTCTGAGTGTCTTCGGAGATTCAGCTCTCGTGATCAATCAGATCAAAGGCGAGTGGGATACGAAACACCCAAACCTTATTCCTTACAAAGAGTGTGTGTTGACGTTGATCCCCCATTTCACAGAGATAACTTTTGAACATTTCCCAAGAGAGGAGAATCAGTTGGCGGACGCGTTAGCTACGATGTCTTCCATGTTCAAAGTCAAATGGGACAACGAGGCTCCCCGGATCATCATCTGGAAACTGGACGAACCTGCATATTGTTGTGATCTTGAGGCTGAGATAGTAACTGAAAAACCCTGGTATCATGAGGTGAGGAGGTATCTGGAAGCTCAAAAATACCCCGAGGGTGCATCTGTCAACGACAAGAAGTTTCTGAGAATGTTCGCTGCAAAATTCTTCCTCAGCAATGGCATTCTATACAAACAAAACCATGATTCAACCTTACTGCGTTGTGTGGATAAGACTGAAGCAGAAAGGATCATGACAGAGCTGCATAAAGGTACCTTCGGAACGCATTCCAGTGGATACACCATGGCAAAGAAAATCCTTCGGGCAGGATATTTCTGGTCCACAATGGAAGCCGACTGTTACCAACATTCTCGGACATGTCATAAGTGCCAGATTTATGCAGATAAGGTGCACGTCCCTCCAGTCCCTCTGAACGTCTTGACATCACCTTGGCCTTTTGCAATGTGGGGCATTGATATGATCGGCGAGATCAAACCTACGACATCCAATGGGCATCGCTTCATCCTGGTAGCGATTGATTACTTTACAAAGTGGGTTGAAGCAGCTTCCTACGCTACCGTAACCAAGAACGTCGTGGCACGGTTCATTCGACACAACCTGATCTGTCGATATGGCATCCCAGAAAGGATCATTACGGACAACGGTACCAATCTTAATAACAAGATGATCACTGAACTCTGCGAGCAATTCAAGATACAGCACCACAACTCTTCTCCTTACCGCCCGAAGATGAATGGGGCTGTAGAAGCAGCTAATAAGAATATCAAGAAGATTGTGCAGAAGATGATAGTGACCTATAAAGATTGGAACGAGATGTTACCGTTCGCTCTTCATGGGTACCGTACCTCAGCAAGAACGTCAACCGGGGCAACTCCCTTTTCCTTGGTCTACAGCATGGAGGTTGTCTTGCCGATTGAAGTCCAGATACCCTCTCTCCGGATAATGAAGGATGCAGGCTTGAGCGAAGATGACTGGATCCAGACTCGACTTGATCAATTAAACCTAATTGATGAAAAGAGACTCACTGCTATTTGTCATGGTCAAACGTATCAAAAACGGATGATCAGGGCATTTAACAAGAAAGTCAGACCACAAGAGTATCAAGTTGGGGACCTGGTAATCAAGCGCATCATTCTTCCTCAAAGTGATCCCAGGGGAAAATGGACCCCCACATACGAAGGGCCATTTGTGGTTAAACATGTCTTCTCAGGAGGAGCCATGATTCTAAGCACCATGGATGGTGACGACCTTCCTCACCCTGCCAATGCAGACATAGTAAAAAGATACTACGCATGATAAAAGACCCGCTAGGTTGACATACCTAGGCAAAAATTACGGCTTCCCAGTGAACCAAAAGGGTTCGGGCAAAATGAGGGATGAAATGAAAAAAAATCTGTACACCCGGCAAGTCGAAAACCTGAAAAGGAGGCTTGGGCAAAAATGGGTATCCCGTTGGACTAAAAACCCGAAAGGGCGGTCCAGGAAAAAGTTAGGGATTAAAGCATAATACTATGTCTCATTGGATCACCTTACATCCAGAATCCGGTGTCAACATCAAGTTCAGACGGCATCGATCAATCAACTTCATCTTCAACTGAGCAGCCAAGTGATGAGACGCTCGAGGATATAAAGGCAATAGAAGAATTGGAACCCAGTGGGATTACTCTTTTCACACAGCTGTTTTGTTTCCTTTGTACAAATTGTATAAACTCTGTTGTTCGGCGGTGTTCTCTTACTAGGACGTCAGCCTCTTGTACATAAACGCCTATTTACAGGCAAATTCAAAAAATCAATACAAATTCACTTTTTAGACCAATTGCCAATTGTTTTTCCTTTTTCTGTTTTGTTTTGCGAAGAACGTCCAATGTTCAATTGTGATATATGCATTTGACACTAATTGCTAACTCATAAATATTTGCATACGAAACAAAGGATTAATTACAGGTAACATCAGAAACAGGGGCAATAATGAGTTGTCTAAGCAATCTAATTGCTCTGTCCACCAAGGTACCAAGGTAAGTTCGGCCGAAGAATGTAACCCAGATACCTTCACTCCCCGCCGAGTAAGACAAGATTCAACAATTCTCCCCAAGCAGTTGGTCTCCCATCAACCCTAACAAGGCACGGTATCCCAAGCAAGTCAGCCACACTCCCCCCGAGCAGAGTTATACTCAGTCAGCCTTAAGGAAGTTGGGTTATCCCCTGAAGATCTCAACACTCCCCAACGAAACATACAGACATTCCAAGCAAGCATCCCCGGCAGTCTTGATCTAAGATTGTTCCCCGGCGGTATACCGGACATCCAGTGAGCTACTTCCTCAGTACAGTCCAGGAGTATCCCCAGAAGACCTCAACATTCCCCAGCAGGGTATACAATATTCCTCTACAAGCATCACCGGCAGTCTTGATCTAAGATTGTTCCCCGGAGGAATACCGGACATCCAGTGGAGCCATTCCCCAGTCCGATCTGAAAAGTTTCCCCAAGAGAGTTCAATCAATCTCCCCAGTAGGAAGCTTATCCCCAGTAGATTCTGGAAGCTTATCACCTGCAGAGCACGAACGCGCCCCTGGCTTTATCCAAAAGGTTATTCCCCACCAGAGCTTATAACTGGGTTATCCTCAGCCAATTGCCACGGAAAGATCGTCCCCGACGAAGTCTTCCTATCCCCAGCGGAGTTCATCAAAACTTCCCAACGGAGCTCAACAATGGTATCCCCAGCGGAGTTATCATCAACATCTCAGCGAAATATCTCTCCCCACAGAGTTCACTCCCCGCAGAGTAATCTAGTCTCCAAGTTTATTCCCCAACGAAGTCATCTTCTCCTACCGGTTTATGCTTGCAACCATCATCCCCAGTGGAAACAAAGAATTCTATTCCTCAAAATTCAGCCCAGGATTTGACTTCCCGACATTCGTCAAGGGTTTATTTTCCTAGACAAAAATACATTGATAGACATCACATCTTCATACATTATGGCATGCACATACGCATCATGAACATACAATCTCATTTACTTTGAGAACATCACGCATGTCATACATCATGACATTGCATACAACTAACTTTTTGTCTTTTCAGGACCAAAATCAATACAAAGATGATTACTATCAACGGTCGCAATTCCAGATCTGATTCCTGTATCTTGCCAGGGTGTATCTGTTGACGACTAATTTCAGACTAGATTCCTGTATCCTGCCAGGGCACGTCTGAAGAGTTTGAAGATCTGATTCCTGTATCTCGCCAGGGTGTATCTGTTGACGACTAATTCCAGACTCGATTCCTGTATCCTGCCAGGGCACGTCTGAAGAGTTTGAAGATCCGATTCCTGTATCTCGCCAGGGTGTATCTGTTGACGACTAATTCCAGACTCGATTCCTGTATCTTGCCAGGGCACGTCTGAAGAGTTTGAAGATCCGATTCCTGTATCTTGCCATGGTGTATCTGTTGAAGACTAATTCCAGACTCGATTCCTGTATCCTGCCAGGGCACGTCTGAAGACTTTGAAGATCCGATTCCTGTATCTTGCCAGGGTGTATCTGTTGACGACTAATTCCAGACTCAATTCTTGTATCTTGCCAGGGCACGTCTGAAGAGTTTGAAGATCCGATTCCTGTATCTTGCTAGGGTGTATCTGTTGACGACTAATTCTAGAGTCGATTCCTGTATCCTGCCAGGGCACATCTAAAGAGTTTGAAGATCCGATTCCTGTATCTTGCCAGGGTGTATCTGTTGACGACTAATTCCAGACTCGATTCCTGTATCCTGCCAGGGCACGTCTGAAGAGTTTGAAGATCCGATTCCTGTATCTTGCCAGGGTGTATCTGTTGACGACTATTTTCCGGATCCGATTCCTGTATCCTGCCAGGGTGTATCTATTGACGACTAATCCCAGATTCGATTCCTGTATCTGGCCAGGGCACATCCGTGAGTAACTGATTGTAGACTCGATACCTGTATCCGGCCAGGGCACATCTACATGAAGAGTTTAGAGATTCGATACCTGTATCTAGCCAGGGCATATCTACATAAAGAGTTTGAAGATCAACCCCTGTAACAGGCCAGGTAACTATTTGTCTTTCTCAGGTACGCAAGTTCTCGCTAAGGAATCTCTTACGCGATCGACACCTAGATGGCATCTATAAGCCCATCCACATACCAACAGTTTCCAAATGGCATCCATAAGCCCATTCCCGACAAGATTCTGTTATAGCTCCAGATGGCATCTATAAGCCCATCTTCCTCTCCATCCTCTTTCCAAATGGCATCTGTAAGTCCATTCCCCCCATCACACTGCTAACATTCTACTATGTGAGTGCAAATTTCTGGGCACTCTAGTGTTCAATCATCTTCCACCTTCGGATTACGAAAGGCACGCCAGCCAATCTACATCCTCAGGTCTAAGAAGATTGAACAGGGGCAACTGTTGTACCCCAAAATTTTCCCTCCCATATTCTTCAAGATTTGCCAAGGACAATCTCCAAAAACTTCAAAATCTCTCAAGGATTGCACAGTCCAATTGCCTCCTAACACAGTCAAAATTAGGGTTTTGGTTCTGGCAAAGAAATTGAGATTTTCAAGGGTCCAATCAAGTTTCATATGCCTATAAACATTGTCAAGCATTCATATGTCAAGTTTCAAGACTCACAGCATCAAATTGCACAATCAAAAGCCCTAATTGCTTCACAGTCAACTACAGGGGCAAAATGGTCATTTGACAGTCAAAAGTCAAAAATTTTGGTCAACATCTTATTTTGAAGCCACAATCATCATTTGATCAATTCTTGATCATGATTCCA
The DNA here is from genome assembly GCA_948472305.1 of Vicia faba. Classification (NCBI taxonomy): domain Eukaryota; kingdom Viridiplantae; phylum Streptophyta; class Magnoliopsida; order Fabales; family Fabaceae; genus Vicia; species Vicia faba. The sequence goes on from OX451741.1 coordinate 252,793,630, forward strand.
CAAGCATGGCTCAAAAAGTCTTAAGTTGCAAAAGTTTCTATTTTTGGACAGTTGAAAAGTCAACTGCAAATTGACCAAGGCATAACTTCTTCATGGTTTATCAGAAAAATCTCATCCAAAGCTCATTTTGAAGGGAAGGACATTTCCTACAACTCATCTTCACACTCCAAGTCCAAGAAATGCTCTCGCAAAAAGTTATCAATTTCAACATTATAGGTCATTTTCAAAAGTCAACAAAAAGGCACTTTAAGTCAAAGACCATAACTTGAGATTGGTAAATCAAAATGACATGGGACCAAAAGAATTGGTTAGAGGACTTCAATACCTTTCCAAAATGTCCAAGAACATGTTCATAGCTTCAAAATTGAGCAAGATATGCATTGGAGAAGTTGGGAAATTTTTGGGAATTTTCAAAAGTCAACTTTGCCTACAAAATTGCTAATGGGCCTCAAATTCTTCCTTGAATCATTACTCAAAGCCTATGCACGACCCATTGAGCTCAAAATAATTTATTTTCTTATTTTTAATTAATTAATTGAATTTATATTTATATTAATTCATTTAATTGATTTTAATTATATGAAAATTAAAAAGATATGTTTTTGGATCTTTTGTGAAGCAAATCATATCAGGGCAAGCTGGCAAAACCGTTTCTCATTCAAAAAAAGGAAAATCATCCATAATTGGCAAAGGTTTAAAGGAAAAAAGATTGGAAATTATGTGATAAAAAATCAAAGATATGAAACATTATTGCAATGGATTCATGGGCTTATTCTTGACCTAATTCATTCACATACATATGCAAGAGCTAACCCTAAAGCTACATACACGAAAAAGCTGCTGAGAATCCATAACCAATTTGCAAATTTTGAAGGAAAACTTGAAAACTGAAATCATATTTGCAGTACGTTTCAAAGCCTAAAAAGGATTCTAACACATTGCTGGACCTTCCAGGAGTCTATTGGCATCAAGAATCAATCCTAACACGTGAAGAATACAAGAACATAGGCCACACGGTTTGCTTTATTTTCCAGATTTGCACATCACAATTCATGCATTGTTAATACATTTGGTTGATTGTTTTGTGTTTACAGCATTCAGGCAAATCTTTTGGTATGATTTAATTCCATTAATATGCCTTGAAACGCCAGTTACCATGAACGACATTTAGGGTTTCTGAAGCTCCAAATTAGGGCTTTCTTGTTGAGGAAAAATTAAACCTTGAGACCTATGCAGTTGAATTCAGGAGCTCAATACGAATTGAATGGCAACCTCGCGCTCAATTTATATCATATGTGGACGTAATCGCTATTTTTCACACTTTCATTTAGTGGGGGTTTAAAACCCCCGCTACTTGTTTCATGTTGCAGGTACAAAAGATGAAGAAGTCAATAGCTGTCCAAGCGTGATTGGAAGATTCAAATATCTGGCGCGTTTTTGTGTTTTATACCATTAACCTTTGTTTTTTTTATATAATATTTGTTTTCCATTATATGTACAAACGCGTTTCACAGCTCAGTTGGTGGAGGACGTGCCTTGCAACCATTGGGACCTGGGTTCGATTCCCAGGTCCCCCCATATAATTCATGATTTTTGTTTTAATGTCTTCTAGTGCAGCGCCTCATTTAATGGCCTACCATGAGCCCCACGCCTGTGCTTGCCAAGTGGCCTGGATAAGCAATCTGAAGGCCAAAAGGTGAATTCCATGGTGCACTCCAGTCAACAACACACATACAATCCTGGAAAGTCAAACGAGCTTTGTCTTAATGGGCCAGGATTTCTCAAACAAACCTCCATTTGGGCCTGAACCCCCCCTTGGTTTGCATCCTTTTTAATTTTATTTTCTTTTCTTTCTAATTCTTTTTAATTGTTTTAAATTGTTTTTATTAATTCATTATAAAATTAACTTTTCATAATAAAAATCAGAAAATCAAAATACAAAATATATTTAATTATTTACTAATTTCATCACTAATTTATTTTTGTAAATAAATAACTAACAATTAATCTAGTTTAAATTAGGTTTTAAATTTTGACACTTTTTCTTAATAAATAAAAATTAAATAGAATTAGGTTTTTGACACTTTTTTTAATTAATTATTTGCATCATTATTCATTATTACTATTTATTAACCATTATTTTTGTAAATAAACATGTAAATTAATTAATTAGTAAATTAGGTCAACTTTGACATCTTCTTTAATAATTAAAATAATCTAGATTTAGGGTTTCCTTTTAATTCTTTTTCTTTATTTCATTAAATACAAAAAACATAACAAACACGCTTTCTTTTCTTTAATTAAATAATTAAATAGACTTTAATTTCATTTAATTTCAAGCAAAGGGTCAAAACCCTCGGACGTTCGATTTTAATTCTTTTCGCGCATTACTTTTCTTATTGATTATTATGTAACTGCTTTCCGGATGTAATAGTAATTAGGTTTACCGCATTTATTTACTTTCCGCATCTTTTATCAAAAACGGGTCTTTGTATTTTGGCGATGTATAGACCCGCGCCTTGTAATAGCGTAGCTTTTATCTTTCTGTATTTTAATTTTCCGTACTCCTAAATTCTAAATTGCATGAAAGAATGTATGTTAATTAAAAACAAGCGTAGCTCACAATGCCATGATCAAAGATAAATGTTAACATGAAAACAACACACAAATACACACACCACTTCTAGGGTATGCCTCACTCGTTGCCTTCGAAACGTGGTCGTCAAGTATAGGATGTTTTAGCGGTCGCTCTTATGTCCATGATCCAGTTGCCTCGAAACAGTTGCCTCGAAATAGTTACCTCGAAACGGTTGCCTCGGATTAAAAAAGGATCTAGGACATTAGGGTAGCTTCTAAGGTATCCTACTGTTGCTTCGGTGACCACACTGTCCCTACGATCGAATTGACCCGAACACCTCCAACGGTGGTTCTACCTACCTCTCAATGGTGGGATGGCACTACCTTAAGGACATTTACATAGCCTAATTCCTTAGGGTAGGTAGATGACTCATGGATACTTGCTCTCCTCTAAAAAACAAAACAAAAACCTTTTCACACTGACACTTTCAAAAACTTTCAAAAACAAATTTTTCAAACACTCTTGAGGACAGATACAAGAGTCATTCAGAAATCTTTCAATGAAACTTTTGCAAAACCCACTCACATTTTGAAAAGCAAACACTTTGAAAACATAAGAGCAAGTATCTAAGAGCCCATGGATAACCATGGATAGAAAGGGTGCTAACACCTTCCCTTTCTATAAATCTACCTCCCGAACCGAGAGACAATCTCATAAGGAATTTTGCTGTGCTTTTGTCCTGTCCATGTTGGAGAAAATAAAAGACGGTGGCGACTCTTGCTTCCGCGACATTTCGCGAACCAGCATTAAACAGTCAGTTCTAAATCCACCGATCACAGAACTGGTGACTCTGCTGGGGATACTTTAAAGTGAGGTGTACCTTAGGATAGCTCATACTTGTGTTTTCAATTGCTTTGTTTTGTTATTGTTGGCACTGTCTTGGGACTTCTATAGATCCTAACCCGGATCTGGGGGATACCTTCTTAGAAAGTAGCAACAAGACTGTGAGGGAACTGTGCGGGGTATACCGACACGGTTGAAGCAGTCTGCTACGTTGATGTGGCACTTTGGTGAGTACCGGTAACCCTTGAGTCAAGTCAAGGAGAGTACGGGGCCGCCGCGTGGTGTCGTGAAGCATCAACTGACCTTAGGAACCTTAATTGAACCATCCTGGCCTCTTTAGGGTAGTGAGATAACTGACTTTGGTGCAGTCTGAAGTTGGTTGATACTCGATACTACACTCAGTTGAGGGTTGTTTTCTTGGAATATTTCGATCGCCAGTTCAGTGGCTAAATCGAAATGATGAACACAGAAAACAATCCAATGATATTGAGATCCTTAGAACCCGGTTACTTTTGATAGGACAGGTTTTGAGCCCACCAACTTCAAGAGGGTAATACCCAGACCCCATGCTGGCCTAAACTCTAAGGATTGTGGTGTGACTTGTGTGCTTTACCATGTTTGCTTTTGTGGATACTTGTGGTGTGTTTTATCATATCATCATAACATCATACAACATCACATGCATCCACTAACCATTTCAGGGGTTCGAATCTTCATTTTTGTTCTTGTTTTGTAGGACATGGAAACTATCCGCAGAAAGACAATTCAGATCAGCCTTGTAAGGATCCCTCCTCAACTTAAGGAACTTACATCCAGGATTCCAGAGAACTCTTCTTTCAGTGAGAAACATGGAAGACTCATCAGCTTGGTCAACACCAACATTGAGGAAGATATGATAAAGGTCCTCTTCCAATTCTTTGACCCTCTGCACCACTGCTTTACTTTCCTGGATTATCAACTGGTGCCTACATTGGAAGAGTTCTCCCAACTTCTGAAGATCCCTATCCTTAGTCAACTACCCTACAACGGTACGGAAAAGGAACCCAAACTTGAAGAGATTGCTAAAGCATTACGCCTACAACCATCTGACATCAAGGGACATTGGGAAGTTATAAGTGGTATCAAAGGGTTCTTGGCCAGGTTTCTGTTTGAGAAGGCCCAAGAATGTTGGAATTCCCTTGACCTACAAGCTTTTGAAGAAGTTGTGGCACTCCTGGTCTATGGGTTAGTGTTGTTCCCGAATCCAGATCAGCTTATAGATATCAATGCTGTCAAGATCTTCATGTCCAGGAATCCTATACCTACGTTGCTTGGGGACATCCTTCACTCATGTTACACTCGAACCATGAGAAAAAGAGGTGTTCTTATGTGCTGCACTCCTCTCCTAGGAAGGTGGTTTATTTCGCACCTTCCACAATCAGTTTTGAAGAATGAGCGGGGTTTGAGATGGTCACAACGATTAATGACTCTTACGCATGCTGATATACATTGGTGCTCTCGGTCCAGAGAGGATGTCACTATCATTGATCGTTGCGGGGAGTTTCCTAATGTTCCTTTACTTGGAATCAGAGGAGGTATTACTTACAACCCGTGTCTGGCTTTGAGACAGTTTGGTTATGCTCGGAGGGATGGCCCTCATGACATGTTAATTCCTGACATAGTTTTTGACTTCGACAACGATGCACAAGGACTTCGCCAGAGATTTATCAGAGCTTGGAGGATGCCCAACAAGGTAGACAGCAAGACACTGGGGCACAGGAACTCCATCCCGTTGGAGCCTTATCTCAAGTAGGTACGAGCCCGCTCCTAGAAGTTAGTGATGCCATATCCTCATGTTCTCCCTGTGATCAAGGAGCCAGTGTTGGAAGGAGAAGTCTCCTACACCATTCAACATCCTGACATGCCTACATCCTGGGAAGAAATGCAGAAGAGCTGGATCCAGCTTAAGGAAGAACGGAATTCTCTTGAAGCCAGTCTACATGCTAGTGAGAAGAAGGTCTTGGAACTCACCCGCCTACTGCACGAGGAAAAGACTCTCAACACTTACATAGCTCCAAAGAGGATGCGCAGTGTCTTTTGGGATTAATTTACTTTGTAATGTTTGCCCATGAGGCCTTGATGTACTGAACAATTATTTCTTAATGATAACGTGTGTTCCTTTTTGTCTGCAACAAATTTGAACTTTCGAACCCTTGAATGCATTGCATAAACAGCATATCATGCATCATGTGCATAGCAGGTACTCTTTGTACAGGTGGTTTAATCTTCTTCGCTGTTTATTTCAGCTTGCCATCATGAATCCTGAATCATCTACTGAGCAATCCATCAAGGCCCTCCAGGCTCAGAACGCCCAGTTCCAAGAGCTGATCATGAGTTTAGCCCAAGGTCAAGAGGAATTGAAGGCTCTGTTGGTCAAGAAGAAGAAGAAGAGAACTGTACTATTCAACACTGGTCGGAGGTTTGGCAATACACTGCAGAATGAGGTTGATCAGGCTGGTTCTTCTATAGGGAAAGGCAGTCCCCAGGGGGGAAGGGTTCCTAGTCCTGTGGTCTCTGACAACGAGACTGATTTCAATGAGGAGCAGTATCCTCCAGCTGAAGACAAGTACAAGTAGTTAGAGGATCACCTGAATGCCATGGAAATTCAACAAGTGCCTGGGTTCGATTTTGGAGACCTGGGTCTATCTTCTGGTGTGGTGATCCCACACAAGTTCAAAGCACCATCTTTTGCAAAGTATGACGGGGCGTCCTGCCCTAAACTACATCTCAGATCTTATGTGCGGAAGATCCAACCATACATTGTGGACAAGAACTTATGAATCCATTTCTTCCAGGAGAGTCTTTCAGGGACTCATCTCGAATGGTTCTATCAGCTGGATGGAACCAAGGTTCGTAACTGGGAGGACTTGGCTACTGCTTTTTACAAGCAGTATTAGTATAATGCCGACCTCGCTCCTACACGTACCCAACTCCAGGGTATGTCGCTAGGATCGGGAGAAGGTTTCAAAGAGTATGCACAGAAGTGGAGGGACCTGGCTGGAAGGGTGCAGCCACCGTTAACCGACCGTGAGCTAGTGGACATGTTCTTGGGGACCCTATCCGGGCCGTTCTTCAATCATCTCATTGGCAATTCTTCTGCAGGGTTTACAGACCTCATTCTGACTGGGGAAAGGATAGAGGCTGGTATGAGATCAGGGAAGATACAGAAAGGTGCGTCCTCAAGTTCTAAGAAGAAGCCTTTCAAGAAGGAAGCCAGTGCTGTGTATGGCCCCAGGAGGCAAAGAAAACAAGAACGCCGCCAAGCTGTTAACGCGGTGGTGATTGCTAAGCCTGCTGCCGCTCCTCGGCAACCTAACCAACCAAGGGGTGAGAGACCCAGAAGAGAATATACTCGGCTTAGTATGACCTTGTCGCAGATCTTGCCACAACTGTTATCGACCAACTTGGTAACCGTCAGAGAAGCTCCGAGGGTGGTAAACACAACCTCTCTGAAGTATAATCCCAATGCCCGCTGTGCTTATCACTCTGATAGCCCGGGGCATTCTACTGATGATTGTTGGGCCCTAAGGAATAAGGTTCAAGACCTTATCGATGCCAAGGAAATACAGTTTGAGGCACCTGAAAGGCCCAACGTTGTGACTGCTCCTATGCCCCAACATGGAGTAAATGCTATTGAGGAAGACCTGTATGCAGTTTCTGTGGATGATGTTGCTACCCCTTTATTGACTGTCAAGAGGAACCTGTTGCTAGCCGGTTTATTTTCGGGTTGTAGCAAGGGTTGCCTTCTGTGTGCTGTTTCCCCTGCTGGTTGCCCGTTGCTGAAATCAGGCGTTCAAAACCTGATAGATAGCAAAGAGATCTTGTTCAAGAAGGCCGTTGTTCCTATTGTTCCGACCGAAGAAGTATCCGTTGTCACCATTTTTAACAATCCTACCAAGGCTCCCCCGAGGAAGCCAGTCAAAATCATGTCTGTTGCACCTATCATTATTACTGTTCCGGGGCCCCTCCCCTATAAATCTGACAAGGCTGTCCCATGGCACTATGGGGCAGATGTGTATGTGCCCAGAGTGAAGCAGGAGTTCAACACCAGTACCGGTATCTGTAACATCACCGGTCCCGCTAAAGTTACTCGCAGTGGCAGGCTCTTCTCGCCTAACATTGCGCCACCAGTTATCCGAAGACCTCTTATCATCACGCCTACAAGTGCGCCTATTTCCCTTCCTGATCAAGTTTCTACCCCTGCTGCTGAGTCATCTGATACTCGGGGCAAATGGATTGCTGATATGCCTGCCCAGATGGAGGCACCAAAGACTGTTAATGTTGAAGCCTCCCAGCAAGAGATGGAGGAAATCCTTAAGATCATCAAGAAGAGCGATTTCAACGTCGTTGAACAGCTGAGGCATACCCCCTCTAAGATCTCTATGCTATCACTGTTGTTGTGCTCAGAGGCCCACGCCAAGGCCTTGATTTCATTTCTGAAGACGGCTCATGTGCCACAAGAAACATCCGGTGATCAATTCACTGATTGTGTGGCCAACTTGACCGCTGACAATGGGTTGGGTTTCTCTGATGTTGATCTGACCGCTAAGGGAAAGAACCACAACGATGCCCTGCATGTCTCCATTGAATGCAGGGGCACTACTCTTGCACACGTGTTGGTAGACACCGGTTCTTCACTGAATGTATTGCCCAAGAAGGCCTTAGACAGGTTGGATTGTGAGGGTTTGGAGTTGAAGCCTAGTAACATCGTTGTCCGAGCCTTTGACGGGTCGAAGAGGATGGTACATGGTGAAGTGGACATTCCGATCCGGGTTGGTTCCCAAGTCTTTGATTCAATGTTCTATGTGATGGACATTCGTCCATCTTATTCTTGTTTGTTGGGTCGTCCTTGGATCCACAAGGCTGGGGATGTGACCTCCACTCTACACCAGAAGCTCAAATACCCTGTCAGAGGGAAGATTGTTACAGTGCAGGGGGAGGAAGAGTACATGGTTAGTCATCTGAACTCGTTCCGGTATATAGAGATGGACGGGGAGTTCATTGAAACCCCCTTTCAACATTTTGAAGAGGTATCTCCAACATTGGCGTCAGCAGAGACAGTAATTGAAGAAGACTTTCCTTTGAAGATGGCTTCCTTGAAGGACGCCCGGGATGTAATTGAGAAAGGTGAATGTGCAAACTGGGGCAGACTCCCTGATTTTACTCCTAAGACTGACAAGTTTGGGCTGGGTTTTACTGTAGAGGCTCAGAGGGATGTACGCAAAGCAAGGATCGGAAGATCTCCCGTGTTCATCACCAACCCGGGAGTGAATGCTATTGAAGGCGATGCGGAGGAATCAGAGTTTGATAGCTGGATCTACCCGACGACCGATAGTGGACTGAACAATTGGACTGCAAAAGACTACATACATGTTACTTTTGTTACTCAGTAATGAATTCCTTTGTTTTTTAATTTGTAATAAACAATAAATTGAAACTTTATGGCCCGGTGTCTTACCCGGGGCACCGTTGGCTTCATTTGTGAGGGCTTATTACTTGTCATTTCCATATATCATGAATAAAGACATTGGACATTTTTTCGCATTTCAAATCTTGTGTTCCCTTTCTTTCTTTCTTTATATATTGCAAAACAGCTATATTTACACACACTCACCTATACAGGTTTCAATCCACTCTGGATCTCACTGGTAACGACTCTGCTACTGCCAATTATGACTTCGAAAATCCGATCAACTTAGCCGAAGACGAAGGTGAAGATGATTGCGAAGTGCCTGGCGAGCTTGCAAGACTTTTACTCCAGGAAGAGAGGGTCATTCAACCACATGAAGAGCCAGTGGAAACGGTAAATCTGGGTACTGAGACAGATAGAAAGGAAGTTAAGATTGGTGCCAATCTGGAACTCAGCGTAAAACAACGGTTGATTCATATGCTGCATGATTATGTGGAAATCTTTGCCTGGTCCTACGAAGACATGCCTGGGTTGGATACCGACATTGTGGTCCATCACCTGCCTACCAAGGAAGAATGCCCTCCGGTTAAACAAAAGGTCCGCCGTATGCGTCCAGAGATGTCCGAGAAGATCAAAGTTGAGGTTATGAAGCAATTTGACGCCGGTTTTCTTGCAGTAACTTCTTACCCTCAGTGGGTTGCCAACGTGGTTCCAGTTCCGAAGAAATATGGTAAGGTCAGAATGTGTGTCGATTACAGGGATTTGAACAGGGCGAGCCCCAAGGATGACTTCCCTCTGCCTCACATCGACGTTCTGGTTGACAATACTGCTCAGCACAAGGTGTTCTCCTTCATGGATGGTTTTTCAGGTTATAATCAGATCAAGATGGCTCCTGAAGATATGGAAAAGACTACCTTTGTTACTTAGTGGGGCACCTTCTGCTACAAGGTCATGCCATTCGGGTTGAAAAATGTTGGGGCAACCTACCAACGTGCCATGGTTGCTTTATTTCATGACATGATCCACCATGAGATAGAAGTGTATGTTGACGATATGATTGCAAGGTCTCAAACTGAGGAAGAACACCTTGACCATCTACAGAAGCTGTTTGACCGTCTGAAGTTGTACAAGCTAAGGTTGAACCCGAACAAGTGCACATTTGGGGTAAGATCTGGAAAGTTGCTAGGCTTCGTCGTGAGCGACAAAGGTATTCAAGTGGACCCTGCCAAAGTGAAAGCCATACAAGAGATGCCAGTTCCCAAGACAGAGAAAGAGGTCAGAGGCTCTCTAGGACGTCTAAACTACATTGCCTGATTCATCTCGCATCTAACTTCTACCTGTGAACCAATCTTCAAGCTACTGAAGAAAGATCAAGTAGTACGTTGGAATGATAAATGTCAGGCCGCTTTCGACAGAATCAAAGGGTATCTCCAAGAACCTCCCATCCTTATGCCACCGGTCAAAGGGATACCTCTAATACTATACTTGACGGTACTTGACAGCTCAATGGGGTGTGTGCTGGGGAAGCATGACGAGTCTGGCCGAAAAGAGCACGCCATTTATTACCTTAGCAAAAAGTTTACCGATTGTGAGACCCGATACTCGCTGCTCGAGAAAACTTGTTGCGCTTTGGTATGGGCTGCTCGCCGGCTGAGACAGTATATGTTGACTCACACTACTCTGTTGATTTCAAAAATGGATCCGATCAAGTACATATTCGAAAAGCCGGCTCTGTCTGGAAGAATAGCAAGATGGCAGATGATCTTGACAGAATACGACATCCAGTACACGACTCAGAAAGCAATCAAGGGAAGTGTATTGGTAGACCATTTGGCACACCAGGCAGTAGACGACTACCAGTCAATGAACTTCGAGTTTCCAGACGAGAGCATCATGATAGTGACTGATTGTGAAGTACCTGGACCGGATGAAGGACCTGAGGAAGGATCCCGATGGTCTATGCACTTTGACGGAGCCTCCAACGCTTTGGGTAATGGTATCAGCGCTGTGATCATATCCCCTAAAGGCACTCATACTCCACTTACCGCACGCCTATGTTTCAACTGCACTAACAACATGGCGGAGTATGAGGCATGCATCATGGGTCTTCAAGCTGCGATTGACTTAAGGATCAAGTTTCTGAGTGTCTTCGGAGATTCCGCTCTCGTGATCAATCAGATCAAAGGCGAGTGGGATACGAAACACCCAAACCTTATTCCTTACAAAGAGTGTGTGTTGACGTTGATCCCCCATTTCACAGAGATAACTTTTGAACATTTCCCAAGAGAGGAGAATCAGTTGGCGGACGCGTTAGCTACGATGTCTTCCATGTTCAAAGTCAAATGGGACAACGAGGCTCCCCGGTTCATCATCTGGAAACTAGACGAACCTGCATATTGTTGTGATCTTGAGGTTGAGATAGTAACTGAAAAACCCTGGTATCATGAGGTGAGGAGGTATTTGGAAGCTCAAAAATACCCCGAGGGTGCATCTGTCAACGACAAGAAGTTTCTGAGAATGTTCGCTGCAAAGTTCTTCCTCAGCAATGGCATTCTATACAAACGAAACCATGATTCAACCTTACTGCGTTGTGTGGATAAGACTGAAGCAGAAAGGATCATGGCAGAGCTGCATGAAGGTACCTTCGGAATGCATTCCAGTGGATACACCATGGCAAAGAAAATCCTTCGGGCAAGATATTTCTGGTCCACTTTGGAAGCCGACTGTTACCAACATTCTCGGACATGTCATAAGTTCCAGATTTATGCAGATAAGGTGCACGTCCCTCCAGTCCCTCTGAACGTCTTGACAGCACCTTGGCCTTTTGCAATGTGGGGCATTGATATGATCGGCGAGATCAAACCTACGGCATCCAATGGGCATCGCTTCATCCTGGTAGCGATTGATTACTTTACAAAGTGGGTTGAAGCAGCTTCCTACGCTACCGTAACCAAGAACGTCGTGGCACGGTTCATTCGACACAACATGATCTGTCGATACGACGTCCCGGAAAGGATCATTACGGACAACGGTACCAATCTTAATAACAAGATGATCACTGAACTCTGCGAGCAATTCAAGATACAACACCACAACTCTTCTCCTTACCGCCCGAAGATGAATGGGGCTGTAGAAGCAGCTAATAAGAATATCAAGAAGATTGTGCAGAAGATGACAGTGACCTATAAAGATTGGCACGAGATGTTACCGTTCGCTCTTCATGGGTACCGTACCTCAGCAAGAACGTCAACCGGGGCAACTCCCTTTTCCTTGGTCTACGGCATGGAGTTTGTCTTGCCGATTGAAGTCCATATACCCTCTCTCCGGATAATGAAGGATGCAGGCTTGAGCAAAGATGACTGGATCCAGACTCGACTTGATCAATTAAACCTAATTGATGAAAAGAGACTCATTGCTATTTGTCATGGTCAAACATATCAAAAACGGATGATCAGGGCATTTAACAAGAAAGTCAGACCACAAGAGTATCAAGTTGGGGACCTGGTAATCAAGCGCATCATTCTTCCTCAAAGTGATCCCAGGGGAAAATGGACCCCCACATACGAAGGGCCATTTGTGGTTAAACATGTCTTCTCAGGAGGAGCCATGATTCTAACCACCATGGATGGTGACGACCTTCCTCACCCTGCCAATGCAGACATAGTAAAAAGATACTACGCATGATAAAAGACCCGCTAGGTTGACATACCTAGGCAAAAATTAGGGCTTCCCGGCGAACCAAAAGGGTTCGGGCAAAATGAGGGATGAAATGAAAAAAAATCTGTACACCCGGCAAGTCGAAAACCTGAAAAGGCGGCTTGGGCAAAAATGGGTATCCCGGTGGACTGAAAACCCGAAAGGGCGGTCCAGGCAAAAGTTAGGGATTAAAGCGTAATAATATGTCTCATTGGATCACCTTGCATCCATAATCCGGTGTCAACATCAAGTTCAGACGGCATCGATCAATCAACTTCATCTTCAACTGAGCAGCTAAGTGATGAGACGCTCGAGGATATAAAGGCAATAGCAGAGTTGGAACCCAGTGGGATTACTCTTTTCACACAGATGTTTTGTTTCCTTTGTACAAATTGTATAAACTCTGTTGTTCGGCGGCGTTCTCTTACTAGGACGTCAGCCTCTTGTACATAAACGCCTATTTACAGGCAAATTCAAAAAATCAATACAAATTCACTTTTCAGACCAATTGCCAATTGTTTTTCCTTTTTCTGTTTTGTTTTGCGAAGAACGTCCAATGTTCAATTGTGATATATGCATTTGACACTAATTGCTAACTCATAAATATTTGCATACGAAACAAAGGATTAATTACAGGTAACATCAGAAACAGGGGCAATAATGAGTTGTCTAAGCAATCTAATTGCTCTGTCCACCAAGGTACCAAGGTAAGTTCGGCCGAAGAATGTAACCTAGATACCTTCACTCCCCGCCGAGTAAGACAAGATTCAACAATTCTCCCCAAGCAGTTGGTCTCCCATCAACCCTAACAAGGCACGGTATCCCAAGCAAGTCAGCCACACTCCCCCCGAGCAGAGTTATACTCAGTCAGCCTTAAGGAAGTTGGGTTATCCCCCGAAGATCTCAACACTCCCCAACTGAACATACAGACATTCCAAGCAAGCATCCCCGACAGTCTTGATCTAAGATTGTTCCCCGAAGGTATACCAGACATCCAGTGAGCTACTTGTTAGAACAATGTTTGAATCTAGTACCCTATATTTGAGTTTTGATGATAACAAAGTGAAAAGAAATAGTAGTTAAATATTTTATGATTGAATTGTATGCTGCCTAAAATTACTATGCTCTGACTTGCAGATATGCTGATTAAAATAAGCAAGATCACGTTTTCAGCATCAGAATATGAGTTTGCACATCAGCATCAGAAGTTGCTGAATCAGAACGTCAAGATCAGATGATCAACGCTTGCACATGCTGAAGCTTGATGAACAGAACTGCGCGTAAAACACTCTGATACAGAAACAAATTAGTTCATCAGCAGCGAAGCAGAATCAGAATGAGCCAAGCCAGATCGTGCATTGAAGAAGCAACGGTACTGTGCATTGAAAGCTAATCAATACCAATGGCATCATTCTAGACAAGATCTGCTCAAAAAGGAAAGCTTGTTAATAGCATTGAATCAAGAATATTTGCTTCAACGTTCATCTTCTCAAAGTGCTATATAAACCAAGCTTTGAAGATTATCACGGCTAATGCTTCCAAACTCTCTACACGCACAAAGCTGAACAGTAATCTTCACTCTACAAGTTTTGCTAAACCACCAAACTCTGATACTCTATTAGCGTTTAGCATCTTAGTATTCTAAGCTTCATTTGTGTAAACATCACAGTTGTGATATAGTTTTGTAGAAACATTCACACACATTTGATTATACCTTTGTAAGAAAGTGTTGCCTTGACAAACCGGATTGTGGTTTGAATCAAGAAGGTTTTAGCAGTTGCTAAAGCAGATTTGTATTCAGTTGAATATAGTGAATTAAGACCTCGTTGGAGAGAGGCGAAATCACCTTGAACGGGTGGACTGGAGTAGTTTGAGATCAAACGAACCAGGATAAAAATACCTTGTCATTTGCTTTAAGTTTCCAGTTTTACAATTCAACCCCCCCTTCTTATGTTTTTCACCCCTTCAATTGGCATCAGAGCGCCTGGTTCTGAGCTAAAACACTTAACCGTGTCAGTAAAAGATCCAGCGTCAGAAAAACACTATGGCAGGAAACAACTCTCATTTCAGCAATGACACCAATGAGGACAGAGACAGATTCAGCGGCAAACCTCCAGTCTTTGATGGAGAAAACTTTGACTACTGGAAGGACAGAATTGAAAGCTTCTTTCTAGCACATGATGCTGATCTGTGGGATATGGTGACAGATGGATACACGCACCCTGTTAATGCAACTGGTCAGAAGATTGATAGAAAATCAATGACTGATCAACAAAAGCGTGATTTCAAGAATCACCATAAGGCCAGAACCATCCTCCTCAGTGCCATCTCATATACTGAGTATGAGAAGATCTCCAACAGAGACACAGCTAAGAACATCTTTGACTCTCTCAGAATGACGCATGAGGGCAACGTTCAAGTCAAGGAAACAAAGGCTCTGGCGCTCATTCAGAAGTATGAGGCGTTTAAAATGGAAGAATCTGAATCCATTGAAACTATGTTCTCTAGATTCCAGATTCTGGTAGCTGGTCTCAAAGTTCTGGACAAGGGATACTCTACTGCTGACCATGTCAAGAAGATAATCAGAAGTTTACCCAAGCAGTGGAGGCCTATGGTTACTGCTCTGAAGCTGGCGAAAGATCTCAACAAAATCACTCTGGAGGAACTTATAAGCTCCCTCAGAAGTCATGAGATAGAGCTGGAAGCTGACGAGCCTCAGAAGCAAGGTAAGCCTATAGCTTTGAAATCTAACAGAAAATCTGAATCTAAAGTTTTGCAGGCAGTTGAAGAAACATCTGATGGATCCTCATCAGAAGAAGACGAGCTTTCTCTTCTCTCCAGAAGAGTAAATCAACTGTGGAAGCAAAGACAAAAGAAGTTCAGGAATCCCAGAAGATCTGATCAGAACGAGTCTTCTTCCAGATACAGAAGAACAGATTCTTCCTCTGGATACAGAAGATCTGAAGGCTCCTCAGGTAGCAAGAAGCCAAATACAAAAGACATCATCTGCTACGAGTGCAATGAGCAAGGTCACTACAAGAGTGACTGTCCAAAGCTTCAGAGGGAAAAGCCCAAAAAGAGGTTTGGAAGAGAGAAGAAGAAAAGTCTCATGGCCACATGGGATGACTCTGACTCGTCTGAAGCTGACTCAGAATCAGATGATGAAAGGGCGAACATAGCGCTTATGGCTAACATTCCAGATGACAGTGAAGCTTCTGACTCAGACTCAGAATCAGACACAGAAGAGGTATTCCCTAACTTCGCTGTTAATTTTACAAAGGCTGAACTTGCTGAAAGCCTAAATGAAATTCTGGAACGTTATCAGCAGATTAGAGCTAAATTCAGAGACCTGAAAAGGACTCTTGAATCTGACTCTAATAAGTCTGAGAGTCTCAAATTGGAAAACTCTGAGCTGAGAGATAAAATTTTAAAATTAGAAAACTCTTTACAAAACTCTCAGAAGGTACCAATTTCTGAAACTCCCAGCAACGCTGATGAGATCATCAAGGAGTATGATCATAGTTTCCAGAAGTTCCTTGCTAAAAGCATAGATAGAAGCAGAATGGCTTCAATGATCTATGGAGTTAGCGGAAACGGCAGGAAAGGAATAGGATACCTAGGTAAGGTTCCTACACCTAAAAATGTCATGGATTTAGTTATTAAACACACTCCTCTAAATTCACACTTTGTGTATGGTCACACACATGACATCAAATATACTAGTAGTAATCACTTTGTGAAACCAAAATTCAACCAGAGTTTTGGTAAGACTAACAAATCAGGACCCAAGAAGATCTGGGTACCTAAGGATAAAATAATACATGTTGCAGATATCTTTAGCAGCAAGTCAGAAACACCAGTCATGGTACCTGGACTCTGGCTGCTCACGTCACATGACGGGAAGAAGGCATATGTTCCAAAGCCTGGAACTTAAGCCTGGAGGCCACGTTGGCTTTGGAGGCAATCAGAGGGGAAAGATAATTGGCTCTGGAACTGTAGGTAACGGAAATCTTCCCTCTATTAATAATGTTCTGCTTGTTGATGGATTGATGCATAACCTGTTATCCATAAGTCAATTAAGTGATAACGGTTATGATATAATCTTTAATCAAAAATCATGTAAAGCTGTTAGTCAGAAAGATGGGACTATCCTATTTAATGGTAAGAGGAAAAACAACATTTACAAAATCAAACTTTCTGAACTTAAGAGTCAGAACGTAAAATGTCTTCTGTCTGTTAACAACGAGCAATGGATCTGGCACAGAAGATTGGGACATGTTAGTATGAGAAGAATATCTCAGATTAACAAACTCAATCTGGTCAGAGGACTTCCAAATTTGAAGTTCAATTCAGATGCTCTGTGTGAAGCATGTCAGAAAGGCAAATTTGCAAAACCCTCTTTTAAATCCAAAAATGTTGTTTCTACCTCTAAGCCATTAGAACTTCTGCACATTGACTTATTTGGACCAGTTAAAACTGCTTCTGCCAGTGGCAAGAAGTATGGGTTAGTAATCGTAGATGACTATAGCAGATGGACATGGGTAAAGTTCTTAAGACACAAGGACGAGTCACACTCTGTGTTTGTTACCTTCTGTAACCAAGTTCAGAATGAAAAAGATCTTAGAATCGTTAAAGTCAGAAGTGATCATGGTGGAGAATTTGAAAATAAAGATTTTGAGTCATTCTTTAATGACAAAGGCATTCTGCATGATTTCTCGTGTCCTAGAACTCCCCAACAAAATGGAGTTGTAGAACGAAAGAACAGAACATTGCAAGAAATGGCCAGAACCATGATCAACGAGACAAACGTTGCTAAGACTTTCTGGGCAGAGGCAATAAACACAGCGTGCTACATTCAGAATAGAATCTCAATAAGACCTATTCTGGAAAAGACTTCATATGAATTGTGGAAGAACAGAAAGCCCAACATTTCGTATTTTCATCCATTTGGATGTACTTGCTATATGTTAAATACTAAGAATTATTTGAACAAGTTTGATTCTAAGGCACAGAAGTGTATTATGTTAGGATACTCTGAACGCTCAAGAGGGTACAGAGTATACAATACAGAAACACAGATTGTGGAAGAATCAATCAGTGTTCGTTTTGATGACAAGCTTGACTCTGAAAAGTCAAAGCAGAATGAAAATCTTGCAGGTATAGAAATTGAATTTGCAGGTTCTGAAGACAAGTCATCAGAAGCTCTCAACACAGACATTCCTTCAACGTCTGAAAGAAGCAATGCTAGAAATCCTACAACTGCTGCTGATCAACCTCAGAAGAGATTACCCAGAAGCAGTTTGGATCACCCAGAAGAAACTATTCTAGGAAGAAAGGAAGATCCAATCAGAACAAGAGCAAGCTTCAGAAACTCTGAAGAAACTCTGATGGGACTTGTGTCTCTGATTGAACCTTCTTCTATTGATGAAGCACTTCTGGACAATGACTGGATTCTGGCAATGCAAGAAGAGCTGAATCAATTCACCAGAAACGACGTATGGGATCTCGTTCCAAGACCAAAAGGATTCAACGTCATTGGAACAAGATGGGTGTTCAGAAACAAGCTTAATGAACAAGGTGAAGTCGTCAGAAACAAGGCACGACTGGTTGCACAAGGTTATAGTCAGCAAGAGGGGATAGACTATACAGAAACCTTTGCCCCAGTCGCCAGGTTAGAATCTATCAGACTTTTAATCTCATTTGCTGTAAATAGAGGCATCACTCTGTATCAGATGGATGTCAAAAGTGCATTCTTAAATGGTTATATAGAAGAAGAAGTGTATGTTCACCAACCCCCAGGTTTTGAAAATACAAAACATCCAGAACATGTTTTCAAACTGAAAAAGTCACTGTATGGTCTGAAACAAGCTCCCAGAGCTTGGTATGAAAGGCTAAGTAACTTTCTGCTTGAAAATGAGTTCACCAGAGGGAAAGTGGACACCACTCTATTCTGTAAAACAGTTAAGAGTGACATTTTAGTATGTCAAATTTATGTTGATGATATAATCTTTGGATCTACTAATCCTTCTCTTGGAAGAAAATTTGCTAAGTGTATGCAGGCAGAATTTGAGATGAGCCTCATGGGGGAACTGAAGTTCTTTCTAGGAATTCAGATCAATCAAACTCCAGAGGGAACTTACATTCATCAGAGCAAATACATCAGAGATCTTCTGAAGAAATTTGACCTCTCAGAATGTAAGCCATCAAAGATTCCAATGCATCCCACGTGCATTCTGGAAAGAGAAGAGGTAAGCAAAAGCGTAGAACAGAAAGTCTACAGAGGTATGATTGGTTCTCTCCTTTATCTGACTGCTTCAAGACCTGATATTTTATTCAGCGTATGTATTTGTGCTAGATTCCAATCAGATCCTAGAGAATCTCACTTAACAGCTGTTAAGCGAATTTTCAAGTATCTGAAAGGTACTACTAATCTGGGTCTGTTTTATAGAAAATCTAGTGATTACAGTTTAGTAGGCTACTGCGACGCTGATTTTGCTGGAGACAGAGTGGAACGAAAAAGTACTTCTGGAAGCTGCCAGTTTCTGGGAGAAAATCTGATCTCGTGGTCCAGCAAAAGGCAATCAACTATTGCTCTGTCAACAGCAGAAGCTGAGTACATAGCAGCAGCTGGATGTAGCACACAGATGCTCTGGATGAAAAGTCAGCTTGAAGACTTCCAGATTTTTGAGAGTAACATTCCTATTCTTTGTGATAATACTTCTGCTATTTGCTTAAGTAAGAATCCTATTTTACATTCTAGAGCTAAGCATATAGAAATAAAACATCATTTCATTAGGGACTATATTCAGAAAGGTATTTTAAACTTGAAATTTATAGATACAGACCATCAATGGGCTGATATCTTTACAAAACCCCTTTCAGAAGATAGGTTTAATTTCATTCTGAAACATCTCAGCATGAAAGTATGCCCAGAATGAAAATGCTTTAATTCCATATTTTTATCTTTCAGAATGTATTTATATTACTGTGAACTTCTGATCAATCTTCTTTCAGAAAGTTAGAACATGCAGATTGTATCAGAGGCAAGTCTAAAGATCTGAGAGTCTAATCTCAAATACAGACGTGCTGATCACTACATCAAACAAGTGTCATCCAATCATCAGCAAATCCCTGAAGCAGAACGCGTGCACGTTTCTGAGAAGGCAAAGCGCTGATTGGGTGCATTGAGACACATGTCTGGTAACCGTTTTTAAGTATCTTTCTCAAATCCCCCAAAATCAGCAAGCATTAAATGCAAAAGTAATCACGCTTGTTAATGGCAATCATTATTTTTTTCTCTCTCTTAAAAACATTTTATTTTTCAAAATAATTTTTGAAAATTCTATTTAAGCACATTACTCTTCATTCTTAATCTTTACGCTTTCTCATAATCTCTTAAGAATTTTCTCTGCATATCTCCTTCAAAACCCTAGCTTTTCTCAAATCTCTCTCAAGCTCTTTGTGTGAGAACAATGGCATCCTCCAGCATTTCTGCAGGAAATCAGAAGAAGGAAACCTCTGAGCAATATCAAGCGCCTACCAGAACTCTTCTCACACCGGTCAAGAATCTTGAGGTTCTCTCTGAATTAATCATCGATTTCGAAAGTTTGAAGGATAATGGATTTGACCTAACTGCTGAAGTCAAAGCTCAAAAGTGGGAGAGGTACTTTGATAGATTGGTTGGACCAACCTTCCCAGAGCTTGTCAAAGAATTTTGGATTCATGCCAAGATTGATAAGCATCTAGTCGTCTCTTCTGTCATGGGAAAGAAGATTATAATTTCTGAAGACCTCATTGCTAGGTTAATAGGTCAAAGTGGTGGTGGAGTCCGCTGTGTGGACATGGCTGATAGGTGTCCTGATATAGGTGTGGTAGCAAACTGCATTTTCACTCTTGGTTTTCCCAGCAGCAAAATCAAGGATCTGAAGGATCACTGCAGAGTGTGGGCCAAGATTGTTCTAGGCTGTTTCAATCACAGGAAGCCAACAAGCTCTCCTGACTATATAAACGTGGATCAGCAATTTCTGATCTACTTTATTGATCAGAGGGTGAAGATCAATTTGGCACACTTCCTGTTCAATCATCTGAAGACTAGTGTGAAAGAGACTAGAGAAGAAGAAAGGACCAAAAGGGACTGGATACCATTTGGGAGGCTCATATCAGATATTCTGACAGAGAATAAGCTGATAGATTATCTGAGCGAAGCTAAAGTACTGGGCAATTTTGAACCAACTGTTGGAAAACCGCTGAATGCCAAGAATCTGAAAAAGATGAAGCTGATAGACAATATCAGGAAGGAACCCAGAGCTTCTTCAACTGCTGACATCTCCAGAAGAAGAGTGCCTCTGAGTGATTTCCCAAGATTTTCTGAAATGGAATCCCATCCTGATATGTTTGCCAAGTATCCAGATTCTCTCAAGGAAGAAGTTGCAGGTTCAAAGCTGAAGATCAAAGATCTGAGTCAAGTTCAACCTGAAGTGATTCAGAAGAAGTCAAAGAAGAGGAAAGCAGAAGGATCATCTCACCAGACTCCAAAGAAACGAGGTAATTCATCTGCTGCTCCTATTTCAATTTCCTCTACTATTCCAACATCTGTTGCTCCTCCTCCAACCTCTCACAGAATTTCCATTCCAATCCCCACTATTGATGAAACCATACCAGAAGACCCTTCTGAGGCCTTACAACTCAGAAGAACCAGAATTAAAATTCCCATTAAAATTCCCAAACAACAACCAACTGTTTCAACAACACCAGCACTTGATAGAGTGCTAGCTGACATTGAGAGTGAACATACTTCTGTTCAACCTCACTCTGAACCATCAAAAATTCCTCCTCCACAACCTGAACCAGAAACACAACCTGAACCAGAAATTCAACCACAACCAGAACCACAACCAGAACCAGAACAAGAATCAGAACCACAAGCACAACAACCTATCACAGAAGAACCTCTGATCCCTGAACAATCAGAAGTTCCACCTCATCAACCAGAAAATAATCCTCCCTCACCTCAAACAGAGTTTCATCGTTATGAAACCCCATCTCCTCATCATTCTGATCCCCACTCACCTCAACCTTCACCCCTGGCAATACAGTTGCCATGTGGAACCACCATTGTCAGACCCCAGTTACCATCATCAGAGGAATCAACACCTCCAAAAACTCCAACCACTCCAATAGACATATCCTCTGACTCTGATAACCATCCACCAAAACAAACAGCACCTCAGCACACCTCTGAAAGCCAATCCTCTGAAAACCCCAGCAAAACTTTCATTGACTTAACAAGTCTTGAACGTCTTGCTGATTTAAGACACAAATTGGCCATTCCCAAACCAAAGCAATTAGATGTTGGCTCTGGTATTTTGGACTTTGAAACAGGTATGCTGCAGTGGATTGCTTCTCTGAAGCAAGTCTGTCCCGGGATGATCGACCCAGCTGCTTCTGATCAGCTCTGGTCACAGTTCAGAGTATGGGTTCGTTCTGAAGCACTCAAGCTGCAGGACGTCAACTATGAGCAGGCTCAACAGAACTTTAGCAAGCTGCTGAAGGAAGTTGAGAGTCAGCTGCCTCAAGAAGTTGTGCTCCCTCTGGACTCTGAGTCGTGGTCTGAGAAAGAGCAAGCTGCACAGGTGCAACCTTCAGAAGAAGACAAGACTCTTCAGGAAGAGAATCCAGCAGAAGATGTAGCTGAAAGTTCTGAGAAGCCTCCTCCTGCTGAAAGCTCTCAAGCTGCCTTGGACAGGCAGGCTCTGGAAGAATTAAGGCTGAATGACTTGCGTCTACAGCAGCGGATGGATGAGAATAATCAGAAGATGGAAGCAAGAATGAATGTCCAGGACAGCAAAATTGATACTGTTGTCACCATGGTTCAGAAGCAGAATGCAACTTCTGAAAAGATTCAAGCAATGCTGGAAAGTCTGTTCTCACGCATGCCCCCACAACCTTGAAATTTTTTTCATGCATGACATTCTCTATATTTTCTTCATTTTCTGATGTACTTTTGACTACGTTTTGACTATGTTTGTGTAATGCTCTTGTGATCTGAACTATTTTTAATATAATTTGTTTTTCTGATCTAAATTGTTTTAGCACATCACTAACACTTTTTGATTGCTGACAAAAAGGGGGAGAACAAGAATGATATTTAAAATCAATAACGGCTAACTCAGACAGAAATTCTCAAACATTCTAACTCTATTACTTGAAATGCTTTTCTGTTTTGTTGTTAAGTCTACAGGCACAAGGAAGCTCTGAACACTATGAAGACTAAGAACTAGAAGCTCTGATCAAAATATAAAAGCTCATGTTGCTCTGATCAAATATGAAGTTCTGATATATGAAGATCTGATCGACCTAACACTCTGATCCGAAGCAAAGCTCTGACAGGAAAAGCTCTGAAGCTCTGCTTTCTGATAAGTCAAAGACTTATAATCTGATGCTCAAAGATAGAAAAAGATCTGACTCTGAAGAACACACATATCAAAGGGAAGTAACAAACTCAGGGGGAGTATCTCTTAACTCTGACTTCTCCGTACTTCTTATTCTGTTCATAGATCTGATAACTTTTCACGTTATTTTTCATTTAAAATATCTAGTTTTTGTCATCATCAAAAAGGGGGAGATTGTTAGAACAATGTTTGAATCTAGTACCCTATATTTGAGTTTTGATGATAACAAAGTGAAAAGAAATAGTAGTTAAATATTTTATGATTGAATTGTATGCTGCCTAAAATTACTATGCTCTGACTTGCAGATATGCTGATTAAAATAAGCAAGATCACGTTTTCAGCATCAGAATATGAGTTTGCACATCAGCATCAGAAGTTGCTGAATCAGAACGTCAAGATCAGATGATCAACGCTTGCACATGCTGAAGCTTGATGAACAGAACTGCGCGTAAAACACTCTGATACAGAAACAAATTAGTTCATCAGCAGCGAAGCAGAATCAGAATGAGCCAAGCCAGATCGTGCATTGAAGAAGCAACGGTACTGTGCATTGAAAGCTAATCAATACCAACGGCATCATTCTAGACAAGATCTGCTCAAAAAGGAAAGCTTGTTAATAGCATTGAATCAAGAATATTTGCTTCAACGTTCATCTTCTCAAAGTGCTATATAAACCAAGCTTTGAAGATTATCACGGCTAATGCTTCCAAACTCTCTACACGCACAAAGCTGAACAGTAATCTTCACTCTACAAGTTTTGCTAAACCACCAAACTCTGATACTCTATTAGCGTTTAGCATCTTAGTATTCTAAGCTTCATTTGTGTAAACATCACAGTTGTGATATAGTTTTGTAGAAACATTCACACACATTTGATTATACCTTTGTAAGAAAGTGTTGCCTTGACAAACCGGATTGTGGTTTGAATCAAGAAGGTTTTAGCAGTTGCTAAAGCAGATTTGTATTCAGTTGAATATAGTGAATTAAGACCTCGTTGGAGAGAGGCGAAATCACCTTGAACGGGTGGACTGGAGTAGTTTGAGATCAAACGAACCAGGATAAAAATACCTTGTCATTTGCTTTAAGTTTCCAGTTTTACAATTCAACCCCCCCTTCTTGTGTTTTTCACCCCTTCACTACTTCTTCAGTACAGTCTAAGAGTATCCCCAGAAGACCTCAACATTCCCCAGCAGGGTATACAATATTCCTCTACAAGCATCCCCGGCAGTCTTGATCTAAGATTGTTCCCCGGTGGAATACCGGACATCCAGTGGAGCCATTCCCCAGTCCGATCTGAAAAGTTTCCCCAAGAGAGTTCAATCAATCTCCCCAGTAGATTCTGGAAGCTTATCACCTGCAGAGCACGAACGCGCCCCCGGCTTTATCCAAAAGGTTATTCCCCACCAGAGCTTATAACTGGGTTATCCTCAGCCAATTGCCACGGAAAGATCGTCCCCGGCGAAGTCTTCCTATCCCCAACGGAGTTCATCAAAACTTCCCAACGGAGCTCAACAATGGTATCCCCAGCGGAGTTATCATCAACATCTCAGCGAAATATCTCTCCCCACAGAGTTCACTCCCCGCAGAGTAATCTAGTCGCCAAGTTTATTCCCCAACGGAGTCATCTTCTCCTACCGGTTTATGCTTGCAACCATCATCCCCAGTGGAAACAAAGAATTCTATTCCTCAAACATCAGCCCAGGATTTGACTTCCCGGCATTCCTCAAGGGTTTATTTTCCTAGACAAAAATACATTGATAGACATCACATCTTCATACATTATGGCATGCACATACGCATCATGAACATACAATCTCATTTACTTTGAGAACATCACGCATGTCATACATCATGACATTGCATACAACTAACGTTTTGTCTTTTCAGGACCAAAATCAATACAAAGATGATTACTATCAACGGTCGCAATTCCAGATCTGATTCCTGTATCTTGCCAGGGTGTATCTGTTGACGACTAATTCCAGACTCGATTCCTGTATCCTTCCAGGGCACGTCTGAAGAGTTTGAAGATCCGATTCCTGTATCTCGCCAGGGTGTATCTGTTGACGACTAATTCCAGACTCGATTCTTGTATCCTGCCAGGGCACGTTTGAAGAGTTTGAAGATCCGATTCCTGTATCTTGCCAGGGTGTATCTGTTGACGAATAATTCCAGACTCGATTCCTGTATCTTGCCAGGGCACGTCTGAAGAGTTTGAAGATCCGATTCCTGTATCTTGCCATGGTGTATCTGTTGACGACTAATTCCAGACTCGATTCCTGTATCCTGCCAGGGCACGTCTGAAGAGTTTGAAGATCCGATTCCTGTATCTTGCCAGGGTGTATCTGTTGACGACTAATTCCAGACTCGATTCCTGTATCTTGCCAGGGCACGTCTGAAGAGTTTGAAGATCCGATTCCTGTATCTTGCCAGGGTGTATCTGTTGACGACTAATTCTAGACTCGATTCCTGTATCCTGCTAGGGCACGACTAAAGAGTTTGAAGATCCGATTCCTATATCTTGCCAGGGTGTATCTGTTGACGACTAATTCCAGACTCGATTCCTGTATCCTGCCAGGGCACGTCTGAAGAGTTTGAAGATCCGATTCCTGTATCTTGCCAGGGTGTATCTGTTGACGACTATTTTCCGGATCCGATTCCTGTATCCTTCCAGGGTGTATCTATTGACGACTAATCCCAGATTCGATTCCTGTATTTGGCCAGGGCACATCTGTGAGTAACTGATTGTAGACTCGATACCTGTATCCGGCCAGGGCACATCTACATGAAGAGTTTAGAGATTCGATACCTGTATCCAGCCAGGGCATATCTACATAAAGAGTTTGAAGATCAACCCCTGTAACAGGCCAGGTAACTATTTTTCTTTCTCAGGTACGCAAGTTCTCGCTAAGGAATCTCTTATGCGATCGACACCTAGATGGCATCTATAAGCCCATCCACATACCAACAGTTTCCAAATGGCATCCATAAGCCCATTCCCGACAAGATTCTATTATAGATCCAGATGGCATCTATAAGCCCATCTTCCTCTCCATCCTCTTTCCAAATGGCATATGTAAGTCCATTCCCCCCATCACACTCCTAACATTCTACTATGTGAGTGCAAATTTCTGGGCACTCTAGTGTTCAATCATCTTCCACCTTCGGATTACGAAAGGCACGCCAGCCAATCTACATCCTCAGGTCTAAGAAGATTGAACAGGGGCAACTGTTGTACCCCAAAATTTGCCCTCCCATATTCTTCAAGATTTGCCAAGGACAATCTCCAAAAACTTCAAAATCTCTCAAGGGTTGCACAGTCCAATTGCCTCATAACACAGTCAAAATTAGGGTTTTGGTTCTGGCAAAGAAATTGAGATTTTCAAGGGTCCAATCAAGTTCCATATGCCTATAAACATTGTCAAGCATTCATATGTCAAGTTTCAAGACTCACAGCATCAAATTGCACAGTCAAAAGCCCTAATTGCTTCACAGTCAACTGCAGGGGCAAAATGGTCATTTGACAGTCAAAAGTCAAAAATTTTGGTCAACATCTTATTTTGAAGCCACAATCATCATTTGATCAATTCTTGATCATGATTCCACAAGCATGGCTCAAAAAGTCTCAAGTTGCAAAAGTTTCTATTTTTGGACAGTTGAAAAGTCAACTGCAAATTGACCAAGGCATAACTTCTTCGTGGTTTATCAGAAAAATCCCATCCAAAGCTCATTTTGAAGGGAAGGACATTTCCTACAACTCATCTTTACACTCCAAGTCCAAGAAATGCTCTCACAAAAAGTTATCAATTTCAACATTATAGGTCATTTTCAAAAGTCAACAAAAAGGCACTTTAAGTCAAAGACCATAACTTGAGATTGGTAAATCAAAATGACATGGGACCAAAGGAATTGGTTAGAGGACTTCAATACCTTTCCAAAATGTCCAAGAACATGTTCATAACTTCAAAATTGAGCAAGATATGCATTGGAGAAGTTGGAAAATTTTTGGGAACTTTCAAAAGTCAACTTTGCCTAAAAAGCTTCAAAATTGCAAATGGGCCTCAAATTCTTCCTTGAATCATTACTCAAAGCCTATGCATGATCCATTGAGCTCAAAATAATTTATTTTCTTATTTTTAATTAATTAATTGAATTTATATTTATATTAATTCATTTAATTGATTTTAATTATATGAAAATTAAAAAGATATGTTTTTGGATCTTTTGTGAAGCAAATCATATCAGGGAAAGCTGGAAAAACCGTTTCTCATTCAAAAAAAAGGAAAATCATCCATAATTGGCAAAGGTTTCAATGAAAAAAGATTGGAAATTATGTGATAAAAAATCAAAGATATGAAACATTATTGCAATGGACTCATGGGCTTATTCTTGACCTAATTCATTCACATACATATGCAAGAGCTAACCCTAAAGCTACATACACGAAAAAGCTGCTGAGAATCCATAACCAATTTGCAAATTTTGAAGGAAAACTTGAAAACTGAAATCATATTTGCAGTACGTTTCAAAGCCTAAAAAGGATTCTAACACATTGCTGGACCTTCCAGGAGTCTATTGGCATCAAGAATCAATCCTAACACGTGAAGAATACAAGAACATAGGCCATATGGTTTGCTTTATTTTCCAGATTTGCACATCACAATTCATGCATTGTTAATACATTTGGTTGATTGTTTTGTGTTTACAGCATTCAGGCAAAGCTTTTGGTATGATTTAATTCCATTAATATGCCTTGAAACGCCAGTTACCATGAACGACATTTAGGGTTTCTGAAGCTCCAAATTAGGGCTTTCTTGTTGAGGAAAAATTAAACCTTGAGACCTATGTAGTTGAATTCAGGAGCTCAATACGAATTGAATGGCAACCTCGCGCTCAATTTATATCATATGTGGACGTAATCGCTATTTTTCACACTTTGATTTAGTGGGGGTTTAAAACCCCCGCTACTTGTTTCATGATGCAGGTACAAAAGATGAAGAAGACAATAGTTGTCCAAGCGTGATTGGAAGATTCAAATATCTGGCGCGTTTTTGTGTTTTATACCATTAACCTTTGTTTTTTTTATATAATATCTGTTTTCCATTATATGTACAAACGCGTTTCACAGCTGAGTTGGTGGAGGATGTGCCTTGCAACCATTGGGACCTGGGTTTGATTCCCAGGTCCCCCCACATAATTCATTATTTTTGTTTTAATGTCTTCTAGTGTAGCGCCTCATTCAATGGCCTACCATGAGCCCCACGCCTGTGCTTGCCAAGTGGCCTGGATAAGCAATCTGAAGGCCAGAAGGTGAATTCCATGGTGCACTCCAGTCAACAGCACGCATACAATCCTGGAAAGTCAAACGAGCTTTGTCTTAATGGGCCAGGATTTCTCAAACAAACCTCCATTTGGGCCTGAACCCCCCTTGGTTTGCATCCTTTTTAATTTTATTTTCTTTTCTTTCTAATTCTTTTTAATTGTTTTAAATTGTTTTTATTAATTCATCATAAAATTAACTTTTCATAATAAAAATCAGAAAATCAAAATACAAAATATATTTAATTATTTACTAATTTCATCACTAATTTATTTTTGTAAATAAATAACTAACAATTAATCTAGTTTAAATTAGGTTTTAAATTTTGACACTTTTTCTTAATAAATAAAAATTACATAGAATTAGGTTTTTGACACTTTTTTTAATTAATTATTTGCATCATTATTCATTATTACTATTTATTAACCATTATTTTTGTAAATAAACATGTAAATTAATTAATTAGTAAATTAGGTCAACTTTGACATCTTCTTTAATAATTAAAATAATCTAGATTTAGGGTTTCCTTTTAATTCTTTTTCTTTATTTCATTAAATACAAAAAACATAAAAAACACGCTTTCTTTTCTTTAATTAAATAATTAAATAGACTTTAATTTCATTTAATTTCAAGCAAAGGGTCAAAACCCTCAGACGTTCGATTTTAATTCTTTTCGCGCATTACTTTTCTTATTGATTATTATGTAACTGCTTTCCGGATGTAATAGTAATTAGGTTTACCGCATTTATTTACTTTCCGCATCTTTTATCAAAAACGAGTCTTTGTATTTTGGCGATGTATAGACCCGCGCCTTGTAATAGCGTAGCTTTTATCTTTCTGTATTTTAATTTTCCGTACTCCTAAATTCTAAATTGCATGAAAGAATGTATGTTAATTAAAAACAAGCGTAGCTCACAATGCCATGATCAAAGATAAATGTTAACATGAAAACAACACACAAATACACACACCACTTCTAGGGTACGCCTCACTCGTTGCCTTCGAAACGTGGTCGTCAAGTATAGGACGTTTTAGCGGTCGCTCTTATGTCCATGATCCAGTTGCCTCAAAACAGTTACCTCGAAACGGTTGCCTCGGATTAAAAAAGGATCTAGGACATTAGGGTAGCTTCTAAGGTGTCCTACTGTTGCTTCGGTGACCACACTGTCCCTACGATCGAATTGACCCGAACACCTCCAACGGTGGTGCTACCTACCTCTCAATGGTGAGATGGCACTACCTTAAGGACATTTACACAGCCTAATTCCTTAGGGTAGGTAGATAACTCATGGATACTTGCTCTCCTCTAAAAAACAAAACAAAAACCTTTTCACACCGACACTTTCAAAAACTTTCAAAAACAAATTTTTCAAACACTCTTGAGGACAGATACAAGAGTCATTCAGAAATCTTTCAATGAAACTTTTGCAAAACCCACTCACATTTTGAAAAGCAAACACTTTGAAAACATAAGAGCAAGTCTCTAAGAGCCCATGGATAACCATGGATAGAAAGGGTGCTAACACCTTCCCTTTCTATAAATCTACCTCCCGAACCGAGAGACAATCTCATAAGGAATTTTGCTGTGCTTTTGTCCTGTCCATGTTGGAGAAAATAAAAGACGGTGGCGACTCTTGCTTCCGCGACATTTCGCGAACCAGCGTTAAACAGTGAGTTCTAAATCCACCGATCACACCTACTCTCAGAATATTTTTAGCCATAGTATACCCACTGGAGTGAGCACTGGAGATGCCTTCGTGCATGTCTTGCATAATTTCCCATGCCTCATTCTTGTCCATGCAACAGAGTAGAGTTAAATCATGATTACGCTTGTACAAAATTCCATTTCTCAAGAAGAACTTAGCTGAGAACCTCCATAGGAATTTCTTGTCATTGATCGATGCCCCTTCAAGGTATTCTTGAGCTTCAAGGTACCTTTTCACTTCATAAAACCAAGGTTTTTCTTCTACTCCATCAGTGTCAAGTTCATAGCAGTGTGCCGGTTCTTCGAATCTTTCAATAGTAATTATAGGAGCCTCGTTGTCCTATCTAAGCTTGAACATGGATGATATGGTAGCTAAGGCGTCTGCCAACTGATTTTCTTCCCTTGGGATATGCTCAAAAGTAATCTCTTCGAAGTACGGAATCAAAGTTAGCACATGCTCTTGGTAAGGGATAAGATTTGGATGCTTTATATCCCATTCTCCCTTGACTTGACTGATTACCAAGGCTGAATCCCCAAATACGCTCAGGAATTTAATTCTCAGGTCAATAGCAGCTTTAAGACCCATGATGCACGCTTCATATTCAGCCATATCATTGGTGCAACCAAAGCAAAGTCTGGCAGTGAAGGGTGTATGGTAACCTTGAGGAGAGATGATTACATCACCAATTATGTTTCCAAGTGCGTTAGAAGCTCCATCAAAAACCATAGTCCATCAGGATCCTAGCTCAGGTCCCTCATACGGTCCAGGTTCTTCACCATCTGTAATTAACATGATGTTCTCATCTGGGAATTCAAAATTCATAGACTAATAGTCGTCTACAGCTTGATGTGCCAAATGATCTGCTAGTACACTTCCTTTGATTGCTTTTTAAGTGGTGTACTGAATGTCGTATTATGTTAAGATCATTTGCCATCGAGCTATTCTTCTGGAGAGGGGTGGCTTCTCGAATATGTAGTTGATGGGATCCATTTTAGAAATCAATAGAGTAGTATGAGTCAACATATACTGTCTTAGTCGGAAAGCAGCCCATGCCAAAGCGCAAAAAGTTTTCTCGAGCAGTGAATATTTTGTTTCACAATCGGTAAACTTTTTGCTAAGGTAGTATGTTGCATGCTCTTTTCGACCAGACTCATCATGTTTCCCCAACACACACTCCATTGAATTCTCTAGCACTGTTAGGTACATGATTAAAGGTCTTCCTTCAACTAGTGGCATCATAATCAGAGGTTCTCGTAAGTACTCCTTGATCTTATCAAAGGCTATTTGACATTCTTCATTCCATTTTACTACTTGATCTTTCTTCAGCAGCTTGGAGATTAGCTCACAGGTAGCAGTCAAATGAGAAATGAACCGGGCAATGTAATTCAGTCATCCTAAGAAACCTTTGACTTCCTTCTCGATGCAGGGAGCCGGCATTTCTTTAATGGATTTGACTTTTGAAGGATCATCTCCAATAAGTTTACCACTGACGACGAAACCTATGAGTTTTCCGGACCTCACCCCAAAGGTGCATTTGTTTGGATTCAACTTCTTCAGCCTTTCAAATAACTTGTGCAGATGATCAAGATGTTCTTCTTCAGGTTTTGACCGGGCTATCATATCATCGACATAAACTTCTATCTCATGATGAATCATGTCATGGAATAAATCTACCATGGCTCGCTGATAAGTTGCCCCTGTGTTCTTCAAATCAAAATTAATAACTTTTTGTGAGTTCATATTTTGAACTTGTGAGTAGAAGATGAATTGTAGGGAATTGCATCCTCTTCAAAATGAGCTTTGGATGGGTCATTTCTGATAAAGTATGAGAAAGTTATGCTTGGTCAAAGTTGAGTTGACTTTTCCTGCAAAACCCTAATTTAGCAACTTTTGGGTTTTGGTGAATTATGAGAAATCCTTGAGGAATCATGATCACCCTTGATCAAATGATGAATTATATTTCAAAATGATGATGTTGACCAAAAATCTTGAAGTTTGACTGTATGTAGGCCACAATTGACTTTTGACCTAACACAGTCGATTTTTCAGGCATTTGAGCAATTGACTGAGCAAACTTCTTCTGCAAGGCTTGAAACTTGACATGGATGATCTTGGGAACATATTAGGACAATGGGAGGCATTTGGGATCCTTTGGACTCAAGCATCATGATGAAAAGTAAAACCCTAATTTGAAGTAGACTGCCTTAGGAGAGAGTTTGTCTGGTCAACTCTTGGACTTCCTTGAGCAATTTGAGGACCTCACTTGCCATGTGTTGAGAAATATGGGAGGGAAAATTTTGGGGTACAACCACTTCCCCTGTTCAATCTTCTTTAACCCGAGGATGTAGATTGGCTCGTCTGCCTTTTGTGATCTGAAGGTGGAAGATGATTGAACACTAGAGTGCCCAGAAATTTGCACTCGCGTGAAGTGATACTTGATTTGTGATATCGGGAATGGGCTTATAGATGCCATTTGGTAGTTGCTAGAGAATTGTCGGGAGATGGGCTTAAAGATGCCATCCGAAGAGGTGTTGATCGCATAAGAGATTCCTTCGCGAGATCCTGTATACCTGTTGTTGAGGAGGACTTAGTTGGGGAATGTTGGTCTCTGTCTTAAGAGAAATAGAGTTTTAGGAGCTCCAGTTGTCAGTTACTTTACTGGGGAATAATCCCTGTTTTGGGAAGCGGAAGCAAACTGTGTGTTTGGTCGGTGTATATGCCGCATCGTGACTTATTGGGGAAATGCGAAATCGATTGTGTTTGATCGGGTCCCGGTCTTACAGTGTTATGGACTGCTGTCTGGGGATAAGAGAGGAAGAACCCGGATAGTAAGGTTATGAGAAGGAACCTGGATGGTAGGGTTACTTTGAAATGAAATCCTGGAGAGTCGGGCTGTGATAAGGAACCTAGACAGTAGGGTTACTTCGATATGAAAGCCTGGGTAGCAGGGCTGTGAGAAGGAACATGGATAGTAGGGTTACTTCGAGATGAAAGCCTGGGTAGCAGGGCTGTGAGAAGGAACCTGGATAGTAAGGTTACTTCGATATGAAAGCTTGGGTAGCAGGGCTGTGAGAAGGAACCTGGATAGTAGGGTTACTTCGAGATGAAATCCTGGGTAGCAGGGCTATGAGAAGGAACCCGGATAGTAGGGTTACTTCGAGATGAAAGCCTGGATAATAGGGATGTAAGAAGGAGCCTGGACGGTAGGGTTACTTCGAGATGAAAGCCTGGATAGTAGGGTTGTGAGAAGGAACCTGGATGGCAGGGTTACTTCGAGATAAAAGCCTGGATAGTAGGGCTGTGAGAAGGAACCTGGATGGTAGGGTTACTTCAAGATGAAAGCCTGGATAGTAGAGTTGTGAGAAGGAACCTGGATAGTAGGGTTACTTCGAGATGAAAGCCTGGGTAGTAGGGATGTGAGAAGGAACCTGGATGGTAGGGTTACTTCGAGATGAAAGCCTGGATAGTAGGGCTGTGAGAAGGAACCTTGATAATAGGGTTACTTCGAGATGAAAGCCTGGGTAGTAGGGCTGTGAGGAGGAACCTGGATAGTAGGGTTACTTCGAGATGAAAGCCTGGGTAGTAGGGCTGTGAGAAGGAACCTGGATGGTAGGGTTACTTCGAGATGAAAGCCTGGATAGTAGGGCTGCTTCAGAATGAGTTTGGGTAAAACCGTAAAGGGAACCTGGGTAAGATTGTTTTTGTCGCGCCGATGATTACTCTGTTTAGCTTCGAGTGTTGATCATGGATTTGACGGGAATTATTGATAATAATTTTCTTCCTGAAAGAACTATAGAGTTGGTTACGTGCGATGCATGAGATGCATTGTATAATGATGTTCTCAAAATAAATGAGACTATGTTATATGTAATGTATGCGCATGTCATAATGTATTCTGGACTGTTGTTTGGAGAGTGTGAGAAATGGTATTCTGGACTGCTATGAAAACCATAGTTCCTCTGCTTCTAGATGGTGAACAATGATGACTATGCTGGGGATTTTCCCCTGCGGGGAATACCTTTGTGGGGAGTACCTCTGTTGGGAATAACTCTGTTGCTGGATCTGCTGACTTGGAGAAATAACTCAGTTGGGGATGAATTTTCGTCGCCGGTGATAATGAATTTTGCTGGAGATTTACCTTCTGCTTGTGAGAGAAATAAACTCTGCTTGGGGAAAAATTTACCGACTCACTCACGATTGCGAACTTCAGTAAGGGAGAGTTATGTCTTGTTCGGGGAAGCTATCATCTGTCTTTAGATACCTTTTACTCTGTGGGGAGTGTATGTATTTCTGCTCATGTTCTCAAGCTGGCTCTATCCCGATACCTGATGGGCAGAGTAACTTTAAGGTTTGGGCACTTCTTGTTTTTCCCTGTTTCTAAAATTACGAGTAATCGTCTTTTGTTTCTTATGTATACATTTGTGAGCAGAAATCATTTTCAAATGCAGATATCAAAAATGAATCATTGGATGTTCTTGCAAAACAAAACAGAAAAAGAAAAACAAATGGAAATTTCTTGTGAAAATGAATTGTATTGATTTTTGAAATTGGCCTGTAATAGGCATTTTGTACAAAGAGGCTGACGTCCTAGTAAGAGAACGCCCCCGAAAGAAATTAATTACAATTTGTGTAAAAGAAAGAAGAACAGCTATGTGAAATGATCCCATCGGGTTCCAACTCTGCTATTGCCTTTATATCTTCAAGCGTCTCATCACTTTGTTACTTGGTCGAAGGTGGATCAGATTGATTGGCGCTGTCCGAGCTTGATAGTTGCTACCGAAGTTTGGTCGCGAGATGATCCAATGAGACATAGTGTTACGCGTTGATCCTTAATTTTTTCCTGGACCACCCTTTCGGGTTTTCAGTCCACCGGGATACCCTTTTTTGCCCAAGTCGCCTTTTCAGGTTTTCAACTTGCCGGGTGTACAGTTTTTTTAAATAATTTTTATCCCTTACTTTTGACCGAACCCTTTTGGTTCTCCGAGAAGCCCTTATTTTTTCCTAGGCCGGTTAACCTAGCGGGTCTTTGATTATGCGTAGTATCTTTTCACTATGTCTGCATTGACAGGGTGAGGAAGGTCGTCACCATCCATGGTAGTTAGAATGATAGCTCCTCCCGAGAAAATGTTCTTAACCACAAATGGCCCTTCGTACGTGGGGGTCCATTTGCCCCTGGGATCACCTTTCGACAATATGATGCGTTTGATCACTAGATCCCCGACTTGATATTCTTGACATCTGACTTTCTTGTTAAAAGCCTTGCTCATTCGCTTTTGATACGTCTGACCATGACAGATAGCAGTAAGTCTCTTTTTATCGATTAGATTCAGCTGATCAAGTCGGGTTTGGATCCAGTTGTCCTTGTTCAAACCCGCATCCTCCATAATCCTGAGAAAGGGTATTTGGACTTTGATGGATAGGACTGCCTCCATGCCATACACCAAAGAGTAGGGTGTTGCCCCTGTCGACGTCCGTGCTGAGGTACGGTACCTATAAAGAGCGAATGGTAACATCTCATGTCAGTCTTTGTATGTCACTGTCATCTTCTACACAATCTTCTTGATGTTCTTGTTAGCTGCTTCAACAGCCCCATTCATCTTCGGCCGGTAGGGAGAAGAGTTATGATGCTGAATCTTGAACTGCTTGCAAAGCTCGGTGATCATTGTATTGTTGAGATTTATACCATTATCAGTGATAATTCTCTCTGGGACACCATATCGACAGATCAGATTATGTCGGATGAACCGCGCCACAATGTTCTTGGTTACTATAGCAAAGGAAGCCGCCTCAACCCACTTGGTGAAATAATCAATTGCTACCAGAATGAAGCGATGTGCGTTAGACGCAGTAGGTCTGATCTCGTTGATCATGTCGATGACCCACATTGCAAAGGGCCAAGGAGTCGTCAAAACATTCAAGGGAACCAGAGGTACATGCACCTTATCAGCATAGACTTGGCACTTATGACAGGTTCAAGAGTGTTGATAACAATCGGCTTCCATAGTGGACCAGTAATATCCTGCCCGTAGGATTTTCTTCGCCATAGTATGTCCACTGGAATGAGTTCCGAAGGTACCTTCATGTAACTCTACCATGATTCTTTCCTCCTCGCTTTTGTCTACATACCGCAGTAAGGTTGAATCATGGTTACGCTTATAGAGAATCCCATTACTGATGAAGAACTTCGCAGCAAACCTTCTCAGAAACTTCTTATCATTAATATATGCCCCCGCGGGGTATTCCTGAGCCTCAAGATACCTCTTTACCTCGTGAAACCAGGGATTTTCTGCTACCTCTTCAGTCTCAATGTCACAACAATGTGCGGGTTCATCCAACCTTTCAATGGTAATCTGGGGAGCTTCATTGTCCCACCTGACTTTGAACATAGAAGACATGGTAGCTAGCACGTCCACCAGCTGATTCTCCTCTCTTGGGAAGTGTTCAAAGGTTATCTCCTCAAAGTGTGGGAGCAATGTCAATACATACTCTTTGTAAGGAATAAGATTTGGGTGTTTCGTATCCCACTCGCTGTTGTACCCCAAAATTTGCCCTCCCATATCCTTCAAAATTTGCCAAGATCAATCTCTAAATGGTTCAAAATCTCTCAAGGGTTGCACAGTCCAATTGCCTCCTAACACAATCAAAATTAGGGTTTTGGTTCTTGCAAAGAAATTGAGGTTTCCAAGGGTCCAATCAAGTCCCATATGCCTATAAACATTGTCAATCATCCATATGTCAAGTTTCAAGACTCACAGCATCAAGTTGCCCAGTCAAAAACCCTAAATGCTCCACAGTCAACTGCAGGGGCAAAATGGTCATTTGACAGTCAAAAGTCAAAAATTTTGGTCAACATCTTATTTTGAAGCCACAATCATCATTTGATCAATTCTTGATCATGATTCTCAAAGCATGGCTCAAAAAGTCTCAAGATGCAAAAGTTTCTATTTTTGGACAGCTGAAAAGTCAACTGCAAATTGACCAAGGCATAACATCCTCATGGTTTATCAGAAAAATTCCATCCAATGCTCATTTTGAAGAGAATGACATTTCCTACAACTCATCTTCACACTCCAAATCCAAGAAATGCTCTCACAAAAAGTTATCAATTTCAACATTATAGGTCATTTTCAAAAGTCAACAAAAAGGCACTTTAAGTCAAAGACCATAACTTGAGATTGGTAAATAAAAATGACATGGGACCAAAGGAATTGGTTAGAGGACTTCAATACCTTTCCAAAATGTCAAAGAACATGTTCATAGAATCAAAATTGAGCAAGATATGCATTGGAGAAGTTGGGAAATTTTTGGGAACTTTCAAAAGTCAACTTTGCCTAAAACACTTCAAAATTGCTAATGGGCCTCAAATTCTTCCTTGAATCATCACCCAAAGCCTATGCACGACCCATTGAGCTTAAAAGGATTTATTTTCTTATTTTTAATTAATTAATTGAATTTTTATTCTTATTAATTCATTTAATTAGTTTTAATTGTAGAAAATATCAAATAATGGCTTTCAAATCTTTTTATGCAGCAAATATACTCCAAATATGCTAAAGATTTCGTGCATCATCCAAGGGGACAAGATCTTCCATAATTGGCAAAGTTTCATTGAAAAAAAGATTGAAATTTCATGATTGAAAATCAAATATTCAAATCATAAATTCATGGATCCATGGGCTTGGTTTTGACCTAATTTGCTTCACATACATATGCAAGACCTAACCCTATTGATACATACACGAAAAAGCTGCTGCAATAACATACTCACTTTGCAAAATTTTCATAAAAAACTCAAAAACTATTTTCTGATTTACAGCCCAATTCAGAGAAGATTGTTGATTCCAAACCCTTGCTGAGAGTTCCCTGAACGTGTTGCAACCACTTTCCAGCTCTCATACTCAAAGAAACGGTAAAGCAAAGTCAGGATTTGATCAAATACTTTCTTAATCGAAACCTAATTTATATGCATCATTAACATGTTTTACTTGTGGATTTGTATTACTAACATCTTCCTGAAGCGTTTGGTATAAGTTAATTGTGCTAAAACTGCTTGAAACGAAATTCACCATGGATGAAACCTAGGGTTTCAGAAGCTTCAAAATAGGGCTTTCTTGTAGAGAAAAAATTAGACCTTTAGACCTATACAACTGAGTTCAAAAGCTCAAGACGAAGCAAATGATACCCTTACGCCCTTTTTATATTTCCTCCTCTTCTAATCACTATTTCTAGGACTTTCAGTTTGTGGGGGTTTAAAACCCCCGCTACTTGTTTCATATAATTGTAGGAAAACGAAGAAGAAGCATGCGTGGCGTCCTGTAACTGGAGCATTCAAACTGCGCGCGTATTTTTTTGTTTATACCACTAACATTTGTTTTTTTTTATATAATAATTATTCTCCATTATATGAACAAACGCGTTGCCTGGCTCAGTTGGTTGATGAGGTGTATTGCAAGCATTGAGACCTGGGTTCGATTCCCAGGTCCCCCCACATAATTCATGACTTTTG
Organism: Vicia faba; assembly: GCA_948472305.1. Taxonomy (NCBI): domain Eukaryota; kingdom Viridiplantae; phylum Streptophyta; class Magnoliopsida; order Fabales; family Fabaceae; genus Vicia; species Vicia faba. Next base: position 252,832,179 of record OX451741.1, read on the forward strand.
TTTTAATGTCTTCTAGTGCAGCGCCTTATTCAGTGGCTTACCATGAGTCTCATGCCTGTGCTTGCCAGATGGCCAGGAGATCCCATCCAATGGTCAGAAGGTGAATTCCATGGTACACTGCAGCCAACCAACGTGCACACAAGCATGGAAAGTCAAACGAGCCTTGGCTAGTGGGCCTGAATTACTTCCAAACACCTCCATTTTGGGCCTGATACCCCCTTTGGTTTGCATCTTTCTTTATTTTATTTGATTTGATTTTCTAATTCTTTTTAATGTTTTAATTGTTTTTTCACCATAAAAATAATTTTCCTAATAAAAAATCAGAAACCAAAAAAATGTTTTATATTTAATTATTATTAATTTCACCATTAGAATATTTTTGTAAATAAATTTCAATAACTAACTTAGTTAAATTAGGTTTTAATTTTGACGCTTACCTTAATAAATAAAAATGCATAGAATTAGGTTTTTTTGACATTTTCATCTTTTTCTTAATTAATTTTTCCTCATTATTTATTATTATTATTAATTATTATTTTTGTAAATAAGCATGTAAATTAATTAGTTAGCGTAAATTAGGTTAACTTTAATATTTTCTTTAATAACTAAAAATAATCTAGAATTAGGGTTTCCTTGTAAATTCTTTTCTTTATTTCAAAAAAAACATAAAAAAAACTTTTCTTTAATAATTAAATAGACTTTAATTTCATTCAATTTCAAGCAAAGGGTCAAAAGCCTCGGACGTTCAATTAATTCTTTTCGCGCATTTATTTTCTTTTAGTGATTATTATGTAACTGTTCAAGGAATGTAATAGTAATTAGGTTTACCGTATTTTTTACTTTCCGCATTATTTATCAAAAATGGGTCTTTGTATTTTGGAGATGTATAGACCCGCGCCTTGTAATAGCGTAGCTTTTATCTTTTGACGACCACATTTCAAAATGTCAGGGAACATGTTCATAGCTTCAAAATTGAGCAAGATATGTATTGGAAAAGTTGGGAAATTTTTGGGAACTTTCAAAAGTCAACTTTGCCTAAAACACTTCAAAATTGCTAATGGGCCTCAAATTCTTCCTTGAATCATCACCCAAAGCCTATGCACGACCCATTGAGCTTAAAAGGATTTATTTTCTTATTTTTAATTAATTAATTGAATTTTTATTCTTATTAATTCATTTAATTAGTTTTAATTGTAGAAAAATATCAAATAATGGCTTTCAAATCTTTTTATGCAGCAAATATACTCCAAATATGCTAAAGATTTCGTGCATCATCCAAGGGGACAAGATCTTCCATAATTGGCAAAGTTTCATTGAAAAAAAGATTGAAATTTCATGATTGAAAATCAAATATTCAAATCATAAATTCATGGATCCATGGGCTTGGTTTTGACCTAATTTGCTTCACATACATATGCAAGACCTAACCCTATTGATACATACACGAAAAAGCTGCTGCAACAACATACTCACTTTGCAAAATTTTCATAAAAAACTCAAAAACTGTTTTCTGATTTACAGTCCAATTCAGAGAAGATTGTTTATTCCAAACCCTTGCTGAGAGTTCCCTGAACGTGTTGCAACCACTTTCCAGCTCTCATACTCAAAGAAACGGTAAAGCAAAGTCAGGATTTGATCAAATACTTTCTTAATCGAAACCTAATTTATATGCATCATTAACATGTTTTACTTGTGGATTTGTATTACTAACATCTTCCTGAAGAGTTTGGTATAGTTTAATTGTGCTAAAACTACTTGAAACGAAATTCACCATGGATGAAACCTAGGGTTTCAGAAGCTTCAAAATAGGGCTTTCTTGTAGAGAAAAAATTAGACCTTTAGACCTATACAGCTGAGTTCAGAAGCTCAAGACGAAGCAAATGATACCATCGCGCCCTTTTTATATTTCCTCCTCTTCTAATCACTATTTCTAGGACTTTCAGTTTGTGGGGGTTTAAAACCCCCGCTACTTGTTTCATATAATTGCAGGAAAACGAAGAAGAAGCATGCGTGGCGTCCTGTAACTGGAGCATTCAAACTGCACGCGTATTTTTTTGTTTATACCACTAACATTTGTTTTTTTTATATAATAATTATTCTCCATTATATGAACAAACGCGTTGCCTGGCTCAGTTGGTTGATGAGGTGTATTGCAAGCATTGGGACCTGAGTTCGATTCCCAGGTCCCCCCACATAATTCATGACTTTTGTTTTAATGTCTTCTAGTGCAGCGCCTTATTCAGTGGCTTACCATGAGTCTCACGCCTGTGCTTGCCAAATGGCCAGGATATCCCATCCAATGGTCAGAAGGTGAATTCCATGGTACACTGCAGCCAACCAACGTGCACACAAGCATGGAAAGTCAAACGAGCCTTGGCTAGTGGGCCTGAATTACTTCCAAACACCTCCATTCTGGGCCTGATACCCCCTTTGGTTTGCATCTTTCTTTATTTTATTTGATTTTCTTTTCTAATTCTTTTTAATGTTTTAATTGTTTTTTCACCATAAAAATAATTTTCCTAATAAAAAATCAGAAACCAAAAAAATGTTTTATATTTAATTATTATTAATTTCACCATTAGAATATTTTTGTAAATAAATTTCAATAACTAACTTAGTTAAATGAGGTTTTAATTTTGACGCTTTCCTTAATAAATAAAAATGCATAGAATTAGGTTTTTTTGACATTTTCATCTTTTTCTTAATTAATTTTTCCTCATTATTTATTATTATTATTAATTATTATTTTTGTAAATAAGCATGTAAATTAATTAGTTAGCGTAAATTAGGTTAACTTTAATATTTTCTTTAATAACTAAAAATAATCTAGAATTAGGGTTTCCTTGTAAATTCTTTTCTTTATTTCAAAAAAAACATAAAAAAAACTTTTCTTTAATAATTAAATAGACTTTAATTTCATTCAATTTCAAGCAAAGGGTCAAAATCCTCGGACGTTCAATTAATTCTTTTCGCGCATTTATTTTCTTTTAGTGATTATTATGTAACTGTTCAAGGAATGTAATAGTAATTAGGTTTACCGCATTTTTTACTTTCCGCATTATTTATCAAAAACGGGTCTTTGTATTTTGGCGATGTATAGACCCGCGCCTTGTAATAGCGTAGCTTTTATCTTTTCGTCTTTTACTTTCCGCACTCTTAAATTCTAACTTTGTATGAAAGAATGTATGCTAAGTAAAAACAAGCGTAGCTCACAATGCCATGATCAAAGATAACTGTTAAACTGAAAATAACACACAAATTCACACACCACTTCTAGGGTACGCCTCACTCGTTGCCTTCGAAATGTGGTCGTCAAGTATGGGACGTCTTAGCGGTCCTTATGTCCATGATCCAGTTGCCTCGAAACGGTTGCCTCAAAATAGTTGCCTCGAAATAGTTGCCTCGAAACGGTTGCCTCGGATTAAAAAAGGATCAAGGACATAAGGGTAGCTTCTAAGGTGTCCTACTGTTGCTTCGGTGACCACACTGTCCCTACAATCGAATTGACCCGAACACCTCCAACGGTGGTGCTACCTACCTCTCAATGGTGGGATGGCACTACCTTAAGGACTTCTACATAGCTTAATTCCTTAGGGTAGGTAGATGACTCATAGATACTTGCTCTCTTCTAAAAAACAAAAACCTTTTTCACACCGACACTTTCAAAAAGCTTTCAAAACAATTTTTCAAACACTCTTGAGGACAGATATAAGAGTTATTCCGAAATCTTTCAATGAAACTTTTTTCAAACCCACTCACACTTTGAAAAGCAAACATTTTGAAAACATAAGAGCAAGTATCTAAGAGCCCGCGGATAGCCACGGATAGAAAGGGTGCTAACACCTTCCCTTTCTATAAATCTACCTCCCGAACCGAGAAACTATCTCATAAGGAATTTTGCTGTGCTTTTGTCCTGTCCATGTTGGAGAAAATAAAAGACGGTGGCGACTCTTGCTTCCGCGACATTTTGCGAACCAGCGTTAAACAATCAGTTCTAAATCCACCGATCACAGAACTGGCGACTCTGCTGGGGACTGATAAAGTGAGGTGTATCTTAGGATTAGATCATACTTATGTTTTCAATTGCTGTGTTTGTTTGCTTTATTATCATGGACATTTGTCTTGGAGTTTCATAGATCCTAACCCGGATCTGGGGAATACCCTGTTAGGTAGCATAAGCTGTGAGGGACCTGTCCGGCGTAGACCGACACGGGTGAAGCAGTGGCTACGTTGGTGTGGCACCTTGGTCTGTACCGATATCCCTTGTGTCGCAACGAGGAGAATATGGGTCTTCTGAGGAGTCATTAAGCACCAACCGACCTTAGAACCTTAAATGACCCAACTTGGCCAATAGAACAGTAGCAGTATGCTACACCCATTGAGGCTAAACTCTCGTGATGGTTCTGGCCGCAAGAAAAGATTGCGATGCTGGAGTTATGACCGATTGAGGGTAGTCAGTGATATTGGGATCCTCTAGAACCCGGTTACTTCTGATAGGACAGGTCTTAACCAAAAAACTGAAAGAGGGTAATACCTGAACTTCATGCTGGCCTAAACCCTAAGGGCTATCTTGTGTGACTTGTGTGCCTTATCATGTTCGCCTTTGTGAATATTTGTGGTGTGCTTTATCATGACATCATACCATCATAGACATTGCATACATCCTGCATAAGGACTGACCATTTCAAAGACAAAAGGGTTCACCTTTGCTCTGTTTTGTAGGACATCATGATGCCTGTGCGAAGGAACACTATCCGGTTCAATTTTGTTCACCCACCTGAGTTGCTTGAAGAATTGGTTAGCAGAATTCCAAATACCACTTCCTTCATCCAGAGGCATGGTTCTCTTCTCGGCTTAGTCACTGCAAAGTGGGACCAACAACTGATGAGTGTCTTGACCCAGTTTTATGATCCCTTGTACAATTGCTTCACCTTTCAAGACTTCCAGCTGGTCCCGACCCTGGAAGAATTCTCTGATTTGCTTGGCATCCCTATCTTGGATCAGACCCTCTTCACTGGTTGGGAAAAGACTCTTAGGCTTGAGGAGATTGCTGCAGCCCTTCCCTTGACCCACAAAGAGGTAATGGACAACTGGGTGACTAGAAGCAGAGTTAAGGGTTTCTTGGCCAAGTTTCTGATTGGTAAAGCTAACAGTTTCTGGAATGACCTAGACTTCAGGGCGTATGAAGACATCTTGGCTCTCTTAATCTATGGTCTGGTTCTGTTTCCAAATCCGGATAACTTCATTAACATCACTGCCATAAGGATCTTCATGTCTCGGAACCCTGTGCCCACTCTCTTGGGTGATATCCTGCAACAACTCTATGCTCGTACTGCCCGAAGACGAGGAACTCTGTGGTGTTGTATTCCTTTGTTAGTGAGGTGGTTTATTTTGCACCTCCCTAAGTTCGTGCTGAAGAACAAAGAAGGAAGAGGCTGGGCTCATAGGTTAATGTCTCTCACTGATAATGACATCATTTGGACTTTCAGGGGTTTGGATGAGGTAGCTGTTATTGATCGTTGCGGAGAATATCCTAATGTTCCTTTGATTGGTACCCAAGGAGGAATCTCTTATAATCCATGTCTAGCTCTCCGTCAGTTTGGAAGAGCCAGAAGAGCAGGGCCTCATGAGATGTTGGTGCCTCACATCAATTTTGAGTTTCAGGTAGATAGTGACGAGCTGCGTCGTAGGTTCATTAAGGCTTGGGACAGAATTCACAAAGCTGACCCACAAGATTTAGGACCGAGGACTTCTCTACCTATGGAAGCCTACTACAAATGGGTCAGCATCCGTGCTCAGAATTTAGGTATGCCATATGAAGCTGTCAGACCCATCATTCTTGAATATCCTGATAGAGATGGGGCTCCTCCAACTGTTCTCCCTCCTCAGATACCTACTGATGTTGATACACTAAAAAGGTCTTGGGCGTAACTACGAGAAGAACGGGATTCTTATCGGGAAAAGTTCCACGAGCAGGAATTGAAGATCCAGAAGCTGACAAAGCAGTTGGAGAACGAGCGGGCCTTGAACGACTACATCCGTATTGAGAAGAGGAGACCCTGGGATCAATGATGAGCTTTGGATGTTCTTTTACAGTTTTTATTTCCCTTTTCAGTATTTCCATTTTATGTAACGCCTAAGGGAAATCTGTTGAACAATCTAAATTTCAAAGTTGAATCTAATAAAGTGCGTTTCCTTTTTGTTTACAAAGTTGAATCCCGATTGTCTTTGAAAACATAAATCATACGCATTCCATTCATCATGTGCATCACAGGTACTCTTCTTTTCAGGTTGCTTAATGTTCTTCGCTGTTTATTTCAGCAGCCACCATGAATCCTGAATCATCTACTGAGCAATCCATCAAGGCCCTCCAGGCCCAAAACGCCCAGTTCCAAGAGCTGATCATGAGTTTGGCCCAAGGTCAGGAGGAATTGAAGGCTCTGCTGGTAAAGAAGAAGAAGAAGAGAACTGTACTATTCGACACTGGCCGGAGGTTTGGTAACACACTGCAGAATGAGGTTGATCAAGCTGGTTCTTCTGTAGGGAAAGGCAGTCCCCAGGGGGGAAGGGTTCCTAGTCTGGTGGTCTCTGACAACGAGACTGATTTCAATGAGGAGCAGTATCCTCCAGCTGAAGACAAGTACAAGCAGTTAGAGGATTGCCTGAATGCCATGGAAATTCAACAAGTACCGGGGTTGGATTTTGGAGACCTGGGTCTATCTTCTGGTGTGGTCATCCCACACAAGTTCAAAGCACCATCTTTCGCAAAGTATGAAGGGGCGTCCTGCCCTAAGCTACATCTCAGATCTTATGTGCGGAAGATCCAGCCGTATACTGTAGACAAGAACTTATGGATCCATTTCTTCCAGGAGAGTCTTTCAGGGACTCATCTCGAATGGTTCTATCAGTTGGATGGAACCAAGGTTCGTAACTGGGAGGAATTGGCTACTGCTTTTTACAAGCAGTATCAGTATAATGCCGACCTCGCTCCTACACGTACCCAACTCCAGGGTATGTCGCTAGGATCGGGAGAAGGTTTTAAAGAGTATGCACAGAAGTGGAGGGATCTGGCTGGCAGGGTGCAGCCACCGTTAACCGACCGTGAACTAGTGGACATGTTCTTGGGGACCCTATCCGGGCCGTTCTTCAATCATCTCATTGGCAATTCGTCTGCAGGGTTTACAGATCTCATTCTGACTGGGGAAAGGATAGAAGCTGGTATGAAATCAGGGAAAATACAGAAGGGTGCATCCTCAAGTTCTGAGAAAAATCCTTTCAAGAAGGAAGCCAGTGCTGTGTATGGGCCTAGAAGGCAAAACAAACCAGAACGTCGCCAAGCTGTCAACGCGGTGGTGATTGCAAAGCCTGCTGCCGCTCCTCGGCAACCTAACCAACCCAGGGGTGAGAGACCCAGAAGAGAATATACTCGGCTTAGTATGACCTTGTCACAGATCTTGCCGCAACTGCTTTCGACCAACTTGGTAACCGTCAGAGAAGCTCCGAAGGTGGTAAACACAACCTCTCCGAAGTATAATCCCAATGCCCGCTGTGCTTATCACTCTGATAGCCCGGGGCATTCTACTGATGATTGTTGGGCCCTAAGAAATAAGGTTCAGGACCTTATTGATGCGAAGGAAATACAGTTTGAGGCGCCCGAGAGGCCCAACGTTGTGACTGCTCTTATGCCCCAGCATGGAGTAAATGCTATCGATGAAGACCTGTATGCAGTTTCTGTGGATGATGTTGCTACCCCTTTATTGACTGTCAAGAGGAACCTGTTGCTAGCCGGTTTATTTCCGGGTTGTAGCAAGGGTTGCCTTCTGTGTGCCGTTTCCCCTGCTGGTTGTCTGTTGCTGAAGTCAGGCATTCAAAACCTGATGGATAGCAAAGAGATCTTGTTCAAGAAGACCGTTGTTCCTATTGTTCCTACTGCAGAAGTATCTGTTGTCACCATCTTCAACAATCCTACCAAGGCTCCCCCGAGGAAGCCCGTCAAAATCATGTCTGTTGCACCTATTATCATTACTGTTCCGGGGCCCCTCCCCTATAAATCTGACAAGGTTGTCCCATGGCATTACGGGGCAGATGTGTATGTGCTTGGAGTAAAGCAGGAATTCAACACCGGTACCGGTATCAGTAACATCACCGGTCCCGCTAAAGTTACTCGCAGTGGCAGGCTCTTCTCGCCTGACATTGCGCCACCAGTTATCCGAAGACCTCTTATTATCAGGCCTACAAGTACGCCTGTGTCCCCTCCTGATCAAGTTTCTACCCCTGCTGCCGAGTCATCTGACACTCGGGGCAAAGGGATTGCTGATGTGCCTGCCCAGATGGAGGCACCGAAGACTGTTAATGTTGAAGCCTCCCAGCAAGAGATGGAGGAAATTCTTAAGATAATCAAGAAGAGCGATTTCAACGTCGTTGAACAGCTGGGGCATACCCCCTCTAAGATCTCTATGCTATCACTGCTGTTATGCTCAGAGGCCCATGCCAAGGCCCTGATTTCATTTCTGAAGACGACTCATGTGCCACAAGAGACGTCCGCGGATCAATTTACTGACTGTGTGGCCAATTTGACCGCTGACAATGGTTTGGATTTCTCGGATGCTGATCTGACACCTAAGGGAAAGAACCACAATGATGCCCTGCATGTCTCCATAGAATGCAGGGGAACTACTCTCGCACATGTGTTGGTGGACACCGGTTCTTCACTGAATGTATTGCCCAAGAAGGCCTTAGACAGGTTGGATTGTGAGGGTTTGGAGTTGAAGCCTAGTAACATCGTTGTCCGAGCCTTTGACGGGTCGAAGAGGATGGTACATGGTGAGGTAGATATTCTGATTCGTGTTGGTTCTCAAGTCTTTGATTCAACGTTCTATGTGATGGACATTCGTCCATCCTATTCTTGTTTGCTGGGTCGACCTTGGATTCACAAGGCTGGGGCTGTGACATCCACTCTACACCAGAAGCTCAAGTACCCTGTCAGAGGGAAGATTGTTACAGTGCAGGGGGAGGAAGAATACATGGTTAGTCATCTAAACGCGTTCCGGTATATAGAGATGGACGGGGAGTTCATTGAAACCCCCTTTCAACATTTCGAAGAGGTGCCTCCAACATTGGCGTCAGCAGAAACAATGATTGAAGAAGACTTCCCTTTGAAGATGGCTTCCTTGAAGGACGCCCGGGCTGCAATTGAAAAAGGTGAATGTGCAAACTGGGGCAGGCTCCCTGATTTTACTCCTAAGACTGACAAGTTTGGGCTGGGTTTTACTGCAGAGGCTCAGAGGGCTGTACGCAAAGCAAGGATCAGAAAACCTCCCGTGTTCATCACCAACCCGGGAGTGAATGCTATTGAAGGCGATGCGGAGGAATCAGAGTTTGATAGCTGGATCTACCCGACGACCGACGGTGGACTAAACAATTGGACTGCAAAAGACCACATACCTGTTACTTTTGTTACGCAGTAATGAGTTCCTTTGTTTTTTAATTTGTAATGAACAATAAATTGAAACTTTATGGCCCGGTGTCTTACCCGGGGCACCGTGGCTTCATTTGTGAGGGCTTATTACTTGTCATTTCCATATATCATGAATAAAGACATTGGAAGTTTTTCGCATTTCAAATCTTGTGCTCCTTTTCTTTCTTTCTTTATATATTGCAAAACAGCTATATTTACACACACTCACCTATACAGGTTTCAATCCACTGTGGATCTCACTGGTAACGACTCTGCTACTGCCAGTTATGACTTCGAAAATCCGATCAACTTAGCCGAAGACGAAGGTGAAGATGATTGCGAAGTGCCTGGTGAACTTGCAAGACTGCTACTCCAGGAAGAGAGGGCTATTCAACCACATGAAGAGCCAGTGGAAACGGTAAACCTGGGTACTGAGACAAATAGAAAGGAAGTCAAGGTTGGTGCCAATCTAGAGCTCAGTGTGAAACAACGGTTGATTCAGATGCTGCATGATTATGTGGAGATCTTTGCCTGGTCTTACGAAGACATGCCTGGGTTGGACACTGACATTGTGGTTCATCACCTGCCTACCTAGGAAGACTTCCCTCCGGTTAAACAAAAGGTCCACCGTATGCGTCCAGAGATGTCCGAGAAGATCAAAGCTGAGGTTATGAAACAATTTGACGCCGGTTTTCTAGTAGTGACTTCTTACCCTCAGTGGGTTGTCAACGTGGTTCCGGTACCGAAAAAAGATGGTAAGGTCAGAATGTGTGTTGACTACAGGGATTTGAATAGGGCGAGCCCCAAGGATGACTTCCCTCTACCTCACATCGATGTTCTGGTTGATAATACTGCTCAGCATAAGGTGTTCTCCTTCATGGATGGCTTTTCAGGTTATAATCAGATTAAAATGGTTCCTGAAGACATGGAGAAGACTACCTTTGTTACTCAGTGGGGAACCTTCTGCTACAAGGTCATGCCTTTTGGACTGAAAAATGCTGGGGCAACCTACCAACGTGCCATGGTTGCTTTATTTCATAACATGATCCACCATGAGATTGAAGTGTATGTCGATGACATGATTGCAAGGTCTCAAACTGAGGAGGAACACCTTGACCACCTACAGAAGCTGTTTGACCGTTTGAAGTTATACAAGCTGAGGTTGAACCCGAACAAGTGCACCTTTGGGGTAAGATCTGGAAAGTTGCTAGGCTTCGTCGTGAGCGACAAAGGTATTCAAGTGGACCCTGCCAAGGTTAAAGCCATACAAGAGATGCCAGTTCCCAAGACAGAGAAAGAAGTCAGAGGCTTTCTAGGACGTCTGAATTACATTGCTCGATTCATCTCCCATCTAACTGCTACCTGTGAACCAATCTTCAAGCTACTGAAGAAAGATCAAGTAGTATGTTGGAACAATGAATGTCAGGCTGCTTTCGACAGAATTAAAGAGTATCTCCAAGAACCACCCATTCTTATGCCACCGGTTGAAGGGAGACCTCTAATACTATACCTGACAGTACTTGACAGCTCAATGGGGTGTGTGTTGGGGTTGCATGACGAGTCTGGACGAAAAGAGCACGCCATTTATTACCTTAGCAAAAAGTTTACCGACTGTGAGACCCGATACTCACTACTCGAGAAAACTTGCTGCGCTTTGGTATGGGCTGCTCGTCGGCTGAGACAGTATATGCTGACTCACACTACTCTGTTGATATCAAAGATGGATCCAATAAAGTACATATTCGAAAAGCCTGCTTTGTCGGGAAGAATAGCAAGATGGCAGATGATCTTGACGGAATACGACATCCAGTACACGACTCGGAAAGCAATCAAGGGAAGTGTACTGGCAGACCATTTGGCACACCAGGCAGTGGATGACTACCAGTCAATGAACTTTGAGTTTCCAGACGAGAACATCATGGTAATGACTGACTGTGAAGTACCTGGACCAGATGAAGGACCTGAGGAGGGATCCCGATGGTCTATGCACTTTGACGGAGCCTCCAACGCTTTGGGTAACGGTATTGGCACTGTGATCATATCCCCCAAAGGCACTCATACTCCACTTACCGCCCGGCTATGTTTCAACTGCACCAACAACATGGCGGAGTATGAGGCATGCATCATGGGTCTTCAAGCTGCAATTGACTTAAGGATCAAGTTTCTGAGTGTCTTCGGAGATTCCACTCTCGTGATCAATCAGATCAAAGGCGAGTGGGATACGAAACACCCAAACCTTATTACTTACAAAGAATGTGTGTTGACATTGATTCCCCATTTCACAGAGATAACTTTTGAACACTTCCCAAGAGAGGAGAATCAGTTGGCGGACGCGTTAGCTATGATGTCTTCCATTTTCAAAGTCAAATGGGACACTGAGGCTCCCCGGATCATCATCTGGAAGTTGGACGAACCGGCATATTATTGTGATCTTGAGGCTGAAACAGTAACTGAAAAACCCTGGTATCATGAGGTGAAAAGGTACTTGGAAGCTCAAGAATACCCTGAAGGTGCATCTGTCAACGATAAGAAGTTTCTGAGAAGGTTCGCAGCAAAGTTCTTCCTCAGCAATGGCATTCTGTACAAGCGAAACCATGATTCAACCTTACTGCGTTGTGTGGATAAGACTGAAGCAGAAAGGATCATGGCAGAACTGCATGAAGGTACCATCAGAACACATTCCAGTGGACACACTATGGCAAAGAAAATCCTTCGGGCAGGATATTTCTGGTCCACAATGGAAGCCGACTGTTATCAACATTCTCGGACATGTCATAAGTGCCAGATATATGCTGATAAGGTGCACGTTCCTCCAGTCCCTCTGAATGTCTTGACTGCACCTTGGCCTTTTTCAATGTGGGGCATTGATATGATCGGCGATATTAAACCTACAGCGTCCAACGGGCATCGCTTCATCCTGGTAGCGATCGATTACTTTACAAAGTGGGTTGAAGCAGCTTCCTATGCTACAGTAACAAAGAACGTCGTGGCACGGTTCATTCGGAATAATCTGATCTGTCGATATGGCGTCCCGGAAAGGATCATTACGGACAACGTTACCAATCTTAACAACAAGATGATCACTGAACTCTGCGAGCAATTCAAGATACAGCACCACAACTCTTCTCCCTACTGGCCGAAGATGAATGGGGCTGTAGAAGCAGCTAATAAGAATATCAAAAAGATTGTGCAGAAGATGACAGTGACCTATAAAGATTGGCACGAGATGCTACCGTTTGCTCTTCATGGGTACCGTACCTCAGCGAGAACGTCAACCGGGGCAACTCCCTTTTCCTTGGTCTACGGCATGGAGGCAGTCTTGCCGATCGAAGTCCAGATACCCTCTCTCCGGATAATGAAGGATACAGATATGAGCGAAGACGACTGGATCCAGACTCGACTTGATCAGCTAAACCTAATTTACGAAAAGAGACTCACTGCTATTTGTCATGGTCAGACGTACCGAAAACGGATGATCAGGGCTTTTAACAAGAAAGTCAGACCACAAGAGTATCAAGTCGGAGACCTGGTAATCAAGCGCATCATCCTTCCTCAAAGTGATCCCAGGGGCAAATGGACCCCCACATACGAAGGGCCATTTGTGGTTAAACATGTCTTCTCAGGAGGAGCCATGATTCTAACCACCATGGATGGTGACGACCTTCCTCACCCCGCCAATGCAGACATAGTAAAAAGATACTACGCATGATAAAAGACCCGCTAGGTTGACACACCTAGGCAAAAATTAGGGCTTCCCGGCGAACCAAAAGGGTTCGGGCAAAATGAGGGATGAAATGAAAAAAATCTGTACACCCGGCAAGTTAAAAACCTGAAAAGGCGGCTTGGGCAAAAATGGGTATCCCGGTGGACTGAAAACCCGAAAGGGCGGTCCAGGCAAAAGTTAGGGATTAAAGCGTAATACTATGTCTCATTGGATCACCTTGCATCCAGAATCCAGTATCAACATCAAATTCAAACGGCATCGATCAATCAGCTTCATCTTCAACTGAGCAGCCAAGTGATGAGACGCTCGAAGATATAAAGGCGATAACAGAGTTGGAACCCAGTGGGATTATCTTTTCACATAGCTGTTTTGTTTTCCCTTTTCGTAAAATTGTATAAACTCTGTTGTTCGGCAGCGTTCTCTTACTAGGACGTCAGCCTCTTGTACATAAACGCCTATTTACAGGCAAATTCAAAAATCAATATAAATTCACTTATCAGAAAAATTGCCAATTGTTTTTCCTTTTTCTGTTTTGTTTTGCGAAGAACGTCCAATGTTCAATTGTGATATATGCATTTGACACTAATTGCTAACTCATAAATATTCGCATACGAAACAAAGGATTAACTACAGGGAACATCAGAAACAGGGGCAATAATGAGTTGTTTAAGCGATCTAATTGCTCTATCCACCAAGGTACCAAGGTAAGTTCGGCTGAAGAATGTAACCCAGATACCTTCATTCCCCGCTGAGTAAGACAAGATTCAACAATTCTCCCCGAGCAGAGTTGGTTTCCCATCAGCCCTAACAAGGCACCGTATCTCAAGCAAGTTAGCAATACTCTCCCCGAGCAGAGTTATCCTCAGTCAGCCTTAAGGAAATTGGATATGCCCAGAAGATCTCAATATTCCCCAGCGGAGTATACAGGTGTTCCTAAGCAAGCATCCCCGGCAGTCTTAATATAAGATTGTTCCCCAGTGGAATACCAGACACCCCAGTGGAACCATTCCCCAGTACAGTTCAAAAGTTTCCCCAAGAGAGTTGAATCAATCTCCCCAGCAGGTCTTGAAGCTTATCCCCAGTAGATTCTGGAATCTTGTCACCCGCATAGTACGAACGCTCTCCCCCGGCTTTATTCAAAGGCTATTCCCCACCAGGATATAACTGGGTTATCCTCAGCCAAGTGCCACGGAAAGATCGTCCCCGGCGAAGTCTTCCTATCCCCAGCGGAGTTCATCAAATCTTCCAACAGAGCTCAAATAATGGTACCCCCAGCGGAGTTATCACCAACCTCAGCAAAGTGCCTCTCTTTCCCCACAGAGTTCACTCCCCGCAGAGTAATCTATTCGCCAAGTTTATTCCTCAACAGAGTCATCTTCTCCTACCGGTATTCTTGCAACCATCACCCCTAGCGGAAACAAAAAAGCTCTATTCTTCAACGTCAGCCCAGGATTTGACTTCCCGGCATTCGTCAAGGATTTATTTTCCTAGACAAAAACACATTTCATAAACATCACATCTTCATACACAATGCATGCACATACGCATCATGAACATACGATCTCATTTATTTTGAGAACATCACACATCTCATACATCATGACATCGCATACAACTAACGTTTTGTCTTTTCAGGACAAATGTCAGTACAAAGATGATTACTATCAACCGTCGCAATTCCAGATTCGATACCTATATCTAGACAGGGCATATCTGTGAGCGATTATATTCCAGACTCGATTCCTGTATCCTACCAGGGCACGTCTGAAGAGTTTGAAGATCCGATTCCTGTATCTTGCCAGGGTGTATCTGTTGACGACTATATTCTAGACTCGATTCCTGTATCTTGCCAGGGCACGTCTGAAGAGTTCGAAGATCCGATTCCTATATCTTGCCAAGGTGTATCTGTTGACGACTAATTCCAGACTCGATTCCTGTATCCTGCCAGGGCACGTCTGAAGAGTTCGAAGATCCGATTCCTGTATCTTGCCAGGGTGTATCTGTTGACGACTAATTCCAAACTCGATTCCTGTATCCTGCCAGGGCACGTCTGAAGAGTTTGAAGATCCGATTCCTGTATCTTGCCAGGGTGTATCTGTTGACGACTAGAATTCCAGACTCGATTCCTGTATCTTGCCAGGGCACGTCTGAAGAGTTTGAAGATCCGATTCCTGTATCTTGCCAGGGTGTATCTGTTGACGACTAGAATTCCAGACTCGATTCCTGTATCCTGCCAGGGCACGTCTGAAGAGTTTGAAGACCCGATTCCTGTATCTTGCCAGGGTGTATCTGTTGACGACTAATTCCAGACTCGATTCCTGTATCCTGCCAGGGCACGTCTGAAGAGTTTGAAGATCCGATTCCTGTATCTTGCCAGGGTGTATCTGTTGACGACTAATTCCAGACTCGATTCCTGTATCTTGCCAGGGCACGTCTGAAGAGTTTGAAGATCCGATTCCTGTGTCTTGCCAGGGTGTATCTGTTGACGACTAATTCCAGACTCGATTCCTGTATCTTGCCAGGGCACGTCTGAAGAGTTTGAAGATCCGATTCCTGTATCTTGCCAGGGTGTATCTGTTGATGACTAATTCCAGACTCGATTCATGTATCTTGCCAGGGCACGTCTGAAGAGTTTGAAGATTCGATTTCTGTATCTTGCCAGGGTGTATCTGTTGACGACTATATTCCAGACTCGATTCCTGTATCTTGCCAGGGCACGTCTGAAGAGTTCAAAGATCCGATTCCTATATCTTGCCAGGGTATTCTGTTGATGACTAATTCCAGACTCAATTCCTGTATCCTGCCAGGGCACGTCTGAAGGGTTTAAAGATTCGATTCCTGTATCCAGCCAGGGCACGTCTACATAAAGAGTTTGAAGGTCAACCCCTGTAACAGGCCAGGTAATTATTTTTCTTTCTCAGGTACGCAAGTTCTCGCTAAGGAATCTCTTACGCGATCGACACTTCCAGAGGGCATCTATAAGCCCATCCTCCTATCCATCAGTATCCAAATGGAATCTGTAAGCCCATTCCCTACATCACACTGCTGACACTCTACTATGTGAGTGCAAATTTCTGGGCACTTTAGTGTTCAATCATCTTCCACCTTCGGATTACGAAAGGCACGCCAGCCAATCTACATCCTCAGGTCTAAGAAGATTGAACAGGGGCAACTGTTGTACCCCAAAATTTGCCCTCCCATATCCTTCAAAATTTGCCAAGATCAATCTCTAAATGGTTCAAAATCTCTCAAGGGTTGCACAGTCCAATTGCCTCCTAACACAATCAAAATTAGGGTTTTGGTTCTTGCAAAGAAATTGAGGTTTCCAAGGGTCCAATCAAGTCCCATATGCCTATAAACATTGTCAAGCATCCATATGTCAAGTTTCAAGACTCACAGCATCAAGTTGCCCAGTCAAAAACCCTAAATGCTCCACAGTCAACTGCAGGGGCAAAATGGTCATTTGACAGTCAAAAGTCAAAAATTTTGGTCAACATCTTATTTTGAAGCCACAATCATCATTTGATCAATTCTTGATCATGATTCTCAAAGCATGGCTCAAAAAGTCTCAAGATGCAAAAGTTTCTATTTTTGGACAGCTGAAAAGTCAACTGCAAATTGACCAAGGCATAACTTCCTCATGGTTTATCAGAAAAATTCCATCCAATGCTCATTTTGAATAGAATGACATTTCCTACAACTAATCTTCACACTCCAAATCCAAGAAATGCTCTCACAAAAAGTTATCAATTTCAACATTATAGGTCATTTTCAAAAGTCAACAAAAAGGCACTTTAAGTCAAAGGCCATAACTTGAGATTGGTAAATCAAAATGATATGGGACCAAAGGCATTGGTTAGAGGACTTCAAGACCTTTCCAAAATGTCCAAGAACATGTTCATAGCTTCAAAATTGAGCAAGATATGCATTGGAGAAGTTGGGAAATTTTTGGGAACTTTCAAAAGTCAACTTTGCCTAAAACACTTCAAAATTGCTAATGGGCCTCAAATTCTTCCTTGAATCATCACCCAAAGCCTATGCACGACCCATTGAGCTTAAAAGGATTTATTTTCTTATTTTTAATTAATTAATTGAATTTTTATTCTTATTAATTCATTTAATTAGTTTTAATTGTAGAAAAATATCAAATAATGGCTTTCAAATCTTTTTATGCAGCAAATATACTCCAAATATGCTAAAGATTTCGTGCATCATCCAAGGGGACAAGATCTTCCATAATTGGCAAAGTTTCATTGAAAAAAAGATTGAAATTTCATGATTGAAAATCAAATATTCAAATCATAAATTCATGGATCCATGGGCTTGGTTTTGACCTAATTTGCTTCACATACATATGCAAGACCTAACCCTATTGATACATACACGAAAAAGCTGCTGCAACAACATACTCACTTTGCAAAATTTTCATAAAAAACTCAAAAACTGTTTTCTGATTTACAGTCCAATTCAGAGAAGATTGTTGATTCCAAACCCTTGCTGAGAGTTCCCTGAACGTGTTGCAACCACTTTCCAGCTCTCATACTCAAAGAAACGGTAAAGCAAAGTCAGGATTTGATCAAATATTTTCTTAATCGAAACCTAATTTATATGCATCATTAACATGTTTTACTTGTGGATTTGTATTACTAACATCTTCCTGAAGCGTTTGGTATAGTTTAATTGTGCTAAAACTGCTTGAAACGAAATTCACCATGGATGAAACCTAGGGTTTCAGAAGCTTCAAAATAGGGCTTTCTTGTAGAGAAAAAATTAGACCTTTAGACCTATACAACTGAGTTCAGAAGCTCAAGACGAAGCAAATGATACCCTCGCGCCCTTTTTATATTTCCTCCTCTTCTAATCACTATTTCTAGGACTTTCAGTTTGTGGGGGTTTAAAACCCCCGCTACTTGTTTCATATAATTGCAGGAAAACGAAGAAGAAGCATGCATGGCGTCCTGTAACTGGAGCATTCAAATTGCGCGCATATTTTTTTGTTTATACCACTAACATTTGTTTTTTTTATATAATAATTATTCTCAATTATATGAACAAACGCGTTGCCTGGCTCAGTTGGTTGATGAGGTGTATTGCAAGCATTGGGACCTGGGTTCGATTCCCAGGTCCCCCCACATAATTCATGACTTTTTTTTAATGTCTTCTAGTGCAGCGCCTTATTCAGTGGCTTACCATGAGTCTCACGCCTGTGCTTGCCAAATGGCCAGGAGATCCCATCCAATGGTCAGAAGGTGAATTCCATGGTACACTGCAGCCAACCAACGTGCACACAAGCATGGAAAGTCAAACGAGCCTTGGCTAGTGGGCCTGAATTACTTCCAAACACCTCCATTCTGGGCCTGATACTCCCTTTGGTTTGCATCTTTCTTTATTTTATTTGATTTTCTTTTCTAATTCTTTTAAATGTTTTAATTGTTTTTTTCACCATAAAAATAATTTTCCTAATAAAAAATCAGAAACCAAAAAAATGTTTTATATTTAATTATTATTAATTTCACCATTAGAATATTTTTGTAAATAAATTTCAATAACTAACTTAGTTAAATTAGGTTTTAATTTTGACGCTTTCCTTAATAAATAAAAATGCATAGAATTAGGTTTTTTTGACATTTTCATCTTTTTCTTAATTAATTTTTCCTCATTATTTATTATTATTATTAATTATTATTTTTGTAAATAAGCATGTAAATTAATTAGTTAGCGTAAATTAGGTTAACTTTAATATTTTCTAATAACTAAAAATAATCTAGAATTAGGGTTTCCTTGTAAATTCTTTTCTTTATTTCAAAAAAAACATAAAAAAAACTTTTCTTTAATAATTAAATAGACTTTAATTTCATTCAATTTCAAGCAAAGGGTCAAAACCCTCGGACGTTCAATTAATTCTTTTCGCGCATTTATTTTCTTTTAGTGATTATTATGTAACTGTTCAAGGAATGTAATAGTAATTAGGTTTACCGCATTTTTTACTTTCTGCATTATTTATCAAAAACGGGTCTTTGTATTTTGGCGATGTATAGACCCGCGCCTTGTAATAGCGTAGCTTTTATCTTTCCGTCTTTTACTTTCCGCACTCTTAAATTCTAACTTTGTATGAAAGAATGTATGCTAAGTAAAAACAAGCGTAGCTCACAATGCCATGATCAAAGATAACTGTTAAACTGAAAATAACACACAAATTCACACACCACTTCTAGGGTACGCCTCACTCGTTGCCTTCGAAACGTGGTCATCAAGTATGGGACGTCTTAGCGGTCCTTATGTCCATGATCCAGTTGCCTCGAAACGGTTGCCTCAAAATAGTTGCCTCGAAATTGTTGCCTCGAAACGGTTGCCTCAGATTAAAAAAGGATCAAGGACATAAGGGTAGCTTCTAAGGTGTCCTACTGTTGCTTCGGTGACCACACTGTCCCTACAATCGAATTGACCCGAACACCTCCAACGGTGGTGCTACCTACCTCTCAATGGTGGGATGACACTACCTTAAGGACTTCTACACAGCTTAATTCCTTAGGGTAGGTAGATGACTCATAGATACTTGCTCTCTTCTAAAAAACAAAAACCTTTTCACACCGACACTTTCAAAAAGCTTTCAAAACAATTTTTCAAACACTCTTGAGGACAGATACAAGAGTTATTCCGAAATCTTTCAATGAAACTTTTTTCAAACCCACTCACACTTTGAAAACCAAACGTTTTGAAAACATAAGAGCAAGTATCTAAGAGCCCGCGGATAGCCACAGATAGAAAGGGTGCTAACACCTTCCCTTTCTATAAATCTACCTCCCGAACTGAGAAACTATCTCATAAGGAATTTTGCTGTGCTTTTGTCCTGTCCATGTTGGAGAAAATAAAAGACGGTGGCGACTCTTGCTTCCACGACATTTCGCGAACCAGCGTTAAACAGTCAGTTCTAAATCCACCGATCACACTCGCCTTTGATCTGACTTATCACAAGAGCGGAATATCCGAATACACTCAAGAACTTAATCCTCAGGTCAATAGTAGCTCGAAGACCCAGGATACACGCTTTATACTCCACCATATTGTTGGTGCAGTTAAAACATAATCGGGCGGTGAACGGAGTATGACAACTCTTGGGAGATATAATTACAGCGCCAATTCCACTACCCAACGCGTTCAAGGCTCCATCAAAATACATAGACCATCAGGATCCCTCCTCGGGTCCTTCATCCAGTCCAGGTTCTTCATAGTCGGTTACCAACATGATATTCTCATTCGGGAACTCGAAATTCATGGACTGGTAGTCATCCACGGCCTGATGCGCCAAATGATCCGCCAATACACTCCCCTTGATTTCTTTTTGGGTTATGTATTGGATGTCGTACTCGGTTAAGATCATCTGCCATCTTGCTATTCCTCCGGAGAGAGCGAGCTTCTCGAAAATATACTTGATCGAATCCATCTTTGATATCAACAAGGTAGTGTGAGTCAGCATATACTGTCTCATCCGGCGAGCAGCCCATGCCAAAGCGCAGCAAGTTTTCTCGAGCAATGAGTATCGGGTCTCACAGTCGGTAACATTTTTGCTAAGGTAGTTGTGATCGGTGGAAATAGAACTGACTGTTTTTTAGCTGGTTTCGCGAAATGTCGCGGTAAGCAAGAGTCGCCACCGTCTTTTATGTTCTCCAACATGGAAAGGACAAAAGCACAACAAAATTCCTTATTCGAGATGTTTCTCGGTTCGGGAGGTAGATTTATAGAAAGGGAAGGTGTTAGCACCCTTTCTATCCGTGGTTATCCACGGGCTGTTAGGTACTTGATCTTATGTTTTCAAAAGATGTTTGCTTTTCAAATGCGTGTGGATTTTGAAAAAGTTTCGTTTGAAAAATTTCTAAGTAACTCTTGTATCAGTCCTCAAGAGTGTGTGAAAATTTTGTTTGAAATCTTTTAGAAAGTGTGAGGTGTGAAAAATATTTTTTTTGTTTGTTTTTTTGAGAAGAGCAAGTACCTATGAGAATCTACCTACCCTAAGGAATTAAGCTGTGTAAGAGTCCTTTAGATAGTGCTATCCCACCATTGAGAGGTAGGTAGCACCATCGTTGGAGGTGTTCGGGTCAATTCGATGATTAGGGACAATGTGGTCACCAAAGCAATGGTAGGACATCTTAGAAGTAACCCTAATGTCCTAGATCCTTTTATCCGAGGCAACCGTTTCGAGGCAACTGGATCTTTAGACAAAGGGCGACCTCTAAGACTTCCTATACTTGATGACCACGTTTCGAGGCAACGAGTGAAGCGTACCCTAAGAGTGGCATGTGCTTTGTGTGTTATTTTTCAGTTAATTGTCTTTGTATATGTTATTTGTGAGCTACGGATTAATTTTATTTACATACATTCTTTCATGCATTTAACAGTTAGGTGTGCGGAAAATAAATTGCAGAAATATAAATTCTACGCTATTACAAGGCGCGGGTCTATACATCGCCAAAAATACAAAGACCCGTTTTGATAAAGTGCGAGAAATTAAATAAAGCGATAAACCTAATTACTATTACATTCTTGAAAGCAATTACATAATAATCAAAATAAAGTAAATGCGCGCGAACGAAAATTAATCGGGAATGTTCTAAGGGTTTTGACCCTCTCAAGAAAAGAAATTGAATTTTTTTTGTCTTTTTTGAATTAAATGCAATTAATTAAATAAAGCCTAATCTAATTAACTAATTTATTAAAAGAAAAATGTTTTTGTGTTTTTTATGTTTTTTAATGAAAATAAAAGAATTAAAATTCTAAGTTAACCAAATTCTAAATTATTTTAGTTATTTTAAAAAAGTCAAAATTGCCTAATTAAAGCTAATTCAATTATTTAATATTTATTTACAAAAATAAAATGGAATTAATAATAATAATAATAATGTTAATTCTTTTTTTGATTTTTTTTATAAAAAGTTAATTATGTTAATTGTTAGTAAGAAATAAAGCAAATAAGAAAATAAAATGACAAAATAATAAAAAAGGAAAAAGTAAACCCAAGGGGGGTAAGATGGCCCATATGGAGGTTTTCTGAAGTAATTCTGGCCTAACAGTAAGAAGCCTTAATTGACTTTCTGGCATCACGTGCGTGCTGTTGACTGGGACACACCATGGACTTCACCTCCTGGCCACTGGATGGGTGCTTGAAGACACCTGGCTAGCAGATGCGTGAGGCCTATGGTGGAACACTGGATGAACGCTGCATTGGAACGCTTTGGGAAAAATAAGAACAATTATATAGGGGACCTGGGAGACATGCAGAGCATCATTGTGATTTCTTCCCTTAGGGGTCAGATTCACATCTGAAAAGCCTAGCCCATTGTCAGCGGTCAGGCTAGCCACACAATCCTTGAACTGATTTGCGGAAGTTTCCTGCGGCACATGTGCATTTTTGAGAAATGTAATCAAAGCCTTTGCATGGGCTTCGAAACACAATAGCAGAGACAACATGGAGATCTTTGACGGGGTCTGCCCCAGCTGTTCGACCAAATTGTAGTCGCTTTTCTTGATAATTTTCAGTATTTCCTCTATTTCTAGTTTAGAGGCTTCCTCGATGATTTTCTTAGGTGCCTCCATCCGGGCAGGCTCACTTATAATTTCTTTGCACCGAGTCCCAGATGGCTCGGCGACAGGGGTGATAAATGGAGTAGGAACTGGAATAGCAGTTGATGTACTGGTAGATGGGATGACAACAGGTTTGTGGACAGTTGGAGGGGAAATCTCGGGAGAAAAGACCCTTCCACTTCGGGTAACTTTACTAGTACCGACAATATTACTGACATCAGTATCAGCTTCTTCAGTCTTTAGATCTTGCTTAACACCATGGTAATATACATCAGCACCGTAATGCCATGGGAAAACCTTGTTTGAGGTGTACGGAATGGGACCAGGAACAGTGATTATTAGCGGAGCAATTCTTGGAACAGGTGTAATCCTAACAGGTTTTCTCGAGGAAACTTTGGAAGGATTGGCAGAAATGGTAATAATGGCAATATATTCATTGGGAACAACAGGAGTCGTAGTCTTCTCGAACAAAATTTCTTTATTATCCATCAGGCACTGAACACCTAATTTCAACAAACATCAACCGAAAGGTAGATTCGAACACATGTGGCAACATTCACCATAACCCGAAAATAAACCGGCCAACAACAAACTCTTCTTAACAATCATCAGAGGAGTAGAAATTTCTTTAACAGAGGTCACAAACAAATCAGTGTCAACAACATTCACTCCACGACCATGTCTGGGCATAAGAGCAGTTATAACATTCGGCTTTTCTGGAGCATCAAACTCTATCTCCTTGGCTTCGAGCAGAACTTGTACTTTCTTTCTCAGGGGCCATCAATCATTTGTGTCATGGCCTGGGCTCTCAGAATAGTAGGCGCACTGCGCGTTGGGATTGTATCTGGGAGAAGTAGTGTTTGGATTCTTGGGAGCCTCTCTCAAGGTCTCCAAGATGGATTTTAACAGATGAGGAAGAACTTCAGCTAAGGTCGTG
The DNA here is from genome assembly GCA_948472305.1 of Vicia faba. NCBI lineage: Eukaryota > Viridiplantae > Streptophyta > Magnoliopsida > Fabales > Fabaceae > Vicia > Vicia faba. Next base: position 252,855,876 of record OX451741.1, read on the forward strand.
CTGAGGCGAGTAAACTGCCGTTGTGGTCTTTCCACCCTTTGTTGATTGTTGCATTGTAGAGCAACTGTGGGTCTTGGTATCACTACAGCATTTACCGTTTGACGATGTTCAGATAGCGTCCCTAGAAACATGTCAACCAACTCCCTATCATACAAAGGGGGTTGGACTCTTCCAGCCAAATCTCTTCACTTTTGAGCATAGTCCTTAAAACCTTCACATGTACCCATGGACATACCCTGAAGCTGAGTACAGTGGGAGCAAGGTCGGTGTTATACTGATACTGCTTGTAGAAAGTAGCAGCAAGGTCTTCCCAGTTGCGGACACTGGCCCCTTCCAACTGGTAGAACCATTAAAGATGAGTCCCTGATAGACTATCTTGAAATAAATGCACCCACAAATTTCTATCAGCGGTGTGGGGTTGGATTTTCCTGACATACGACAGAGATGGAGTTTTGGACAGGATACTTCATCGTACTTGGCAAATACCGGAGCTTGGAACTTATGAGGGATCACCACTCCCGATACCAGTCCCAATTCTTAGAAATCCAAACCAGGTATTTTCTGAATCTCCATAGCGCTCAGACGGTCTTCTAGCTGCTTGTACCTATCCTCGGCAGGAGGACATTGCTCATCATCGTAATCAGTACCATCTTCAGAAACTGCGGGACTAGGGTCCTTTGCTCTTTCTTGGTTCTCCCCGTCCTTGGATGAGGAGGTCAGATCAGCTGGTTGTCTCAACCTTTCTCCGAATCTTCTACCCATATTCAGAATACTGACCTTCTTCTTCTTCTTCTTCTTCTTCTTCTTCTTTTCTTTCAGAATAAGGGTGTTCAGATCCTCTTGCCCTTTAGCCAGACTTATGAACATCTGTTGGAACTACGAGTTCTGTGCCTGAAGATATTTGATGGCTTGATCGGAAGATATTTCTGTTGAAATAAACAACGAAGAAGATGAGAAACCTGTAAGGGTACCTGTAATGGTGTGCATGATAATGGGATGCGCATGTAATGATTTCAAAGACTTTGGGAGATTTAAATTTGCAAACCAAAAATAAACAAAACTTTATTAGTTTAAACTTTGAAAGGTTCAACAATACCTTTAAGGCGTTACAAAGAAGTAAATAAAACAAAATCTAAAACTCAGAAAAAGCAAAATCAAAAGTCCCATGGTCGCTTCCTCTTTGTGCTGACGTAGTCATTGATCACTCTTTCTTCCTCAAGCTGCTTGGTAAGCTTCAAAATCTTCCTTTCTTGCTCATGATACTGCTCCCGGTAAGTATCCCGCTCATTCTTCATCTGAATCCAAGACCTTTGTAACTCCCGAAGATCAGTAGGCATGTAAGGGGAGAGAACCGTGTAAGGAACGCCTTCTTCGTTAGTGGGCTCCACAATCACTGGTAACACGGCCTCATAGGGCATCCCAAGCTTCTGGGCACGAGCTCAGACCCATTGGAGATAAGGCTGCATAGGAAGAGAAGTCTTTAATCCCAACTCTTGAGGGCCAGATCTGTTCACCATGCCCCAAGCTCATATAAATCTCTGGCAATGCTCCTTAACGTCCTCCTTATAGTCAAATACAATGTATTCAAGAAGTAACTCATGGGGACCATCTCTTCGAGCACGACCAAATTGTCGTAAAGCCAGACAAGGATTGTAAGTTATACCCCCTCTAATTCCAAGCAATGGGACATAAGGTTATCCCCCACAACGGTCAATAACAGCAGTGTCTTCCATAGCCCAGGAACACCAAAGAATATTTGTATGGGCAAGTGACATTATTCTGTAGGACCAACCCAAACCTTCTTCGTTCTTCAACACAGACCTAGGGAGGTTTGAAATAAACCACCTCGACAACAACGACATGCAACACATAAGAGTACCTCTCCTCCTCATAGTACGGGTGTGGAGAGCATGCAAGATATCTCCCAGCAAGGTAGGCACAGGGTTGCGAGAAAGGAAAATCTTGACAACATTCACATCTACAAAGGAATCTGGACTCGGGAAGAGAACCAAACCATAGATAAGGAGAGCCAAGACATCTTCAAAAGCTTGAAAATCCAAATCATCCCAGAATAGCTGAGCCTGGTCTATCAGAAATTTGGCTAGAAAACCTTTGACTCCGCTTCGTGTTTCCCAATTGGATACTACATCAACCTGTTTCAAATGCAGAGCTGAGGCAATGTCTTCTGGTCTAGGGACTTCTTCCATACCTGTGAAGGGTACCTGTTCAAGGATGGATATGCCCAATAGATGAGAGAACTCTTCCAAGGTGGGTACCAGTTGGTAATCTGGAAAGGTGAAGCAATGATGCACAGGATCAAAGATCTGAAATAGTACGCTCATCATCTGCTCATCAAGATTTGAAGTAACCAGGCTGAGAAGTTGACCGTGTCTCTTAATGAACATAGAAGTCTCAGTGTTGTACCCCAAAATTTGCCCTCTCATTTTATCAAGATTTCCCCTCACAAGACTCTTTGGATTCAAGATCAAGCTAGGGTTTGCTCTGCTCAAGAAATCTCCTTGCACTGATGACCTAAATTAGGGTTTGAGTTTGCACAAGGAATTTTGGACTTCTAATGCCCCATGTGACTTTCATACTTCATTTTGGACTTATAAGATTGCCTCTACCAAGTTTCAAGCCTTGAATCAAATTTTTGCCCAGTCAATTGGACAGCTGACCAAGAAATCAGCTGTATTGGGGAAAAAGTCAAGTGTAGCCAATTTATAGTCAAATCTCATGACTTTTGGTCCACATCAACATTATAGGCTCATATGAACCATTTGATCAAGTTTGGACCACAACTCCTCAAGAAATTTGATCAGATCATCAAAAGGGCAAAATGGTCATTTTTAGGGTTTTAACTATATAAGGAAAATTTCTGATTTTTCACCTAGCCAATGGCCAATTAGGTTCAAATATGGATTCAAGGACTCAATGGCATCATCTTGACCTATTCACAAGGTTCAAAAGATCTCAAAAGCATTGGATTAACAGATGATTTTTCCAGTCAACTGATCAAAAATCAACTATATACTGAAAAGTCAAACTTTGACTTTTTGGTTAAAATCAAGTGCCAAGGGTCATTTTTTATCAAGATGAGTCAAAACATGAAACTTGTTCATCAAGAAACCTAATTTTGCAAATTAGGGTTTAAGATTGAAAAATTTCATAACTTAGAATTTTTCTAAGTTATGAAATTTTCTTATTTTTCCCCCACTTTGCCCAACATTTTCACCATGATGCAATTGGATTCAAACAAAACTTCCAACATGAAGTTGTAGTCCTCCACAAAATCTAAAACTTTGATTCACAAAGTTTTCCCAAAGGATGCTTGGATCTTAAGTTATGATTTTTGGAACAAGGGTCCATGAAACTTTTAACTTAGTGAAATTTTGCCCTAGCTTAGGCAGGATTTTAACCTATCTTCATGGCCATTTTCACATAGTTCCACTTGGAATCTCAAATTGCATTTCAAATATGTATTGTATAGCATATTACAATATTTCCAAAATGTCAAAGAACTCTTCAAAATCATTTATGGTTATGGAGAATCGAAGGTTTGAATTTTGCAAAAAGTCACTTTGATCCATGGCATTTTTCATGTTGCTACAAGTTGCAATTTCCATCCAGCATTGTTTATACTTGCTTACAGGTATCTAAACCCTTCCACAATCAAGAATTAAATGCAAACTCAATGGATTGAAGCTTTGTTCTGATCAATAGAGGTTTACACAAGGGATTAATCCAAAAATAGCAAAAAAGCAACATTGCCATTTTTGTCAAAACTTGCTTTATGTCAAATTGCATCCCTTGAGCCTTGAACCAAATCTTGGACAACAAACAAAATACAAAAACTTGGAGCCAAGCTCACCAAATGTATGCAGGATTAGAGCTAGCCTGTCCAACACACTCCATACAACCTATCTGAATTATCCCAACCATTGGCCATTGACTGTAACTCCATTTGCAAGCTTCACCATTTCTGATTTCAGCTTGTGCAGGTTGACTTCTACAGGCTTATTCAAGCAAGCTCAAAGCGAACAAAGCATTGGAGAAGGTCATAGGAAGTTCAGGCAAGCTCAAAAGAACCTCAGGCCTCTCTGAAAGTTTCTACATTGCCATACTCGTGTTCAACTGAAGCAGGTATTTTCCAACTTTCTATCTCTCTATTTAGGAATCATTAGGCTTATGTTTGTGAATAAAAAATGTAGTACTCATAGCCCTTAAGTTGTACATATGCATAGATTTCATTTAAGTTTAGTGTGCTGAGAGAATTTGATTGATGAACATTCTGAAAAAGTTAGGTTGGAAATTAGGGCCAGAGAAATTCTCTCTGGTCTTTGAGAGTTAGATTAAGTTCTTTATATGGTTGGAATCGTGTTGAAAAAATGATATAACTTTCATGTTGTGAGTTTTTGCTTTAGAGAACGTATGCAGGAGTTGGACATTTGTACAGGGCGCGCGTTTTTTTTTCAGATTCAAAGGTTGAAGATGAAGTTGGAACTGGGTTGGGCCTTTGTTTCTCACTTTTTGCACCCCTAGCCTTGCTAATTGCACCCCCTGGCCCATTGTTTTACCAAAAATATTTTCATAAATTTTCACATATTATTTTGTATTTTTTATTATTTTTTCTAACATAAAAATAATTATTAAATAATAAGCTTTTTATTTTCTTTAATAAAAATTTGAAAATAATACATAAAAATATTTTATTTTTATTTTTATCATTTACATACTTAAATAATATTTTTTTTCTCTAATATTTTTTTATGCTTTGAACATTTGTATATATTTTATTATTTTATTTGATTGTACATAAATAATATAATTAATATATATATATATATATATATATATATATATATATATATATATATATATATATATATATATATATATATATATATATATATATATATATATATATATATATATATATATATATATATATATATATATATATATATATATATATATATATATATATATATATATATATATATATATATATATATATATATATATATATATATATATATATATATATATATATATATATATATATATATATATATATATATATATATATATATATATATATATATATATATATATATATATATATATATATATATATATATACTTCCTTAAAATAAATTAGGGTTTTACCCTTAACAAAAATAACTTTTTATTTTCTTTTTTAATACATTAAATATTGTATTTTTATACACATAAAAATAAACAAAAACATTTTTTACATATTTATAATATATTGCACATTTATTTAATTGTCTATTTAAATTTTTCGTACTTATCATTTGTACAAAGAAATTCAATTTGGATGTAATAACTTAGGATTTTAATTTCTTGCAAAATAATCCCCTATTCAAAATTGTATCCCCCTCCCCATATCAATGTTGTAATAGCTTAGATTTACTTTTACGCATTTATAACTTTCAAATATGCCATGATATAGATTAGGGTTTGTATGCAATATCCAAAATCAAAACAAATAGCTAGACTTAATACAAGACAAAAAAGCATGAAATTGACAACACAATGCACACAAACACCCCTAGGGTTTCATCCACTTGTTGCCTTTAAAATGGCCATGGTATGCATGTTGAGTATCTTGGCAAAACAAAAATCAAAACAAAAAGATCATAGTCCCTCGATGATGCTATTTTGGTTGCCTACACAAAATGATCTAGTCCCTCAAAAATTTGCTAAGATACTTGGCACAATTGCTATCATGGTCAATACGATGACCCGCGCCTGTCCCGTTTAACATCCAAATACAAGGTTGTTTACCAAATACAATGGTAAAACAACAATGTAAAAGGGTTAAAAATGTGTAGGAAAGACTCTTGAGTATATAGGGTAGACAACTCTTAGTTACTTGAACAAAACTTGCAAAACATCCTTGCTATTTTCAAACACACCTCACAACACAATTTCAAAACATTTCAAAAACATTTCCCAAAACAAACTTCCAAACTTTCAAACATTGAAACATCTTTTCAAAAGACAAACACCTTTGTATACATTCAAACAAGAATCATTACAAAGGTTGCCACAACGATGGCCCCTTTTCAAAACATTTTCAAAAAAAAAACCACACACAAAGCACCATTTCAAACAATTGAAAAGCAAAAGCAAGTGATCTAAACAAGTAACTAAGAGCCCATGGATAACCATGGATGAAAAGGGTGCTTGCACCTTCCCTTTTCATAATCTACCCCCTGAACCCAAGAAAACATCTCAAAGGTCTTTCATGTGCTTTTTGACCTTTCCTTTGGATAAAATAAAAAGTCGATGGCGACTCTTGCTAAATCGAAACATTTGCGAACACAAACGCAAAAACTCAAGTCAGTTCTCCCACCGTAGCACACTCAGAAACTGTTGAGGCTAGCTCTTTAAGTTTGGCAGGTGTTTGCACAAAGTTGACTCAGATGGTATTTCTGCGCACGGAAGCCATAATCTGCAAAATAGAACAAAGATAAATTCCCTAGGTCTTTGAAATGGTTAGTGTAATGAAGCATGAATTCCATGTTTTGATGCATGATGTCATGATAAACCACAGTTATAGCAAACAACAGGTATTGCAAACACAGTTAAATCACATAAGACCCTTAGATTTAAGGCTTGCATGAGGTCAAAGGTAGTACCCTCTTGAAGTTAAGTTGGTTTCAACCTGTCCTAGAAAAAGTAACCGGGTTCTAAAGGATCCTAATATCATTGACCATCCTCCATCGGTCATGGTTTCAGCTCACGCAATCTTTTCTTGCGGCCGGAACTATCTTGAGAGTATGGTCTCAATGAGTGTAGCATCGAGTATCAACCAGTTCTCAGCTTTATACCGAGGCCGGCTATCTCACTACTTTCTAATGGCCAAGTTGGGCGATTAAAGGTTCTAAGGTCAGTTGATGCTTAACGACACCATGCAGCGGCCCCGTATTCTCCTCGTTTCTCCACAAGGGATACTGGTACCAACCAATGTGCCACATCAACATAGCTACTGCTTCAATCGTATCAGTCTACGCCGTACAGTTCCCTCACAGTTTGTTGCTACTTACCTAAAAGGTATCCCCAGATCCAGGTTAGGATCTATAGTAACTCCCAAACAAAACCCTTAAAAGTAAAGAAAACAAAACAATCAAGAGAAGAAATTTATGATGAACTAGATCCTAAGGTATACCCCACTTATTTGTCCCCAGCAGAGTCGCCAGTTTTGTGGTACGGTGGCAGAACCGACTGTTTGAAATGCTGGTTTGCATTTTGCGTTTTGTGTTCGCAACATGTCGCGGTAAGCAAGAGTCGCCACCGACTTTTGTTTTATCCAATCAGGAAAAGGAAAAAGAACAGAAAAAACCTTTTTTGAGATGTTTCTGAGTACGGGGGGTAGATTATAGAAAGGGAAGGTGTTAGCACCCTTTCTATCCATGGTTTTCCATGGGCTCTTAGGTACTTGCTCATCTTTTTAAATTTCTTGTGTATTATGCTTTGTTTTGAAAAGTTTGACTTCGTGATAACCCTTGTATCAGTCCTTAAAGGTGTGATGAAGTTGTTTTTGAAATTTGTTTTGAAATGTGTAAGTGTGAAAAGTTTTGATTTGAGCAAGTACCTACTAGCATCTACCTACTCGAAAAAAGATCGTTTCTATTCTCGTTCCTTTAGACAACATTATCCTACTATTTAGAAATAGGTAGCACCATCATTGGAATTGTAAGGGTCAATTCGAGAGGGACGCACAATCACTAAAGCAATGTTAGGACACCTTAGTAATAACCCTAGAGTCTTAAGATCATATTCGAGGCAACATTTCTGAAGCAACACTTCTGAAGCATTATTTCTGAGGCAACATTTCCGAAGCAACATTCGAATGGGACATTTGATCTTTGTTAGACAGGAGGGCAACCACTAAAGCATCCTATACTTAATGATCGTTTACCGAAGGCAACCGAAGTTTGAGTATACCCTAAGAGTGAGATGTGCGAGTGATCTGTTTTCAATTATTTAGTCTTTGCATATTAGGGTTTTCTAACTGGATTAATTTGTCATGCATTCTTGTCATACAATCCAATTAGCATTCATCTAAACAGTCAAATATTTGCAAGAATTAAAATATGAGAAAGTAAATCTACGCTATTACAAGGCTTCAGGGAGGGGATTAGTTACATAGCCAAAAACCCGGGAAAAAAGCGATAAATAAAAGCCCTAGATTAAACTATTACAAACCATGAACATTTACAAAAATATTGGCAAAAACAAATAACATGCGCGATGAATTGAATGCGAGATAATTAGGGTTTTGACCCTTGCCTAAACATAATTGCGACTGATTAAAAAAAAGTTTTTCTCATTTTTCTTATTTAAGAAAATAGAGAAATTATTAAATTTAAAAAAAGAAAAGCCTAATTCTGATTAATTTTAATTTTAAGAAAAAAATGAATTAATTTAATCTACAACCTATTTTTGTATTTTTATTTATTTGAGAAAGAAAAGCAAAAATAAGATTAAGTCAAAAGTTTAACCTAATTTCTATTTGATTTTATTTTTGAAAACAAATTACAATTTCCCTAATTTAAACTAAATTAAATTAATTTTGATAAAATAAAAACTAATCCTAATTTTTGATGAATTATTGATTTTATGGTTTTTTGTAAAAAAAAGTAATTAATTAAAATAAATAAAGAAAATTCAAAGAATAAAAAAATAAAGAAAAAGAAATAAGATAAAGAAAAGTTAGTAAATGGGCCTGTACTAGCAATTATGGGGGGTTCTGTTTGAGATTCTGACCCCAAAAGATCCAGGCCCGTTTGACTTTGTCTTATCCAATGTGGTTGTTGACTGGAGGCGTATGGTGGTCCTCCAAGAGAAAGGCATTGGATCTGGAGCGCTGATGAGTTGAATGGCCAGATCCTGATGGTATATGGTGAACTTCTTGATTTGCTATGCGCTGGATTACCTATTGAAGAAAAACATGAAATAAAGGTTGGGACCTGGGGATTGAACCCAAGTCCTCTGCACTTTTCCCCTGCACGCTTGCCAACTGAGCTATGATTCTTATTTGTACATATAATAAAAATCAATTATAATATAATGAAAACAAAGATTCCTGGAAAAAACGTGCTAAATTCAAATTTCCCAACCAGGGGGTGACACACATCATCGTCTTCCTCCCAACCGTCGTTTTAGGTAAACAAACTTTTACTTATAGACACTTGATGTAGGTATATCCCTGTCCATCTCCAAAATTGTGTAGGCTCAAGATAAATGGCCATGGCTGGTACCAATCAACTCGTATCGTCCTCACGAGTATCATGATACCAGAGCTAACGCCCAATTTTGCCTGCATAAGAAAGCCCTAAACAAAAACATGAAACCCTAACTATGGCATCTCTTGATTCCTATACTAAAAACACAATTAAACAATACCAAAAGCTTACAAATTCACTGACAAACAAGAATATATGAACCAAACATGCTAATGATGCGTAAACCACTGAAAACGAAATCAAAGTTTTGACACAAAACCGTGACTTTTGTACCTATGATTCCAGGCGTGAGAGAGCTTGCAAATGGTTGGAATTCCTTCTGGAGATGTCCAAGAATCTGTTGGTATCGTGAGAATGGCTCGAATTGGCCTATAGTATGGAAATTGGATCACCATTTTTTCTTTAATTTTTTGAGTTTTGTCTGCCTCTTTCACGACTGTTCAACCTCTTCTCATACCCTTCCTTGCTTCTGTATATGTAATACAACTTATTAGGTCAACAAAAACGACCTCAATCTTGCTCATCATGAAGATTTGATTTGGTCTTTCATGGCATATGATATCTTTCCAGTTTTGCTCAAATTCAATCTTTTTCCAACCAAATTATCCTCGCACGAATTGATTCTCAATTGACAGCATATAAGATCTTCTTTCAATGCAAAAATCATCCCTAAAACACATTATATGATTTATTTAGATTTTTTTTATTTTATTTGAATTTGAAATGAATAAAAATCAAAATAAATTAAATAAATGAATAAATAAAGTATAGAGGGTCCCATAGGTCATGGAATATGTTATCATTAAAGTGCAAGCATAAAAAGTTGGACCCATTTAGCAAAAAATGCAAATTTGAGCACATTTGACTTTTGGCAATTTTGCAAAAAGGGTCAACTTGGCCAATGCATAACTCTCTCAATTTTGACCCTAAGAGGGTGTTCTTGGACTTTTTAGAAACCTCAGGATGTCCTCTAAGCAACCCTTTTGGTCTCATCTCAATTGAGTCTTCCATGTTTATGTATGAAGCTTTGAACCAAAAGGTGTTTTTGTTGACTTTCCAAAGTGACCTGATAAAGTATGAAAAAGTTATGCTTGGTCAAAGTTGAGTTGACTTTTCCCGCAAAACCCTAATTTAGCAACTTTTGGGTTTTGGTGAATTATGAGCAATCCTTGAGGAATCATGATCACCCTTGATCAAATGATGAATGATATTTCAAAATGAGGATGTTGACCAAAAATCTTGAAGTTTGACTGTATGTAGGCCACATTGACTTTTGACCTAGCACAATCAATTTTTCAAGCATTTGAGCAATTGACTGAGAAAACTTCTTCTGCAAGGCTTAAAACTTGACATGGATGATCTTGGGAACATATTAGGACAATGGGAGGCATTTGGGATCCTTTGGACTCAAGCATCTTGATGAAAAGTAAAACCCTAATTTGAAGTAGACTGCCTTAGGAGAGAGTTTGTCTGGTCAACTCTTGGACTTCCTTGAACAATTTGAGGACCTCACTTGCCATGTGTTGAGAAATACGGGAGGGCAAATTTTGGGGTACAACAAACACCTTCCCCATGAATCTAGGGGCGTCCTAGCAAACAGGAATAGGCCGGGCGAATATCCATTACATAAAAAGTGGAGTTGTAAACCTGAGATCTCACCTTGATCAGAAGATCAACGTCTTCGTGCACTATTCTTTTTGACCCATCAAAGGCTCTTACCACAATATCACTGGGCTTCAGCACCATCCCTTCACAGTCCAGTCTATCCAGAGCATCGTTTGGTAACACAATCAGGGAGGAGCCTGTATCTACTAACACATGCGCCAAAGTAGTGCCCTTACACTCAATAGAGACGTGTAGGGCCTTGTTACGATTCTTCCCTGCCAAAGTTAAGTCGGCATCAGATAAGCCTAAACCATTATCAATTGTTAGGCTTGTAACATAATTCTCAAACTGATCAGTAGAGGTCTCTTGTGGTACTTGAGCATTCTTCAGAAATTTCAACAAAGCCCGAGCATGGGCTTCAGAGCACAATAACAAGGATGTCATGGATATCTTGGACGGTGTCTACCCTAGTTGTTCCACTATTTTATAGTCACTTTTACGAATGATCTTAAGTACTTCTTCCATCTCTTGTTTAGAGGAGTCTTCAGTTGTAACATCTTTTGAGGGTGCCTCCATCTGGGCAGGCTCAGTCACTTTCTCTTTGCCTCGGGTGAAAACAGTTGACCTAGTAGCAGGAATATGAACAGGTGTTGTGATAGTTTTTGGAGGAGAGATCTCTGGGGAGAAGATCCTTCCTGTTCAGGTAACTTTACTAGTTCCGACAATATTTTTGACATTGGTAACTTCAGAATCTTCATCTTCGGTAATCCATAGCTCTTTGTTAACACCGTGATAATAAACTTCTGCCCCATAGTTCCATGGAACAACCTTGTTAGAGGAATAGGGGACTGGCCCTGATGCAGTGATGATTAGGGGAGCCACCCTCGGCTCGGCGGAAATCCTTATAGGACCTCTAGAGGTGATCCTTACAGGAGTATTGGAAATTGTGATTGTAGAAACATCTTCAAGTCTCAGTTCTTGAGGTATACGTTCATGCAAATTCTTCATGGACGGAGTTTTCTCGAACATAATTTCATGGCTATTAATAAAGAGTTGAATACCCTTCTTCAGCCACATACAACCATTAGTTTGAGAAGCACAATGGTAACAATTTTCAGGACAACCCAAAAATAAACTGGCTCGTAACAGATTCTTCTTAACGATCATCAACGGAGTGGTCAAGTCACTTATGGTGGAGACATAGGAAACATCGTCAATAGCATTAAAACCTTTACCATGACTGGGAATGGGCGAAGTAATCACATTAGGGATCTCTGGAGGATCAAACTCAATTTCTTTTACATCAATCATATCTTGGATTTTGTTTTTCAAAGCCCAACAGTTGTTTGTGTCATGCCCCGGACTGTTTGAATGATAGCCGCATTTTGCATTTGGGTTGTATTTTGGAGATGATTTGTTGGGATTAGGAGGAGGATCCCGCATTGTTATCAAGTATGCTTTCACCATATGTTGTAATTCTTGAGCCAGTGGAATACTAATCCTGGTAAGTTGCCTTCTCGGTGCGTCTAACCTTTGTTGATCGCCATGTTGTTGTGGTTGAACAGGCGCTGGATTAGAGATTAACACTGCCCCTACAGAATGATGAAGGTCATTCTTAATACGGCTCCTCTGGATATAAACATCATTGGTTTCCTTCTTACCACTGAACGACTTCTTCACAACATTGGAAGTTGCAGCCATTGGATTCTTTTCGCTCTTAATACCATTTTCAACTTATTCACTAGACAAAATCAGCTCAGTAAACCCTGATGAAGAACTCCTAATCAAAAAATTAAAGAATAGACCCATCAGAGTGCCCATGAATATATCCACTAATTCCCGATCAGCTAAAGGAGGTTGCACCCTCTCTGCTAAGTCTCTCCACTTTTGTGCATACTCTTTGAACCCTTCACTTGAACTTATGGACATGTTTTGCAACTGTACACGGCTCGGTTCCAGGTTAACATTATATTGATATTGCTTGTAGAAAGCATAAACTGAGTCTTCCCATGTGTGAATATTGTTTCCTTCAAGTTGGTAGAACCATTAAAGTTGAGTACCGGACAAGCATTCTTGAAAGAAATGGACCCACAACTTCCGGTCAGCAGTATGGGGTTAGATTTTTCGAGCATACACCTCAGATGGAGTTTGGGACAAGAGACTCCATCATATTTAGCAAAGATAGCGACCTTGAACTTGTGAGGGATGACCACCCCTGGGATTAGACCTAAATCTCCAAAGTCCAATCCAGGCACTTTCTGGATTTCCACAGCCTTGAGTCGGTCTTCTAACTGCTTGTATTTGTCATCTGCTAGAGGGTACTGTTCGTCGAAGTAGTCTTCGTCTTTGGAACCCTGATTGTTTTTACCTTCACCCCTGACACTTATATCATCCTCCTTTTGGTTGTCGTCTTCCTCAGAGGAAACATATTGAACTGGTTGAGCAGAACCTTGGAATCTTCTCCCCATATTGAGGATAATATCCCGCTTCTTAGTCTTCTTTTTCGTGGTGAGGAGCGCCATCATCTCTTGTTTCCCTTTGGCCAAGTTCAGGAGATTCTCTTGAAATCGTGCACGCTGAGTTTGAAGATCCTTGACAGTTTGTTCGAGAGCCATCTTATACTGAAATAAACAGTGAATAGATGAGGAAACCTGTATTGGAAAAACCTGCTTATGAAATGATGCATGATATGCAGATGCAATGTTTTCAAGGACCTTAGGAGATTTAAATTTTCTAGCCAAAAAGGAAACAGAAACAAAGATTGCATTAATAAGTTCAAAAATTACAATTGCCTCTTGGGCTTACAATGAAAAGCAAAAAAGTCTCAAAGAGACAACAATATAAACTCCTAAAACTTAAGACTCAAGTCTCCCATGGACGCTTCCTCTCCATGTCATTGTATGTGTTGTACCCCAAAATTTTCCCTCTCATATTATCAATATTTTTCCTCACAAGACTTCTTGGACTCAAGACAGGATTAGGGTTTGCTCAGCTCAAGACATCTCCTTGCACTAATAGCCTGAAATTAAGGTTTGATTTTGCACAAGGATTTTTGGACCATCAATGCCTCATGTGACTTTCATATACCATCTTGTGCCCCTAAGATTGCTCATGTTAAGTTTCAAGCCTTGAATCACATTTTTGCCCAGTCAATTGGACAATTGACCTAAAAATCAATTGTATTGGGGAAAAAGTCAACCATGACCAATTTACAGTCAAACTTCATAATTTTTTATACACAGAAACATTTTAGGCTCCTATGAACCATTTGATCAAGTTTGGATCACAACTCCTCAAGAAATTTGATCAGATCATCAAAAGGGCAAAATGGTCAAAATTAGGGTTTTGACTGAGAAAGGGCAATTTCTGATTTTTGACCAAGCCAATGACCAATTGGGTTCAAGCATGATTTCAAGGACTCAATAACATCATCTTGACCTAATCACATAGTTCAAAAGATCTCAAATGCATAGGATTGACAAATGAATTTTCCGGTCAACTGATCAAAAGTCAACTGTGCACTGAAAAGTCAAACTTTGACTTTTTGGTCAAAATCAAGTGCCAAATGTCATAATTCATCAAGATATGTCAAAATGTGAAACTTGTTGACCAAGAAACCTAAAATTGCAAATTAGGGTTTTAATTTGAAATTTTTCATAACTTAGAATTTTTCTAAGTATGGAAAATTTCTTATTTTTTCCCAACTTTCCACAACTTTTTCACCTTGATGCAATTGGATTCAAAGAAAACTTCCAACATGAAAGTTGTAGTCCTCCATGAAATATACAACTTTTATTCACAAAGTTTTCCCAAAATATGCTTGGATCTCAAGTTATGAATTTGTGAATAGGGGTCCATAAACTTTTTAACTTAGTGAAATTTTGCCCTAGTTTAGGCAGGTTTTTTACCTAACTTCATGGCAACTTTTCACATAGTTCCAAGAGGTATATCAAGTTGCATTTCAAATATGGATTGTAGAGAATGTTAAAAGCTTTCCAAAATGTCCAAGAACTCTACAAGATCATTTGTGGTTAGGGAGAATCAAAGAAGAGAAAATGGCATTTTGTCACTTTTGTTCAAGCCATTTTCACAATGCACCAACTTGCAAATCAGATCCTAGCATGCTTGTACTTTGCACTACAGGTCCTAATCCCTTATACACTCTATAATTAAATTCTATCTCAATGTTTAATGGCTTTATTTTGATCTTTGGAGCATTGTACAAAAGATTAATCCATAAATGGCATAAAGTTCACAATACCATTTTGATAAAGCAAGCTTTTCCAACTTTATCAGCCTTGAGCCTTAGACTTGTTCCTTGAGTACAAGAATTTTCCATGGATCACAAGCAAAGCATACCAACTCTCTACAGCTAGCAAGAAAGCATGTACATGCCTTTGGTACAAGTCATGTCACTTTTCTTCAAAAGCAAGAAAAGTTGCAAAAGTCAAGAGAACTTGTACATCTGATAAAGGGTGAACTTGGCTTCATTCTAAAAAAGATTGACAAACTTGTTACAAGCCTAAACACGAATTCATAGCATCTTAAACCCTCCCAAATACAAATAACATAAATTTCTGCCCAAACAGGGCAGCTTCTGCAAAATCAAAGCCAACTTCATTTTGGCTCGTGCGTTTTGCCTTTCAACCTTTGAAACACTTCATCCACATCACATCCAAACTATTCAAGCCATTGCACTGCAATTGTGTGCCCTGTTTCAGCCATCACCATTTTCATTTTTGAAGGTTGCAGGTTGACTTCTACAAGGAGTTTCAAGCATCCTCAAGACAAGCTAAGCATTGGAATAGCTTGAGGGAACTTCAAGGAAGCTCACACGATCCTCAGGCCTCACGTAAAGTCCCCACATTGCCATATCCAAAATCAGCTGAACAAGGTATTTTTCAAAACTCTATCTCTCTATTTAGGAATCCTCAAGCTTTGATTTGTGAAGCAAAGATGTAGTCCTTAACTTGCTGAAGCTGCACATATGCATAGTTGTCATTTATATTAACTGAGTAGTGAGAATTTGAAGCTTGAAGTTCATGAAAAAATTAGGTCAGAAATTAGGGCTACAGAAATTCTCCATGATCCTTGAGAGTTAGATTATGTTTTTTATATCATTGGAATCGTGAGATTCCAAACTACATTTTTTATGTTGCAAGTTTTTGTTTTTGTGCAAAGAATATAGAGTTACAGGTTGAACGCAAGAACACGCGCGTTTGGAG
Source organism: Vicia faba (assembly GCA_948472305.1). Classification (NCBI taxonomy): domain Eukaryota; kingdom Viridiplantae; phylum Streptophyta; class Magnoliopsida; order Fabales; family Fabaceae; genus Vicia; species Vicia faba. The sequence continues at coordinate 252,871,984 of OX451741.1, forward strand.
AAGCTGGAGGACAGGGATGAAGTCTTGGGCCTGGCGCGCCTTGGACCTTCTGTTCCTACTTTTCACACCCCCCTGACATGATATCCACACCCCCTGACTTATTTTTGTATTTTCTTTGTATTTTCTTATATTTTCATGTTTATTTGTTTTTAATATTTTTTCTGAACATCAAAAAATCATGAAAAATATTTTCTTCATTTTTTGCATTTTATTTTATTTTTTATCTTATTTTTTTGCATAAAATATTGATAATTTAGAATAAATAGAACTTTATTTTCTTAATTAACTTGTAAATAAATTAAAAATATCATACATTTTTATTTTTATCATTCATACACATAAAATATTATTTTTATACATATTTTAATTTTTAATATTTATTAATAATATTATTTATTATTTCTTGTATAAAAATAGACAAAATAAAATAAATATAGAATATATATTTCTTTTAATAAAAAACTAGGGTTTTACCCCTTTCAAAAATAACAATATTATTTTTTCTTATTTTTAGGACTTAAATAATATTATTCTCTCATACATAATGTTGTACCCCAAAATTTGCCCTCCCTTGCTTCAGGAAACCATCTTAGATTTTTCAAAGTCCCCCGAAACAAATCCAAGTCCTGGGTTATCCTTTTGCCCAAGCAAGCCACTTACAAGAGCAAGATGGTCTCACAAACTCCGAAACAACGCTTCATCTTGAGGAAAATCAAATTCTAAGTGCTTCTTTAAAATAAGTGTTTTTAGAAAAAATCAGCGCTCCAGAACTTCTGGACCCATTCCAGAGGAAGACGGTCAGAAGTTGCAAGCTTGGCTCAGCGTGGTCAGAAGTTGGCTCTTCAGCAGCTACATCAGTTCAATCAGAAGTTGTAAACGTGGTTCAGAGTGTAAGCCTCAAACAGAACATGCCCCTTCAGTAGTTACACAAGCTCAGTCAGAACTTGCTAAAGGAATACAAGAGAAACAGGAAAGTATGAAGGCTCCTTCAGAACAGGTTGAAATCAGAAGATGAAAGGCCAGAAGGATAGGTGTCACTGATACAGAATCTCTAAATCCAAATTGTCCAGAAGTAGATCCAAGGAACACACCAGAAAACCAGGAGAATCTCCAGAGTTTGCTAAGACAACAGGTAGCCAAGGCCAGAGCATGGTTTACGCTGCTGGTTCAACGCTGGTTTCCCTTACCAGAATGTTGGTATTGACAGGTCTTGTCACCATTTAATGCCCATTAATGCTTCCAACCACTCCTGAGCATTCACGTGTGGCTTGGAAAATGCTTTTGCACAGATTCTGGCATGGGTCTCCACGCCACCGCCCACTTCAGAGGTCACTTCTCCCCAATCTACGCCTGCTGCTGCTACCTAGGCTGAAAGATAGCTGTATCACAACTTCCCAGGAGTTTCTGTCAAAGAACAAATTCAAACTCTGTTGGCGCCTTAAATGTTCAAGGCATCCATAAGAACTTTGCCTATAAATAGAGAGCTTTCATCACTGCAAATGACATTCAAGAAAAGAAACAGAAAAACTGCTAAGAGAGAAACGAAACTCCTAGCAACATAACATTCTGAAACTCTGCCAAAATCTCCAGCTTTGTTTCATAACTTTAAGTTTCTTACCTTCAACTTCATCAAACATCCAGCTCTTTTCTGTAAACTAAAAACGTTCTTTCCAAACTTCTGACCCTATACACGTATACACCTTCACTTCCCCTTTTCCAAATCTGTCCAGAACAACCACCAAAACCAAAAGCTAACTTTCACCCACCATTTTCCAGACAGTCAGGTAAGCACCTGCTGACCCTCACCACACTGTTAAGCATCATCAGTTGTGCATATTCAAGTAACATAATGTAAATATTCATGTTATTGCTGTTTATGTTCTGAGGACTTTCATACCTCAGAACGTTCTGAGCCAGTATAGGACTTGCCTGTGACCTTGGTGATTCTGACCTCTGAAACATTTTTGCTATTTTGCTGGATCTGTTCCAAATATGTTTCCTGTTTTGTGGAGTAACAACAGGATTGCAGATGTTCTGATTAGTACAGGAAAAAGCCAAGTGCTGACTTTGACGTTAGCACATCTGAAGCCTGTTTTGCTGTCAATGACATCAGAACCTCTGAGAGTTATTGCCTTTTCAGCAGAATCAGAACTTCTGGTTTCTCCACTAACAAACTTCTGTCTTGCAGCGCAGGGAAATCAGAACTTCTGATTTCCCCACTAACAAGGTTCTGTTTTGCAGGTTCTAGAGTCAGAAGTTCTGACTCATCCAGTTTCACCAACAGGTTGATCATCTGACAGCGGATCTGGGTCAAAACTTCTGATGGCCTCCCAACAGCGTGCGGGCTCCCTCTCTCTCTATATATATCTTGTTTTTTTCGCTATTTTCTTTTTTGTCTATTTTTCTCGTTGAACCCCCCATGTACAAATGTGTATCCCCCTCCCCTAATTGTTGTAATAGCGTAGGATTTTATATTTCCGCTTCTCATTTGCTAGTAATTAGGACATGTATGGCAAGATAAAATCAACGAAATAGAAAAACCTAATTCAAAGAAAAAACTCTTGTATGCAATAAAACACACTTGCACACTAACACCCCTAGGGTATTCCACTTTGTTGCCTTCAAATAATTGGGCCATATTGCATGTTGAATTTCTTTGGGTAAAACAAACAATCAAAATGATCATAGTCCCTCAAAAATGTTGCCTAAATGAATGATCAAGTCCCTTTTAAAAAATTGCCCAAAGACATTCAACACTACTGCAATTATGGTCTAAACGATGACCCGCGCCCGTCCCGTTCATCTCCTAATACAAGATTGTCCACCAAATGCAATGGTGGAACAAAATTGTCAAAAGGTTTAAAACATAACAAGAATCTTTGAGAAAACTTTAGGGTAGATAACTCTTAAGTACTTGTCAATTTGCAAAGAAAACACTTGCCTATTTTCAAAACCCACTTCACAAACACTTTCAAAATCAATTTTTCAAACCCTTGAAACATCTTTTTAAAAGATAAAACACCTTTTGTAAAACATTCGAGTAAAGAATTGTTACAAGGTTAGCCTAGCACAAGGCATCTTTTCAAAACATTTTCAAAACCACACACAAAGCACCACTTCAAACAATTGAAAACCAAGGCAAGATTGATCTAAGCAAGTACCTAAGAGCCCATGGATAACCATGTATAGAAGGGGTGCTAATACCTTCCCCTTCTATAATCTACTCCCCGAACCCAAGAAAAATCTCAAAGGTTTTTGCTGTGCTTTTTAAACCTTTCCTTAGGATAAAATAAAAAGTCGGTGGCAACTCTTGCTCAACCGAAACATTTGCGAACACGAATGCAAAACACTAGTCAGTTCTCCCACCGTATCACAGAACTGGCGACTCTGCTGGGGAGAACTCTTTAAGTGGAGTAACCTTAGGGCTTAGATCACCCTCTTGCATGACTAATTGTTTGTTTTGTTTGCTTTATACTTGGGCTCTATTGTTTGGGTTTGCAATCCTCCACCCGGATTTTGGGAAACATTCATAGATAGCAATACGTTGTGGAAACTGTGCGGGGTATACCGACACGGTCTAAGCAATAGTTATATTAGTGCGACATATTTGTGAGTACCGGTAACCCTTGAGTTCAATAAAGGAGAGTACAGGGCCGCTGAGTGATGTCACTAAGCACTAATGACCTAGAACCTTACTTGACCATCTTGGCCTTTTATTAGGGGTAGTGAGATGACCGGCTTTGGTGCAGTCCGAAGTTGGTAGATACTCGATACTACACTCATTGAGGGTTGTTTTCTTGGAATATTTTGGTCGCTAGTTAAGTGGCTAAACCAAAACAATGAACAATGAAAACAATCCAGTGATATTGAGCTCCTTAGAACCCGGTTACAATTTATAGGACAGGTTTTTAAGCCAACTACACTCAAGAGGGTACTTACCTATGAAACCCCATGCAAGCCTGAAACTAGGGTTTGGTGTGATTTGCTTGTACATATGTTTTGTGCATACATCATAAACATCATAAAACATCATATGCATTCACTAACCATTTCAAGGGTTTTGGATCTTCATCTTTGTTCTTGTTTTGTAGGACATGGAAATTCCTCGCAGAAATACCATTCAAGTCAACCTTGTAAGAATCTCTCCTCAACTCAAGGAGATCACTTCGAGAATTCCGGAAAATTCATCCTTCAGTGAAAGACATGGTAGACTGCTCAGCCTAGTCAACACCAACATTGAAGAAGACATGATGAAAGTGCTATTCCAGTTCTTTGACCCTCTTCACCACTGCTTCACCTTCCCTGATTATCAGTTGGTTCCCACTTTGGAGGAGTTTTCTCAACTCCTAAGAATCCCTATCCTTAATCAACTACCCTTCAACGGTACGGAGAAGGAACCAAAGCCTGAAGATGTTGCTCGAGCATTACATCTACAACCATCTGAAATCAAGGGGCATTGGGAAACCAGAAGCGGCGTCAAAGGATTCTTAGCAAAATTCTTGTTTGAGAAAGCACAAGAATGTTGGAACTCATTGGACCTACAAGCTTTTGAAGAGATTGTGGCACTCCTTATCTATGGGTTGGTCTTGTTCCCAAATCCTGACCAATTGGTAGATGTCAACGCTGTCAAAATCTTCTTGTCCAGAAATCCGATACCAACATTGCTTGGGGACATCCTTCACTCATTTTACACACGAACAATGAGAAAGAGGGGTGTTCTCATGTGCTGTACTCCTCTCCTTGCAAGGTGGTTTATTTCGCACCTTCCACAATCTGTCCTGAAGAATGACCAAAGTACAAGGTGGTCCCAACGATTGATGACTCTTACTCATTCTGATGTACATTGGTGTTCTCGGTCCAGAGAAAATGTCATCATCGTCGATCATTGCGGAGAGTTTCCTAATGTTCCTTTACTTTGAATTAGAGGAGGTATCACCTACAACCCTTGCCTAGCTTTGAGGCAATTTGGATATGCACGGAGGGATGGCCCTCATGACATGCTGATTCCTAGCCTAGTTTTTGACTTCGACAACGATACGCAAGGACTTCGCCAGAGATTCATCAGAGCTTGGGGAAGACTCAACAAGGTTGATAGCAAGACTCTGGGACACAAGAACTCCATCCCTCTTGAGCCCTATCTCAAGTGGGTACGAGCCCGAGCCCAAAGTCTAATGATGCCTTATCCCCATGTACTCCCAGTGATTAAAGAGCCCGTCAATGAAGGAGAGGTTCCCTACACCATCCTGCATCCAGACATGCCTACATCGTGGGAGGAAATGCAGAAAAGTTGGATTCAGCTCAAGGAGGAACGGAACACTTTTGAAGCTAGCTACTACGCCAGTGAAAATAAGGTTCTAGAGCTTACCCGCCGACTCCACGAGCAAGAGGCCCTCAATACCTACATCGCACCAAAGAGGATGCGCAATGTCTTTCTACCTTGAGAAGTTTATGTTGTAATATTTGGCCCATGGGGCATTTATGTACTAACAAATTTCTTCTTATTAATATGACGTGCGTTCTTCTTTGTCTGAAACAATTTTGAATGTCCTAAATCCTTGAATGCATTGCATACATCAGCATACCATTCATCATGTGCATAAGCAGGTCTCACTCCAGGTTTCCTTATCTATCTGCTGTTTATGTCAGTAGGATGGATCTCGAGCAAACAGTCAAAGACCTACAAGCTCAGAATGTACAGTTCCAGCAACTCCTGATGACTTTGGCTAAAGGTCAGGAGGATATCAAGACTCATCTGGAGAGTAGGGACCCAGTGAAGAAGAAAAAGAGGGTCGGAGTGGCTACTTTGGGGAGAAGATTTGACAGAGAAGCTCGGAGGGTGCTTGAATTTCCTCCTACTTCTGATGAAGGGACTAGTAAAAGAGATCGAGTTGCGGTGCCTTCCGAGTCTGATGCAGAGGAGGAAGAGGTTGAAGAGGATGAAGATTATTCTGACCAACAGTATCCTCCAGCTGATGACAAATATAAAGGTTTAGAAGACAGATTGGCTGCTATGGAATTGCAAATGGTATCGGGTTTAGATTTTGAAGACATGGGCTTGGTCGCCGGAATTGTGATTCCCCCAAAATTCAAAGTACCAGTGTTTGTGAGGTACGACGGGCTATCCTGTCCCAAGATGCATCTCAGGTCCTATGTGAGAAAGATTCAACCCTATACAGCAGATAAAAATCTCTGGATTCATTTCTTTCAAGACAGCCTGTCGGGAGCTCAGTTGGAATGGTTTTATCAGTTAGAAAGGACCAGTGTCAGAAATTGGGAAGATTTGGCCACCGCTTTCTATAAACAATACCAGTATAATTCTGATCTTGCTCCTACTCGTACCCAACTTCAGGGTATGTCACTAGGAACAAGTGAGGGATTCAAGGAATATGCACAAAAATGGAGGGATTTGGTTGGCAGGGTGCAGCCTCCTCTAACCGATCGTGAGCTCGTTGATATGTTTCTTGGGACCCTATCTGGGCCATTTTTCAATCATCTGATTGGTAACTCTTCCGCGGGGTTTACCGATTTAATCTTAACAGGCGAAAGAATAGAAGCTGGCATCAAGTCAGGAAAGATTCAGAAGGGTGTCGCCGCAAGTGTTGAGAAGAAGCCGTTTAAGAAGGAGACAACTATGGTATATTCTCAAAAAAGAGCAGGGAAGGTGGAGCGTCGGCCAACTGTGGGGGCCGTAATGATTCAAAACACTCCGAGTGAGCAGCCTCGCTACAACCAATCCAGACCAAATCAGCAACGGGTGGAAAGGCCACAACGGCAGTTCACCCGTATTAATATGACTCCAGCGCAGGTGCTTCCCCATCTGTTGAAATTGAATCTTGCCACTATCAAGGAGGCGCCAAAGAATGTAAATACATCCTCCCCGCATTATCATGCCAATGCTAAATGCGCCTATCATTCAGACAGTGTCGGACACGACACCAATGATTGTTGGGCACTCAAGCATAAGATCCAGGACCTGATAGAGGCTAAGGAGGTAGAGTTTGACGCTCCGGAAAAACCCAATGTGATATCTGCACCTATGCCGAAGCACGGTCGGAATGTCAATGCCATTGAAGTGGATCTGTATGTTGCTGACGTTAGTGATCTGACTACTCCTCTGTTAACCATTAAGTTGAATTTGTTAAGGGCCGGGATCTTCCCGGGATGTAAAGAAGACTGCTACTGTTGCCACTCTCTACCGTTTGATTGTCCGCTATTGAAGAAAGGCATCCAAGGCCTCATGGATAGCCGACAAATTTTGTTCGAAAAAATTCCTGCCGTTCCAGTTCATGTTGAAAATGTCTCAATCATAACCATTCACGCCAATCTTTCCGAGGCCGTCAAAAAGCCAGTTAAGATTACACCAGCTGCAAAGTCTATACCTTTGAAGATAACAATGCCGGGGCCTGTTCCCTATGTCTCTGAGAAGTCGATACCTTGGAACTGTGGTGGTGACATCTACTACCATGGTATCAAGCAAATCGAGGTAATTGAAGAAAATTCAGATGATGAAGAAGCCAGCATTAGTAACATTGCGGGCACCAGCAAAATCACCAGGAGTGGGAGAATATTTTCTCCAGAGATTGCTCCTCCAAAAGCAGTCTTTGGACCCTCATCAGCTAAAGAAGTCATCCCCGCACCAGTAAAGCTCTCTGCCAGAACTCCTTTGATTGAAGAAATTTTCGTTCCTAGTGTTGTCTCTCCTACCATTGCCGATAAAGGAAAAGGAATACAAGATGAGCCCGTCAGGACGAGGGCTCAACCCTTGGCGATTCCAGAAGCTTCCAAGAAAGAAATGGACGAGATTTTGAGGATAATCAAGAGAAGTGATTATGATGTGGTGGAACAGTTGGGGCAAACCCCCTCCAAGATCTCCATGCTGGCACTATTGCTTTGCTCAGAAGCGCACGCTCAAGCTTTGATTAAGTTTCTGAAGGCAGCTCATGTGCCCCAGGAAACCTCTGCGGATCAATTTCAGAATTGCGTGGCTAGTCTGACTGCAGACAATGGATTAGGTTTTTCTGATGCCGACCTGACCCCTAAAGGCCGAAACCACAATGATGCGTTGCATATTTCAATCGAGTGTCGCGGAACCACCCTTGCACATGTTCTGGTTGATACCGGTTCATCGCTGAATGTTTTGCCTAAGAAGGCCTTGGACCGGCTAGATTGCGAAGGTTTGGAATTGAAGCCGAGTGATATTGTCGTTAGAGCTTTCGATGGGTCGAAAAGAATGGTCCATGGAGAAGTTGAAATTCCTGTTAAAATAGGTACTGAGGTGTTTAAATCCACTTTCTATGTAATGGACATCCGTCCGTCATACTCCTGCCTGCTGGGTAGACCTTGGATCCACTATGCTGGGGCAGTCACCTCCTCCTTGCACCAGATGCTGAAATATCCTGTAAAGGGAAAGATCATTACTGTCCATGGTGAAGAAGAGTACATGATTAGCCATTTAAATTCTTTCCGATATGTGGAGGTTGAAGGGGAGTTCATTGAGACACCGTTTCAACATTTCGAAGAAGTGCCTCCTGAGATAGCAATGGCAAAGTTGGCAGCTGAGACACCGAGACAGATGGCCAAAATGGCATCTCTGGAGGATGCAAGGGCTGCAGTTAAAGAAGGGAAGAATTCAGCGTGGGGGCAGTTACCCGATTTTCCGCATAAGGTTGATAAGCTCGGATTAGGTTTCACCACCGCTGGCCAGAAAGCTATGCGCCGGTCAAAGATTGAGAAAGCGCCGATCAAAATTTCTCCTTACAGAATCAACACCCTGGAAGATGAAGACAAAGAAAGCAACTTTGAAGAATGGATTCATCCAACTGTCAGAGGAGGGTTGAGCAATTGGGAGGCCAAAGATTTTGTCCCCATCACTTTTATTCATCAGTAATCTATCTATTAAACATTTCCTATTTGGTCTGTAATATTTTACTTTCAAACAATCCGTACACTATCTTTTCACCCCCCGCCTTGCCCGGGGCATGTAGGTCCACTTGTAAGGGTTTTGACTATTTTTCATATTCATGTGCCATGTTTAATGATTCATTGGACGTTTTTTATTTGATAAACTGCTTGTGTTCATTTTCTTTCCTTTTTCATTTTTGTTTAAGGATGGCTATCCCTTACACACACCCACACTCACCAATGCAGGTACCCCTCCACTCCGGATTCCATGGGTGACTATTCTGCTGTATCTTTCAATAACTCTGAAGACCTGGTCAATCTAGCCGAGTATGAAGATGACGAAGGTTGTGAAGTACCCGGGGAACTAGCCAGACTCCTGCAACAAGAGGAAAGGGCCATCTTACCGCATGAGGAGCCATTGGAAACTATTAACTTGGGAACCAAGGAGAATCGGAAAGAGGTGCAAGTGGGTGCCAACCTGGAACCAGAAGTCAAGGAACGCTTGGTACAGTTACTGAATGAGTATGTTGAAATCTTCGCTTGGTCCTATGAAGACATGTCGGGCCTAGACACGGACATCGTGGTTCACCGCCTCCCCACAAGAGAAGACTGTCCACCGATTAAGCAAAAAGTTCGCCGAATGAGGCCTGACATGTCCGAAAAAATCAAAGCAGAAGTAATGAAACAGCTCAATGCTGGCTTTCTGGCTGTTACGTCCTATCCTCAATGGGTCGCTAACATTGTGCCAGTGCCTAAAAAGAATGGCAAAGTCAGAATGTGTGTGGACTACCGGGATTTGAATAGGGCCAGCTCTAAGGATGATTTCCCGCTGCCTCATATTGACATCTTGATCGACAATACAACTCAGCATAAGGTGTTTTCCTTCATGGACGGATTCTCGGGCTACAATCAAATCAAAATGGCTCCCGAGGATATGGAGAAAACAACTTTTGTCACACATTGGGGCACTTTCTGCTACAAAGTGATGCCGTTCGGGCTGAAGAACGCAGGGGCAACTTATCAACGCGCCATGGTAGCTCTATTTCATGACATGATACATCATGAGATTGAAGTTTACATAGACGATATGATAGCTCGATCACAAACAGAGGAAGAACACCTTGAACATCTGGAGAAGCTGTTTGCTAGATTGAAAGAATACAAGCTCAGGCTGAATCCGAGTAAATGCACTTTTGGAGTTAGGTCTGGTAAACTCCTGGGATTCATTGTAAGAAACAAAGGCATTGAAGTCGATCCGGCAAAAGTAAAAGCAATACAAGAGATGCCTACTCCCCGTACTGAAAAGGAAGTTAGAGGTTTCTTGGGGCGCATAAACTATATTGCCAGATTCATTTCACATCTGACTTCTACCTGTGAGCCAATTTTCAAACTCTTGAAGAAGGATCAGGTGGTTGAATGGAACGACGACTGCCAAGCTGCTTTTGATAGAATCAAGGAGTATTTGCTAGAACCTCCTATTCTGATGCCACCCGTCGAAGGAAGACCATTGATCATGTATTTGACCGTCTTGGATAACTCAATGGGGTGTGTTTTGGGCCAGCATGACGAGTCTGGTCGAAAAGAGCATGCTATTTATTACCTTAGCAAAAAGTTTACCGACTGTGAGACTCGCTACTCACTGCTCGAGAAAACTTGCTGCGCTTTGGTATGGGCTGCTCGTCGAATAAGACAGTATATGTTGACTCATACTACCTTGTTGATATCCAAGATGGACCCTATCAAATATATCTTCGAAAAGCCCGCTTTATCTGGAAGGATAGCCAGATGGCAAATGATCTTGACCGAGTATGACATCCAGTACACCACCCAAAAAGCTATAAAAGGGAGTGTACTAGCTGACCATCTGGCTCATCAGGCTATCGAAGACTATCAACCCATGAGATTTGATTTCCCAGACGAGGACATCATGAATTTGGACAACATTAAAGGTGACGGACCGTATGACGGACCCGAAAAGGGATCCCGATGGACCCTGTACTTTGATGGTGCTTCAAATGCACTCGGAAACGGCATTGGCGCAGTACTCATTTCTCCGGAAGGATGCCACACTCCTTTCACGGCCCGACTTTGCTTCAGCTGCACAAACAATATGGCTGAGTATGAAGCCTGCATCTTTGGTCTCAAGGCTGCTATAGACTTGGGGATCAAATCTTTGATCGTATTTGGGGACTCGGCTTTGGTCATCAGCCAGATCAAAGGAGATTGGGATACCAAGCATCCTAATCTTATTCCATACAAAGAACATGTTCTGACATTGTTGCCTCACTTCGAGCAAATTACCTTCGAGCACTTTCCGCGAGAAGAGAATCATCTAGCAGATGCTCTAGCCACAATGTCCTCCATGTTTAAACTCAACTGGGATAACGAGGCTCCCCAAGTCACCATCGAGCGAATGGATGAACCCGCGCATTGTCACGAGATTAATACCGAAGAAGTAATGGAACAACCTTGGTTCCATGAAATCAAAAGGTATCTCGAGACCCAAGATTATCCTGAAGGAGCTTCCGTGAATGACAAGAAGTTCTTAAGGAAATTCGCTGCTAAGTTCTTCCTGAGCAACGGCATCCTGTACAAACGAAGCCATGATTGTGTATTACTCCGGTGTGTGGATAAAGCTGAAGCAGAGTTGATTATGACCGATATACACAGCGGACCATTTGGCACTCACTTGAGCGGGCATACAATGGCTAAGAAGATCCTAAGGGCAGGCTATTACTGGTCTACCATGGAGGCTGACTGCCATCAACATTCCCGTGTTTGTCACAAGTGTCAAGTCTATGCTGACAAAGTTCATATCCCTCCGGTTCCCCTCAACGTCCTGGCTGCTCCATGGCCCTTTGCAATGTGGGGTATTGATATGATTGGAGAGATCAAACCCACGGCTTCCAACGGACATCGCTTCATCCTGGTTGCCATTGACTACTTCACTAAATGGGTCGAAGCAGCTTCCTTCGCCTCTGTCACCAAAAATGTGGTTGCCCGCTTTATCAAACATAACCTCATATGTCGGTATGGTGTTCCAGACCGAATCATCACGGACAACGGTACAAATCTGAATAACACAATGATCACTGCATTATGCGAACAGTTCAAGATTTATCATCACAATTCATCTCCCTATCGGCCGAAGATGAACGGTGCTGTTGAAGCTGCGAACAAAAACATTAAAAAGATCATTCAGAAAATGACAGTCACTTACAAAGACTGGCATGAGATGTTGCCGTTTGCGCTGCATGGATACCGTACGACGATACGTACTTCAACTGGGGCAACCCCATTTTCTTTGGTTTATGGCATGGAAGCTGTTTTGCCTATGGAAGTTCAGATCCCGTCTCTAAGGATTATGAAGGATGCAGGTTTGAATGAGGAGGATTGGATGCAGACCCGACTTGATCAACTCAATCTGATCGACGAAAAGCGACTTACTGCTATATGCCATGGTCAGACGTATCAAAAGCGGATGATCAGGGCCTTCAATAAGAAAGTCAGACGTCAAGTGTATCAAGTCGGAGATCTAGTAGTCAAGCGGATTATCTTACCGCAAAGTGATCCCAGGGGCAAATGGACTCCTACATATGAAGGACCATTTGTGATCAAAAGCATATTTTCCGGTGGTGCAATGATTCTGACCACCATGGATGGCGACGATTTGCCGCACCCTGCGAACGCAGACATAGTCAAAAGATACTACGCATAAAATAACCCGACAAGGCGAAAACCCGAAAGGGCGGCTTGGGCAAAAATGGGCATCCCGGTGAACCAAAAACCCGAAAGGGCGGTTCAGGCAAAAATTAGGGATAAAAACAAAAAAATCTGTACACCCGGCAAGTCGAAAACCCGAAAGGGCGGCTTGGGCAAAAAGGGGTTTCCCGGTGGATCGAAAACCCGAAAGGGCGATTCAGGCAAAAGTTAGGGAATTAAAGCGTATGACTATGTCTCGTCGGATCACTTCAAAGAAGATCTCTTCATCAACCGGTTCCAGGTTTCTGATCAATCCAGCCATCGTCAAACGAAGCATTGAATGGACAGAGGTTCAGAGTTGTGAAAGCTACAGCAGAATGGAATCCCATGGAATTATTTCACATAGCCATCTTTGTTTTGTATAAATTTTTCAAATATTTACGACAAGATCCTCTTACTAGGATGATTGTCTCCTTTGTACAAATATACCCAAAGAAAATCAATACAAATACTCTTCCCAAAATTTGTGTCATTTCCTTTTTTCTTTTTCTCTTGCACTATTTGTTTTATTTTGAGAAACGTCCAACGTTTTGTTAAATAGGCATATGCATTTGAAACATGATCACTTCCTAATTGAACCTAAGAAAAGGGTTACTGATAGGATGAAAGTACAAACGGACATTTTGACACCCTTTCAAAGGAAATCCCTCAAGATCTGTAATCCACATCCCTGGCAAACCCTGAGGTCTACCTCCAGCAGACCCTCAAAACTTATCTCCAGTAAGGTTCCGAAGGATATTTCCCCGCAGAGTACGGACGTCCCTTCCGAGTTTTATTCAAGGTTATTCCTCACAAAGGCTTATAACTGGGTTATCCTCAGCTAACAACCAGGAGAGATCGCGCTCGCCAAAGTTCTTCCCATCCCCAGCGGAGTTCCTCAAAATTCCCCAACAATAACTTATCAATGCAATCCCCGGAGGAGTTTATCTTTGCAAAATCCCCAGCCAGAGAATCTTCCGGAAATCATTTTCCCTCAGAGCTTAAGCTTCATTATCCCCAGCAGATCGAAAGCTTCAAATGGACAACCCCCAGCGGAGTCAGACTTTCAAGCCTTCTCCCCACAGGGTCTTTAGGAAGAAAAATCTTGGGTTCCCCAGTGAAATCTCCAGAGATACTTCTCTCCAAGCTGAAGATTCTCAACCTGGCCTCCCCAGCTTTAAGTCCACTAGTTTGGTACTCCCCAGTAGAAGACTTCAGGAATTCCCCAGAAGATTGGTATACAACCCAAGCTCCAGGTTCCCCAGTAACGACCCAGGACTTATCTCCCCCGGCAGCAGTCAGGATACTTCTATCTTCCGCTATCCCGGATTCATCTATCCTGTGCAAGACAGATCTCCAGCTTACATGCACATCCATTTACATTCATAGCACAAAATATACATTGTATCATGCATCATAGCATTGCATACAACTAACTCTTTGCCTTTTCAGGTAAGATCAGTCGACAGACTAAAATCATTCAAATCTCAAGATTTCTGAAAACAGTTCACGGGTTCTCCAAGTAAACGGATGTTGACCTATCACTTGTTCAGATTCTTCTCAAGACTTCTGAAAACAGTTCATGGATTCTTCCCAAGTAACGGATGTTAATCTATCAACTTGTTCAGATGCAATTTCTTAAAGACAGTTTACGGAAGCTTCCCAACAACGGATGCTGCTCTATTGCTGATTCAATCTCAAGATTTCTGAAAACAGTTCACGGGTTCTCCAAGTAAACGGATGTTAACCTATCACTTGTTCAGATTCTTCTCAAGACTTCTGAAAACAGTTCATGGATTCTTCCCAAGTAACGGATGTTAATCCATCAACTTGTTCAGATGCAATTTCTTAAAGACAGTTTACGGAAGCTTCCCAACAACGGATGCTGCTCTATTGCTGATTCAATCTCAAGATTTCTGAAAACAGTTCACGGGTTCTCCAAGTAAACGGATGTTAACCTATCACTTGTTTAGATTCTTCTCAAGACTTCTGAAAACAGTTCATGGATTCTTCCCAACAACGGATGTTAATCTATCAGCTTGTTCAGATGCACCTTTGAATTTAGTTTACGGAAGCTTCCCAACAACGGATGCTGCTCTATTGCTGATTCAATCTCAAGATTTCTGAAAACAGTTCACGGGTTCTCCAAGTAAACGGATGTTAACCTGTCACTTGTTCAGTTTCTTCTTCCAGACTTCTGAAAACAGTTCATGGGTTTTCCCCAAGTAACGGGTGTTAATCTATCAACTTGTTTAGATGCAACTTCCTGAAAACAGCTTGCAGGTTCCTCCCAACAACGGATGTCAACCTATTGCTTGTTCAGACCCCCAGTTCAGAAATGGTCCAAAGCTTGGACACTTTCCTGATATTCCCTTCCAGATGGCATCTTTAAGCCCATCCCCGACAAGTTTCTGTCACTTTCCCAGATGGCATCGTTAAGCCCATCTCCAAATGGCATCTCTAAGCCCATTCCCGCATCCAGTGCTTTGACGAGCGCAAATTTCCGGGCACTCTAGTGTCCAATCTCCTTTTACCCTCGAGTCACGAAAGGCAAGCTTGCCAATCTAACTCTTCAGGTTCAAGAAGATTGAACAGGGGCAACTGTTGTACCCCAAAATTTGCCCTCCCTTGCTTCAGGAAACCATCTTAGATTTTTCAAAGTCCCCCGAAACAAATCCAAGTCCTGGGTTATCCTTTTGCCCAAGCAAGCCACTTACAAGAGCAAGATGGTCTCACAAACTCCGGAAACAACGCTTCATCTTGAGGAAAATCAAATTCTAAGTGCTTCTTTAAAATAAGTGTTTTTAGAAAAAATCAGCGCTCCAGAACTTCTGGACCCATTCCAGAGGAAGACGGTCAGAAGTTGCAAGCTTGGCTCAGCGTGGTCAGAAGTTGGCTCTTCAGCAGCTACATCAGTTCAATCAGAAGTTGTAAACGTGGTTCAGAGTGTAAGCCTCAAACAAAACATGCCCCTTCAGCAGTTACACAAGCTCAGTCAGAACTTGCTAAAGGAATACAAGAGAAACAGGAAAGTATGAAGGCTCCTTCAGAACAGGTTGAAATCAGAAGATGAAAGGCCAGAAGGATAGGTGTCACTGATACAGAATCTCTAAATCCAAATTGTCCAGAAGTAGATCCAAGGAACACACCAGAAAACCAGGAGAATCTCCAGAGTTTCCTAAGACAACAGGTAGCCAAGGCCAGAGCATGGTTTACGCTGCTGGTTCAACGCTGGTTTCCCTTACTAGAATGTTGGTATTGACAGGTCTTGTCACCATTTAATGCCCATTAATGCTTCCAACCACTCCTGAGCATTCACGTGTGGCTTGGAAAATGCTTTTGCACAGATTCTGGCATGGGTCTCCACGCCACCGCCCACTTCAGAGGTCACTTCTCCCCAATCTACGCCTGCTGCTGCTACCTAGGCTGAAAGATAGCTGTATCACAACTTCCCAGGAATTTCTGTCAAAGAACAAATTCAAACTCTGTTGGCGCCTTAAATGTTCAAGGCATCCACAAGAACTTTGCCTATAAATAGAGAGCTTTCATCACTGCAAATGACGTTCAAGAAAAGAAACAGAAAAACTGCTAAGAGAGAAACGAAACTCCTAGCAACATAACATTCTGAAACTCTGCCAAAATCTCCAGCTTTGTTTCATAACTTTAAGTTTCTTACCTTCAACTTCATCAAACATCCAGCTCTTTTCTGTAAACCAAAAACGTTCTTTCCAAACTTCTGACCCTATACACGTATACACCTTCACTTCCCCTTTTCCAAATCTGTCCAGAACAACCACCAAAACCAAAAGATAACTTTCACCCACCATTTTCCAGACAGTCAGGTAAGCACCTGCTGACCCTCACCACACTGTTAAGCATCATCAGCTGTGCATATTCAAGTAACATAATGTAAATATTCATGTTATTGCTGTTTATGTTCTGAGGACTTTCATACCTCAGAACGTTCTGAGCCAGTATAGGACTTGCCTGTGACCTTGGTGATTCTGACCTCTGAAACATTTTTGCTATTTTGCTGGATCTGTTCCAAATATGTTTCCTGTTTTGTGGAGTAACAACAGGATTACAGATGTTCTGATTAGTACAGGAAAAAGCCAAGTGCTGACTTTGACGTTAGCACATCTGAAGCCTGTTTTGCTGTCAATGACATCAGAACCTCTGAGAGTTATTGCCTTTTCAGCAGAATCAGAACTTCTGGTTTCTCCACTAACAAACTTCTGTCTTGCAGCGCAGGGAAATCAGAACTTCTGATTTCCCCACTAACAAGGTTCTGTTTTGCAGGTTCTAGAGTCAGAAGTTCTGACTCATCCAGTTTCACCAACAGGTTGATCATCTGACAGCGGATCTGGGTCAGAACTTCTGATGGCCTCCCAACAGCGCGCGGGCTCCCTCTCTCTCTCTATATATCTTGTTTTTTCGCTATTTTCTTTTTTGTCTATTTTTCTCGTTGAACCCCCCATGTACAAATGTGTATCCCCCTCCCCTAATTGTTGTAATAGCGTAGGATTTTATATTTCCGCTTCTCATTTGCTAGTAATTAGGACATGTATGGCAAGATAAAATCAACGAAATAGAAAAACCTAATTCAAAGAAAAAACTCTTGTATGCAATAAAACACACTTGCACACTAACACCCCTAGGGTATTCCACTTTGTTGCCTTCAAATAATTGGGCCATATTGCATGTTGAATTTCTTTGGGTAAAACAAACAATCAAAATGATCATAGTCCCTCAAAAATGTTGCCTAAATGAATGATCAAGTCCCTTTTAAAAAATTGCCCAAAGACATTCAACACTACTGCAATTATGGTCTAAACGATGACCCGCGCCCGTCCCGTTCATCTCCTAATACAAGATTGTCCACCAAATGCAATGGTGGAACAAAATTGTCAAAAGGTTTAAAACATAACAAGAATCTTTGAGAAAACTTTAGGGTGGATAACTCTTAAGTACTTGTCAATTTGCAAAGAAAACACTTGCCTATTTTCAAAACCCACTTCACAAACACTTTCAAAATCAATTTTTCAAACCCTTGAAACATCTTTTTAAAAGATAAAACACCTTTTGTAAAACATTCGAGTAAAGAATTGTTACAAGGTTAGCCTAGCACAAGGCATCTTTTCAAAACATTTTCAAAACCACACACAAAGCACCACTTCAAACAATTGAAAACCAAGGCAAGATTGATCTAAGCAAGTACCTAAGAGCCCATGGATAACCATGGATAGAAGGGGTGCTAATACCTTCCCCTTCTATAATCTACTCCCCGAACCCAAGAAAAATCTCAAAGGTTTTTGCTGTGCTTTTTAAACCTTTCCTTAGGATAAAATAAAAAGTCGGTGGCGACTCTTGCTCAACCGAAACATTTGCGAACACGAACGCAAAACACTAGTCAGTTCTCCCACCGTATCACACATAAAAATACAAAACTTTTTTTTTGCATATTTACATTTTTTGCATTTTTAATATTTGTTTATTTATTTAATTTGCAAATATTCAATTGGATTGTAATAGTATTTAGGGTTTTATTTTGTGCAAATATCCTCATTCAAAAACTTGTATCCCCCCTCCCATAATAATTGTTGTAATAGCTTAGATTTATTTTACGCAATTTATCGCATTATATACATGTTTAGTAAAACTAGGGTTTTGCATGATAAGACAAAAATCAAGCAATTAGAATGACCTAATACAAGACAAAAGCATGTAAAATGACACACATTGCACACAAGCACCCCTAGGGTTTCACCCATTTGGTTGCCTAAACAAATGGCCATGGTATGCATAGTATCTTGGCAAAACAAAACAAAACAAAACAAAAAGATCATAGTCCCTCGATGACGCTATCAAAAGATTGCCTAAACAAAGATGATCTTGGTCCCTCAAACTTGCTAAGGTACTTGGCAATATTGCTATCATGGTCATACGATAACCCACGCTCATTCCGTTTAACATCCAAAGATAGGGTTGTCTACCAAATCAATGGTAAACCAACAATATCAAAGGAATAAAAATGTACAAGAAAGACTTTTGAGTAGGTAGAATGCTTCTAGTTACTTGATCAATTTGCAAACAATCCTTGCTATTTTCAAACACACTCACATTTCAAAAACATTTCCAAACAACTTTCAAAACATTGAAACATTTTTAGAGAGACAGTCATCTTTGTATACATTCTTACGAACAAGAATCATTACAAAGATTGCCTAAACAAAGGCCTCTTTTCAAAATACTTTCAAAACCACACAAAGCACCATTTCAAACAATTGCAAAAGCAAAGCAAGTGATCTAAACAAGTAACTAAGAGCCCATGGAAAACCATGGATGAAAAGGGTGCTAGCACCTTCCCTTTTCATAATCTACCCCCCGAACTCAAAAACAATCTCAAAGGTATTTCCTGTGCTTTTTCACCTTTCCTTTTAGATAAAAGAAAAGTCGGTGGCGACTCTTGCTAACTGCAACATTTGCAAACACAAACGCAAAACCTCAAGTCAGTTCTCCCACCGCATCACAGTATGCATTAATGCTTTGCTCCTCGTGAAGTCCCTTTGTGAGCTCCAACACTTTCTTCTCGCTTGCATAAAATTGAGTTTCAAAGGTATCCCGTTCTTCCCTGAGTTGAATCCAGGACTTCTGCAATTCTTCGAGGTCAGTAGGCATGTCAGGATGAAGAATGGTATAAGGAATATCACTCTTAGCAACTGGCTTCATAATTATTGGTAAGATAGCATGATATAGCATCATAAGGTTTTGAGTGCGAGATCGTACCCACTTGAGATATGGATCTAAAGGGATAGAATTATTATGTCCTAAAGTCTTGCTATCAATATTGTTTACCATGCCCCAAGCTCGCATAAACCTTTGAAGATAACCTTGAAAATCATTCTCATAGTCGAACACGATACCCTGGATAAGTGCGTCATGAGGACCATCTCTTCGAGCATAACCAAATTGTCATAGAGCTAGAGAAGGATTATAAGTAATACCCCCCCTAATGCCAAGGAGTGGAACATTAGATAATTCCCCACAACAGTCAATGACAGTAACATCTTCCAGAGATTCGGAAACCAATAGATATTTGAATGAGAGAGTGATATCATCCTTTGAGACCACCTCAGACCTTGTTCATTCTTCAATACTGATCGGGGAAGGTGCAAAATAAACCACCTTGATAGCAGAGGTATGCAACACATAAGGGTCCCTCGCTTCCTCATAGTACGAGTGTGAAGAGAATGCAAAATGTCTCTGAGCAAAGTAGGCATAGGGTTACGAGAAAGAAATATTTTGATGGTGCTCACATTTATGAGTTGGCCTGGGTTAGGTAATAACACCAAACCATAGATTAGCAAATCCAAGATTTCCTTAAAAGCTTGAAAACTCATAGCATCCAAAAACAGTCGAGCCTTCTCTAACAGAAATTTAGCTAGAAAACCCTTGACTCCACTTATTGTTTCCCAATTAGATACAATGTCAGACCGCTTCATATGTAAGGCTACTGCAATTTCTTCAGGTTGTGGATCTTTATCTAAACCGATGAAAGGTATTTGATTGAGAACATGAACTCCCAGTAATTGAGAAAACTCCTATATTGTGGGTATCAACTGATAATCGGGAAAGGTGAAGCAGTGATATATAGGGTCAAAGAACTGGAATAGAACATTCATCATGTCTTCTTCAAAACCTGACGTAACCAAACTGAGTAGTCGACCATGCCTTTTGATGAACAGAGAACTTTCGGGAACCCTTGAGACTAACTCCTTAAGTTGAGAAGGTATCCTTATAAAACCGATTTGGATAGTGTTTCTGCGAACGAAAGCCATAACCTACAAAATAGAACAAAGATAAATCCCTAGATCCTTGAAATGGTTAGTGAAAATGATGTGTGTAATGATGTCATGATGTCATGTTTGAAAATTTAAATCAAACATAAAAAAAGAACACAAGGCCTTAGGTTTAGGCTTGCATGGAGTTTATAGGTAAGTACCCTCTTGAAGTTTTTAGTTGGCTCAACCTGTCCTAAAAGAAGTAACTGGGTTCTAGGACCCTCAATATCAGTGATCTTTCTCTCGGGCATTATTTCAGCACAAGCATCTAAATTGCGACCAAAATATCCCAAAAGTCCAATCTCAATGAGTGTAGTATTGAGTATCAACCAACTTCAGTCTGCACCAAAGCCAGCTATCTCACTACTTTCTAATGGCAAGGTTGTGTCAACTAAGGTTCTACGATCAGTTAGTACTTTATGACACCATACAGTCGCCCCGTATTCTCCTTGACTTAACTCAAGGGACACCAGTACCAACAAATGTGTCGCACTAATATAGCCATCACTTCAACCATATCGGTCTATGTCGTACAATCTTCACGATATATTACTAATTACCTAAAATACCACAGATCCGGGTATATGATCTAAACCAGAAATAAACCCAAGCATAACCATAGAATGTAAAGCATATAAATCAAGCAAGTAAAGCATTTTTAAATGTGATCTAACTCTAAGAAAACACCACATTTATTTTTATCTCACCAGCAGAGTCGCCAGTTCTGTAATACGGTAGGAGAATTGACTTGGGTTTTGCGTTTTATTGCAAATGTTGCGGGTAGCAAGAGTTGCCATCGACCTTTCTTTTATCCAATAAAGGAAAGGGTGAAAAGAATAGGAAAAACATTTTGAGAATTTTCTTGAGCTCAGGGGGTAGGTTATGAAAAGGGAAGGTGTTAGCACCTTTTTCATCTGTAGTTATCTATGGGCTCTTAGTTGCCAACTCTCTTTGAAAATGCTTTGTGTTTGTGTATGTTTGCAAATATTTTGAAAATGCCCAAGTGCGACAATTTTGTAATGATTCTCGTATCGTTGAGAATGTATACAAAATGTTTGTATTTGTTGTACCCAAAAATTTGCCCTCTCATTTCTCAAAAGATCATCCTGGACCCTCAGGTTTGCTTCTATCAAGTTTCAAGTCTGGAATTACAACTTTTTAAGAAAATCATTCACAAGGGCAAATGGTCAAAAGCACACTGAAAAGTCAAAATTTGACTTTTTGACCAAATTTGAGTCCCAAAAATCACATTGCGTCAAGACGTCCGAAAGGTGAAATTTGATCATAAAAAAATCAAGAGAAAAAAAATCCAACTTTTGCAAGACTTTGGAATTTTTCTAAGTATTTTCTATACTTGTTAATTTCATTTGCTTCATGATATTTTTTTTACTACAATTCCAAATAATTTAAAATGAGGCAAATAATTCAAGTTATTACAAAGTGACATTTTTGGCAAGATTACAAACCCTAAACTTGGTATTGCTTGGATTTTTCCCTTTGACTCAAAACCTTGTCACAATGTTTTGTCCTTGATACAATGTGCACAAAATACTCCACAAGACTAAGTTTGTTTCATACTACAAATCTTGTTGTCCAAGTTGAACAAAGTATGATATGCTGCATTACCACAACACCCCAAAACCTGATCCATTGTTGTCCTACAAAAAAACTTGTGCTATGTTGCACCACAAATCTGCATATGCTGTCCTATACAGTCCAAAACTGCTCTATGCAGTCTGCCCCCAACCTGCATCATAACAGCCTCAAAATTGCACCAAAGTGGCAAAAGAAAATTGTGTGAATAAAGTATCAAAACAATAGGCAAAAACAATTCAAAATGACTTATTTTGTTTCCCCCCTAAACCTCAGTCAAGGGTCTACAAAAGGGACTGTTTCATAAGACATATGAGTTGGAATTTTTGGAGAGAATAGAGAGTCTTTGAACAGAAAACAATATTCTTTATAACTTTGGCTCACTCAAGAAAAAACTAGTTCTAATCTCATTCAAAACAGAACTTCAATCCATTATTCCATCTTATAAACTCTCCCATAAACCAAACACCTTAGCACATAGAGATTGTAAAAACACTAAAACAGTTTCTGTTAGTGCCATTATCCTCATCATCAAAACATAAAAACAATATTGTACAACTTGACTGGGTTTCAACAGTTTGGAACAAGCTGCCTGGAGATTCATTGGAGCCCTCACAGCATCTTGAAAAGTATTCAGATTTCAAACACCAAGTGTAGTTTCAAGGTAAGTCTTCTTGACTTGGTATTTTTCATACATCATTAATGATTTATTTTTGAAGATAAGATGTAGTAGTCCTTGCCCCTTTTAGCTAACCGTTTGCTTGTTATTTATGTTTATCAATCATATGCTGTAAACTGACATGTATGGACAATAAAACAATGTTTAAGGCAGAAAAATGCAGTATGTATCGACACATACACACATGCGTCGACTCATCCTAGTAAAAAATATGGTATGAGTCGATACATAAACCCCATGTATCGATTCATACTGATTCCAGGTCCCAAAACAGAAGGTTGAAAAGTCTATGAGTCGACACAAAAAGCGTATGTGTCAATACAAAGAAGGTGTATGAGTCGACACATCCCATTATGTGTCGGCTCATACTGAGCTAATCTTTCTTTACAGGAGCAAGGAAAAGTTATGTGTCGATGCATAACAGCATGTGTCAACACATAATGGTTCAAAAGGCAGTTTCTCCCATTTCCTACACTGTTTATGCATATATTTTCATTGCTGCCCATTAGTTCGATGTGGTTGTAAGAATTAGACATTTATTTCATCCCTGTTTACAAATTGTACCCCCATCCCCCTAAAGATGTAATAGCTTAGGATTTCATTTTCCGTATTTTATTTTTGCTTTCATATATTTCTAGTAATTAGGATGTATAGAAAGATAAAATCAACAAATAGATAACTTTTACATGCAAGACATAATACATGCAAACAAAGACACTTGCATACTAGCACCCCTAAGGTAACCTCGCTTCGTTTGCCTCTCGGAAAACAGTCATGTCCCTCGAATATGGGATGCTTTAGAAAAGACCATTTGATAAAAAAGATCGTAGTCCCTCGATGTCCCTTGATATTGCCTTCGATAAAACGATCTAGTCCCTTACGAAAATTGCTAAAGCGTCTCATAAGTTTCCTTCTACGACTGTACAATTGACCAGTGCCTGTCCCTTCACATCCAATGATGGAGCTTCTTACCAAATAAATGGTAAGATAGAAACATCTAAAGGAGGAGGAAAAGAACATTTAAGACCTTTTGAGTGGGTATATTCGCTCCTAGTTGCTCGCTTGCTCGCAACCAAACATTTTACACCAATACTTTCACATTAAAACCTTTTTCTCAAAAGACAAAAGCTTTTTGTATACGTTCTTATAGATACAAGAACCATTACAAAAACATCTTTTCAAGAACACTTTCAAAAAACACATTCCACAAACACCTCTTTGAACTATCTTCAAAACAACACTTTATACGCGTTCTCATATAAACGAGAACCATTACAAAGACATTTTCAAAATACTTTCAAAAGCCACACCATAAGCACACATTCAAACAAAAGCAAGTGATCTAGCAAGAAACTAAGATCCCATGGAAAACCATGGATGAAAAGGGTGCTAATATCTTCCCTTTTCATAATCTACCCCCCGAACTCAAGAAAACATCTCTAAAGGTATTTCCTGTTCTTTTCACCCTTTCCTTTTGGATAAAAGAAAAGTCGGTGGTGACTCTTGCTAACCGCAACATTTGCGAATACAAATGAAAAACAACCAAGTCAGTTCTCCCACCGTATCACAGAACTGGAGACTCTGTTAGGGACATTCTTAAAGTGGGGTTACCTTAGGGTTAGATCACATTTAATCGCTTTCATTGTTTGACTTGTATGCTTTATATTATGGTTCTTTGTTTGGGTTCGAATCCTCTAACCGAATTTGGGATACCTTATAGGTAAGTAGCAATACATTGTGGAAACTATGCGGCGTATACTGACATGGTCTATGAAATAGCTATGTTAGTGCGACATATTTGTGGGTACCGGTAGCCCTTGAGTAGTCAAGGAGAATACGGGGCCGCTGAGTGATGTCATGAAGCTCTAATTGACTTTTAGAACCTTTACTTGACCAACTTGGCCTTTAGTACGTAGTGAGATGACCGGCTTTGGTGCAGTCTGAAGTTGGTAGATACTCGATACTACACTCATTAAGGTTTGGTTTTTCCAGATATTTCGGTCGCCATTAAAGAGGATTGTGCTGAAATAAAGCCCGAGAAAACAAACTAGTGATAATGAGCTCCTTAGAACCAGGATACTATTACTAGGACATGTTTGAGCCAACTAAACTTTAAGAGGGTACTTACCTATAAGACTCCATGCAAGCCTAAACCTAAGGACTTGTTTTGTTTTGTTTGTATATATATACGTGTACATAACATCATGAACATTATAACATCATACTCATGTTCACTAACCATTTCAAGGATCTTGGGATTTATCTTTGTTCTGTTTTGTAGGACATGGATTCTATTCGCAGGAAAACCATTCAAGTCAATCTTGTAAGGATCCCTCTTCAACTTAAGGATCTAGCATCAAGGATTCCTGAAAATTCTCCATTTACCAAAAGACATGATCGCCTCTTAAACTTGGTTACCTCCAAAACTGATGAAGATATGATGAAGGTGCTCTTCCAGTTCTTTGATCCTCTACACCATTGCTTCACATTTCCCGATTATCAACTTGTGCCAACTTTGGAAGAATTATCCCAACTCTTGAGGATTCTCATTCTCAATCAACTACCTTTAAACGGTACGGAAACAGATCCAAAGCCAGAAAAGATTGCTTAAGCTCTACACTTTCAACCATCTGATATCACAACTAATTGGTAGACAAGAAGTGGTGTCAAGGGTTTCCTAGAAAAGTTCTTGTTTGAGAAAGCCCAAAGCTGTTGGAACTCTTTAGATTTGCAAGCTTTTGAGGAAATTGTGGCTCTCCTCGTATATGGGATGGTTTTGTTTCCAAATCCTGACTAACTCATAGATATGAACACCGTCAAAATCTTTATGTCTCGTAACCCGGATCCTACTTTGCTAGGGGACATCCTACATTCCTTTCACACTCGCACTATGAGGAAAATAGGTATCCTTATGTGTTGTACTCCTCTTTTGGAAAGATGGTTTATTTCGCATCTTCCCCAATCAGTATGGAGGAACGAGCAAGGTTCAAGGTGGTCACATAGGTTGATGACGCTCAAACATTCAGACATTCATTGGTGTTCCCAATCTATAGAGAATGTTACTATCGTCGACCATTGTGGAGAGTTCCCTAATGTCCCCTTACTTCGAATTAGGGGAGGTATCACCTACAACCCCTGTTTAGCCTTAAGACAGTTTGGTTACGCCCGAAGGGATGGCCCACATGAGATACTCATTCAAGGTTTGGTATTTGACTATGAGAACAACGATCAAGGTCACCGCCAGAGATTTATCCGAGCTTGGAGGATGTTGAACAAGGTAGATAGAAATACATTAGGGCATAATAATTCCATCCCTCTTGAGCCTTACCTCAAATGGGTACGAGCTCGTGCTCAAAGTCTTATAATGACTTACCCCTCCATTCTCCCGGTTATCATAGAGCCTGTTGTGGAAGGAGATGTTCCCTATGCTATCCTGCATCCTGACATGCCCACCTCTCTTGAAGACTTGCAAAGGGATTGGATACAACTTAAGGGGGAGTGAGACGCTTTCGAGTCCCAATTCTACGCTAGCGAGAAGAAGGTTTTGGAACTCACTAAACAACTTCATGAGGAGCGGACTCTAAATGACTACATCGCACCAAAGAGGATGCATACAACCTTTTTATCTTAGAGTTTTTGTATTTCTTTGTAAGCCCAAAGAGGCACGATGTACTCAAGCTTTGATTTATTAATATAACGTGTGTTCCCCTTTTGTCTAAAGCAAATTTGAATCTCTAATTTCCTTGAAATCATTGCATATACATATAATCCATAACATTGCATAAGCAGGTACCATTATAGGTTTATCATCTTCTTCGCTGTTTATTTCAGCAAAGATGTCTTCTGAACAAAGCATCAAAGATCTTCAGGCACAAAATGCCCAATTTCAATAGATGCTCATAACTCTGGCAAAAGAGCAGGAGGATCTGAAGGCCCTCATCCTGAAAGAGAAGAAGAAGAAGAAGAAGAAGAAGAAGAATAAGAAGAAGAAGCTCGCCGGTGCCCTCAATATAGGCAGAAGGTTTGGGGGGGCACTAAAGCAACCATTCGATCTGACCTCCTCGTCCAAAGAAGGGGAAAATCAAGAGAGAGAAACAAGAGAGGAGAACCCTAGTCCTGAAGTCTCTAACAATGATACAGACTATAATGATGAGCATTATCCTCCCACTGAGGATAGGTACAAGTAGTTAGAGGATCGGTTAAGCGCTATGGAGATCCAGAGAATACCAGGGCTAGATTTCGAAGAGCTGGGATTGGTGTCTGGGGTAGTCATCGCACAAAAATTTAAAGCTCCAGTTTTCGCAAAGTATGATGGGGTGTCTTGTCCCAAGCTTCATCTCTATTCCTATGTGAGGAAGATCCAGCCTCACACTGCTGATAGGAACTTATGGGTTCAATTATTTCAAGACAATATTTCAGGGACTCATCTTTAATGGTTCTACCAATTGGAGGGAACCAGTGTCCAAAAATGGGAGGATTTGGCCGCTGCTTCTTATAAGCAGTATCAATACAACGCCGACCTTGCCCCTACCCGCACTCAACTTCAGAGTATGTTCATGGGTGCAGGTGAAGGCTTTAAGGACTATACGCAGAAGTGGAGAGATTTGGATGGGAGAGTCCAACCCCTTCTATCTGATATGGAGTTGGTCGACATGTTTCTTGGGATGCTGTCTGGCCCATTATTCAACCATTTGATCGGTAGCTCATCGGATGGTTTTACTAAGCTCATATTAACTGCAGAGAGGGTAGAAGTTGGGATCCGGAGCGGTAAAATACAGAAAGATACCTCGTCAAGTTCAGCAAAGAATCCCTTCACGACTAAGAAGGAGGTCAGTCCCGTTTATAGCCCAAGACGTCAAAGCCGAGCTGAGTACCGTTCAACAGTAGGTGCTGTGATGATACCTAGGCTCGCGGCTACCCCATAATGAAACAATCAGCAAAGGGTAGAAAGACCGCAAAGGCATTTTACCCAGATTAAGATGACATTGACTGAGATTCTACCCCATCTGCTAAGATCCAACTTTGCAACCTTGAAAGAGGCTCCCAAGAATCCTAATACCACATCTCCTCGGTACAATCCAAACGCTCGGTGCGCCTATCATTCTGAGAGTCCTGGTCATGATACAAATAACTGTTGGACTCTAAGAAACAAAGTACAAGATCTGATTGAAGCCAAGGAGATTGAGTTTGATGCTCCGGAGAAGCCCAATGTCATAATTGCTCCCATGCCTAAGCACAACCATGGAGTTAACACCGTTGATACTGATCTGTTTGTGACCTTAGTTGATGAAGTTTCTACTCCTCTTATTACTGTTAAGAAGAATTTGTTGTTGGTCGGTTTATTTCCGGGTTATGGCAAAGGTTGCCACATGTGTTCATCTATGCCTTCTAGTTGCTATTTACTGAAAACAGGTGTCCAACGCCTGATGGACAGCAGAGAAATTTTGTTCGAAAAGACTTTGATTCCAACTGTTCCGTGTGAAGATATTGCGATCATAACCATTTCCACCAATCCTTCCAAGGCCTCCTCGAGAAGACCTGTTAGGATTACACCCGCTCCGAGAGTCGCTCTGTTAATAATCACTTGTCCTGGTCCTGTCCCATATGCCTCGGACAAAGCTGTCCCTTGGCATTATGGTGCCGAGATTTACTATCATGGCATTAAACAAGATTCAAAGAATAAATAGGCTGATCCCGATATCAGTAACATTTTCAGGACCAACAAGATTACCATAAGTGGAAGGGTTTTCTCTCCCAAGATTTCCCCAAAGACTGTCAATAAGCCTGTTGTTATTCCATCTTCCATTCCTACTAATACTTCAAAAAGATATAGGAAATCTTCTAAAAGAAGTTGTAGGTGAGCCTGCCTGGACGGAGGCATCTATAAAATTCGTTATGGAATCCTCTAAGCAAGAGATATAGGAAATCTTAATAATAATAAAAAAGAGCGACTACAATATGGTCGAGCAGCTGGGGCAGACCCCTTCGAAGATATCGATGTTGTCTTTGCTGTTATGTTCTGAGGCCCATGTGAAGGCTTTGATTGCATTCCTCAAGGTCGTGCATGTGCCACAAGAAACCTCAGCTGATCAATTCAAAGACTGTGTCCAGCTTGACTGCTGATAATGGGCTGGGTTTTTCAGATGCCGACTTGACACCGAAAGGGAGAAAGCATAATGATGCTCTGCATGTCTCGATCGAGTGCAGGTGTACCACTATGGCTCATGTGCTGGTGGATACTGGGTCTTCACTGAATGTTCTGCCTAAGAAGGTTCTTGATCGGCTGGATTGTGAAGGCTTGACTTTAAAACCTAGTAACATTGTGGTAAGGGCTTTTGATGGGTCGAAGAGAATGGTGCATGGGGAGGTGGACATCCCTATCAAGGTGGGCACTCAGACCTTTGAGTCCACCTTCTACGTGATGGACATCAGGCCATCATAATCTTGTTTGTTGGGTCGTCCTTGGATCCATGAAGTTGGGGCTGTTACTTTTATACTGCACAAATGCTGAAATATCCGGTAAAGGGGAAGATTGTCACTGTGCATGGCGAAGAGGAGTATATGGTGAGCCACCTGAACTCCTTCAGGTATGTGGAGATGGACGGGGAATTCATAGAGACTCCTTGTCAAATCTTTGAAGAGGTTCCCCATATTTTGGCGTCAACCGAGACTACCACCAGCACCAAACCTCCTCTGAAGATGGCTTCTCTCAAGGACGCCAGAGCAGTGGTCGAAGAGGGTGGGTGTACCAATTGGGGACAGCTCCCTGATTTTACTCACAAAACTGACAAATTTGGTTTGGACTTTACTTCAGGGGCTCAAAGGGCTGTTCGACACGCTCAGGCTGGAGGACCTCCCCTACGCATTAACAATCGTGGGGTCAACGCTATTGAAGACAGTGAGGAAGACTCTGACATTGACAACTGGATCTACCCGACTACCAACGGTGGAACGAGTAACTGGACGGCTAGATATTTTATTCCAGTTTATTTTACTCCGTAGTAATTGTCTTACTTGTGTTCTGAATTTGTAATGAACAATTTTTAACTTTTTGGCCTTGTGTCTTACCCGAGGAACAATGGTTCCAGTTGCGAGGGTTATTATATGTCATTTCATATGTCATCAATAAAGCATTGGACGTTCCTTGCATACAAATTTTGCATTCTCTATTTTTATTTTCTGTTTTACTTTATCAATACAGCTATGCTCTTAGACACACTCACATATCAAACTGCAGATCCATATCCACTATGGATCCCATTGATAACAATTTTGCTACTTCCAATTATGATTTCGAAAATCCGATCAACCAAGCCGAGAACAAATATGAGGACAATTGTGAAGTGCCTGGAGAGCTGGCTAGACTATTACAATAAGAAGAGAGGGCTATACAGCCTCATAAAGAGCCAGTTGAGACAATAAAATTGGGCACGGAGATGGACAAAAAAGAAGTCAAGATCGGCGCAAATCTGGAGACTAAGATCAAACAGCGACTGATACAGATGTTGTGTGACTATGTTGATATCTTCGCCTGGTCATATGAATACATGCCTGGTTTAGACATTGATATCGTGGTACACCGTCTGCCGACTAAAGAAGATTGTCCTCCAGTTAAACAGAAGGTCTACCGTATGCGCCCTGAAATGTCAGAGAAGATCAAGGAAGAGGTCATGAAGCAGTTCGACGCAGGGTTCTTAGTTGTCACCTCCTATCCACAGTGGGTTACTAACATCGTTTCGGTACCTAAGAAGGACGGCAAGGTACATATGTGTGTGGATTACAGAGACCTGAACAGGGAGAGCCCCAAGGATGACTTCCTGCTTCCCCACATTGATGTTCTGGTTGACAATACCACACAACAAAAATCTTCTCCTTCATGGATGGTTTCTCTGGCTACAACCAGATCAAGATGGCTCCTAAAGACATGGAGAAGATAGCCTTTGTCACACAGTGGGACACCTTCTGTTACAAGGTGATTCCTTTTGGGTTGAAGAATGTTGGGGCAACTTACCAGCGAGCCATGGTCGCTTTGTTCCATGATATGATTCACCGTGAGATCAAGGTTTATGTTGATGACATGATAGCCAGGTCTCAAACCGAAGAAGATCACCTCGACCATCTACAAAAGTTTCTTGACAGGTTGAAGACATACAAGCTGAAGCTAAATCCGAAAAAGTGCACCTTCGGGGTAAGGTCTGGTAAGCTTTTGGGTTTCATCGTCAGTGAAAAGGGTATTCAGGTAGACCCCGCAAAGGTAAAGGCCATACGATAAATGCCAGCTCCCCATACAGAGAAGGAAGTTAGAGGTTTCTTGGGACGCTTGAATTATATCGCCAGGTTCATTTCACGTCTAACTGCTACTTGTGAGCCCATCTTCAAACTTCTGAAGAAAGATCAAGTGGTAAAGTGGAATGACGAATGCCAGACTGCTTTCGAAAGAATCAAGGAATACCTTCAGGAACCACCAATATTGATGCCTCCGGTTAAAGGAAGACCTTTGATATTGTACTTAATAGTGCTAGACAATTCAATGGGGTGTGTGTTGGGGCAGCATGACGAGTCTGGTCGAAAAGAGGACGCAATATACTACCTTAGCAAAAAGTTTACCAACTGTGAGACAAGATATTCACTGCTCAAGAAAACTTGTTGCGCTTTGGTATGGGCTGCTCGCCGACTAAGACAGTATATGCTGACCCACACTACTCTGTTGATATCTAAGATGGATCCAATCAAATACATCTTCGAGAAGCCCGCTCTCTCCGGAAGAATAGCGAGATGGAAGATGATCCTAACTGAGTATGATATACAATATACAACCCATAAATAAATCAAGGGAAGTGTATTGGCTGATAATTTAGCTCATCATGCAATGGATGACTACCAGTCCATGCATTTTGAGTTCCCGGACGAGAATATCATGCTAGTGACTGATTACGGAGAACCTGGACCAGATGAAGGACCCAAGGAGGGATCCCGATGGACTATGTTTTTTGATGGATCTTCGAATGCACTCGGTAATGGCATTGGCGTCGTAATCATATCTCCTGAGGGCTGTCATACTCCTTTCACTGCTCGACTATGTTTCAACTGCACTAACAATATGGAGGAGTATGAAGCCTGCATCATGGGTCTCAAAGCTGCTATCGACCTCAGGATCAAGTTCTTAAATGTTTTCGGGGATTCATCTTTAGTGATAAGTCAGATCAAAGGCGAATGAGATACAAAACATCTGAATCTCATCCCATACAGAGAGCACGTACTGACGTTGCTCCCACACTTTGAGGAAGTGACCTTTGAACATTTCTCGCGAGAGGAGATTCAGTTGGCGGACGCGTTAGCTACCATGTCTTTTATGTTCAAAGTCAGGTGGGACAACGAAGCTCTCCGAATCACCATTGAGAGGTTGGATGAACCAGCACACTGCTACGAGATTGATACCAAAGAGGTAGCAGATAAACCCTAGTTTCATGAAGTGAAGAAGTACCACGAAACTCAAGAGTATCCCAAAGGGGAATCTATCAATGATAAGAAGTTTCTGAGAAGGTTCTCTGCGAAGTTCTTTCTCAGTAATGGAATCCTCTACAAGCACAACCATAACTCTACCTTATTGCGGTGTGTAGACAAGAGCGAAGTAGAGAGGATTATAACAGATCTACATGAAGGTACCTTCGGAACCCATTCCAGCGGACATACCATGGCTAAGAAGATCCTACGGGCAGGATACTACTGTTTTACTATGGAAGTGGATTGTTATCAGCACTCCTGAACCTGTCATAAGTGCCAAATCTATGCTGATAAGGTGCATGTGCCCCCGGTTCCTTTGAATGTTTTGACGACTCCGTGGCCCTTTGCAATGTGGAGCATCGCTTCATCTTGATAGCTATCGATTTCTTCACAAAGTGGGTTGAAGCTGCCTATTTTGCTATTGTAACCAAGAACATGGTGGCGTGGTTTATCAGGCATAACCTGATTTATCGGTACGGTGTGCATGAGAGAATTATCACGGATAATGGTACGAATCTCAATAATACGATGATCACCGAACTCTGTAAGCAATTCAAGATACATCATCATAACTCTTCTCCCTACCCGCCGAAGATGAATGGCGTTGTTGAAGCGGATAACAAGAACATCAAAAAGATCATACAGAAGATGACCGTGACATACAAAGACTGACATGAGATGTTACCATTCGCTCTTCATGGATACCGTACCCCCGCATCGACATCGACAGGGGAAACAATCTACTCTCTGGTATATGGCATGGAGGCAGTCCTACCCATTGAGGTCCATATTCCTTCTCTAAGTATTTTGAAATATGCGGGTTTGAATGAAGACGACTGGATCTAGACTCGACTTGATCAACTAAATCTGATCGACAAAAAGAGACTTACTGTTGTCTGCCATGGTCAGACGTATCAAAAGCAGATGATCAAGGCTTTCAACAAAAAGTCAGACGTCAAGAGTATCAAGTCGGGGACCTGGTAATCAAGCGCACCATACTGCCGCAAGGTGATCCCACAGGCAAATGGACTCCCACCTACGAAGGGCCATTTATGATTAGAAACATTTTCTCGGGTGGAGCCATGATTCTAACCACCATGGACGGTGACGACCTCCCTCACCCTGTCAATGCAGATATAGTGAAAAGATACTACACATGATAAAAGACCCGCTAGGTTGACTGGCCTAGGCAAAAATAAGGGCTTCTCGGCGAACCAAAAGGGTTCGGGCAAAAATAAGGGATGAAAATGAAAAAAATCTGTACACCCGGCAAGTAAAAAACCTGAAAAGGAGGCTTGGGCAAAAAAAGGAAGGGTATCCCGGTGGACTGAAAACCCGAAAGGGCAGTCCAGGAAAAAATTAGGGATGAAAAGCGTATAATTATGCCCATTGGATCACCCTGCGATCAGACCTCAGTATCAACTGTCAAGCTCGAACGACACCAATCAATCTAGTCAGCTTCGGATAAGTAGCAAAGTGATGAGACGCTCGAAGACATAACGACAATAGCAAAATTGGAACCCAATGGGATTGTTGTACATAGCTATTTTTCTTTTTACACAATATTATACAAAAGCGCCTATTATAGGCCAACTTCAAAAATCAATACAAATCATTTTTACAAAAAAAAACTATGTTTTTCCTTTTTTGTTCTGTTTTGCAAGAATGTCCAATAGTTTATTCTTGACATATGCATTCGAATATGATTGTGTGATACGGTGGGAGAACTGACTTGGGTGTTTTGCGTTTGTGTTCGCAAATGTTGCGGTTTAGCAAGAGTCGCCAATGACTTTTCTTTTATCCAATATGGAAAGGTGAAAAAGCACAGGAAAGACCTTTAGAGATGTTTTCTTGAGTTCGGGGGGTAGATTATGAAAAGGGGAGGTATTAGAACCCTTTTCATCCATGGTTTTCCATGGGCTCTTAGTTACTCGCTAGATCACTTGCTTTTGTTTGAATGTGTGCTTGTGATGTGGGTTTTGAAAGTATTTTGAAAATGTGACTTTGTAATGATTCTCGTTTCTATAAGAATGCGTGCAAAGTTTTGTTTTGAAAATAGTTCAAAGAGGTGTTTGTGGGATGTGTTTTTGAAAGTGATTTTGAAAATGGTTTCCTTTGTAATGGCTCTAGTTTCTATAAGAACGCGTACAAAGTGTTATCTTTTGAAAATGTTTCAAATGGAAGTGTGAGTGTATAAAATGTTTTTGTTGTGAGCAAGCGAGTAACTAGGAGCGAATCTACCTACTCAAAAGGTTTTAAATGTGCTTTTCTTCCTCCTTTAGATGTGGCTATCTTACCATTGATTTGGTAAGAAGCCCCATCGTTGGATGTGAAGGGACAGGCGTTGGGTCATCGTATGACCATGATAGCAATATTGTGAGATGACTTAGCATTTTTCTTTAGGGGATAAGATCATTTTGAAAGGCAACTTTGATAGCATCATCGAGAGACTATGATCTTATATTTTTGTTTGTGCTAAGACATCCCACATGCATAACATGGCCATTTTTAGGCAACAAGTGGAGTTAACCTTAAGAGTGCATGTGTGAATAGTGTTTTTGAATTACATGCATTTAATCTTTGATTAGGGTTATCTACTTGTTGATTTTATCTCTTTCCATACACACCTAATTATTATACAGTATAAGGGAAACAATAAATTGTGGAAAATGAAATTCTACGCTATTACAATATTTAGGGGATGGGGGTACATATGTACGAATGGGGATTGCAAGTAAAAATAAGTCATAAGTTACTATTACAACCATATTGAAATGTACAATATAAGAAGGAAATAGACTTGTTTAGAAAATGTTTTTGTCTTAAGTTAATTAAAAAAGAAAATATTTTTATGTCTTTTTATGTTAAATAAAAAAAGGAGTTAATATTAAAAATGATGAAAAAGAAAATAAATGCAAGATAGAAACAGCGTGCTGCTGTAAGCAAAACAACAAGGATCAGAAGTTCTGATGTCAGCCGCGTGGTGACTCAAAAGGAAGCGTCGGAATCAGAAGTTCTGGATGGGTACACTATGAGATCCTACAAGACACGTTAGAGGAAAAGCACAGAAGTTATGGATTGATATGTGCTGAACTTCTGAATGTTAGAACAGTGAGAAAACCTCAGAAGCTCTGTGCGTGTCAAAACAATAGGAAGAACTCAGAAGTTCTGTATGGTGCTAAGACAGTGAACAAACAATCAGCAGTTCAACATGTTACCAGCGCATGAAAATAAGAAGTTCAGTGTATTTGACATGTAAGGAGAACTCAGAAGTTTTGTGCTGTGTTAGAACAGTGAGTGAACATTAGCAGTTCAGTGCATTATCAGCATGTAAGAATCAGAGGTTCAGTGTGTGTTAACAGTGAGAAAAATCATAGAAGTTCTGTGTATGTTTAACAGTGAGAAAAATCATAGAAGTTCCGTGTGTTAAAACTATGAATGAACATCAGAAGTTTTAATGCCATATTTCAACACTCAATCAGCACATCGGCAATTTATTCAATTCCTAATAATCAGCAAGTCAGAAGGATCCCAGCACAACAAAATCATAGAAGTTCCAATCCTAAGTCTGAGCCTAGCATTATTCTAGAAGTTCTGATCCATAGTTTTTCTATTCATACAATGATATGTACAACATTAATACTCTGGTATTTACAAGCTAATGATGTTCAGAAGGAAAAACAAGTAAAGTAAGAAAGACTTACCTGGAGCGTGCTTGGAGATTTGAGTGGCTGCCTTTGGATGTTCTGAGTCAGCAAGGGTGACGGAACAGGAAATGCCAAGTTCTTTGATTCAAAAGGAAGAACAAAGGTTTGTTTTTATGTATGAGAAATCTGAATTTTTATGAAGGTTTTACAACTTCCTTCTCTCTCTTGATAGTTCTCTCTTTCCAAAAGCCAACCTCTAGCCCCTTGAACGTATGATGGAGTCAAGTATTTATAGATGAATTTGTTGTGATTTTTTTTTGGGGGGGGGGGGGGGGGGGGGAACAAATGGGATTTGAACCTGTTTTGGCATCCTGTTCCTTTGCTTTTTCATCATAGTTTTCGTATGCTAGTTTGGTGCAATCATGGGACGTAGGTGTAGGCTGAACCAACTGTTGGTCATAGGTCTACAGCAAGTTGTATAAAAAAGGTTTTGGGATTTGGTCATGTTCTAACCGAAGCATTGAATATATCCTTCATGTGCTGAAGTGCTGCCTTGTTTTTGAAGCAAGCATGGGGGGTTGTCAGCGAGAGTTAAGGAAAAGCAAAAAGCAAAGCATGGGCTTAGTAGCAAAGTTGCTATCCCAAGACAGTAGATGTACACGTGGTAAAAATCCTTTGGATAAAGACTCAGAAGATGGTTGTGAGCATTAAATGAGCATTAAATGATGATGAGACTTATCACAACCAGAAATCCTGCAACGTGAAACTCTACACCAAGGCTTAGTTCTGGATCAGAAGTTCTGCTTCAGCGTAGCATCCAATCTTCTGATCCTCTTATCTTCTGGCTCCAGCATGTTCTGAAGGAGATTTCAGACATTCTAGAAAGCTTGCAGCATGCTTCTTAACCTTCTTTGATTTATCCTAGCAAACTCTGACTGAAGCTTTTGTGAATGGCTTGCCCAAAAGTTCTGACCAGACTCTATCTTGAGAATATCCAGAATCTGCTGAGTGCTTATGGTGATAACCTGGTCAGAAGTTCTGAAATTGTCATATTTTCTTAAACACTTAGAAAAATTCTAAGTATTTAGAATTTTGACCTCTTGGATTTTGATGAAACAAAACTTCATATTTCAACGTGTCTTGATGAAATATGATTCTTGAAGCTTGATTTTGATCCAAAAGTCAAAGTCTAACTTTTCAGTGTGCAAATGACCATTTTTCCCTTATGAGTGATTTTCTTGGAAAATTTGTAGTTCAAGGCTTGGAAACTGGATGGAAGAAAATCTGAGGATCCAGGGTGATTCTTTGATAAAAGAGAGGGCAAATTTTGGGATACAACAGCTACCCCTGTTCAATCTTCTTAAACCTGAAGAGTTAGATTGACGAGCTTTACCATTCGTGACTCGAAGGTGGAAGATGATTGGACACTAGAGTGCCCAGAAATTTGCACTCGGCGGTGTGATGATAGGACAAATGGGCTTAAAGATGCCATTTGGAGAGGTGATAGAATCTTGTTTGAGATGGACTTAAAGATGCCATCCAGAAACGATTGCTGAACTGTATCTGTAAGCTGAAACTGAATGATTGTCAGAATGGTGTCCGTGTTTTGAGCGTATCTGAACTGTATTGGAAAGTTGGGTTGTTTGATGATGAGTCTGTGTAAAAATTCATCTGAAATTTCCTGAGAAGGAACCTGTGTAGGGTTACTTCATGATGAGTCCGTGTAAAACTGCATCTTGGAAAGAGAGGGAACCGGTGTAGGGTTGCCTGATGATGAGTCTGTGTAAAACTGCATCTGGAAGTGAGAAGGAACCTGTGTAGGGTTGCTTCATGATGAGTCCGTGTAAAACTTCATCTGAAATTTCTTGAGAAGGAACCTGTGTAGGGTTACTTCGTGATGAGCCCGTGTAAAACCGCATCTTGGAAATGGAAGGAACCGGTGTAGGGTTGCCTGAGCTGGTCGAGTAGATAGTTATCTTGTCTGGTTTCAGGTATTAATCTTTAACCCAAGAAAAAAAGATAGTTTTCCTGGCTTGTTACAGGTGTTAATCTTCAATCTCTTCATGTAGATAGTTTTCCTGGCTTGCTACAGGTATTAGTCTACAATCAGTCGTCCACAAATAGTTTTCCTGGCTTGTTACAAGTATTAATCTGGGACTTGAAAAGGTTGGTCGATGAGATAGTTGTCTTGTCTGGTTTCAGGTATTAATCTCTGACCTGAGAAAGAAAGATAGTTTTCCTGTCTTATTACAGGTGTTAATCTTCAATCTCTTCATGTAGATAATTTTCCTGGCTTGTTACAGGTATTAATCTGCAATCAGTTGTCCATAGATAGTTTTCCTGGCTTGTTACAGGTATTAATTCGGAACTTAAAAAGGTTGGTCAATGAGATAGTTGTCCTGTCTGGTTTCAGGTATTAATCTCTGACCTGAGAAAGAAAGATAGTTTTCCTGGCTTGTTATAGGTGTTAATCTTCAATCTCTTCATGTAGATAGTTTTCCTGGCTTGTTACAGGTATTAATCTACAATCACTCGTCCACAAATAGTTTTCCTAGCTTGTTACAGGTATTAATCCGGAATTTAAAAAGGTTGGTCGATGAAATAGTTGTCCTGCCTGGTTTCAGGTATTAATCTCTGACCTGAGAAAGAAAGATAGTTTTCCTGGCTTGTTACAGGTGTTAATCTTCAATCTCTTCATGTAGATAGTTTTCCTGACTTGTTACAGGTATTAATCTATAATCAGTCGTCCACAGATAGTTTTCCTGGCTTGTTACAGGTATTAATCTGGAACTTGAGAAGGTTGGTCGATGAGATAGTTGTCATGTCTGGTTTCAGGTATTAATTCTGACCTGAGAAAGAAAGATAGTTTTCCTGGCTTGTTACAGGTGTTAATCTTCAATCTCTTCATGTAGATAGTTTTCCTGGCTTGTTACATGTATTAATCTACAATCAGTCGTCCACAGATAGTTTTCCTGGCTTATTACAAGTATTAATCTGGAACTTGAAAAGGTTGCTGGTAGCCATCTGTTGATTGACCTTTTCCTGAAAAGGTAAAACGTTAGCTGTATGCAATGTCATGATGTATGAAATGCATGATGTCATGATGATCTCAAAATAAATGAGATTGTGTCGTATGCACTTTATCATGTATGTAGATAGGATGTATGAAATGTGATATGTTTATGAATGTATTTTTGTTTGGGACAATAAATCTTTGTTAAATGTCAGGGAGTTGTCAAATCCTAGACTGCTGTTGAAGAGTTGGTGTGTCTTCAAACTTTTCTTAGAATGTTTCCATTAGGGGTTCCTATTTTATTGTTTGAGGAGAACTCCGCTGGGGGATATTGAAAATCTGTGGGGAGAATGTTTATTCCTGCTTGGGAAAAGAGTTCAGGAGTCTCGGTTGTCTGTTGCTCTACTGGGGAGTCGAAGTTGAACTGATATCTGGTCGGGTCCAGGTTTCACAATAACTCGCTAGGGATTGTAGAGTAGTCTATTGGGGAAAGGGAGTTGTGGTCCTTTGATTTGGAGTAGTTGGAAAGGCCACCTCAAGCTGGGGGATCCTGCCGTTTGTTGGGGAAATAAACCCTGTTGTCGGTCTACTTGAGAGGTGACGACTTTGTTGGGGGAAATCCTCGAGGATTCTTGAGGTTGTCCCAACTGGGGAAAGGTTTTCAGAGATTAAACTCTGGCTGGGGAATCATCCTATGAGAAGGATTTTGGGGAGATTTGTCACTGCCCCTGGCAGCAAATGTCTGTGGATTTCCAAGAAATGTTTGACTGTATGTAACCCTTTGTCGGGATTCACGTTCAATGCCCCAAGTGATTCCGATAGAGACCTGTCCCTGGTTATTCAGCATTTCTTGAGAGATTTCTTGGAATCTTGACTGGACTTCCCCAGGTGTGCTGGATAGTGACATGTCATGTCCCCCTATTGATAGGAGATTTGTCAATGGAAGTGTCATCCTTCTTGAATTAATTTTGTCCACTAAGAGAGCTTCCGTTCACTGGATATTCATTGTGTGAATTTCTCTGCTGTCAAACAAATGGCCATATGCAAACAATGATATTCAAGTAATGCAAAGTTTATGTTTGTCTTGAAGTTTTGAAAATGCGTTTTAACATGTAAAGAAATTTTGTTAAGAAAATTCAAACTCAAGATTTAGAGCAAAGCCTTACAAGAGTCAGGATACCTTTTGTAACAGTATGCTTTCGAACTAACCCATGCTTCAATTAGGAATTTTGAAGGGTTGTAACGTGGCTTGGTTCACGGTTTAAGAAACAAAGGATAAAGGCTCAAAGTGTATTTGTACCCACCCGCTCTTCGTGATGTTCTTCGGTCCTAAACTCAGTTAATTGTGCATTTGAACTCCAATTGAGTTTGGAATGACATTTTAGTGATGGTTCAGACAAGTTAGGTTTGTCGGAAGGCAGTCATTTCTTGCAACATTTTTTTCATGTTGTTGAGGATTTGTAGTGACCTTTTTTTACTTGACTTGTTATCCCTAATTTTTTCCTGACTGTTCTTGTTTTGAGATTACAGTCAGCGGGATGCCCTAGTTTTCTTTCTTAAGTTTCCTTCGTAGGTTTTGACTTAGTGGGCTTTTCTCTTCGAGAGATAATGACTGCCTATGTGATAGGGAACCATCACTGTCCTTTGACTCCAAAGGAATGTTTTTGATGTCATTCGTTTTAATACGAGATGAGAGTTTGCGATTTGAATGCGCATTTGAATTAACTGAGAGACTATCCTGCCCCAGGTTTTGATTAAAGGTTTCAATTTGTGTAAAAAGGAAACTTCTTCTTTGGCTCGAAGGGGTTGACTAGGGATTATCTTCCTTATAACTCCAGTGTTTAAGATTTGAAAGAATGCTTGCACATCGTCAACAAGGTCTGTCCAAAAGCATACTATATGAGATTATGGCATTGTTTTCGTCATCCTCCCTCTAAAGGCTTATAACTTTTAGCAAGAGTTGAATATCGTAACGAGAGTAAAAAGCATAGTTTATATGTAATGAAAATGAGTGGATCAAATCAAGACAAACATATGCAATAC
Source organism: Vicia faba (assembly GCA_948472305.1). Taxonomy (NCBI): domain Eukaryota; kingdom Viridiplantae; phylum Streptophyta; class Magnoliopsida; order Fabales; family Fabaceae; genus Vicia; species Vicia faba. The sequence goes on from OX451741.1 coordinate 252,912,946, forward strand.
ATTAATGAAACAAAGTTTGATATTAATAAATAATTGTTTGAATAACAAAAGAAATTACAACTGAAAATTCAAATGAAACAAAAGCCTCTTTGTTTAAATTTTTCACTTCAGCTGGCGAGCCTTTGAGGAACAGAAAAAGAAATAAGTCTGGCTATCTTGTGTGAACTCCAGCGTTTCTCTGTCAATCAAGTCTTGGATCTTATTTTTCAAAGCCCAACAGTCATTCGTATCATGCCCAGGATTATTGGAGTGGTATGCACATAGTGTATTGGGATGATAGCTAGGAGCAGAGGTATTGGGATTCCGAGGAGGATCCCTTAATGTGATCAGCTCTGCCTTCAACATGTGTTGTAGCGCTTGAGCCAGTGACATGTTGATCTTAGTAAACTGTCTTTTGGGCTCGCTTTGCCTTTGCTGATTTTCCGGTTGATGTTGACGAAGTCGTTGTTGGGCTCGTGACGTGGAAGCAAATTGGGAAGGTCTTCTCTCCCTTAAACCGGCTTCTTGTCTCATGGGAGGCTAAATGATAACCTGATCCCCAATTCTAGATGTTTTCCCCATTTGGCTACATCCGTCTTGACGAAGCTTGTTGATGAGGACTCTCAGCTCTTCTTATCCCTGTGCCAAGTTTTGGATGAGATCCATCTGGCCCACTAGTTGTCCCATCATTTGGACCTTCATTATGGCTATCTCAGTTTGTAGCCGCTCCAATTGGTCATCTCTGGTTCCCTTCGGATTCCCCATGACCATGCCTCTTGTAAGGAGAGCCTTCACCTCTTCTTGCCCCTTGGATAGGTTCAAGAACATCTTTTGAAGTTAAGCGTTTTGAGCCTGGATGCCCTTGATAGTCTGCTCTAGAGCCATCTATACTGAAATAAACAGTAGGAAGATAAGGAGACCTGTATGGGAGAAACCTGTCATGATATGATGCATGATATGTGGATGCATGTTTTCAAGGATCTCGCGGGGTAAACAAGAAAATGTCAGAAGTTGAGATTTGCAGCTTTGATTGGATAACTTTGTATCGGTGGATGTCCTTCCACGAGAATCAAGCTCACCATGTCAAGTGGGTCATAGCCCTTGACTCAAGTTGTTGTACTTGATCTTTGACAGTGTTTGGTCAGAGGAAAATAAATCCCCCTGCCCCTTGCTAGACGTTTGGTTCATCATAACCTGCATCAAAGACCATAGAGATCCTTGAAATGGTTATGGTTCAATGTTATTGAAAATGCTATGGTATGATGTTATGATGTCATGTACAAATATGCAAGGTAAGCAAGTTATATACAAATAATCATATTCATACAAAGCAGACAAGTCCTTAGGTTTAGGCTTGCGTGGAGTTTGTAGGTAAGTACCCTCTTGAAGTTTAGTTGGCTCAACCTCTACTAGTTAATAGTAACCGGGTTCTAAGGGATGTCAATATCACCGATCTTTCTCCCAACTTCGTTCAATAGGCGATTGACTCGCAACCAAACAAAGCTCAAGAGTCCAACCTCAATGAGTGTAGCATCGAGTATCTACCAACTTTGGACTGCACCAAAGCCGGTCATCTCACTACGTCCTAATGGCCAAGTTGGTCAAGTAAGGTTCTAAGGTCAGTTGATACTTCACGACACCACGCGGAGGCCCCGTACTCTCCTTGAATGACTCAAGGGTTACCGGTACCAACCAAAGTGCCACATCAATGTAGCTACTGCTTCAACCGTGTCGGTATACCCCGCACAGTTCCCTCACAGTTTATTGCTACTTACCTAAAAGGTTCCCCCAAATCCGGGTGTAGGATTTAAAACAAACCCAAACAAGGAACAAAAATATAAAGCAAACAAATCAAACAATGTAAGAAAATATTTTACTTCCAATCCCCATTCGTACATATGTACCCCCATCCCCTAAATATTGTAATAGCGTAGAATTTCATTTTCCGCAATTTACTGTTTCCCTTATACTGTATAGTAATTAGGTGTGTATGGCAAGAGATAAAATCAACAAGTAGATAACCCTAATCAAAGATTAAATGCATGAAATTCAAACACACTATTCACACATGCACCCTTAAGGTTAACTCTACTTGTTGCCTAAAAATGGCCATGTTATGCATGTGGGATGTCTTAGCATAAACAAAAATATAAGATCATAGTCCCTCGATGACGCTATCAAAGTTGCCTTTCGAAATGATCTTATTCCCTAAAGAAAAATGCTAAGTCATCTCACAACATTGCTATCATGGTCATACGAAGACCCAACGCCTGTCCCTTCACATCCAACGATGGGGCTTCTTACCAAATCAATGGTAAGATAGCCACATCTAAAGGAGGAGGAAAAGCACATTTAAAACCTTTTGAGTAGGTAGATTCGCTCCTAGTTACTCGCTTGCTCATAACAAAAACATTTTATACACTCACACTTCCATTTGAAACATTTTCAAAAGATAACACTTTATACGCGTTCTTATAGAAACGAGAGCCATTACAAAGGAAACCCTTTTCAAAATCACTTTCAAAAATACATCCCACAAACACCTCTTTGAACTATTTTCAAAACAAAACTTTGTACGCATTCTTATAGAAACGAGAATCATTACAAAGTCACATTTTCAAAATACTTTCAAAACCCACATCACAAGCACACATTCAAACAAAAGCAAGTGATCTAGCGAGTAACTAAGAGCCCATGGAAAACCATAGATGAAAAGGGTTCTAATACCTTCCATTTTCATAATCTACCCCCCGAACTCAAGAAAACATCTCTAAAGGTCTTTCCTGTGCTTTTTCACCTTTCCTTATTGGATAAAAGAAAAGTCGGTGGCGACTCTTGCTAATCCGCAATATTTGCAAACACAAACGCAAAACACCCAAGTCAGTCCTCCCACTGTATCACATATTGCTACTAACAAATGTTTGCATAAGAAAAGAAAAGACAATTGCTCAACAGGGGTAAAAAACCAGAAATGTCAAAACCCGACAGTTACTCTGTCCAGCCGGTACCGGGGCAGAGATAGCTTTGAAACATAATCATTAGCACACACGACCTCGTAGCATCTGTATTCCCCATAGAGTAAAGGTAATCAAAGTATTGATCTCCCTAGTCAGGGTCGTCCAGAAACCTGACATCTATATCCCCCAGTCGAATTTCATAATCGCGAGCGGATCATCAGAAATTTTTTATCCCCAAGCAGAGTTTATTTCTCTGGATACAGAAGCTCAATCCCTAACAGAGCTTATTACTTCAGCTACAGAATTCCACCTTCCAACAGAGTCATTCCCCCGCAGAGCTATTCTCATACAAAGTCTCTCCCTGGCAGAATATTCACAAACAACAAAGGGAAAATCTCCGACACAATCATTTCCGTTCACCATCCCCAGCGGAAGTAGAAGAATCACAATTCTCTTTAACAGTCAGGAATGCTTACTCTCCAGTAGCAGTCAGGGATTTATTTTCCCATACTCGGACATGTCACAATAGCATCTCATGCTCATACATCATGACATGCGCATAAATATCACATACAACATAATCTCATTTATTTTGAGAACATCATCCCACAATGCATTTCATGCATCACATATAATTAACCTTGTTATCTTTTCAGTAAAGACAATTATCACCAACGATTCCAGCAGTTATACATGTCATATTTGCAGACTGCTAATGAAAAATCAGTTCCCAAAACCAAACGGGTCAACTAATCTACATGGTCAATTGAAGTAACCCTACTATCCAGGTTCCTTCCCATAAGCCCTACTATCTAGGCTTTCATCTTTAAGTAATCCTACTATTCAGGTTCCTTCTCATAAGCCCTACTATCCAGGCTTTCATCTTGAAGTAACCCTACTATCCAGGTTCCTTCCCATAAGCCCTATTATCCAGGATTTCATCTTGAAGTAACCCTACTATCCAGGTTCCTTCCCATAAGCCCTACTATCCAGGCTTTCATCTTGAAGTAACCCTATTATCTAGGTTCCTTCCCATAAGCCATACTATCCAGGCTTTCATCTTGAAGTAACCCTACTATCCAGGTTCCTTCTCATAGCCCTACCATCTAGGCTTTCATTTCGAAACAGCCCTACTACCTAGGCTTTCATTTCGAAGCAACCCACCTATCCAGATTCCTTATCTCTTATCTCCAGACAACAGTTTACAACATTGCAAGGCCCAGGACCGACCATATACGGTCGATTTCACATTTCCCCAGTAAGTCGCTGTACAGCCTGGACCCTAACCAGATATGCATTCTAATTTCACCTCCTCAATCAAGATTTAATTCCCCTGCAGAGTAATGGACAACCGAAGATCCTAGACTCTACTTCCCAGGATATAAATCAACATTCCCCGGTGAAGTCCTCCTCAACAGCAGGTACAGGAATTCTCACCAAGGAATCTCTTATGCAACCGATCTTTTCTGGATGGCATCTTTAAGCCCATCTCCGACGATTCTCCTTCGCCTTCCAAATGGCATCTATAAGCCCATTCCCGACAACACCAATCAGTATTACTTCATGTGAGTGCAAATTTCAGGTCACTCTAGTGTTCAATCATCTTCCACCTTCAGATCATGAAAGGTAGACCAGCCAATCTACATCCTCAAGTTTAAGAAGATTGAACAGGGGCAGCTGTTGTACCCCCAAAATTTACCCTCTCATTTCTCAAAAGATCATCCTGGACCCTCAGGTTTGCTTCTATCAAGTTTCATGTATGGAATTACAACTTTTCAAGAAAATCATTCACAAGGGCAAAATGGTCAAAAGCACACTGAAAAGTCAAACTTTGACTTTTTGACCAAATTTGAGTCCCAAAAATCACATTGCGTCAAGACGTCCAAAAGGTGAAATTTGATCATAAAAAAATCAAGAGAATAAAAAAATCCAACTTTTGCAAGACTTTGGAATTTTTCTAAGTATTTTCTATACTTGTTAATTTCATTTGCTTCATGACATTTTTTTACTACAATTCCAAATAATTTAAAATGAGGCAAATAATTCAAGTTATTACAAAGTGACATTTTTTGCAAGATTACAAACCCTAAACTTGGTATTGCTTGGATTTTTCCCTTTGACTCAAAACCTTGTCACAATGTTTTGTCCTTGATACAATGTGCACGAAATACTCCACAAGACTAAGTTTGTTTCATGCTACAAATCTTGCTGTCCAAGTTGAACAAAGTATGATATGCTGCTTTGCCACAACACCTCAAAACCTGCTCCATTGTTGTCCTACAAAAAAACTTGTGCTATGCTGCACCACAAATCTGCATATGTTGTCCTATACAGTCCAAAACTGCTCTATGCAGTCTGCCCCCAACCTGCATCACAACAGCCCCAAAATTGCACCAAAGTGGAAAAAGAAAATTGTGTGAATAAAGTATCAAAACAGTAGGCAAAAACAATTCAAAATGACTTATTTTGTTTTCCCCCTAAACCTCAGTCAAGGGTCTACGAAAGGGACTGTTTCATATGACATAGGGATTGGAATTTTTGGAGAGAATAGAGAGTCTTTGAACAGAAAAACAATATTCTTTATAACTTTGGCTCACTCAAGAAAAAACTAGCTCTAATCTCATTCAAAACAGAACTTCAATCCATTATTCCATCTTACAAACTCTCCCATAAACCAAACACCTTAGCACATAGAGATTGTAAAAACACTAAAACAATTTTTGTTAGTGCCATTATCCTCACCATCCAAACATAAAAACAATACTTTAAAACTTGAATGGGTTTCAACAGTTTGGAACAAGCTTCCTGGAGATTCATTGGAGCCCTCACAGCATCTTGAGAAGTATTCAGATTTCAAACACCAAGTGTAGTTTCAAGGTAAGTCTTCTTGACTTGGTATTTTTCATACATCATTAATGATTTATTTTTTAATATAAGATGTAGTAGTCATTACCCCTTTTAGCTAACCGTTTGCTTGTTGTTTATGTTTATCAATCATATGCTGTAAACTAACATGTATGGACAATAAAACAATGTTTAAGGCAGAAAAATGCAGTATGTATCGACACATACACACATGTATCGACTCATCCTAGTAAAAAATAGGGTATGAATCGATACATAAACCCCATGTATCGATTCATACTGATTCCATGTCCCAAAACAGAAGGTTGAAAAGTCTATGAGTCGACACAAAAAGCGTATGTGTCGATACAAAGAAGGTGTATGAGTCGACACATCCCATTATGTATCGTCTCATACTGAGCTAATATTTCTTTACAGGAGCAAGGAAAAGTTATGTGTCGATGCATAACAACATGTGTCGACACATAATTGTTTAAAAGGCAGTTTCTCTCATTTTCTACACTGTTTATGCATATATTTTCATTGCCTCCCATTAGTTCGATGTGGTTGTAATAATTAGACATTTATTTCATCCCTGTTTGCAAATTGTACCCCCATCCCCCTGAAGATGTAATAGCTTAGGATTTTATTTTCCGTATTTTATTTTTGCTTTCATATATTGCTAGTAATTAGGATGTATGACAAGATAAAATCAACAAATAGATAACTTTTACATGCAAGACATAATACATGCAAACAAACACACTTGCACACTAGCACCCCTAAGGTAACCTCGCTTCGTTTGCCTTTCGGAAAACAATCATGTCCCTCGAATATGGGATGCTTTAGCAAATACCATTCGATAAAAAAGATCGTAGTCCCTCGATGTCCCTTGATGTTACCTTCGATAAAATGATCTAGTCCCTTACGAAAATTGCTAAAGCGTCTCATAAGTTGCCTTCTATGACTGTACAATTGACCCGCGCTTGTCCCTTCACATCCAATGATGGGGCTTCTTACCAAATCAATGGTAAGATAGCAACATCTAAAGGAGGAGGAAAAGAACATTTAAGAACTTTTGAGTGGGTAGATTCGCTCCTAGTTGCTCGCTTGCTCGCAACTAAACATTTTACACCAATACTTTCACATTAAAACCTTTTTCTCAAAAGATAAAAGCTTTTTGTATATGTTCTTATAGAGACAAGAACCATTACAAAAACATCTTTTCAAGAACACTTTCAAAAAACACATTCCACAAACACCTATTTGAACTATCTTCGAAACAACACTTTGTACGCGTTCTCATAGAAACGAGAACCATTACAAAGACATTATCAAAATACTTTCAAAAGGCACACCAGAAGCACACATTCAAACAAAAGAAAGTGATCTAGAAAGCAACTAAGAGCCCATGGAAAACCATGGATGAAAAGGGTTCTAATACCTTCCCTTTTCATAATCTACCCCCTGAACTCAAGAAAACATCTCTAAAGGTCTTTCCTGTTCTTTTCAGCCCTTCCTTTTGGATAAAAGAAAAGCCGGTGGCGACTCTTGCTAACCGTAACATTTGCGAATACAAACGCAAAACAACCAAGTTAGTTCTCCCACCGTATCACAGTTTTCAAAAGATATCTTGGGAGGAAATGTTGTTTTGTTTGAAAATGCCAATGTAAGACAATTTTGCTTTACAATAACCCTTGTATCAGTCCTCAAGAGTGTTTATAAAGCATTTTGAAAGTAGTTGTTTTGAAAGTGTGAAGTGTAAAGATTTTTTTAATTTGTGAGCAAGCGACTACGAGCGTTCTACTTACTCAAAAGAAGTCTTTATTATTTTCCTCTTCCTTTAGATAGTGATATCTTACCATTAGTTAGTAGGAAGCCCTATCATTGGATGTGAGGGACAGGCGTGGGTCATCGTGCAGTCTTAGAAGGCAACTTGTAGGATACTTTAGCAATTGTCATAAGGGACTAAGATCGTTTACTGAAGGCAACATCAAAGGGTCATCGAGGGACTACGCACTTTTAACCAAGGGTCTTTGCTAAAGTATCTCACGTTCAAGGGGCATGACCGTTTTATCTGTAGGCAACAAGTGAGGTTACCCTAGAGGTGTAAGTGTGCAAAGTGTGTTTGATTCAATTATTTTATCTTGAATTAGGGTTTTGTTATGATTGATTTTAATCTTGTCATACAAACCCTAATTACTAACATAAATATGGAAAGCGATAAATTACGGAAATTAAATATCCTACGCTATTACAATGCTTTGGGAATGGGGGATACAAATTTGTGAATGGGGAGGAAATCAATAAAGCCTAATTGTCTATTACAAACCATTGAATAGTTACAATAATGCGAAGTAATAAAAAGTACGCAAAAATGTACAATAAGTAAAAGAGAAAAGAAAATATTTTGTTTGTGATTTTTTGATGGAAAACAAATTTTGATCATTAACCTAAGAAAACTAGTTAGTTTCAATTAAAAGAGAAGTTAACTAATTATTTTAAACAAAATCTAAGTTAATTGAAATTAAGGAAACTAAAATATAATTTAAGTCTAATGATTTTTTAATTGTTTAGAAAATAATTTAGATGTTTTATTTAGAAAAATTGTTTGAAATAATAATAAAAACCTAATTCTAATTATTTTTTAAATTAGTTAACAAAATAAAGCAAAAGTGATTAAATTAAATTGATTTGTTTTTATGAAAATTAAGTTAATTAATTAAAACTTAAATCTAAATTTTTTTATTATTTTATAATTTAAATAAAATTAACTAAAAAAAGAATAAACAAATAATGAAGAGATAATAATAAAAAAAGAGAAATTAAATGGGCCTAGCATTGTAAAAGAAAATCAATGGGTGTGAAAAGAAAAGAAAGGCTAGGCCCGAAAACTAGTTTTTGTTTGAATCATAAAAAAAAGTAATATACTTATAATGGGCCTGGAGATTTGCAAAGAGAGGGGTGTGAATAACAAAACGTCAAAGCCCAAAAACCAAACCAGAAATCATGTGTGGAGCCTTCATGAGGGTCTTTGGTGTGCTTGTTTTCTGGAGCATTAGATTTGGTCTTGTGATGATCAGGTGGTGAGGAAGTGAGAATGCACCATGCACGCCTTGGAATTGTTTGTATTGAATATAAAATAAACAAATACGTGAAAAATAAAAGGGTACCATTAGGGCTCGAAACCAGGTCCCTATAGTCACATGCGCGCGCTTTAACCCCTAGAGTGGTAATACATCTGTTAGTTTATACACAAACCATTCAATATATTATAAAACTTGTTTATGAATGGAACTTCATCTTCTTTCTCGCACCAGTAATCACAATAACATTTTTGAATTTCTGAAAATGCACATTTCTCAACCAAATTGAAAGATGTAAACATCAAACTTGCTTGAAATTTAGACACGAATCCAACCATGTAAATTATTTAAGCTATAAATCAAAGATGAGTGAGAATTTTACTTGGTACCAAACTGAACCCTAAAATTTCAGAAACTTCAGTTTCAAAATTATTATCACACAAGCAATATAAATGAAAAGTAAGCACATGGTTAGCTTCAGGGAAATGATATCTACATTTTTTTCTTTAGAAAACAAGTGTAAGTGATGCTTGAATAAGGATTTCAAAGTTAGAAAAACTTACGTCTAAAGTGAGAATCAAGTATGGAGTTTGAGCACTTCTGGAGATGTTAGGATGATCTGGATAGCTTCACTGAACTTCCAGGAAGCTTTTGCAATGCTTACTTTATGCTGAAAGTGCCTGAATTCTTCTAGACAAGTCAAGTTGCAAGGCTCTGCTTTTGAAAATGAAAGATGATGAAGATGATGCTACAGTGATGAAACATGACTTTGGATAGGTTCTATATGAGTTATAGAAGCTTTGTGAATGATTTATAATGAAAACGCACGAGTGGATTAGGTGTTTGGAGTTCAAGGTCAGAAATTGCAAACAATGGAGTTTGGATGCAACTTCTGATTTGAGAGAGTATGAGCGTGTTTTAGGGCTTATGAACTCGTGTCTTAGCTTACAAGCAGACCTCTCTATTTATAGAAAAAGGTTGGAGGGAAGGAGCTGATCAAATTTTCAAGATCACAAGTTATGGTTTGGTTGGATTGTAAATGAAGCAAACTTTGAAACACATGGTTTCAATGTGAAGTACATGGCCATCTAAAGTGGTTAGGAACCTTAAACATATTTATTCTGGATTTTATTTTGAGTGTGTGCAGAGGGAGAAAGTGAGAGGCTCAAGAAGAGTTGACAAAGTGATTAAAGCAAACTTTTCCAAAATGGAAATGTGAACTTTGTGCCATTAATGAAAAATTGTCTTGGACAAAGCTTGAATCAAGTGGATAATGGTTCAAAAGTTTGTGTAAACATTTAATTATGGTGAGATTGGAAAATTAGAAGCAAGTAAAGCAAGATTATGCAACATGGATTGGGGATTTGATCTTATATTCATCACAAAAAATGCCTTGTATTTCAAGAATGGATGCCCAACTCCATGCCTTCGAATCTCCTAGCTCAAGCATGATAAAACCGTGTTTTTGGACATTTTGGAAAGCTTGAAGCATTGTATCCAAGTTTAATGTTGTATTTTTTGACTAAATAAAACTGGAACTTGGTGAAAATTTGCCAAGAAGTTGAGATAAAAATCTGACCAAACTTGTTGAAATTTTTTCTTAGTGTGGAGTAAAAATGTCACAACTTCATGAGCTTATATCTCTCAAATTAAACAATTTTTGAAGATCATCCCTCAAGGACAAAGTTGTAGAATTCATCAATCCCTACAACTTTCATGTTGAAAGTTTTTCTTGAATCATCTTGCATCTTAGTGAAAAATGGTCATGAAGTAGTGAATTTATTAAGAACAAAAATACTTAAAAATTTTTCTAAGTGTTGGAAAATTTTCCGACTTTTGACTTTTGTTGACTTTTATTGATTCTTGATGATCAATTTTGATATTTTTGAATGTTTTGATGATTCTTGATCTTTGAAGTTCAATGCTGACCAAAAAGTCAAAGTTTGACTTTTTATGTGCCCGTTGACTTTTTATCGATTGATTCAAATTTCAACTATCAATCACTTGATCTTTAGAAATGTTTTGAACCATGTAATTAGATAAAGATATTATATTTGAGCCCTTGAGACCATTCTTCAAGTCATTAGGTCATGTACTAGGTCAAAAGTCAATGATCAGTCATTCTTAGTAAAAACCCTAATTTTGACAATTTTACCCCTTTGGTGATCTGAGGGCTTTTCTTGAAGAATTCTGATCAATCCTTGATCAAATGATGAATATGACTTTAAAATGCTGATGTTGACCAAAAATATTGAAGTCTGACTGTATGTTGACCACAATTGAGTTTTTACCCAATATAGTTGATTTTCAGCCATCTGAGCAATTGATTGAGCAAATTTATGATGCAAGACTTGAAACTTGGTATGGGTATTCTTTGAGACCTATTATGAACCATGAAAGCCACTTTAGGGATTAGAATTCCAATTTTCCTTGATAAAACCAAAACCTTAATTGTGGACTCTTGCTTAGGAGGAGGTTTGACCAGTTAACTCTTGAGAATCCTTGAGTATTTGAGAATCTTAGAAGAAGGTCTTGAAGAAAATGAGAGGAAAATTTTTAGGGTACAACAGTATGTTTGTGCAATGGTGAGATAATACAATTATGATGAATTATGTGATATATGCTTGTAAAATTAAGATTGAGAGATGGTCTTAATTGCATATGATTGTTGGTGTATGTATGTGCAATGGTGAGTTAATTCAAATGTGATGAATTATATGATATATGCTTGTATAATCAAGATTGAGACATGGTCTTAATTGTATATGATTGTTGGTTTATGTATGTGTAATAGTGAGATAATTCAAATGTAATGAATTATGTGATATATGCTTGTATAATTAAGATCGAGAGGTTGTCTTAATTACATATAATTGTTGAGATTGCACATGTATCATTTGTTGTCAAGAGACAATGTTTGCTACTTTTATGGAAGCTAGTGACTTGCCCCAAACCTAGAGGATTGGTTTGAAGCTTAGAGAATGAGCTTTTTGGTGATTATCTGTCTTAGAGATGGACCTGATTTAAACGTAAAAATTGTGTAAGGATAATAATTGATACCAAATACATCTTGCATTATATTTAGTTGCATCCGAGTCACATGTGTCGATGTAAAATTTTGAATTGGTGTGTATTATGTGATATTGATGTGAATGTTACATTTCGTGGTATTTGTGATTGATTATCATTTGAATTATGGATTGTTGAGCTATGTTGTATATGTAAACATGTGAATTGAATTAGATAATGTTGAATACATGAATATATGAAGCGTGGTGAATTCAATTGATGTATATATGTTATGCATTACTTATTATCATATATTTCTATAATAATGTGAATTTTCACCCTTCTGTTGGAATGGTGTTTTATACGATATCGCTCAGATACCGAAGGTAGTGGCGCTTCTTGCAAGAATTAGTCAGAGGTGCTAATTTCTTTATTATCTGTATTTACGTAGTGACTTATACTCTGGTTACGTAACACGGGAAATTCACTTTTTGTTAATTATTAGCCTTTGATTAATTGAGTTTGTGTGATTCTGATTGAATATAAATAGAAGTGGTTTTCTTAGATTGAATTTGTTTTGCAATTGTGAAATTGGTTGAAATCTGAGTTAGTTATAGATGTATTATGTGTATATCCGTGTTATTGTTATGGTAATGATATGGATGTATGATTTAAAGTTTATTTCCTTTTTGTAGTATGATGGTGAATGCCAATGAATTGATGGAAAATGATAGTGGCAAGCTGACGTTGAATCTTGATGGTGAATGCCAATGAATTGATGGAAAATATGGTAGTAAACCAAATTGATAAACAAAGTGTTGTTGTATTTTATTCTAAATGTAAACATGCTGATGGAATATGTAATCATGTAAATAAAACTCTCTTCTTCGGCATTTTATTCAAATTGCTGATGATAGAAAAATATTCGAATTAAACATGTACATAAAAACCTTTTTATGAATAAATTATTTTTACATATTTTCTTTTAATCCAAATTGTAACAAAAGCACAATATAAAGAAAAATTTAAACAAATGAATTTTTTTTAACACTTAATTCAAATTATAGTTTTAATTATTAAAAAGATAAATATTAATTATTAAACCCAATTTAAATCAAATGAAAAGAAACAAGAAGTTAAATACATAAAAAATACTAATGAAAATAAAAACCTAAAAGTCAACAAAAATTGACTTCAAAAAAAATGTCTATAATAAAAGAAGTGAATAATCCATGACCAAATGAAATGGTCATGAAGTGACTAAATGATAGAGTGATTGATCAGACAAATAAAATGAACTCTTGGATTTGAAAGTCCCGACAATCTCTTATGGAACCAATGAAAGTCATGATGCAAAAAAGTAAAAAAAAAAAAAAAAAAAACAAGATATAAAGAAACATTTTCCCAAAAAATGCAGATGAAGTCAAATGTTCTTGATTTCAATTCATCTGATCCTTTGAGAAAAGTCATGAAGTAACATGCTGATGCTAAATGAGACATGGTAAAATTTAGAGTATGACAACTCATCTAGAGAATACTCGCACGAATATGAGACAAGTACAAGTATCATATTTACTAAGCATATGGATAGTATGAGACTAATATCTATATCGATGGATACCCATTGTCATTCTTAGTCCGATGAGCATCATATCCCATGACGGTCAAACCGTCACTCTAATTGCTTCAACCTCGTTTTGTATGGAAAAATTACAATCACGTTGTTATCATAATATTTACATGTGAATAGTTTACAACTAAAGATAAAGGGAAGATGGTATGAGGAGATAAGTCTGAAAGATTTTACCTTACCTTCGTTTTCGTTTGTGTTGTTTATGTTGTATTCATAATAACTAGGTGTTACATATTGTGCTATTTTAGTGTACCATGTAATGTATGTGTGACATATATATTTATGTAACTCTTTTACTATTGCATTTTGTTATTAACAGCTTAATTATATAATTCTACACAGACATTTAATTGAGTTATTAGTAACTCTTGGTGTAATTTTCCAAATATATATATATATATATATATATATATATATATATATATATATATATATATATATATATATATATATATATATATATATATATATATATATATATATATATATATATATGTTAAAAATAAATAAATTATATGAAAATTTGAGAATAAATAACAATCATTAAATTTAAAATGGAAGGTTGAGATTAAATCATATCTTTCACTAAATCATGTGCAAAAAACACAAAAGATAAGAGACTTTTAATAGAAAAGCAAAATTAATAATCAATTTTAAAAATATATTTTAATTCAATATTTCAGGTTCATTCTTATATTTGAATGTAAAAATAACATTTTTATAAACAGAGAGAATATTCACTCTTAAATTAATATTTTCTAAATGTACACTTATTCATATGATAAAGAGAGTATATATCAATAGTCAATGATGTAATTTGATAGATTCATTATTCGTTTTATCGATTTATGTATAATTTCGTAATTTATAAGAAGTGAACAATTATGATTTTTTTATTGAACAGAAAGTAACTTACAAATAATAATAAACCAACCATTATATTGTTTATAAAAATAAATAACAAAATAAAAAGTCACATAACAAATAGTAATAAATCAACAACTTAGACACATTCACATACTAATAGTCATGAACTCAAATAAAATATCTTTATTTTTGTTGAAGTGATTAAAAGTCAATATAGTGTACATGAAACAACAATAAGAAGATGGCTAGAAACAGAAGCCAAAAGGTGAAAAGTCATAATGAGAAATATCTAAAAAATCTCATTGAATATAGAATGCAAGCCATTGAGCATACACACAACACAATCCATTATATTTGACTATATTAAGAGAATTGATAGGCAGTAGTAGTATTCACCATAGTCATAGTCATTAGCCCTAAGCATGCACCAACAGCATCCAGCACCTTCGCAATCTCTCACGCGTTTTTGTCTCATTTTTCATTATGTCATCAATTATACTTTGACAATGGTGTGCAGCGTGGAAGGAGAGAGTATATGGTTTCTACTTATTTATTTATTGGTTTTACATCATTTAAAGTTCATCATCCAAGTAACAACTAAATTAATATATTTTATTTAAGTAGAAGTTAGATTTAATTGGACAACAAATCTAGATCATCTGAAAACAAATTATTATTATTTTTTATTTTTAAAAAATTAAATTTATTCTTCTCTTTTTAAATTATCAACTTAATTATATTAAATTGTATTAAAATTTTAACATAGCTCAATAATTACACATGTAGTCAAAAGCATTCGAGATGATAGAGATCACTCAATTTAATTAGAGACTGTGTTCTCAAATCTAATTTTGAGAAGGCAACAATTTAATTTTTTTAATGAGAGTTTGGTGATTTATTATTGTCTTTATCAATTCGAAAGATTGATCTCCGTAACTGTACACACAGAGGATATCATGTTCTTATCATTTTTTTAATTATATTAGATTATTCTTCATTGGTTTAGTTTTATTAGAGTTCCATAAAAAATGAAATCGATCAAATCAAATCAGATTGATTTTTTTTTATTTGGTTAAACTAGTTTTACTTGAAAATTAAAATAAATCATATCACTCGATTATAGTTTTCAAATTGGACTTGAATTTTGTTTGTATAAATTTATTGGATAAATAGTTTGTGATGGAATAAGATTGGTTCTACATCTACGATTCTTAAGTTTTGATGATAATAAAGTATAAAGAACAATTTTATACGCTATTATTATATCAAGTGTATAGAATCTGAACAAGTCAGAAGCTAGATGTAGTAAAATCTAAACAAGTCAGAAGTTGGATGTAGTATAATCTGAACAAGTCAGAAGCTAAATATAGCAAACTCTGAACAAATCAGACGCTAGAACAAAGCAGACTCTAAAGACCAGGATCTAAAGATTGTCAACATCTGAAGAAAGCAGACTCTGAATTATAGACGCACTCTAAACAAAGGCATGTTTAAATGAAAGCCAAACATCTAGATTACCAAGTCAACACTTCTGAAAGAATCTATAAAAAATGATTATAAGAAAGACTTCTGAAAGAATCATCATAGATTCAGAACTATCATGATGTATGTGATTTCCTATTCTGAATATGAGAATATTATAAATAGAGACTCTACTAAGTCTATATTTGAGTCTTTAAAAATGACTCATGAAGGAAATGAGCAAGTGAAGGAATCTAAGGCTCTGGCCTTAAATCTATAAGCATAAAGCCTTCAAGATAGAAGAGGACGAAATGATTCAGGAGATGTTCTCAAGATTTCAGACTTTTGTTGCTCGCTTGAAAGTTTTGAACAAAGGCTACTCTGTAAGAACAAAATTGATTTTGCATCTTCCCTTGAGTTTTGATGATAAATTTACATGGTATTTTAGAGAAAAGTTGTGTACTCTAATGATTTCTGTCTAGTGTGTAGCTTTTTCTAAACAGGTTCTGACTCTGGTAGAAGGTGTGTGTCGCAATGAAAAATTGGAGACCAAGCTATTGAGAAACTTGACTCGTATTTTAAAAGGTAACTGCCGAACTTTATTATTTCCAAGGGAAAGGGGAAAAGATCGAACAAAACCCATAATAAACATGCAAATGCAAGAAACAAGACTAAAAGTAAAGAAAAATGCAAAGCAACTAAGAGAGATATAAGGTACGGGGGTTGATTATACAAAGAAAAAGTATTAGCACCCTATGTATCCATAGTACTCAATAGGAACCTCTTGCAATATCTATGTTTTTTTGGCTAAAATAATTTGTTTGCAAAAAGGAGTATGGAGATGAGAAGAGAAAATTTTTCATTTATTTTTGATTTGGAAAGACATAAAGTCTTACACCTACGTACTAATGAAGGATTAAAACCTCTTAGTTCGGGGTACAAATAACAAAAGAGTTCGTTTTGATTAATTTTAAATAAAAAAGGTTTTAAAAGGGAAAAGCCAAAGTGACAAAGATTTGAATGAGTTTTATGTTTTTTATTCTTATGAAAATGTTTAATATGCTTAAGATATCTTAACATTTATTAAAGAAAGAAAGTTTAAAAATGCAATGACATAAGGTAAATGTTTGTTTATGAAAGAAGTGAAAGTTTAAAATTAGGGTTTAAGAGGTCTAAAAGGTAAACAAAACATGTAAGCATGCAAGAGACACATAATAGCATAAAGTCAACAATACAATCCTTTACCTTGGATTAAACACAAGTACAACAAAGATAACAATCAAAGATCAAACATCACTTATAAACAAGTCACAATTTAAGCATAAAGGCAAAGGTTCAATCACAAGAAAAATATGTATCAATTGAGAATTAAACAAAGGAGATAGCATATCGTGGTGTAAGCTTGAGATTAAATCACAAGGGTGAGAGGTGTCATGGTGAGAACATACTCAAATAAAACAACCAATCATAAATATATAATCATGTGAACTATCAACCATCAAGGCATATAAAATATATAGTAAAGGCAAAGATCATAGTATATCAAGTGTGAACATTAAATATAAGTGATGAAATAATCAAACATAAAATTAAGTGAAGTATCACAAACATGAGGAAAGTCAAGATCAAACAATAAGTGTTTAAGGTAAATCATGAATCATATGAACAATGGTGAGAATAAAGTATAATCCTAAAGAGGAATCATCATGCATATAATTCAAGAATGAGAAGTGAGATCATGTTAAAACAAATTCAAATCTAAACCCTAAACATGTCTAAATAAATGGGAGTTTATAAAGAAAACATACCTCAACAAGTGAGATTTTATGAAGGAATTACTTAAAATATGTCAAGATTCTCAAACATCAATCAAAGAAACCACATGATCAAAATATTTAGATATGGATGAATCAAGACAACAAAGTTCAATTAAACACTCTCAAATTGAAACCCTAATCATGCTTTGGAACTAAACATCAATGGCCAATACGGACCGTATCATGTGACACGGACGCCCGTGTTGGCCTTTTGATAATTTATTTTCTGACTTTTGGTTTAGGCACCCTGACACGGGCACCCGTGTGAGCCCCTTGATTTTCCTCTTTGGCAATAGCGTTCCTCCTGACACAGTCCGTGTTAGGTGTCATGGGTGGCCGTGTCAGACACCATGTATATTGGTTTTTGAGACTTCCTCCGAAACTCTGAATTTAAACTTTTCGCACCGATTTTTCTGGTTTGATTCCTCTGAGCCTGAAAACAATAAAATACACAACCAACGCATGAAACATAGAAGAATGAAATAAAACACTTGACAAAAATAAAGAAACTATAACTAAAATCAATTATAAATAAAGGTGGTAAAACCACTGATCAAACTTCCCCAAACTTAAATTGTTGGTTGACCTCAAGCGACCATTACAAGAACTCATGAAAATCACAGAACACTGGTACTCATATGTGAGACATCTGTTCCAATTGATCAGAAAACAGTATGTCCGATATTCACATGACGCGAAGGGTTTGTGTAAGAACCTTTAAATCTCGAGCTTCCTCTTCAGATACCTCTCTAACTATGCTTTTTACTTAAGTATTTTTCTGATGTTCCTCCTTTTTCATTCGGACAATCAAATTAAGGCAATAGGAAATTTTGATGATCATCACTCGCACACGACTAATCAAGAAAGTTTTTGTTCAGGAACAAAATAAGAGCTTTTGCTCCTTTTTAATTTCAGATGAAATTTTCAAAACTTTTTAGTTTATATATTATCTTTTATGGACCACGTTTGGGGATCAACCTCCTTTGGGCTGAATAACCTGGTGAGTGCTACCCAACTTAGCGAGTCGATTGCCTTTTACCGCCTTTTCATTATTTGGTGCCAACTTTATTTATCTCTCAACCAATCATACCTGCATGTGACTCTGTATTATGCCAGACTGTAAAGATAAACTACTCAAGGAGTACTTCTCAGGATTCAAGCACTATGGTACAAATCTACACGTTAGACCCGTATCACTATCTTGTTATTCAAAACTTCCTACCCTCGAACAACCATCCCTTTGTCTCTATATACTATTCCTGATCTCTGTGAAATACAAACTCTTGAGTAAAACAACACAAAAAAATTTGGCCCAAATTTGGGAAGGACTACAAATAGTGGATTTACACTGCAATTAGCAAAGAACCAACAAAATAACTTGAAAAGAAAAACAATAAAACCCCCCCAAACTTGAACTAAACATTGACACCAATGATTCAGAACAAGCTCGAGGAAGGTGACTCATCGAGGGAAATGTATCACATGCTGCTGCCTCCTAGATTTCACTAGTAAGGCTCCCTTTTTATTACCTGCAGACAAAGCGAAACAAAAAAAAACTAAGTTATTAGAAGCGTGGGTTGCCTCCCACGAAGCTCTTCGTTTAACATCACATTGCTCGACGATTCATCCCCTTATAGGGGGGTACTTAATCTTCCACATATTATTGCTTGTCCTTTATGTTGTACCTCAAAATTTTCCCTCTCATTTATCAAGTTTTTTCTCACAAGATCTCCTTTGGTTCAAGACTGCACAAGGGTTGATCAGCTCAAGACACCTCCTTAAGCACTGATGACTGAAATTAGGGTTTGAGATTGCACAAGGATAATTGAACTTTTAATGCCTCATATGAATTTAATGGATCATTATGGACCCCCAAGATTTCTCATGTCAAGTTTCAAGTCTTGGATTACATTTTTGCCCAGTCAATTGAGTAGTTGACCTAAAAATCAGCTGTATTAGGGAAAAAGTCAACTGTGGCCAATTTACAGTCAAACTTCATAATTTTTATCCATATCAACATTATAAACTCATATGTATCATTTGATCAAGTTTGGACCATAATTCCTCAAGAAATTTGATCAAATCATCAAAAGGGCAAAATGGTCAAAATTAGGGTTTTGACTGAGAAAGGGCAACTTCTGATTTTTGACCTAGAAAATGGTTAATTGGTTTGAGGCATGATCTAAAGAGTTCAATTGCATAATTTTGACCTAATGACATGACTCAAAACATTCTTCAAGATCAATTGATTGATAGTTAATTTTCAGTCAACTTATCAAAAGGCAATTGTATACTGAAAAGTCAAAATTTGACTTTTTGGTCAAAATCAAGTGTCAAAGATTACAATTCATAAAAACATGTGAAAATATGAAACTTATTCATCAAGAAATCAAAAAGTCAAGATTTCATTTTGAAAAGTCAAAGTTTCCAAACTAAGAAATTTTTCTAAGTGTTGAAAACTTCATATTTTTTCACAACTTTAAGCCAATTTTTCACCATGATGCAAGATGATTTAAAAGAAAATTTCAACATGAAAGTTGTATATCTCCATGAGATCTAAAACATTGCTTTACACAACTTCTCGTAGAAATTCTTGGATCTCAAGTTATTAATCCATGAAGTCATGGTCATGAAACTAAAACACTTAGTGAAATTTTAAGCATTTTGGTCAGGATTTTGACCTAACTTCTTACCCAAGTTTCACATAGTTCCATTTGGATTTTGCAAAAGTGATTCAAATAGGGGTTGTAGAGCATATTACAAGCTTTCCTAAATGTCAAAGAACTCCTTGAGATCATTTGTGAGCAAGGAGAATCAAAGGCCAGAAGTTGGGGTTTCGAGTTGTTTTACAAGGCAAAATTTGTGATGAACAAGAATTCAAATCTCAAGCCTATGCTGCAAAATCTTGCTTTGCAGACCTATAAACCTCAAGATCTCTCCCTAATTAGAAGATTACACTTGCTTTTGAGCTATTATACATTTAATTCAAGCTTTATCCAAGATAATTTTCCATTAATGGCACAAAGGCACCATTGCCATTTACATAAAGCAAGCTTTATGCAAAGTCAACTTGCATTGAGATTTTCACTTGTTCCTTCTGCACAAACTTCCTCTACAAAGTCATATAAGCATGTTTAAAGTTGGTAACCACTCTAGATAGCTTTGTACTATGCATTGAAACCATGTTTGTCAACCTTGCTTCAAAAACAAGCCAAGAAGCCAAAACATGTGATCTTGTACTTCTGACCACCTCAAGTATCCAAACCTCTTCCATACATATACACAAGTTGTTTTAAAGAAAACACACGCATACACAAGCCCTAAAACATACAAGAACTCATAACTGAATCAAAAATCACCATTGTTGCACATTCTGACCAAAAACTTGAAACTCACATCTCCCTCGTGCGTTTTCAAGCCTTTTGGTTCCTAAAGCTTCTAAACATCAAATACAACTCATCCCTGACCCTGTTACATGACTGTAACACCATTTGCACCATCTTCAATTTTCAAAAATATAACTTTGCACTTGGACTTCTCCAGCACGATTCAGCCATCTCCAATACAAACTAAACATTGCATTAGCATCCTAGAGGGTCACTGAAGCTATTCTGATCATCACAACACCTTGAGAAGTGCTCAAACTCAGAATCCGATTTCTAGTTTTGAGGTAAGTTTCCTTAACTTTGAACTCTCTCTACAAGCCTCCACCATCTATTTTTATTTAACATTTCATAGCCAAAATATACAAATTTTACAAAGAGGTTCCTGCGGAGTACCGTAGATGTTTAGGGTGCTAATACCTTCCCTTTGCATAACCAACCCCCCTTAACTTGAATCTTTCCCCCCTCTTTTGGGTTATTCGCTCTTTTCCCATTCCTCTGGAAACAATAAAGCGCGGTGGCAATTTTTATTTTGATTTGTATAAGTCTAGTCAATCCAATGGCTTAGTCTTAAACATTTCTACTGCTACAAAAAAATGGCGACTTCACTGGGGAAAGAT
The DNA here is from genome assembly GCA_948472305.1 of Vicia faba. Taxonomy (NCBI): domain Eukaryota; kingdom Viridiplantae; phylum Streptophyta; class Magnoliopsida; order Fabales; family Fabaceae; genus Vicia; species Vicia faba. The sequence goes on from OX451741.1 coordinate 252,934,602, forward strand.
TGACCTCTTGCTGGTCCATCCCTAAGTGGGTTGAGCCTATCTTTGTCTATATCTGTATATGTGCTATTGTTTTTTATTTGTTATATTATTTGTTGTATATTTGTTTGCCTGGATTTTCCTGGTTTTCAGGGTGCTTGGTGATTACTTATAAGTCCTATACTCGGACTTGGGCAAACTTTAAGATAGGACGGGTGGTATAGTCATGTTAACATTTATGGAGTAATCCCAAAAAGGAGCCATGAGATCCCCAACTCAGTGGAGGCCTCTTTAACTGTAGTATCATTTATCGAGTAATCGGGAAGACGTACTGCTTTCAACCTGGGAGCCTGCTGAAACTGAGGACCGTAGAATACCAAACCCATCTTGGCCTTTTAGGTGTAGTGCGGAAGCTATGACGGAGTAATCCGGAAATAGTTGTCACGCGATACTACGCTCGAACGAGTTTTTCTTGAGAATATTACTAATTACCGAGTTAATCAGGAAGTTGGTAATATCCGAAGGAAGGATGTAGACTCTAGGAACCTCTAGAACCTTGTTAGGCATATGATAACTTTTAGACCAATACCTTATGGGTAGTACCTTCGACCTCGTGCTCGTGACGTTGAACCTATGAACCCTATATGTGTGATCTTGTGTGTGATTGTTGCATCATGCATCCATGCACTCATAAGCATCTTTTGAAGAGATCTTATTTCAAGGGATTTAAAAAGTTGACCATTTATGAATATCCCAGGTACCATTTAACCATGGATTCTGGAAAGAGAAAGATCGGGAAATACAGTTTCAAATATTCCAAGATAGATGAGTTGGTCAGTCTAATTCCCGAGATCGAATGTTCTGCAGACTTTCGAAAGAAGTATGTATCCATCATTCCTCTCACGAAGTTGAAGATGAATGAGGGTATTCTCTCGACCTTGGTCCAATTCTATGATCTGATGTATCATTGCTTTACTTTTCCCGAATATCAGTTGATGCCCATATTGGAGGAGTATTCTTATCTATTGGATTTACTTGTTACCAATCATGTTCCTTTTACTGGTTTGGAGGGTGAGCCAAAACCACATGAGATTGCTGCTTTGATTCATCTGGGGAAGTCTGAGGTGGAAGCCCATATGACTACTAAGGGAGGGATTAGAGGATTACCAGCTCAGTTCTTATTAGAGAAAGCTCATTACTTTGCTAGGATGAAGAGTACAATCGCTTTTAAGGCCATCTTTGCTCTATTTGCTTACGGGTTGTTCTTATTTCCTAATATGGACAAGTTTGTTGATGTTCATGCTATCAGGATCTTCATGATTGGAAACCAAGTTCCTACCTTGTTGGGTGATTCTTATTACTTTATTCATATTAGGAATTCTTATAATGGGGTGATGATTATCTGTTGCACGCCCCTGTTGTACCCGTGGTTTATCTCTCATATGCCTCAGTCTGATGCTTTCTGGGATGTCAGGAAGGAACCCCGTTGGGCTCCTAAGATTATGGCACTTACTCACTCGGATATTGATAGGTATCATCGAGCTTACCAGGATATAAATATTATTGACAGTTGTGGTAGTTTCCCCAATGTACCTCTTCTTGGTACAAAGGGAGCAATCAACTATAACCCTGTTCTTGCACGACGACATCTTGGTTATCCGATGAGGGATAAACCAAATAGTATTCATTTGAGTAGTTTCTTTTTGAAAGAGGGAGAAGACCATAGGGAAGCTAGGGAGCAGGTTGCGAAGGCCTGGCATCACATTCATAAGAATAGTATGAAGGATTTGGGACCTATGGGTGTTGTTCCTTTGGAGCCATATCTTCAGTGGGTCCAAACGAGAGCTATTCAGCTGAAGATGCTGTATTATCGGGAAACACCTATGCCTGGTCTATTTGTGAAGACCACTTCTCCCCTATTAGATGATCTAGAAGAGTTGTAGCTTGCTTTGTTCAGGATACAACAGGAAAAGGATGCTTGGAAGAACAAGTGCCAAACTTTAGAGGTTTCCTATATAGCAGACTTGAAGGAGAAAAATGACTTGATTGAGATCCTTGAAAGTCGGGCTGTAGAGACCATGGAGAGGCAAGGGGATTTATTTTCTCCTAAGCCTCAGTCAGATGCTATTTGCTCACTCCCTGATTCAGGTGATTGGAAGGAGGTTGCCATCAGATATGCGGAAGAAAACCAGAGGTTGAAGGCTCAAATTGCCAGGCTCACGGGGAAGCGCCAGCGTATAGAGTGATCTCCATTAGTTTTGCTTTTCAGGGTTTTAGATTTTATTTTCATCTTATACTTGGGATCATTGAAACTTGTAATCCATTTTGGAGTTGTTATAATAAAATTTTTCAGTATTTCAAATGCGTTATTACTTTGATATTTGCAATATGTCCATAAATTTTAAATCCCTTGAAATATTAAATAAAAATAAATAAAATCATGTGCATTGCATATCATGCATTATATTGCACATATTTCTTGCATTTGTTATGCATATCCGTGTGTCTTACCAAGCTTCTTTACTTTGTTCAGCAAGCTGACTCATCACTACAACACTTGGGCTAATTTCAGAAAGAAGATGGACAACTTAGAACAAGAGAATCACGAGCTGCGTGAGGAGGTTTCTGCTTTGAAAGTCAGCATAGCCAATCTAACTGCTCTGATGGAAGCTCTGGTGGCTGCTCAGAATCAACCACCGAGTGTTCAACCTCAACTAACAAGGGCTACTGCTGAAGCTCCGACTGTTCCGGTATCTGCTACTCCAGCTATTGTTCAAAACCGCACGCCTCAAGGTTACCCTTGGGGAATGCCAAAGAATTTTGCGCCTGAAAGTTTTAACCTTGGTCCTCAAGATACTCTAATTATTCAGACTATTGTTACTCCGGCACCTCCTGTGGTGCATGCTGCTCCTGCTGCACCTCCTTTCGGTGAATATGGTTCTGTTTGTTAACGATGATGTGTGTCTCCTTTCCCTCCACCAAGTGAAGACTTGGGTCTTTATGGCAGAATGGATGACTTTCAAGAGCAGTTTGACAAGATGCAAAGAGAGATGAAGGCCCTCAGGGGAAAAGATCTATTTGGGCAGAATGTGAATGAGTTATGCTTGGTCTCGAATGTTAAGATACCTGCTAAGTTTAAGGTCCCGGAGTTTGAGAAGTACAAGGGCAACACTTTCCCTCGTGCTCATCTGGTGATGTATGTAAGGAGAATGTCTACCCATACTGATGATCATCGTCTGCTGATTCACTTTTTTCAGGATAGTTTGACTGGTGTTGCGCTAAAGTGGTATATGAGTTTGGACAGTGTTAACATCCATACTTTCAATGATTTGGGACAAGCATTCATCAAACAATACAAGTACAACATGGACATGGCGCCTGATCATGATCAACTCAGGGCCATGGTTCAGAAAGACAAGGAATCGTTCAAAGAATATGCACAGAGATGGCGTGAGGTAGTCGCCCAAGTGATTCCTCCCATGGAAGAGAAAGAGATGACTAATATTTTCTTGAAAATGCTAGGTGCTTTCTACTACGAGAGGATGGTAGCAAGTGCGCCAAGTGACTTTACTGAAATGGTAGGAATGGGTATCCACTTAAAAGAGGCTGTAAGAGAGGGCCGTTTAACGAGAAGTGAAAGCTCTGGAGGTGTGAAGAAGCCATCTTACGGGTTTACCAAGAAGAAGGAAGGGGATGCAAATGCTGTTATGCAAGAGAGGAGGGTTAATACTCCTAGAAGGAATTATCATCGTCATCAGCAAGTCGCCTCAGTTACTCCAGTTGCGGGAGTAGCTCCAACTACCGTCGCTTATCAGAGACCATCCCAACAGGGGAATCAAGGGTATAATCAGAGAAGGGAGAGTTATGACCCTATTCCTATGAGCTATACAGAGTTACTACCGGCATTGATTCAGAAGAAGTTAGTTCAGACCTAACCACCTTCCGATGTACCGTCACCGTTGTCGTGGTATTACAAGGTAGACCAGACATGTGCTTTTCATCAGGGAGCAGCGGGGAATAATGTTGAGAATTGTTATCCTTTGAAGACTGAGGTGCATAAATTGGTAAAGTCTGGTATTCTATATTTCAAGGATGTGGGACCTAATGTGAAAGACAATCCTCTACCCAAGCATGGAGGAGTAAATGCTGTGAATATGGTGGCTGATTGTCCAGGCGACTTCCGGATTTTTGATATCAATCTGGTTAGAGGAGATTTGGTGAAAATGCATGCAGACCTTTGTGAATTTAGTTACTATACGCATGACCATTCCGGTTGTGCTATTTGCAGTACAGACATACAGGGTTGTGATAAGATAAAGGCTGATTTACAGGAGATGATGGATGAGGGCCTCATCCACATAATCAGGCCTAGAGCAGAGTATGAAGAGAAAGTGAACATGGTTTCTGGATGTCCTGGAGAGTTCAGAATTTTTGATGTGGAGCACATGAATGAGGATCTTGTACAATTGCATGCTACTTTCTGCCACATGGCTGGTCAGGTGGAACATCAGTATGGATATGGCCGAATTTGTTGCCTAGACTTCCGAGGATGTTCAATCGTGAGGAAAGGTGTTCAATTGTTGTTGGATAATGGAACTATCAAGGTTACAGGTCAAAGGGATGATTACCATGAATTTGATTTGATTGAGGTTTGCTAGACTGAAGAAGAGTCTAATGAAGAGTATGCCTCTGCAGATGAGTATTTCTCCTCAGATGAGGATTTGTTTTCCAAAAATGACTCAATAATGACTGATTGTGTTGAAGAAGGGGTAAACATTATTGTGCCTTGTTTTGGCACACCTTCCCATTTTGAAGTTGATTATTATAGCAAGCCAGTTGTTACCCCATTGGTGATTTGTTTGTCGAGTCCTGTCCTCTACAAGTCAGATAAGGTTGTACCCTATAAATATAACGCTACAATCTTAGAGGATGGTGTGGAAGTTCCCATCCAGCTAATACATGATGTTGGAAATATTGTTGAGACTAGAAGAGTGACCCGCGACGATAGTGTATTTGCACCTGTTGTTCATGGAGATGTTAGCACTGGAAAGAAACTTGTTGAGAATGTTGAACCCAAGAAGGTTACGGGTGAATCTAGTGGAGCTGCGTTAGAAAAAGAAGTGGATGATATTTTGAAGATAATCAAGATGAGCGGCTATAGAATTATAGATTAGCTACTGCAGACTCCTTCAAAAATATCTATCTTGGCTTTATTAATGAACTCATCTGCTCACAGAGAATCCTTGATGAGGGCATTGGACCAAGCTTTTGTGGAGAGTGATATGTCCATAGACCAATTCAGCAGCGTAATAGGGAACATTACGTCATGTAATAATTTGAGTTTCTGCGATGATGAATTACCAGAGGAAGGAAGGAATCACAACTTGACCCTCCATATCTCTATGAATTGCAAGAATGATTCACTATCCAATGTGTTTATTGATAATGGATTCGCTTTGAACGTTTTACCGAGGAGCACTCTTATGAAGTTGAAATATCAAGGAACGCCTATGCGCCCGAGTGGCATCATTGTGAAAGCATTTGATGGATCAAGGAAATCTGTTATTGGTGAAGTGAACTTGCCTATTCATATAGGACCACATTTGTTTCAGATAACTTTCTAGGTCATGGATATTGTACCCACTTATAGCTATTTTCTAGGAAGGTCGTGGATTCATGAGGCAGGGGCTGTCACTTCAACTTTACACCAGAAACTGAAGTTTGTACGTGAAGCGAAAGTAGTGATCATAAATGGGGAATAAACATTATTGATATCTCATTTGTCCTCTTTCAGCATTGTGGAAGCGGATGAAGCTGCTGTCGGAACTCAGTTCCAAGCCTTATCCATTGACAACATAAGAGGAAATGAGAATTCCATGGTTTCGCTTAAGGATGCGCAGCAAGTTGTGTGAAAGGGTTATAGCGAGGTATGGGGAAAGATTGTGGATCCACCTGTGAACAAGAACAAAGCCGGATTAGGGTTCTCTTTGAAGAATGACAAAGGTAAGAGCATGAAGCTGAAGTCTGCTGCAGGCAAGTATCAAGACATCTTCCATAGCGGGGGTTATCTTCATCCAACTGTTTCTAGGATTAATGCCATTATAGAAAATGAAGCAGAGCAGGAAATTCTGAATTATGTGACGCACAGAGTTAGGGTTCAGAACTGGATCACCATTGATGTTCCCTCTTGCATACATGTTTCAAAGTAATTTGTTTTGTTAATCATTTTGAAAAGCTTTCACTCTGCCCAAGGTGGAAGTATTAATATTGTAGGGCTTATCTGTTTGTTGTGACTTTTAAAATCAATAATAAAAGTTGTCTTTGTTTCCCAAATTGTGTCTTTATTTTCTGCTTTTTTTTCTTGGAAAATGGTAATAAAAAAAAACCCTTCAAAATAAATAAATAACTGAAATTCAATCTGCATGATCACTTGTTATATGTGTCAGTTTCTAAAAGTAATCATAAATCATATGTGCAGATTAATTAAAAAACCCGTTGAATACAATGACCCTGCACTCTCTCCCGACTTCGAATGTCCTGTGTATGGGGCCGAAGAAGAAGACTATGTTGAGATTCTAGAAGAGGTCTCATGGTTGCTTGAGCACGAGGAAAATACCATTCATCCATATAAAGAGCCATTGGAAGTAATCACTTTGGGTTCAGAAGAAGATCCGAAGGAAGTCAAGATTAGAGCATTGTTGTATCCTGATGTAAAGAGCAGGTTGATTGAGCTGTTGAAAGAGTATGTGGATATTTTTTCTTGGTCTTATCAAGATATGCCTGGTCTAGATACAAATATTGTAGAACACTATTTTCCGTTGAATCCGGAGTGTCCGCCAATTAAACAAAAGTGGAGAAGAACTCACCCAAATGTGGCAGTGAAGATCAAAGAGGAGGTTCTAAAGCAGATTAATGCTGGTTTTCTTGTGATGTCGGTGTATCCTCAATGGATTGCCAATATTGTCCTAGTACCGAAAAAAGGCAGAAAAGTTCGCATGTGCATAAATTACTGTGATCGGTGGATCTGGAACTGACTGTTTTTTAGCTGGTTTCGCGAAATGTCGCGGAAGCAAGAGTCGCCACCGTCTTTTATTTTCTCCAATATGGAAAGGACAAAAGCACAGAAAAATTCCTTATTGAGATATGTTCTCGGTTCGGGAGGTAGATTTATAGAAAGGGAAGGTGTTAGCACCCTTTCTATCCATGGTTATCCATGGGCTCTTAGATACTTGCTCACTTGTGTTTTCAAAATGTTTGTTTGCTTTTCAAGGTGAGTGGGTTTGAAAAAAGTTTCTTTGAAAGTTTCAGATCGACTCTTGTATCGGTCCTCAAGAGTGTTTGAAAAGTTGTTTTGAAAGCTTTTTGCAAAGTGTCGGTGTGAAAAGAAGTTTTTGATTTGTTTTGAATTAGAGCAAGTATCTACGAGTCATCTACCTACCCTAAGGAATTAGTCTGTGTAAATGTCCTTAAGGTAGTGCCATCCCACCATTGAGAGGTAGGTAGCACCACCGTTGGAGGTGTTTCGAGGGTTTGGGACATGGTGATCACCGAGAAATAGTAAGATACCTTAGAAGCTACCCTTATGCCATTGATCTTTTATTCTGAGGCAACCGTTCCGAGGCAACTTATTTCGAGGCAACTAGATCAATGGAACATAAGGACTTACTAAGACGTCCTGTACTCGACGACCACGTTTCGAGGGGCAAGGCAACAGTGTGATCACCAGAGCAACAATATGACACCTTAGAAGCTACCCTTATGCCATGTTCATGGACATAAGGACTTACTAAGACGTCTGTGATCGGTGGATCTGGAACTGAATGTTTAATGCTGGTTCGCGAAATGTCGCGGAAGCAAGAGTCGCCACCGTCTTTTATTTTCTCCAAATGGAAAGGACAAAAGCACAGAAAAATTCCTTGTGAGATTGCTCTCGGTTCGGGAGGTAGGTTATAGAAAGGGAAGGTGTTAGCACCCTTTCTATCCATGGTTATCCATGGGCTCTTAGATACTTGCTCATTTGTGTTTTCAAAAAATGGTTTGTTTGCTTTTCAATATGGGTTTTAAAAAGTTTCTTTGAAAATTTCAGTTCGACTCTTGTATCGGTCCTCAAGAGTGTTTGAAAAATTTGCTTTTGAAAGCTTTTTGAAAAGGTGTCGGTGTGAAAAGTATTTTTGAATTTGTTTTGAAATTAGAGCAAGTATCTAGAGTCGTCTACCTACCCTAAGGAATTCGTCTGTGTGGATGTCCTTAAAATAATGCCATCCCATCATTGAGAGATATTCGGGTCAATTCGAGGTTCGGGACATGGTGATCACCAGAGCAATAGGAAGACACCTTAGAAGCTACCCTCATGCCAGGTTCCTGGATCATGAGGACTTACTAAGACATCCACTACTCGACGATCACCTTTCGAAGGGCAAGGCAACAGTGAGGCGTACCCCAGGGGTGGTGTGTGATTTGTGTGTCATGTTCATTTATTTTTGTCTTGTCATGTTATGGGTGATCTACGCTTTTGTTTTTATTTAGACATTCATTCATTCATGCAATTATAATTTAAAAGTGCGGAAATTTAAATGCGGAAAGATAAATCCTACGCTATTACAAGGCGCGGGTCCACATCGCCAAATTTAATCCAGGACCCGATTTGACATAAAATAAATATGCGAGAAATATAAATGTTTAATTTACACGGCTTTGGGAGAATTACATTAATATTTAAGAGAAAGGAAATAAAATGTGCGAATCAAATAAAAATCGAAAGCGAGGGCGTTGGACCCTTTTTAATGAAATTAAAATATGATTAACAAATTAATTAAATTAAAATGAAAAGAAATTATTTTTGAGGTTTTTTGTATTTATGGTTTTTTATGAGAATTAAATGGAATTAAAAAGTTAATTAACCCTAACTCTAGTTATTTTTAATTTATTAAGAAAGCATTAAAATTTAACCTAAAATTAAACCTAATTAATTAATACAATTTTATTTACAAAAATATATAATTAATAATTAATAATGATGTAAGAAAAGAAAAAGATAAAAGTAATTAACCTAATTCTACAAATTTTAAATTTTATTAAGAAAATGTTAAAGTTAACCCTAGAATAAAAAACTAATTAATTAATAAAGGTTTTATTTACAAAATAAATTAATAGTGAAATAATAATAATTAAATATATTTTAGTTTCTGATTTTTTATCTTATGAAAATTAATTTATGAAATTAAAGAAAACAATTGAAAACAATTAAAAGAATAAAAAGGAAAATCAAATAAAAAAATAAAAATGTGCAAACCATGGAGGGTATTCAGACCCAAAGGGAGGTTTTTTGTGAGAAATCTGGCCCATTAGACAAAAAGCCTTGTTTGACTTTCTGGCATCACGTGCGTGTTCATTGACTCCTGAGTACCGTGGTCTGCATTCTTTGGCCATTGGATTGGGTTTCATGGCCATTTGTGTTCTGGCTGTTGGTCATTTATGTTCTGGCCTCAACGTTCCTTAATCTTCTAGGATGTCTGTCTCGCCATGTATTGGTGTCATGCATAAGTTTTTCTACTTTGGCCATTTGGCTTTTGGCTTTTGGCCATTTGGCTTTTGGCCTCAACGTTCCTTGATGAACCTGCATGGGATCCTGTCTAAATCTGCAGTGTTGAATCTCACGAACACATTAAATAAAATCATAAAATGCAAATAAAGCCAATATATGAAGAAATTTAATGTTTAGGCACAATATGACATGTATGAATGATTATACCCTTTTGATCATGGAGATCAAATCAACCTTACCCTTACTGGAAAAGTAGTGACATGAATGCTTTTATGCCTTACTGGAAAATTAGGATCATGGAGATCAAGCCAGCCTTATCCTTACGGAAGAAGTAGTGAGATGTTGGTTTGTAACTGAGATGGCTTGTTTGTAGTGAGAGAGGGGTTTGTAATAAGGATTTTAAGGTTTTAGGGTTCTTGAAAGAATTTTATATTCTAACAGTGTTGTGGCAAGGTTTTTTTCTCTCCTTTTCTCCCTCTTTGGTTTGTGTGAAAAGAAGGTGATTATATAATGGAAATTAGGGTAAAGAAAATGGGCTTTGAATGTGCAATTGGGCCTCCAATATTCACTTGAGTTCGTCACTTTCTAGGCTAAATCGCAGGGACTTAAGTGCAATTTTTGAAGTTGAAATGTGAAAACAAAATGTAGCTAACATCGAGAACTAACTCCTGTCCGAAAATCGGCTCAATCGGATAACCGGTGAATTAGTTATGAATTTTTGAAGTTTCAGCTCAGACAAACTTATTTTGGGCTCCAGTGTCGACTCTGACACGTTCTTCAATAAAAAACTGGTATTGATCGGTGCATAATTTGGTCTCGACTTTTGAGGAAAAGTTGTAGATCTATGAGTCAGGGACCTTGTGTAAAAATATGAGCCCAATCCGATAAAAATTGACCGAGTTATGAATTTTCGAAGTTTCGGTCCAGATGAAATAATATTCAGCATTCAGGATTTTCAGCGTGTCACGCACTCTGAGCAAAAAACGAAGGCCTTTTGAATACCGTTTGAACTCAATACCTTCTATGAAAATGTAGCCAACTCAATTTTTGAAATTTTGGCGCCAGAACCAGCTCGATACGATGAAAATCGACCAAGTTATGATTTTCTGAACATGACACAAATAAACTTCTGTCACAAATTTTTTGTATGAAAATACTTGATAAATCCACATTTTTGAAGACCTTCTGATCGAAATTGGCTTCCATCCGTGAGAGATGAAAACGTAGATAATGTCAAGACGGAATTTTGGCTACCGGAACGGGTTCAAAACGAGCCACGATCTTCAAGTTATGAATTTTTTAGCGCGTAAAAACTGCACTTTCAGCACACTTTTTCACCATATTTCTTCAAGAAAACTCAAACATTCGGATACCTTCTTTAAAGAATTGACTCTTGAGCTGAACCTGAATTTGAGAATACGTTATCAGAGATATCTTGGTGAAAGAACACCTGAATATGACGCGCCGGGTTGGACTTGTGAATTTTTCTTGAAATATTTTGAGAAATATGGGAGGGCAAATTTTGGGGTACAACAGTTGCCCCTGTTCAATCTTCTTAGACCTGAGGATGTAGATTGGCTGGCGTGCCTTTCGTAATCTGAAGGTGGAAGATGATTGAACACTAGAGTGCCCAGAAATTTGCACTCACATAGTAGTGTGATGGTGGAATGGGCTTATAGATGCCATTTGGAGATTGATGGATAGGATGATGGGCTTATGGATGCCATCTGGGTGTCGATCGCGTAAGAGATTCCTTAGCGAGAACTTGTGTACCTGCAAGAGAAAAAGATTACCCGACCTGTTGCAGGAGATGGTTTTCAAACTCTTTGTATGGATGTGTCCTGACTGGTTACAGGAGCTGGATCTGGAGCTTCAAAAGGTGATGAATGAACCAGGGATGGTTACTACCTCAACAAGAACGGTGAGAGAACCTTGGACGATTACTACCTCAACAGGAACGCTGAGAGAACCTTAGTCGACTTCAACCTCAACAGTAACGCTGAGAGAATCTGGGGACGATTACTACCTCCGCAGTATCGGGGAGAGAACCATAAGCGACTTCAACCTCAACAGTAATCATTGAGAGAATCTTGGGCGACTTCAACCTCAACAGTAATCATTGAGAGAATCTTGGGCGACTTCAACCTCAACAGTAATCATTGAGAGAATCTTGGGCGACTTCAACCTCAACAATAATTATTGAGAGAATCTTGGGCGACTTCAACCTCAACAGTAATCATTGAGAGAATCTTTGGATGACTTCAACCTCAACAGTAATCATTGAGAGAATCTTGGGCGACTTCAACCTCAACAGTAATCATTGAGAGAATCTTGGGCGACTTCAACCTCAACAGTAATCATTGAGAGAATCTTGGGCGACTTCAACCTCAACAGTAATCATTGAGAGAATCTTGGGCGACTTCAACCTCAATAGTAATCATTGAGAGAATCTTGGGCGACTTCAACCTCAACAGTAATCATTGAGAGAATCTTTGGATGACTTCAACCTCAACAGTAATCATTGAGAGAATCTTGGGCGACTTCAACCTCAACAGTAATCATTGAGAGAATCTTGGGCGACTTCAACCTCAACAGTAATCATTGAGAGAATCTTGGGCGACTTCAACCTCAACAGTAATCATTGAGAGAATCTTGGGCGACTTCAACCTCAACAGTAATCATTGAGAGAATCTTGGGCGACTTCGACTTCAACAGTAACGCTGAGCGAATCTGGGGATGATTACTACCTCCGCAGTATCGGGGAGAGAACCACAGGCGACTACAACCTCAACAGCAATCATTGAGAGAATCTTGGACGACTTCGACTTCAACAGTAACGCTGAGCGAATCTGGGGATGATTACTACCTCCGCAGTATCGGGGAGAGAACCATAGGCGACTACAACCTTAACAGTATCATTGAGAGAATCTTGAATAACTTCTGCTGAGTCTTTATCAGGAAAATCTGTTAGGGGTCGATTTAGCTGGACTAGAGAAGGCCTTGGACTGGATAAGAAACAGAAAATCTTAGGGTCGATTAACTGAACCGGTCTAGGTCTTGAAATGTCTTCAACTGGATAAGAAACAGGGAGATCTTAGGGTCGATCTGACTGAACCAGGGAAGGCCTTGGACTGGATAAGAAACAGAGAAGTCTTAGGGTCGACTTAACTGAACCGGTCTAGGTCTTGAAATATGATTGAGAACTTAACTGGATCTTTCCTGAAAGGTAAAGGTCAGTCATATGCAATGCGTGATATGGATCAAGCAATGATGTTCTCAACATAAATGAGATTTGTAAGATATGATGCGTATATGCATGCTATGATGATGTACATGATGTTTATGTATGTTTTTGTTTATGAAAGTAAATCCTTGACGGGTGCCGGGAAGTCACTCCTGGGCTGATGTTGAAGAATAGCTTTTGCTTCCGCTGGGGATGATAGTTGCAAGAATACCAGTAGGAGAATAACTCCGTTGGGGAACACACTTGGCGAATGGATGACTCTGCAGGGAGAAAAGTACTCTAACGATGTTGCTGGGGAGCAATACTCTGTGGGGAGAGAGATACTTTGCTGAGTTGTTGATAATAACTTGCTGGGGATACCCTTGTTGTGTTGGAAGTGTTTAACAGACTTCGCTGGGGATAAGAAGACTTCGTCGAGGACGCTCTTTCCGTGGCTTTTGGCTGAGGATAACACAGTTATATCCTGGTAAGGAAATAACTCTTTGAATAAAGCCGTGAGACGCGTTCGTACTCTGCGGGGTAAGCTTCCAGAATCTACTGGGGATAAGCTTACTGCTTGGGGAGATGAATTCCAACTTTCCTGGGGAACTAAATTGGACTCTCTTGGGGAAGTCTTGAATTGTATCGGGGAAGTGACTCCACTGAATGTTTGATATACCGCCGGGGAACAATCTTTAGGTCAAGACTGCCGGGGATACTTGTTAAGAATGTCCGTATACTGTGCAGGGGAATGTTGAGATCTGCTGGGGGATACTCAACTTCCTTAAGGCTGATAGCATAGTTTTGCTCGGGGAGAGTGCACTGACTTGCTGGCTCACTCTCTGGGGAATTAAAACGTACTGGTTATGTTCTTCAGCTGAACCTACCTTGGTACCTTGATGGATTGAGCAACTAGATCACTTAGACAACTCTTTATTGCCCCTGTTTCTATGGGAGAAGGCACCTGTGGGGGCTGATAGTTGTTGATAGACCAACCTTCTTCTGGTAGGCAGGTGACAAGATGACAGGACATAGTCGTACGCTTTGATCCCTAACTTTTGCCTGGACCGCCCTTTCGGGTTTTCAGTCCACCGGGATACCCATTTTTGCCCAAGCCGCCTTTTCAGGTTTTCGACTTGCCGGGTGTACAAATTTTTTTCATTTCATCCCTTCATTTTGCCCGAACCCTTTTGGTTCGCCGGGAAGCCCTTATTTTTGTCTAGGTGTGTCAACCTAGCGGGTATTTGATTATGCGTAGTATTTTTCGACTATGTCCGTTCTCAGAAAGTAGGGAGTTTCCCCTGTTAGAAGTGTTTTGTCATGCCACCAGAAGGTGTTTGATCAGGCGAGATTCGTTATTAGAATGCCCCAAGTGACTCAGACGGAGATTTGCCCCAGGCTGTTTGGCCTTTGAGAGATTCTCCGAATCTTGATTGGATTGCCCCAGATGATTGGACCATGATCATGTTGTGCCCCTTGATTGGAAGTGCTTTTGTTCACTAGGTATTCATCGTGCGAATTTCCCTGCTGTTCAAACAAATAGTCATATGCAAACAATGTTATATCAAAAATGCAAAGCTTATGTCTGTCTTGAAGATTTTATAAATGCATTCGTTTTCATAAAACAAGTGAATGTTTGTAAAACGTGATGTCAAACTCCGTATTTACCATAAGCCTTAAGGAGTCAGGATACCTTTCGTAACAGTATGCTTTCGAACTAACCCATGCTTCAGCTAGGACTTTTAAGGGTTATAACGTGGCCTGGTTCATGGTTTAAGAAACAAAGGATAAAGGCTCAAATTATTTGTACCCACCCGCTCTTCGTGATGTTCTTCAATCCTAAACTCAGTTGATCGTGTGTTAGACCTTATTTGAGTTTTTGTCCTGATATTCCCGTGATGGTTCGGATGTTGATAGTTTATTTTGAATAGGCAGTCATTCCTTTTTGTTATTGAGGGTTTGTAGGACCTCTTTCTCTTTTTTTTTGTTATCCCTATTTTTTGCCTGAACTGTTTCCTTTTTGGAATTACAGTCAGCGGGATGCCCCCGTTTTGTAAGTCTCCTTCCTAGGTTTTGACTTAATGGGTTCTTATTTTGAAAGATAATGACTGCCTTTCTTTATGATTATTCGAAACCACCATTGTCTTTCTTTTTTTCGTAAGGATCTCTTTGGTGCCATTTGTTGCGCACTTGGATCAACTGAGAGAACTACCCTGCCCCAGGTTATGATAAAGGGTTTTAATTTTCGAAAAGAAAAACTCCTACTTCTTTGGCTCAGAGGGGTTGACGAGGGATTATCTTCCTTATTACTCCAGTGTTTAGGAATTGAAACAATTCCTGTACTTCATCAGCGGGGTCTGTTCAAAAGCATATTGTAAATGTCGTGGTATCGTTTTCGTCATCCTCCCTCAAGAGGCTTAGAATTTTCAATCAAGAGTTGATCATCACAAAAATATGAAAACAGTTTGCATATAGTGAATACGAATATATTGCTTCAAAATAGACATATGCGATGCATTAATGAAATAACAGCGTTTAACATGAATAAAATGTTTGAACAAAAGAAAATTATAACTTGAAAATCCTAATGAACAAAAGTCTTTTCATCTCAGGACTTGTTACTTCAAATGGTGAGCCTTGGAGGGATGGTAGAAAAACTCAGCCTGACCATCTTGTGTGAACTCTAATGCCCCTTCATCAATCAGGTCCTGGATCTTGTTCTTCAGAGCCTAACACTCATTTGTATCATGTCCTGGACAGGCAGAATGGTAGGCACACCTTTTATTGGGATCATAGATAGGAGATGCTGTGTTGGGGTTCCGGGGATGAGCCCTTAATGTGATCAGATTCAACCTCAACAGGCGTTGTAAAGCTTGAAACAGTGACATGTTGAGCCGGGTGAATTGCCTCCTAGGCTTGTCTGGCTGACGCTGGTGAGGTTGATGCTGAATTTGTGACCCTGAAGCCATTTGAGGAGCTCTCCCCTTATCTCCTTGTCTCAAAGATGATGGAATGATGACTGGCTCTTTACCCTTAGATGTTTGCCCCAGTTGGTTACCCCGAAGCAGTTGGTTGACGAGAACCCCGAGCTCATCTTGTCTTTGAGCTAAGTCTTGGATGATGGTTACCTGCCCCAGCATCTGGGCTCTCATTGCATCCACTTCAGCTTGCAGACGTTTCAGCCGTTCGTCCTCAGTGTTGTTCCTAACCAACGTCTCCATGAGAAGTGTCCTTAGCTCCTCCTGCCCCTTGGATAGATTCAGGAGGATTTCCCTGAACCGGGTCTCTTGAGCAAGAAAGTCCGGGTTGTCTTGTTGGGAAGCCATTGCTGAAATAAACAGCGAGAAAGGTAAGTGACATGTGACAAGGGTACCTGTAATGCAATGATGTGTATGATATGCATGCGATGTTTTCAAGGATCTCGCGGGGTAAACAAGAAAATTGTTAGAATTTGAATTTGTAGCTTGATTGAAGGAACTGCATATTATTGAGAGTCCTTCTTCAAGGGTCAAAGGCTCACCATATCCAGTGGGTCATAGCCCCTGAAAACCTTGGCTAGAGGAAAATAAATCCCTTTTGCCCCTTGCTAGATGTTCTGGTTCGTCATGACCTGCACCACAGACCCTTGAGATCCTTGAAATGGGTTAGGACGTATGCAGGATGTATGCAATGGTATGATGTCATGGTATGCATGGAGTGATGTAGGTAACCCTGTTATGAGTCCCCATTAAGGACTATAAACAAAACCTGCAAGAAACTCAGTACACTCTGTTATGAGTCCCAATTAAGGACTATAAACAAGACCTGCAAGAAACTTAGTAAGCTCTGTCATGGGTCCCAATTAAGGACTCAAACAAAACCTGCAAATAGTTCATGTGTCAGATAAAGCATGCAAGTAGTCAAGTACGAAGGCACACAAGTCACACAAGAGAAAGCCCTTAGAGTTTAAGGCCCGCATGGGGTCGGGGTATTACCCTCTTGAAGTTGGTGGGCTCATACCTGTCCTATCAAAGTAACCGGGTTCTTAGAGGATCCCAATATCATTGACTACCCTCAATCGGTCATAACTCCAGCATCGCAATCTTTTCTTGCGGCCAGAACCATCACGAGAGTTTAGCCTCAATGGGCGTAGCATACTGCCACTGTTCTAATGGCCAAGTTGTGTCATTTAAGGTTCTAAGGTTGTTGGTGCTTAATGACTCCTCAGAAGACCCATATTCTGTTAGAACAATGTTTGAATCTACTACCCTATATTTAAGTTTTGATGATAACAAAGTGAAAAGATATAGTATTTATAAGTTTCATGAATGAACTATCTGCTGCCTAAAATTATTATGTTCTGACTTGCAGATACTCTGATTGAAATAAGCAAGATCACGTTTATTCAGCATCAGAATTTGATTTCATACACCAGCATCAGAAGTTGCTACATCAGAACGTCAAGATCAGATGATCAACTCACGTACATGCTGAAGCTTGATGAACAAGACTGCGCTCAAACACTCTGATACAGAAACACAATAGTTCATCAGCAGCGAAGCAGAATCAGAATGAGCCAAGCCAGAACTTGCGTTAAGTAAGCAACGGTACTGTGCATTGAAAGCTAATTAATTCCAACGGCCTCATTCCAGACAAGATCTGCTCAATAAGGAAAGCTTGTTATTAGCATTGAATCAAGAATATTGCATCCAACGTTCATCTTCTCAAGTGCTATATAAACAAGGCTTTGAAGATTATAATGGCTAATGCTCTCCAAATCTCTACACGCACAAAGCTGAACCATCATCTTCGTTCTACCAGTTTTACTAAACCATACTCTGATATTCCATTACTGTTTAGCAATCTAGTTTCTAAGCTTCATTTTGTGTATACATCACAGTTGTGATAAAGTTTTGTAGAAAACATCCACACACATTGTTTTATACCTTTGTAAGAAAGTGTTGCCTTGACAAACCGGGTTGTGGTTTGAATCAAGAAGGCTTTAGCAGTTGTTAAAGCAGTCTGTAATATTCAGTTGAATATAGTGAATTAAGACCTCGTTGGAGAGAGGCGAAATCACCTTGACGGGTGGACTGGAGTAGTTTGAGATCAAACGAACCAGGATAAAAATATCGTGTTCATTGCTTTAGATTTCAGTTTTACAATTCAACCCCCCCTTCTTGTGTTTTTCACCACTTCAATTGGCATCAGAGCGCCTGGTTCTGAGCTAAAACACTTAACCGTGTCAGTACAAGATCCAGCGTCAGAAAAACACAATGGCAGGAAACAATTCTCACATCAGCAATGACAACAATGAGGACAGAGACAGATTCAGTGGCAAACCTCCAGTCTTTGATGGAGAAAACTTTGATTACTGGAAAGACAGAATTAACAACTTCTTTCTAGCACATGATGCTGATCTGTGGGATATGGTGACAGATGGATACACGCACCCTGTGAATGCAAGTGGTCAGAAGATTGATAGAAAATCAATGACTGATCAACAAAAGCGTGACTTCAAGAATCACCATAAGGCCAGAACCATCCTCCTCAGTGCCATCTCCTATACTGAGTATGAAAAGATCTCCAACAGAGACACATCAAAGAATATCTTTGATTCTCTCAGAATGACGCATGAGGGCAACGTTCAGGTCAAAGAAACAAAAGCTCTGGCGCTCATTCAGAAGTATGAGGCGTTCAAAATGGAAGAATCTGAATCCATTGAAGCTATGTTCTCTAGATTCCAGATTCTGGTAGCTGGTCTCAAAGTTCTGGACAAAGGATACTCTACTGCTGACCATGTCAAGAAAATAATCAGAAGTTTACCCAAGCAGTGGAGGCCTATGGTTACTGCTCTGAAGCTAGCTAAAGATCTCAACAAAATCACTCTGGAGGAACTTATAAGCTCCCTCAGAAGTCATGAGATAGAGCTAGAAGCTGATGAGCCTCAGAAGCAAGGTAAGCCTTTAGCATTAAAATCTAACAGAAAATTTGAGTCTAAAGTTTTGCAGGCAGTTGAAGAAACATCTGATGGATCCTCATCAGAAGAAGACGAACTTTCCCTTCTCTCCAGAAGAGTAAATCAACTGTGGAAGCAAAGACAAAGGAAGTTCAGGAATCCCAGAAGATCTGATCAGAACGAGTCTTCTTCCAGATACAGAAGGACAGATTCTTCCTCTGGATACAGAAGATCTGAAGGCTCCTCCAGTAGCAAGAAGCCAAACACCAAAGACATCATCTTCTACGAGTGCAATGAGCAAGGACACTACAAGAGTGACTGCCCAAAGCTTCAGAGGGAAAAGCCCAAAAAGAAGTTTGGAAGAGAGAAGAAGAAAAGTCTCATGGCCACATGGGATGACTCTGACTCGTCTGAAGCTGACTCAGAATCAGATGATGAAAGGGCAAACATAGCTCTCATGGCAAACATTTCAGAAGATAGTGAAGCTTCTGAATCAGACTCAGAATCAGACACAGAAGAGGTATTTCCTAACTTCGCTGTTACCTTTACAAAGGCTGAACTTGCTGAAAGCCTCAATGAGATTCTGGAACGTTATCAGCAAATTAGAGCTAAATTCAGAGACCTGAAAAGGAATCTTGAATCTGACTCTAATAAGTCTGAGAGTCTCAAATTGGAAAATTCTGAGCTGAGAGATAAGATTTCAAAATTAGAAAACACTTTACAAAACTCTCAGAAGGAACCAATTTCTGAAACTCCCAGCAACGCTGATGAGATCATCAAGGAGTATGATCACAGTTTCCAGAAGTTCTTAGCTAAAAGCATAGATAGAAGCAGAATGGCTTCAATGATCTATGGAGTTAGCAGAAACGGCAGGAAAGGAATAGGATACCAAGGTAAGGTTCCTACACCAAAGAATGTCATGGACTTAACCATTAAACACACTCCTCTAAATTCACACTTTGTGTATGGTCACACACATGATATCAAATATACTAGCAGTAAGCACTCTGTGAAACCAAAATTCAACCAGAGTTTTGGTAAAACTAACAAATCAGGACCCAAGAAAATCTGGGTACCTAAGGATAAAATAATACATGTTGCAGATATCTTTAGCAGCAAGTCAGAAACACCAGTCATGGTACCTGGACTCTGGCTGCTCACGACACATGACGGGAAGAAGGCATATGTTCCAAAGCCTGGAACTTAAGCCTGGAGGCCACGTTGGCTTTGGAGGCAATCAGAGGGGAAAGATAATTGGCTCTGGAACTGTAGGTAATGGAAATCTTCCCTCTATTAATAATGTTCTGCTAGTAGATGGATTGATGCATAATCTGTTATCCATAAGTCAATTAAGTGATAACGGTTATGATATAATCTTTAATCAAAAATCATGTAAAGCAGTTAGTCAGAAAGATGGGACTATCCTGTTTAATGGTAAGAGGAAAAACAACATTTACAAAATCAAACTTTCTGAACTAAAGAGTCAGAATGTAAAATGTCTTCTGTCTGTTAACAACGAGCAGTGGATCTGGCACAGAAGATTGGGGCATGTTAGTATGAGAAGAATATCTCAGATTAACAAACTCAATCTGGTCAGAGGACTTCCTAATTTGAAGTTCAATTCAGATGCTCTGTGTGAAGCATGTCAGAAAGGCAAATTTGCAAAACCTTCTTTTAAATCCAAAAATGTTGTTTCCACCTCTAAGCCATTAGAACTTCTGCACATTGACTTATTTGGACCAGTTAAAACTGCTTCAGTCAGTGGTAAGAAGTATGGGTTAGTAATCGTAGATGACTATAGCAGATGGACATGGGTAAAGTTCTTAAGACACAAGGACGAGTCACACTCTGTGTTTGTTACCTTCTGTAACCAAGTTCAGAATGAAAAAGATCTTAGAATCGTTAAAGTCAGAAGTGATCATGGTGGAGAATTTGAAAATAAAGATTTTGAGTCATTCTTTAATGACAAAGGCATTCTGCATGATTTCTCTTGTCCTAGAACTCCCCAACAAAATGGAGTTGTAGAACGAAAGAACAGAACATTGCAAGAAATGGCCAGAACCATGATCAATGAGACAAACGTTGCTAAGACTTTCTGGGCAGAGGCAATAAACACAGCGTGCTACATTCAGAATAGAATCTCAATAAGACCTATTCTGGAAAAGACTCCATATGAATTGTGGAAGAACAGAAAGCCCAACATTTCATATTTTCATCCATTTGGATGTACTTGCTTTATATTGAATACAAAGAATTATTTGAACAAGTTTGACTCTAAGGCACAGAAGTGTATTATGTTAGGATACTCTGAACGCTCAAGAGGGTACAGAGTATACAATACAGAAACACAGATTGTGGAAGAATCAATCAGTGTTCGTTTTGATGATAAGCTTGACTCTGAAAAGTCAAAGCAGAATGAAACTTTTGCAGGTATAGAAATTGAATTTGCAGGTTCTGAAGACAAGTCATCAGAAGCTCTCAACATAGACATTCCTTCAACGTCTGAAAGGAGCACTGCTAGAAATCCTACAACAGCTGCTGATCAACCTCAGAAGAGATTACCCAGAAGCAGCTTGGATCACCCAGAAGAGACTATCCTAGGAAGAAAGGAAGATCCAATCAGAACAAGAGCAAGCTTCAGAAACTCTGAAGAAACTCTTATGGGACTTGTGTCTCTGATTGAACCTTCTTCTATTGATGAAGCACTTCTGGATAATGACTGGATTCTGGCAATGCAAGAAGAGCTGAATCAATTCACCAGAAACGACGTATGGGATCTCGTTCCCAGACCAAAAGGATTCAACGTCATTGGAACAAGATGGGTGTTCAGAAACAAGCTAAATGAACAAGGTGAAGTCATTAGAAACAAGGCACGACTGGTTGCACAAGGTTATAGTCAGCAAGAGGGGATAGACTATACAGAAACCTTTGCCCCAGTCGCCAGGTTAGAACCTATCAGACTTTTAATTTCATTTGCTGTTAATAGAGGCATCACTCTGTATCAGATGGATGTCAAAAGTGCATTCTTAAATGGTTATATAGAAGAAGAAGTTTATGTTCACCAACCCCCAGGTTTTGAAAATACAAAACATCCAGAACATGTTTTCAAACTAAAGAAGTCACTGTATGGTCTGAAACAAGCTCCCAGAGCTTGGTATGAAAGGCTAAGTAACTTTCTGCTTGAAAATGAATTCACCAGAGGGAAAGTGGACACTACTCTATTCTGTAAAACAGTTAAGAGTGACATCTTAGTCTGTCAAATTTATGTTGATGATATCATTTTTGGTTCTACTAATCCTTCTCTTGGAAGAAAATTTGCTAAGTGTATGCAGGCAGAATTTGAGATGAGCCTCATGGGGGAACTGAAATTCTTTCTGGGAATTCAGATCAATCAAACTCCAGAAGGAACTTACATTCATCAGAGCAAATACATCAGAGATCTTCTGAAGAAATTTGACCTCTCAGAATGTAAGCCATCAAAGATTCCAATGCATCCCACGTGCATTCTGGAAAGAGAAGAGGTAAGCAAAAGTGTAGAACAGAAAGTCTACAGAGGTATGATTGGTTCTCTCCTCTATCTGACTGCTTCAAGACCTGACATATTATTCAGTGTTTGCATCTGTGCTAGATTCCAATCAGATCCTAGAGAATCTCACTTAACAGCTGTTAAGCGAATTTTCAAGTATCTGAAAGGTACTACTAATCTGGGTTTGTTTTATAGAAAATCTAGTGATTACAGCTTAGTAGGCTACTGTGATGCTGATTTTGCTGGAGACAGAGTGGAACGTAAAAGTACTTCTGGAAGCTGCCAGTTTCTGGGAGAAAATCTGATCTCTTGGTCCAGCAAAAGGCAATCAACAATTGCTCTGTCAACAGCAGAAGCTGAGTACATAGCAGCAGCAGGATGTAGCACACAAATGCTCTGGATGAAAAGTCAGCTTGAAGACTTCCAGATTTTTGAGAGTAACATTCCTATACTTTGTGATAATACTTCTGCTATTTGCTTAAGTAAGAATCCTATTTTACATTCTAGAGCTAAGCATATAGAAATAAAACATCACTTCATTAGGGACTATATTCAGAAAGGTATTTTGAACTTAAAATTTATAGATACAGACCATCAATGGGCTGATATCTTTACTAAACCCCTTTCAGAAGATAGGTTTAATTTCATTCTGAAACATCTCAGCATGAAAGTATGCCCAGAATGAAAATGTTTTAATTCCATATATTTATCTTCAGAATGTAATTATTTTACTGTGAACTTCTGATCAATCTCCTTTCAGAAAGATAGAACATGCAGATTGTATCAGATGCAAGTCTAAAGATCTGAGAATCTAATCTCAAAGACAGACGTGCTGATCACTACATCAAACAAGTGTCATCCAATCATCAGCATATCTCTGAAGCAGAACGCGTGCACGCTTCTGAGAAGGCAAAGCGCTGATTGGGTGCATTGAGACACATGTCTGGTAACCGTTTTTAAGTATCTTTCTCAAATCCCCCAAAATCAGCAAGCATTTAATGAAAAGTAATCATGCTTAAATGGCAATCATGATTTTTTCTCTCTCTTAAAAACGTTTATCTTTTCAAAACAATTTTGAAAACTCTATTTAAGCACATTGATCTCTCATTTATTCTTTACGCTTTCTCATTAACACTCAAGCTTTTTCTGCATATTTCTGAGTTCATCTCTTGCAAACCTTTTTTTCTCAATTCATTCTCAAAGCTTTTTTAGTGTGAACAATGGCATCCTCCAGCATTTCTGCAGGCAATCAGAAGAAAGCAACTTCTGAGCAATATCAAGTGCCACTCAGAACTCTCCTCACTCCGGTAAAGAACCTTGAAGTGCTCTCTGAGTTAATCATTGACTTTGAAAGCTTGAAAGAAAATGGTTTTGACCTAACTGAAGAAATTAGGGCTCAAAAGTGGGAGAGGTATTTCGATAGGTTGGTTGGACCAACATTCCCAGCGCTAGTCAAGGAATTTTGGATTCACGCCAAGGTTTCAAAACATCTAGTCATCTCTTCTGTTATGGGAAAGAAGATTGTGATTTCTGAAGATCTCATTGCAAGGCTAATCGGTCAAAGTGGTGGTGGCGTCCGCTGTGTGGACATGGCTGAAAGATGTGCTGATGTAGGTGTGGTAGCTAACATGATTTTCACTCTTGGGATGCCCAGCAGCAAGATTAAGGATCTGAAGGATCATTGCAGAGTATGGGCTAAGATTGTTCTGGGATGCTTCAACCACAGGAAACCAACAAGTTCTCCTAATTATATAAATGTGGATCAGCAGTTTCTGATCTACTTTATTGATCAGAAGATAAAGATAAATCTGGCTCACTTCCTGTTCAACCATCTCAAAACCAGTGTGAAAGAAACAAGAGAAGAAGAAAGAACCAAGAGGGACTGGATACCGTTTGGAAGGCTTATATCAGATATTCTGACAGAGAATAGGCTGATTGAACATCTGATAGAAGCTCAGGAGCTGAGCACTATTGAACCAACAATTGGGAAGCCTCTGAACGCAAAGAACCTGAAAAAGATGAAGCTGATAGAAAATATTCAGAAGGAACCCAGAGCTACTTCCACTGCTGATATCTCCAGCAGAAGAGTGCCTCTGAGTGATTTTCCGGTATTTTCTGAAATGGAATCCAAACCAGAGATGTTTCTCAGGTACCCAGATGCGTACAAGGCAGAAGATACAGGTTCAAAGCTGAATATCAAAGATCTGAGTCAACCCCAAGCAGAAGTGACTTTGAAGAAGACAAAGAAGAGGAAAGCACCGTAAGAAGGATCATCTCATCAGACTCCAAAGAAAAGAGGTATTTCATCTGCTGCCCCTATTTCAAAATCTTTTACTATTCCAGCATCTGCTGCTCCTCAAACCTCCCATAGAATATCAATCCCAATCCCTACCATTGATGAAACCATACAAGAAGAAGACCCTTCTGAGGCCTTACTACTCAGAAGACCTAGAACCAAACAACCCAAACAACCAATAATTTCAACAACAACAGCACTTGACCAAGTGCTGGCTGATATTGAGCGTGAACATGCCTCTGCTAAACCAAACTCTGAACCACTAAATGTTCCTCCTCCACAACCAGAACAACAACAACAACCAGAACCAGAACCACAACAACAACAACCACTCTCAGAAGAACCTCTGATCCCTGAGCAATCAGAGATTCCACCTCCCTCTACCCAACCAGAAATAAATCCACCTTCACCACAAACAGAGTTTCACCATTCTGAAACCCCTTCTCCTCATAAATCTGACCCTCACTCACCTCAACCTTCACCGCTGGCAATCCAGTTGCCATGTGGAACCACTATTGTCATGCCCCAGTTACCATCCTCAGAAGAATCAACACCACCAAAGACTCCCAAAACACCACCCACTCCAATCGAAATATCTAATTCTGATACCCCTCCTCCAAAACAAACAGCATCTCAGCAAACCTCTGAAAACCCCAGCAGGACTTTCATTGACTTAACCAGTCTTGAACGTCTTGCTGATCTAAAACACAAAATTGCAATCCCAACACCAAAGCAACCAGATGTTGGCTCTGGTATTTTGAATTTTGAAACAGGTGTGCTGCAATGGATTGCTTCTTTGAAGCAAGTCTGTCCTGGGATAATTGACCCAGCTGCTTCTGATCAGCTCTGGTCACAGTTCAGACTATGGGTACGTGCTGAAGCCCTCAAGTTGCAGGATATCAACTATGAGCAGGCACAACAGAACTTCAGCAAGCTGCTGAAGGAAGTTGAAAGTCAGCTGCCTCAGGAAGTTGTGTTCCCTCTGGACAGTGAATCTTGGTCTGAGAAACAGCAAGCTGCAAAGGTGCAACCATCAGAAGAAGACAAGACCATTCAGGCTGAAGAAAATCAAGCAAAAGATGTCGCTGAAAGTTCTGAGAAGCCTCCTCCTTCTGATGCTTCTCAAGCTGCCTTGGACAGGCAGACTCTGGAAGAACTAAGGCTGAATGACATGCGTCTACAGCAGCGGATGGACGAAAATGATCAGAAGATGAAAGAGAGAATGGATGTGCAGGACAGCAAGATTGACACTGTTGTCAGCATGGTGCATAAACAGAATGAAACTTCTGAAAAGATTCAAGCGATGCTGGAGAGCCTGTTCTCACGCTTGCCTCCTCAACCTTAAATTTTTTTTTCATGCATGACCTTTTTCATGTTTTTTTCTTGATTTTCTGATGCACTGTTTTGATTAAGTTTTTGTAATATTTTCTTGCTCTGATTCTGAACTATCTTAATATAATTTGTTTTTCTGATCTTAATTGTTTTAGCACATCACCAACACTTTTTGATTGCTGACAAAAAGGGGGAGAACAAGAATGATATTTAAATCAATAACGGCTAACTAGACAGAAATTCTCAAACATTCTAACTCTATTACTTGAAATGTTTTTCTGTTTTGTTTAAAGTCTACAGGCACAAGGAAGCTCCTGGACACTCTGAAGACTAGAAACTCTGATCAATGTTGCTCTGATCAATATGAAGTTCTGATCGTCCTAATACTCTGATCCAAAGCAAAGCTCTGACAAGAAAAGCTCTGAAGCTCTGCTCTCTGATAAGTCAAAGACTCTGATAATCTGATGTTCAAAGAAAGAAAAAGATCTGATCCTGAAGAACACGTATAATCAAAGGGAAGTAATCAACTCAGGGGGAGTATCTCTTAACTCTGACTTCTCCGTACTTCTTACTCTGATACATTTTCCAGATACCTTTTCACGTTATTTTTCATTTAAAATATCTAGTTTTTGTCATCATCAAAAAGGGGGAGATTGTTAGAACAATGTTTGAATCTACTACCCTATATTTAAGTTTTGATGATAACAAAGTGAAAAGATATAGTATTTATAAGTTTCATGAATGAACTATCTGCTGCCTAAAATTATTATGTTCTGACTTGCAGATACTCTGATTGAAATAAGCAAGATCACGTTTATTCAGCATCAGAATTTGATTTCATACACCAGCATCAGAAGTTGCTACATCAGAACGTCAAGATCAGATGATCAACTCACGTACATGCTGAAGCTTGATGAACAAGACTGCGCTCAAACACTCTGATACAGAAACACAATAGTTCATCAGCAGCGAAGCAGAATCAGAATGAGCCAAGCCAGAACTTGCGTTAAGTAAGCAACGGTACTGTGCATTGAAAGCTAATTAATTCCAACGGCCTCATTCCAGACAAGATCTGCTCAATAAGGAAAGCTTGTTATTAGCATTGAATCAAGAATATTGCATCCAACGTTCATCTTCTCAAGTGCTATATAAACAAGGCTTTGAAGATTATAATGGCTAATGCTCTCCAAATCTCTACACGCACAAAGCTGAACCATCATCTTCGTTCTACCAGTTTTGCTAAACCATACTCTGATATTCCATTACTGTTTAGCAATCTAGTTTCTAAGCTTCATTTTGTGTATACATCACAGTTGTGATAAAGTTTTGTAGAAAACATCCACACACATTGTTTTATACCTTTGTAAGAAAGTGTTGCCTTGACAAACCGGGTTGTGGTTTGAATCAAGAAGGCTTTAGCAGTTGTTAAAGCAGTCTGTAATATTCAGTTGAATATAGTGAATTAAGACCTCGTTGGAGAGAGGCGAAATCACCTTGACGGGTGGACTGGAGTAGTTTGAGATCAAACGAACCAGGATAAAAATATCGTGTTCATTGCTTTAGATTTCAGTTTTACAATTCAACCCCCCCTTCTTGTGTTTTTCACCACTTCATATTCTCCTCGTTGCAACATAAGGAATATCGGTACAGACCAAGGTGCCACACCAACGTAGCCACTGTTTCACCCATGTCGGTCTACGCCGGACAGGTCCCTCACAGCTTATTTTACCTAAACAGGGTATCCCCAGATCCGGGTTAGGATCTATGTAACTCCCATACAATCCACAAATTTAAAGCAGACAAGTCAATACAATTGAAAACACCGTTATGAACTAACCCTAAGGTACACCTCACTTTAAGTTTAAATCCCCAGCAGAGTCGCCAGTTCTATGATCGGTGGATCTGGAACTGACTGTTTAACGCTGGTTCGCGAAATGTCACGGAAGCAAGAGTCGCCACCGTCTTTTATTTTCTCCAAATGGAAAGGACAAAAGCACAGAAAAATTCCTTGTGAGATTGCTCTCGGTTCGGGAGGTAGGTTATAGAAAGGGAAGGTGTTAGCACACTTTCTATCCATGGTTATCCATGGGCTCTTAGATACTTGCTCATTTGTGTTTTCAAAAAATGGTTTGTTTGCTTTTCAATGTGGGTTTTAAAAAGTTTCTTTGAAAATTTCAGTTCGACTCTTGTATCGGTCCTCAAGAGTGTTTGAAAAATTTGCTTTCGAAAGCTTTTTGAAAAGGTGTCGGTGTGAAAAGTATTTTTGAATTTGTTTTGAAATTAGAGCAAGTATCTAGAGTCGTCTACCTACCCTAAGGAATTCGTCTGTGTGGATGTCCTTAAAGTAATGCCATCCCACCATTGAGAGGTATTCAGGTCAATTCGAGGTTCGAGACATGGTGATCACCGGAGCAATAGGAAGACACCTTAGAAGCTACCCTCATGCCAGGTTCCCGGATCATGAGGACTTACTAAGACATCCTCTACTCGACGATCACCTTTTGAAGGGCAAGGCAACAGTGAGGCGTACCCTAGGGGTGGTGTGTGATTTGTGTGTCATGTTCATTTATTTTTGTCTTGTCATGTTATGGGTGATCTACGCTTTTGTTTTTATTTAGACATTCATTCATTCATGCAATTATAATTTAAAAGTGCGGAAATTTAAATGCGGAAAGATAAATCCTACGCTATTACAAGGCGCGGGTCCATATCGCCAAATTTAATCCAGGACCCAATTTGACATAAAATAAATATGCGAGAAATATAAATGTTTAATTTACACGGCTTTGGGAGAATTACATTAATATTTAAGAGAAAGGAAATAAAATGTGCGAAGCAAATAAAAATCGAAAGCGAGGGCGTTGGACCTTTTTTAATGAAATTAAAATATGATTAACAAATTAATTAAATTAAAATGAAAAGAAATTATTTTTGAGGTTTTTTGTATTTATCGTTTTTTATGAGAATTAAATGGAATTAAAAAGTTAATTAACCCTAACTCTAGTTATTTTTAATTTATTAAGAAAACATTAAAATTTAACCTAAAATTAAACCTAATTAATTAATACAATTTTATTTACAAAAATATATAATAAATAATTAATAATGATGAAAGAAAAGAAAAAGATAAAAGTAATTAACCTAATTCTACAAATTTTAAATTTTATTAAGAAAATGTTAAAGTTAACCCTAGAATAAAAAACTAATTAATTAATAAAGGTTTTATTTACAAAATAAATTAATAGTGAAATAATAATAATTAAATATATTTTAGTTTCTAATTTTTTATCTTATGAAAATTAATTTATGAAATTAAAGAAAACAATTGAAAACAATTAAAAGAATAAAAAGGAAAATCAAATAAAAAAATAAAAATGTGCAAACCATGGAGGGTATTCAGACCCAAAGGGAGGTTTTTTGTGAGAAATCTGGCCCATTAGACAAAAAGCCTTGTTTGACTTTCTGGCATCGCGTGCGTGTTCATTGACTCCTGAGTACCGTGGTCTGCATTCTTTGGCCATTGGATTGAGTTTCATGGCCATTTGTGTTCTGGCTGTTGGTCATTTATGTTCTGGCCTCAACGTTCCTTAATCTTCTAGGATGTCTGTCTCGCCATGTATTGGTGTCATGCATAAGTTTTTCTACTTTGGCCATTTGGCTTTTGGCTTTTGGCCATTTGGCTTTTGGCCTCAACGTTCCTTGATGAACCTGCATGGGATCCTGTCTAAATCTGCAGTGTTGAATCTCACGAACACATTAAATAAAATCATAAAATGCAAATAAAGCCAATATATGAAGAAATTTAATGTTTAGGCACAATATGGCATGTATGAATGATTATACCCTTTTGATCATGGAGATCAAATCAACCTTACCCTTACTGGAAAAGTAGTGACATGAATGCTTTTATGCCTTACTGGAAAATTAGGATCATGGAGATCAAGCCAGCCTTATCCTTACGGAAGAAGTAGTGAGATGTTGATTTGTAACTGAGATGGCTTGTTTGTAGTGAGAGAGGGGTTTGTAATAAGGATTTCAAGGTTTTAGGATTCTTGAAAGAATTTGATATTTTAACAGTGTTGTGGGAAGGTTTTTTTCTCTCCTTTTCTCCCTCTTTGGTTTGTGTGAAAAGAAGGTGATTATATAATGGAAATTAGGGTAAAGAAAATGGGCTTTGAATGTGCAATTGGGCCTCCAATGTTCACTTGAGTTCGTCATTTTCCAGGCTAAATCGCAGGGACTTAAGTGCAATTTTTTAAGTTGAAATGTGAAAACAAAATGTAGCTGACATCGAGAACTAACTCCTGTCCGAAAATTGGCTCAATCGGATAAACGGTGAATTAGTTATGAATTTTTAAAGTTTCAGCTCAGACAAACTTATTTTGGGCTCCAGTGTCGACTCTGACACGTTCTTCAATAAAAAACTGGTATTGATCGGTGCATAATTTGGTCTCGACTTTTGAAGCAAAGTTATAGATCTATGAGTCAGGGACCTTGTGTAAAAATATGAGCCCAATCCGATAAAAATTGACCGAGTTATGAATTTTCGAAGTTTCGGCCCAGATGAAATAATATTCAGCATTCAGGATTTTCAGCGTGTCACGCACTCTGAGCAAAAAACGAAAGCCTTTTGAATACCGTTTGAACTCAATACCTTCTGTGAAAATGTAGCCAACTCAATTTGTGAAATTTTGGCGCCAGAACCAGCTCGATACGATGAAAATCGACCAAGTTATGATTTTCTGAACATGACACAAATAAACTTCTGTCACAAATTTTCTGTATGAAAATACTTGATAAATCCACATTTTTGAAGACCTTCTGATCGAAATTGGCTTCCATCCGTGAGAGATGAAAACGTAGATAATGTCAAGACGGAATTTTGGCCACCGGAACGGGTTCAAAACGAGCCACGATCTTCAAATTATGAATTTTTTAGCGCGTAAAAACTGCACTTTCAGCACACTTTTTCACCATATTTCTTCAAGAAAACTCAAACATTCGGATACCTTCTTTAAAGAATTGACTCTTGAGCTGAACCTGAATTTGAGAATACGTTATCAGAGATATCTTGGTGAAAGAACGCCTGAATATGACGCGCCGGGTTTGACTTGTGAATTTTTCTTGAAATATTTTGAGAAATATGGGAGGGCAAATTTTGGGGTACAACAACGTCCTATACTCGATGACCACCTTTCGAGGGGCAAGGCAACAGTGAGGCGTACCCTAGGAGTGGTGTGTGAATTGTGTGTCATTTTCAGTTTATTATTTGTCTTGTCATGCATTGGTGATCTATGTTTTGGTTGTATTTTTGGGCATTCATTCTTTCATGTGATTGTTAACAGTTTAAAGGTGCGGGAATTTAAAGTGCGGAAAAGATAAAGGTCCTACGCTATTACAAAGGCGCGGGTCTACATCGCCAAATTAAACCAAGACCTGATTTAAAATAAAGTGCAGAAAGTAAATACCTAGTTAACTATTACATGGCTTTGGGGCAAATACATTACATTCATAAAAAGGAAATAAAATAAACGCGCGAAAAGAAAATATAATCGAATGCGAGGGCATTGGACCCTTTAAAGAAATTAAAATGAAATTATTAAATTAATTAAATTAAATAAAGGAAAGGGCTTATTTTTTTATGTTTTTGTATTAATGACATTAAAGAAAATTAAATTGGAATTTAAAAGTCAAATAATTCTAGTTCTAATTGTTTTTTAATTTATTAAAGAAAATGGTCTAAGTTAAACCTAATTTAAACCTAATTGATTAATTACAAGTATTTACAAAATTAATTAATGGTTAATAATGATTATAATAAGAAAATATAAATATTTATTTAAAAGGGTAAGAATGTGCTAAAGATCTATTTTTTTATATTTTGGGTTATTGAGAAAAAAAGAATTAAAGTTAACAACCTAAAATTAAAACTAAATTAATTATTGAATTTTATTTACAAAAAAAGGTTGATGAATTAAATTAAAATAAAACATATTTTTATATTTTCTGATTTTCTGATTTTTTTTTGTTTTATGAAAATATTTTTGATGAATTAATTAGAAATAAAACAAAAAATAAAAAAATGAAAAGAAAAGGAAATTAAATGCAAACTGTGGGGGGTGTTGACCCCAAATGAGGAGGTGGATTGATGAACTCTGGCCCAACAGGAGGAGGCCCCTTGCTGACTTTTTGGATCATGTGGAGAACCTTTGACTGACGCCTATGGTGGATGGCAGGTAGTAGCCACTGGATGGACCATTTGAGACACATGGCAAGCGCCAACGCTGGGGTGTATGATGGCTCCCTGGGTGGTGTACTGCATGGGAACGAATTAAGCAAAATAATAGAAGTAATGTGAGGGGACCTGGGATTCGAACCCAGGTCCTAGTGTTTATCAGCCAACGCCTTAACCAATTGAACTATCAACGCGCTTTGTATATAAGATAAGAAACAAATAATATAAAATAAAATGGACATTAGTGTTATAAAATAAAAAAAAAGGCGCTGGATTCAAACCAGCCACTCACGCCATGCCACACAATCGTCTTCTCTGAATGGACCTGTAAAAAAGGGATAGCGGGGGTTTTGAATCCCCCCAAAACACAAGCTTTTTGAAAATAGCGAATAGGCCATGTTCAATCATAAATTGGGCGCGACCATTGATTTGGAATCCTCATGTTGCCACGATCCTGTTCCTACTGGTTTTAGAGTCCAATTTTACCATATACCTAAAGCCCCAATTTAAAGTTTCAGGAACCCTAGCTTCTGTTCATGGTAGATTCGGATTCAGATGCCTATAACTCAATTGGATGGCACCAAAAGCTTCAGAGAACCATTATTAGTACAAATCAAGCAATAAAAATCAATGAAAATGGATGAATCGTGCTATGCATTTCTGAAAAAAAGAACAAACCGTGTAGCTTCGTGGGACTGGTTCTTTGCACGTTTGAACGTGGTTTCGATTGCTAGAGTTTCCTTGGGACCTCAGGAAGGTGTTTGGATCAGAATGGGGGCTCAACAAATGCTCTAAGGCAGTTTTCAGTTTTGAAAATTCTTGGCAAAAATGTAAGTTTGTTATGAGTATTGGGGCGCAGCTTAGGTCTAGTTCTCTTGTCTGATCACTTGCATAGGTCTTATGTAACATGTTTTGATCACAGTTATAGCCTCATAAAGCCTTGCCTTCATGTTCAAGATTCTCCATAAACCTCCATTAACAACTTTCCATTTTTGAACCATTTTTTGAATTCTTGCTCCATTTGGCCTCTTGCAAGAATTTGGCACATGCATAATGGTAATTCAAGGTCCATCAAAGTCAGATATCCTCCTTAATTAACCTTTTTGATTTTCCTTTGATTTTAAAAGATTTAAAATTAATTAAATCCAATAAAATCAATAAAAAATGAAAAAATTAATTTAAAAATTTGAAATAAAAGGTGGGACACGTGGGAAGCATGGCCAAGCTAATTCAAGTGGAAAAAGTGGGCCCCTTTTGTCAAAAATGAAGTTTCAAGGATAAATGATTTTGGCCATTTCACAAAAATTTCCCAACTTCTCCAATGCATATCTTGCTCAATTTTTAAGATTTGATCATTTTCTTGGACATTTTGGAAATGTCTTGAAGTCCTCTAACCAATGTCTTTGGTCCCATGTCATTTTGATTTACCAATCTCAAGTTATGGTCTTTGACTTAAAGTCCCTTTTTGTTGACTTTTGAAAATGACCTATAATGTTGAAATTGATAACTTTTTGTGAGAGCATTTCTTGGACTTGGAATGTGAAGATGAGTTGTAGGAAATGTCTTCCCCTTCAATATGAGCATTGGATGGGATTTTTCTGATGAACCATGAAAAAGTTATGCCTTGGTCAAGTTACAGTTGACTTTTCAGCTGTCCAAAAATAGAAACTTTTGCATCTTGAGACTTTTTGAGCCATACTTTTGAGAATCATGATCAAGCATTGATCAAATGATGTTTGTGGCCTCAAAATAAGATGTTGATCAAAAATTTTGACTTTTGACTGCCAAATGACCATTTTGCCCCTACAGTTGACTGTTGAGCAATTAGGATTTTTGACTATGCAACTTGACCTTGTGAGCCTTGAAACTTGACACGTAGGTGCTTGACAATGTTTATAGGCATAGGAGACTTGATTGAGCTCTTGAAAACTTCAACTTCCTTGCAAGAACCAAAACCCTAGTTTGACTGGCTTAGGAGGATGGTTTGACTGTGTGGCCCTTGAGTAAACTTGAACCAATTGTGGATGATTCTTGTCAAAACTTTGAAGATTATGGGAGGGCAAATTTTGGGGTACAACAGTTGCCCCTGTTCAATCTTCTTAGACCTGAGGATGTAGATTGGCGTGTGTGCCTTTCGTGATCCGAAGGTGGAAGATGATTGAACACTAGAGTGCCCAGAAATTTGCACTCACATAGTAGAGTATCAGCAGTGTGATGTCGGGAATGGGCTTATAGATGCCCTTTGGGACTGTGATGGATAATTGTGGGGATGGGCTGATAGATGCCATCGGGAGGTGTCGATCGCGTAAGAGATTCCTTAGCGAGAACTTGCGTACCTGAGAAAGAAAGAAAATTACCTGGTCTGTTGCAGGAGTTGACTTTCAAACTCTTTATGTAGACGTGCCCTGGCTGGATACAGGAATCGAATCTTCGAACTCTTCAGACGTGCCCTGTCAAGATACAGGAATCGAGTCTGGAAATGTAGTCGTCAACAGATACACCCTGGCAAGATACAGGAATCATCTCTTCGAACTCTTCTGACGTGCCCTGTCAAGATACAGGAATCAAGTCTGGAAATGTAGTCGTCAACAGATACGCCCTGGCAGGATACAGGAATCAGATCTTCGAACTCTTCAGACGTGCCCTGTCGGGATACAGGAATCGAGTCTGGTACTGTAGTCGTCAACAGATACGCCCTGGCAGGATACAGGAATCGGATCTTCGAACTCTTCAGACGTGCCCTGTCAAGATACAGGAATCGAGTCTGGTACTGTAGTCGTCAACAGATACGCCCTGGCAGGATACAGGAATCAGATCTTCGAACTCTTCAGACGTGCCCTGTCGGGATACAGGAATCGAGTCTGGTACTGTAGTCGTCAACAGATACGCCCTGGCAGGATACAGGAATCGGATCTTCGAACTCTTCAGACGTGCCCTGTCATGATACATGAATCGAGTCTGGTACTGTAGTCGTCAACAGATACTCCCTGGCAAGATACAGGAATCGGATCTTCGAACTCTTCAGACGTGCCCTGTCAAGATACAGGAATCGAGTCTGGTACTGTAGTCGTCAACAGATACTCCCTGGCAAGATACAGGAATTGGATCTGGAATTACGACAGTTGATAGCAATTATCTTTGTATTAACTTTTGCCCTGAAAAGACAAAACGTTAGTTGTATGTGATGCCATGATGTATGACATGCGGGATGTTCTCAGAATGAATGAGATTGTATGTTCATGATGCGTATATGCATGCTACAATGTATGAAGATATGTTGTTTACGAATGTATGTTTTCATCTAGGAAAATAAATCCTTGACGGATGCCGGGAAGTCAAATCCTGGGCTGATGTGAATATCATTCTTTGTGTACACTGGGGAGTGATGGTTGCCAGGATACTGGTAGGAGAATATGACTTTGTTGGGGAACAATACTCTGTGGGGAGAGAGGTACTTTGCTAGGATATTGATGGTAACTTCGCTGGGGATACTGTTGTTACGTTGGAAGTGTTAATGGACTTCGCTGGGGATAAGAAGACTTCGCCAAGAACGATCTTTCCGTGGCTTTTGGCTGAGGATAACCCAGTTATATCCTGGTAGGGAAATAACCTTTGAATAAAGTCGGGGGACGCGTTCGTGCTCTACGGGGATAAGCTTCCAGAATCTACTGGGGATAAGCTTACTGCTTGGGGAGATGGATTCCAACTTCCCTGGGGAAACTGGATTGGACTCTCCTGGGGAAATTTTCGAGGTGTACTGGAAGTAACTCCACTGAATGTCTGACATGCTGCCGGGGAACAACCTTTAGGTCAAGACTGCCGGGGATGCTTGTTAGGAATGCTCGTATATTGTTGGGGAAGGTTGAGATTTGCTGGGGATACCCAACTTCCTTAAGACTGATTGTATAGTTTTGCTTGGGGAGAGTGTGCTGACTTGCTGGCTCACTCTCTGGGGAATTAAGACACGCTGATCATGTTCTTCAGCTGAACTTACCTTGGTACCTTGGTGGACAGAGCAACTAGATCGCTTAGACAATTCAATATTGCCCCTGTTTCTAGTATCACCTGTAATTAGTCCTTTGTTTCGTATGCAAATATTTATGAGTTAGCAATTAATGTCAAATTCATATATCAAAATTGAACATTGGACGTCCTTCACAAAACAAAACAGAAAAGGCAAATAATTGGCAATTTTAACTGAAAAGCGTATTTGTATTGATTTTTGAATTGCCTGTAAATAGGCGTTTATGTACAAGAGGCTGACGTCCTAGTAAGAGAACGCCGCCGAATAAGAGTTTATATAAATTTGTACAAAGGAAAATAAAACAGGTGTGTGAAAAGAATAATCCCACTAGGTTCCAACTCTGCTATCGCCTTTATATCTTCGAGCGTCTCATCACTTGATGACCTAGCTGAAGATGAAGCTGATTGATCAATGCCGTCTGAACTTGATGTTGATACCGGATTCCGGATACAAAGTGATCCAATGAGACATAGTATTACGCTTTATCCCTAACTTTTGCCTGGACTGCCCTTTCGGGTTTTCAGTCCACCGGGATACCCATTTTTGCCCAAGCCGCCTTTTCAGGTTTTCGACTTGCCGGGTGTACAGATTTTTTTCATTTCATCCCTTCATTTTGCCCGAACCCTTTTGGTTCGCCGGGAAGCCCTAATTTTTGCCTAGGTATGTCAACCTAGCGGGTCTTTTTTCATGCGTAGTATCTTTTTACTATGTCTGCATTGGCGGGGTGAGGAAGGTCGTCACCATCCATGGTGGTTAGAATCATGGCTCCTCCTGAGAACACATGTTTAACCACAAATGGCCCTTCGTACGTAGGGTTCCATTTGCCCCTTGGATCACTCTGAGGAAGGATGATACGTTTGATTACCAGATCCCCAACTTGATACTCTTGTGGTCTGACCTTTTTGTTAAATGCCCTGATCATCCGTTTTTGATACGTCTGACCATGACAAATAGCAGCAAGTCTCTTTTCGTCAATTAGGTTTAGCTGATCAAGTCGTGTCTGGATCCAATCATCTTCACTCAGGTCTGCATCCTTCATTATCCGGAGAGAGGGTATCTGCACTTCGATCGGTAAGACTGCCTCCATACCGTAGACCAAGGAGAAAGGAGTTGCCCCGGTTGACATCCTTGCTGAGGTACGGTACCCATGAAGAGCGAACGGTAACATCTCGTGCCAATCTTTATAAGTCACTGTCATCTTCTGCACGATTTTCTTAATGTTCTTATTTGCTGCTTCTACAACCCCATTCAGCTTCGGTCTGTAAGGAGAAGAGTTGTGGTGCTGTATCTTAAACTGCTCGCAGAGCTCAGTGATCATCTTGTTATTGAGATTGGTACCGTTGTCCGTAATGATCCTTTCTGGGACGCTGTATCGACAGATCAGGTTATGCCGAATGAACCGTGCCACAACAGTCTTGGTTACCGTAGCGTAGGAAGCTGCTTCAACCCACTTCGTGAAATAATCAATTGCTACCACGATGAAGTGATGCCCATTGGATGCCGTAGGTCTGATCTCACCGATCATGTCAATGCCCCATATTGCAAAAGGCCAAGGTGCAGTCAGGGCATTCAGAGGAACTGGAGGGACATGCACCTTATCAGCATAAATCTGGCACTTGTGACACGCCCGAGAATGTTGGTAACAATCAGCTTCCAT
Organism: Vicia faba; assembly: GCA_948472305.1. NCBI lineage: Eukaryota > Viridiplantae > Streptophyta > Magnoliopsida > Fabales > Fabaceae > Vicia > Vicia faba. Next base: position 252,972,353 of record OX451741.1, read on the forward strand.
TGTGGACCAGAAATACCCTGCTCGAAGGATCTTCTTGGCCATAGTGTGTCCACTGGAATGTGTTCCGAAGGTCCCTTCATGTAGCTCTTCCATGATCCTTTCTGCTTCAGTCTTATCCACACAACACAGTAAGGTCGAATCATGGTTTCGCTTGTACAAAATGCCGTTGCTAAGGAAGAACTTCGCTGCGAACCTTCTCAGAAACTTCTTATCGTTGACAGATGCACCTTCAGGATACTCTTGAGCTTCCAAAAATCTCTTCACCTCATGGTACCAAGGTTTCTCAGTCACTAATTCAGTCTCAAGATCACAACAGTCTGCCGGTTCATCCAGTTTCCAGATGATGATCCGGGGAGCCTCATTGTCCCATTTGACCTTGAACATAGAAGACATCGAAGCTAACGCGTCTGCCAGCTGATTCTCCTCTCTCGGGAAATGTTCAAAGGTTACCTCTGAATTGGGGGATCAATGTAAACACACATTCTCTGTAAGGAACAAGATTCTGATGTTTCGTATCCCACTCCCCTTTGATCTGATTGATCATGAGAGCGGAATCTCCGAAGACACTCAGAAACTTGATCCTTAAGTCAATTGCAGCTTTGAGTCCCATGATGCACGCCTCATACTCCGCCATGTTGTTGGTGCAGTTGAAACATAGCCGGGCAGTGAGTGGAGTATGAGTGCCTTGAGGGGATATGATCACAGCGCCGATACCGTTACCCAAAGCATTGGAGGCTCCGTCAAAGTGCATAGACCATCGGGATCCTTCCTCAGGTCCTTCATCCGGTCCAGGTACTTCACAATCAGTCACTATCATGATGCTCTCGTCTGGAAACTCGAAGTTCATTGACTGATAGTCGTCTACTGCCTGATGTGCCAAGTGGTCTACCAAGACACTTCCCTTGATAGCTTTCTGAGTCGTATACTGGATGTCGTATTCTGTCAAGATCATTTGCCATCTGGCTATTCTCCCAGACAGAGCAGGCTTTTCAAATATGTACTTTATCGGATCCATCTTTGAGATCAACAAGGTAGTGTGAGTCAGCATATACTGTCTCAGTCGGCGAGCAACCCATACCAAAGCGTAGCAAGTTTTCTCGAGCAGTGAGTATCGGGTCTCACAGTCGGTAAACTTTTTGCTAAGGTAATAAATGGCGTGCTCTTTTTGGCCAGACTCGTCATGCTGCCCCAGCACACACCCTATTGAGTTGTCAAGTACCGTCAGGTATAATATCAGAGGTCTCCCTTCAACCGGTGGCATAAGGATGGGTGGTTCTTGGAGATACTCTTTGATTCTATCAAAAACAGCCTGACATTCATCATTCCAACGTACTACCTGATCTTTCTTCAGAAGCTTGAAGATTGGCTCACAGGTAGCAGTTAGGTGCGAGATGAATCGAGCAATGTAATTCAGGCGTCCTAGAAAGCCTCTGACCTCTTTCTTTGTCTTAGGAGCTGGCATCTCTTGAATAGATTTAACCTTGGCAGGGTCCACTTGAATACCCTTATCACTTACAACGAAGCTTAGCAGCTTTCCAGATCTAACCCCGAAGGTGCACTTGTTCGGGTTCAACCTCAGCTTGTACAGTTTCAGAAGGTCAAACAGCTTCTGCAGATGGTCAAGGTGTTCCTCCTCAGTTTGGAACCTTGCAATCATGTCGTCAACATACACTTCTATCTCATGGTGGATCATGTCATGAAATAAAGCAACCATGGCACGTTGGTAGGTTGCCCCAGCGTTCTTCAGTCCAAAAGGCATGACCTTGTAGCAGAAGGTGCCCCACTGAGTAACAAAGGTAGTCTTTTCCATGTCTTTCGGAGCCATCTTGATCTGATTATAGCCTGAAAAACCATCCATGAAAGAGAACACCTTGTGCTGAGCCGTATTGTCAACAAGGACATCGATGTGGGGCAGAGGGAAGTCATCTTTGGGGTTGGCCCTGTTCAGATCCCTGTAGTCAACACACATTCTGACTTTCCCATCTTTCTTAGGTACCGGCACCACATTAGCAACCCACTGAGGGTAAGAAGTTACTGCAAGAAACCCGGCATCAAACTGCTTCATAACCTCGGCTTTGATCTTTTCAGACATCTCCGGACGCATACGGCGGACCTTTTGCTTAACCGGAGGATAGTCTTCCTTGGTAGGCAGATGATGGACCACGATATCAGTATCTAACCCGGGCATGTCTTCGTAGAACCAGGCGAATATTTCCATGTAGTCATGTAACATCTGAGTCAACCGTTGCTTCACGCTGAGCTCTAGGTTGGCACCAATCTTGACTTCCTTACGGTCGGTCTCAGTACCCAGATTTATTGTCTCCACTGGCTCTTCATGTGGTTGAATTGCCCTCTCTTCCTGGAGTAACAGTCTTGTAAGTTCGCCAGGCACTTCACAATCATCTTCACCTTCGTCTTCGGCTAAGTTAATCGGATTTTCAAAGTTATGACTGGCAGTAGCAGAGTCGTTACCAGTGAGATCCATAGTGGATTGAAACCTGTATGAGTGAGTGTGTGTAAATACAGCTGTTTTGCAATATATGTAAAGAAAGAAAGAAAAGGAGCGCAAGATTTGAAATGTGAAAAACGTCCAATGCTTTTATTTATGATATATGACAGTGACAAACAAAAGCCCTCATAAATAAGACCACGGTGCCCCGGGTAAGACACCGGGCCATACAGTTTCAAATTATTGTTTATTACAAATCCAAAACAAAGAAGTTCATTACTGGGTGACAAAAGTTATGGGTGTAAAGTCTTTAGCAGTCCAATTGGTCAATCCACCGTCAGTCGTCGGGTAGATCCAGCTATCAAACTCTGACTCTTCCACTTCGTCTTCATTTCCAATAGCATTCACTCCTGGGTGGGTGATGAGCACAAGAGGTCTTCCAATTCTCGCCTTGCGCACAGCCTTCTGAGCCTCCGCAGTGAAACTCAGCCCAAAATTGTTAGTTTTAGGAGTAAAATCAGGGAGCTTGCCCCAGTTTGCACATTCACCTCTTTCAATCACAGCCCGGGCGTCCTTTAAGGAGGCCATCTTCAAAGGAGAAACCTCTTCAACCACTGCTTCTGCTGCTGCCAAAGTTTGTGGCACCTCCTCAAAATTTTGAAAGGGGGTCTCAATGAACTCCCCATCCATTTCCACGTACCTGAAGGAGTTGAGGTGGCTGACCATGTATTCCTCTTCTCCTTGCACTGTTACAATCTTCCCCCTGACCGGGTACTTGAGTTTCTGATGCAACGTGGAGGTCACAGCTCCAGCCTTGTGGATCCACGGGCGACCCAGCAAACAAGAATAGGATGGACGGATGTCCATCACATAGAATTTTGAATCAAAGACCTATGACCCGACCCTGATTGGGATGTCAACCTCACCATGTACCATTCTTTTGGACCCGTCAAAGGCCCGGACAATAATGTTACTTGGTTTGAGCTCTAGACCCTCACAGTCCAGCTTGTCCAGAGCCTTCTTGGGTAGCACGTTTAATGAAGAACCAGTGTCAACCAGCACATGAGCAAGAGTAGTGCCCCTGCATTCAATGGAGACATGCAGGGCATCATTATGGCTCTTCCCTTTGGCCGTCAGATCAGCATCAGAGAAACTCAGACCATTGTCAGCAGTTAGGTTGGCCATACAGTCGGTGAATTGATCAGCAGACGTCTCTTGGGGTACGTGGGCTGTCTTTAAGAAAGCAATCAGGGCCTTGGCGTGGGCCTCTGAACATAGCAGCAGTGACAGCATGGAGATTTTGGAGGGGGTGTGCCCCAGCTGTTCGACAACGTTGAAATCACTTTTCTTTATAATTTTGAGGATTTCTTCCATCTCCTGCTTGGAAGCCTCAACAATGGTCTTTGGTGCCTCCGTCCGGGCAGGCACATCAGCAGCAATCCCCTTACCCCGAGCATCAGATGACTCGGCAACAGGGGTGGAAACTTGGTCAGGGGAAGAGACAGACACACTGGCAGGTGTGATGATCAAAGGCCTCTGAATTACCGGAGGAGCAATGTCTGGTGAGAACAGTCTTCCACTACGAGTGACCTTAGCAGGCCCAGTGATGTTGGTGACACCAGTATCAGTATTGAACTCTTGTTTCACACCCAGAACATAAACATCTGCCCCATAGTGCCATGGGACAGCCTTATCAGACTTGTAGGGAATAGGCCCCGGAACAGTAATGGTGATGGGAGCAATCTTGTGAACAGGCAAAATTTGGACAGGCTTCTTTGAAGGAGCCTTGGAAGGGTTGTTGAAAATGGTAACAATTGAAACTTCTTCAACAGGGGCAGCAGGAACAACAGTGTTTCTGAACAAAATCTCTTTACTATCCATCAGGTTTTGGACGCCTGATTTTAGCAAAGAACAACCAGCAGGGGAAGCAGCACATAAAGGGCAACCTTTGCTACATCCCGGAAATAAACCGGCTAGCAACAGGTTCCTCTTGACCGTCAGCAGCGGAGTAGCAACATCATCCACCGAAGCTACATACAAATCCTCCTCAACAGCATTCACTCCATGCTGGGGCATGGGAGCGGTAACAACATTTGGCCTCTCGGGCGCCTCAAACTGTATCTCCTTTGCATTAATAAGGTCCTGAACCTTATTCTTTAGGGCCCAGCAGTCATCTGTGTTATGCCCCGGGCTATCAGAGTGATATGCGCAACGGGCGTTGGGGTTGAACCTGGGGGATGTAGTATTCACAACCTTCGGGGCCTCTCTAACAGTCACCAAGCTGGCTGATAACAGTTGCGGCAGGATCTGAGAGAGAGTCATGCTGAGTCGAGTATACTGCCGTTTGGGCCTCTCAGCTCTGGGTAGGTTGTACTGTTGCAGAGCAGTAGCAGGTTTAGAGATTACCACCGCGTTGACAACTTGGCGGCGTTCAGGTTTGTCTTGCCTTATTGGACCATACACAGCACTGGCCTCTTTCTTGAAGGGCTTCTTTTCAGCATTTGAGGAGGCAACCTTCTGTATCTTCCCTGATTTTATACCAGCCTCGATCCTCTCACCAGTCAGGATCAGATCAGTAAACCCAGCAGAGGAATTACCAATGAGATGATTGAAAAAAGGCCCAGATAGGGTCCCCAAAAACATATCCACCAGCTCTCGGTCCGTCAATGGTGGCTGCACCCTGCCAGCCAGATCTCTCCATTTCTGTGCGTACTCCTTAAAACCTTCACCCGACCCTAGCGACATACCCTGGAGTTGGGTACGCGTAGGAGCGAGGTCGGAATTATATTGATACTGCTTGTAAAAAGCAGTGGCCAGATCCTCCCAGTTACGAATGTTGGTTCCATCCAGCTGATAGAACCATTCGAGGTGAGTCCCTGAAAGACTCTCCTGGAAGAAGTGGATCCATAAGTTCCTGTCTGCTGTGTAAGGCTGAATCTTCCTTACATAAGAACGGAGGTGCATCTTGGGACAGGAAGCCTCGTCATACTTCACAAAGGCAGGCGCCTTGAACTTGTGTGGGATCACCACCCCAGTAGATAACCCCAAGTCCCCGAAATCCAGTCCAGGCACACGCTGAATTTCCATAGCATTTAACCTATCCTCCAGCTGCTTGTACCGGTCCTCAGCAGGAGGATACTGTTCGTCATTGAAGTCTGTTTCAGTATCAGAGACCACAGGAGTAGGGACCTCCCTTTCTTGGTGACTACCTTCCCCCACAGATGGAGTAGTCCTCTCAGATTCATTTTGTAAAGTATTCCCGAGTCTGCGCCCAGTGTTGAATAGCACAGTCCTCTTCTTCTTCTTACTCTTCTTCAGGAGCATAGCCTTCAGCTCTTTTTGACCTTGAGCCAAACCCATGATCAGCTCCTGAAATTGGGCGTTCTGCGCCTGAAGGGCCTTGATAGACGTCTCGGTAGATGATTCAGGGTTCATGATGCTGAAATAAACAGCGAAGAACAGTAAGCAACCTGAAAAGAAGAGTACCTGTGATGCACATGATGAATGATATGTGTTTATGCAATGCATTCAAGGGTTCGAAAATTCAAATTTGTTGTAGACAAAAAGGAACACACGTTATCATTAAGGAAATAATTGTTTGATACATCAAAGCCTCATGGGCAAACATTACAAAGCAGATCAATCCCAAAAGACACTACGCATCCTCTTCGGAGCAATATAGGTATTGAGATTCCTTTCCTCGTGCAGTAGGCGGGTGAGCTCCAGGACCTTCTTCTCACTGGCATGTAGACTGGTCTCCAGAGAATTCCGTTCTTCCTTAAGCTGGATCCAGCTCTTCTGCATCTCTTCCCAGGACGTGGGCATGTCAGGATGTTGAATGGTGTAGGACACCTCTCCTTCCAAGTCTGGTTCTTTGATCACGGGGAGAACATGAGGATATGGCATCACCAGCTTCTGGGAGCGGGCTCGTACCCACTTGAGATAAGGCTCCAATGGGATGGAGTTCTTGTGCCCTAGTGTCTTGCTGTCTATCTTACTGGGCATCCTCCAAGCTCTGATAAATTTCTGGCGAAGTCCTTGTGCATCGTTGTCGAAGTCAAAAACTATGTCAGGAATTAACATGTCATGTGGGCCGTCCCTCCGAGCATAACCAAACTGTCTCCAAGCCAAGCATGGGTTGTAAGTAATACCTCCTCTGATTCCAAGTAAAGGAACATTAGGGTACTCCCCGCAACGATCAATGATAGTGACATCTTCTCTGGACCGAGAACACCAATGTATATCTGCATGTGTAAGAGTCATCAATCGTTGCGACCACCTCAAACCCCGCTCGTTCTTCAAAACTGATTGCGGAAGGTGCGAAATAAACCACCTTCCCAGGAGGGGAGTGCAGCACATAAGGACACCCCTTTTTCTCATGGTTCGAGTGTAACATGAGTGAAGGATGTCCCCCAGAAATGTAGGTATAGGATTCCTGGACATGAAGACCTTGACAACACTGATATCTATAAGCTGATCTGGCTTAGGGAACAGCACCAACCCATAGACAAGGAGGGCTACAACTTCTTCAAAGGCTTGTAGGTCAAGGGAATTCCAACACTCTTGGGCCTTCTCAAACAGAAACTTTGCCAAGAACCCTTTGATACCATTTCTGGCTTCCCAATTCCCCTTGATGTCAGATGGTTGTAGGCATAATGCTTTAGCTACTTCTTCAAGTTTTGGTTCCCTTTCCGTACCGTTGTAGGGTAGTTGATTGAGAATGGGAATCTTCAGAAGCTGGGAAAACTCTTCTAAAGTAGGCACCAGCTGATAATCCGGGAAAGTAAAACAGTGATGCAGAGGGTCAAAGAATTGGAAGAGGACCTTTACCATCTCTTCCTCAATATTGGTATTGACCAGGCTGATGAGTCTACCATGCCTTTCACTGAATGACGAGTTCTCGGGAATCCTGGATGTAAGCTCCTTAAGCTGAGGAGGGAGCCTTACAAGGTTGATCTGAATTGTCTTTCTGCGGATAGTCTCCATGTCCTACAAAACAAGAACAAAGATGAAGATTCGAACCCCTGAAATGGTTAGTGGATGTGTATGATGCTGTATGATGTTATGATGCTATGATTAAACACACCACAAATATTTACAAAGGCAAACATGTAAGGCACACAAGTCACACAAGACAAGCCCTTAGAGTTTAGGCCAGCATGGGGTCTGGGTATTACCCTCTTGAAGTTGGTGGGCTCAAACCTGTCCTGTCAAAGTAACCGGGTTCTAAGGATCTCAATATCATTGGATTGCTTTCATTATTCATCGTTTCGATTTGGCCACTGACTGGCGATCAAAATATCCCAAGAAAACAACCCTCAATTGAGTGTAGTATCGAGTATCAACCGACTTCGGAGTACACCAAAGTAGTTATCTCACTACCCTAAAGAGGCCAAGATGGTTCAATTAAGGTTCCTAAGGTCTGTTGATGCTTCACGACACCACGCGGAGGCCCCGTACTCTCCTTGATTGACTCAAGGGTTACCGGTACACACCAAAGTGCCACATCAACGTAGCAGACTGCTTCAACCATGTCGGTATACCCCGCACAGTTCCCTCACAGCCTTGTTGCTACTTTCTAAGAAGGTATCCCCAGATCTGGGTTAGGATCTATAGAACTCCCAAGACAGTCCCACAATTTAAAGCAAACAAGTCAAAGCAATTGAAAACGTAGTGATCTTAGTCCTAAGGTACACCTCACTTTAAAAGTATCCCCAACAGAGTCGCCAGTTCTGTGATCGGTGGATCTGGAACTGACTGTTTTTTAGCTGGTTTCGCGAAATGTCGCGGAAGCAAGAGTCGCCACCGTCTTTTATTTTCTCCAATATGGAAAGGACAAAAGCACAGAAAAATTCCTTATTGAGATATGTTCTCGGTTCGGGAGGTAGATTTATAGAAAGGGAAGGTGTTAGCACCCTTTCTATCCATGGTTATCCATGGGCTCTTAGATACTTGCTCACTTGTGTTTTCAAAATGTTTGTTTGCTTTTCAATGTGAGTGGGTTTGAAAAAAGTTTCTTTGAAAGTTTCAGATCGACTCTTGTATCGGTCCTCAAGAGTGTTTGAAAAGTTGTTTTGAAAGCTTTTTGCAAAGTGTCGGTGTGAAAAGAAGTTTTTGATTTGTTTTGAATTAGAGCAAGTATCTACGAGTCATCTACCTACCCTAAGGAATTAGTCTGTGTAAATGTCCTTAAGGTAGTGCCATCCCACCATTGAGAGGTAGGTAGCACCATCGTTGGACGTGTTCGGGTCAATTCGAGGGTTTGGGACATGGTGATCACCGAGAAATAGTAAGATACCTTAGAAGCTACCCTTATGCCATTGATCTTTTATTCTGAGGAAACCGTTCCGAGGCAACTTATTTCGAGGCAACTAGATCAATGGAACATAAGGACTTACTAAGACGTCCTGTACTCGACGACCACGTTTCGAGGGGCAAGGCAACAGTGTGATCACTAGAGCAACAGTAGGATACCTTAGAAGCTACCCTTATGCCATGTTCATGGACATAAGGACTTACTAAGACGTCCTATACTCGATGACCACCTTTCGAGGGGCAAGGCAACAGTGAGGCGTACCCTAGGAGTGGTGTGTGAATTGTGTGTCATTTTCAGTTTATTATTTGTCTTGTCATGCATTGGTGATCTATGTTTTGGTTTTATTTTTGGGCATTCATTCTTTCATGTGATTGTTAACAGTTTAAAGGTGCGGGAATTTAAAGTGCGGAAAAGATAAAGGTCCTACGCTATTACAAAGGCGCGGGTCTACATCGCCAAATTAAACCAAGACCCGATTTAAAATAAAGTGCAGAAAGTAAATACCTAGTTAACTATTACAGGGCTTTGGGGCAAATACATTACATTCATAAAAAGGAAATAAAATAAACGCGCGAAAAGAAAATATAATCGAATGCGAGGGCGTTGGACCCTTTAAAGAAATTAAAATGAAATTATTAAATTAATTAAATTAAATAAAGGAAAGGGCTTATTTTTTTATGTTTTTGTATTTATGACATTAAAGAAAATTAAATTGGAATTTAAAAGTCAAATAATTTTAGTTCTAATTATTTTTTAATTTATTAAAGAAAATGGTCTAAGTTAAACCTAATTTAAACCTAATTGATTAATTACAAGTATTTACAAAATTAATTAATGGTTAATAATGATTATAATAAGAAAATATAAATATTTATTTAAAAGGGTAAGAATGTGCTAAATATCTATTTTTTATATTTTGGGTTATTGAGAAAAAAAAGAATTAAAGTTAACAACCTAAAATTAAAACTAAATTAATTATTGAATTTTATTTACAAAAAAAAGTTGATGAATTAAATTAAAATAAAACATATTTTTATATTTTATGATTTTCTGATTTTTTTGTTTTATGAAAATTGTTTTGATGAATTAATTAGAAATAAAACAAAAAATAAAAAAATGAAAAGAAAAGGAAATTAAATGCAAACTGTGGGGGGTGTTGACCCCAAATGAGGAGGTGGATTGATGAACTCTGGCCCAACAGGAGGAGGCCCCTTGCTGACTTTTTGGATCATGTGGAGAACCTTTGACTGACGCCTATGGTGGATGGCAGGTAGTAGCCACTGGATGGACCATTTGAGACACATGGCAAGCGCCAACGCTGGGGTGTATGATGGCTCCCTGGGTGGTGTACTGCATGGGAACGAATTAAGCAAAATAATAGAAGTAATGTGAGGGGACCTGGGATTCGAACCCAGGCCCTAGTGTTTACCAGCCAACGCCTTAACCAATTGAACTATCAACGCGCTTTGTATATAAGATAAGAAACAAATAATATAAAATAAAATGGACATTAGTGTTATAAAATAAAAAAAAAAGGCGCTGGATTCAAACCAGCCACTCACGCCATGCCACGCAATCGTCTTCTCCGAATGGACCTGTAAAAAAGGGATAGCGGGGGTTTTGAACCCCCCCAAAACACAAGCTTTTTGAAAATAGCGAATAGGCCATGTTCAATCATAAATTGGGCGCGACCATTGATTTGGAATCCTCATGTTGCCACGATCCTGTTCCTACTGGTTTTAGAGTCCAATTTTACCATATACCTAAAGCCCCAATTTAAAGTTTCAGGAATCCTAGCTTTTGTTCATGGTAGATTCGGATTCAGATGCCTATAACTCAATTGGATGGCACCAAAAGCTTCAGAGAACCCTTATTAGTACAAATCAAGCAATAAAAATCAATGAAAATGGATGAATCGTGCTATGCATTTCTGAAAAAAAGAACAAACCGTGTAGCTTCGTGGGACTGGTTCTTTGCACGTTTGAACGTGGTTTCGATTGCTAGAGTTTCCTTGGGACCTCAGGAAGGTGTTTGGATCAGAATGGGGGCTCAACAAATGCTCTAAGGCAGTTTTCAGTTTTGAAAATTCTTGGCAAAAATGTAAGTTTGTTATGAGTATTGGGGCGCAGCTTAGGTCTAGTTCTCTTGTCTGATCACTTTCATAGGTCTTATGTAACATGTTTTGATCACAGTTATAGCCTCATAAAGCCTTGCCTTCATGTTCAAGATTCTCCATAAACCTCCATTAACAACTTTCCATTTTTGAACCATTTTTTGAATTCTTGCTCCATTTGGCCTCTTGCATGAATTTGGCACATGCATAATGGTAATTCAAGGTCCATCAAAGTCAGATATCCTCCTTAATTAACCTTTTTGATTTTCCTTTGATTTTAAAAGATTTAAAATTAATTAAATCCAATAAAATCAATAAAAAATGAAAAAATTAATTTAAAAATTTGAAATAAAAGGTGGGACACGTGGGAAGCATGGCCAAGCTAATTCAAGTGGAAAAAGTGGGCCCCTTTTGTCAAAAATGAAGTTTCAAGGATAAATGATTTTGGCCATTTCACAAAAATTTCCCAACTTCTCCAATGCATATCTTGCTCAATTTTTAAGCTTTGATCATGTTCTTGGACATTTTGGAAAGGTCTTGAAGTCCTCTAACCAATGTCTTTGGTCCCATGTCATTTTGATTTACCAATCTCAAGTTATGGTCTTTGACTTAAAGTCCCTTTTTGTTGACTTTTGAAAATGACCTATAATGTTGAAATTGATAACTTTTTGTGAGAGCATTTCTTGGACTTGGAATGTGAAGATGAGTTGTAGGAAATGTCTTCTCCTTCAAGATGAGAATTGGATGGGATTTTTCTGATGAACCATGAAAAAGTTATGCCTTGGTCAAGTTACAGTTGACTTTTCAACTGTCCAAAAATAGAAACTTTTGCATCTTGAGACTTTTTGAGCCATACTTTTGAGAATCGTGATCAAGCATTGATCAAATGATGTTTGTGGCCTCAAAATAAGATGTTTATCAAAATTTTTGACTTTTGACTGCCAAATGACCATTTTGCCCCTACAGTTGACTGTTGAGCAATTAGGGTTTTTGACTGTGCAACTTGACCTTGTGAGCCTTGAAACTTGACATGTAGGTGCTTGACAATGTTTATAGGCATAGGAGACTTGATTGAGCTCTTGAAAACTTCAACTTCCTTGCAAGAACCAAAACCCTAGTTTGACTGGCTTAGGAGGATGGTTTGACTGTGTGGCCCTTGAGTAAACTTGAACCAATTGTGGATGATTCTTGTCAAAACTTTGAAGATTATGGGAGGGCAAATTTTGGGGTACAACAATTACAAAGATCTAAATAAAGCTAGTCCAAAAGATGATTTTCCATTGCCACTCATTGATATGTTAGTGGGCAGCACAACAAAATTCAAAGTATTCTCGTTCATGGAAGGATTTTCCGGGTATACTCAAATAAGAATGGCTCCAGAGGACATGGAAAAAACAACGTTTATCACACCCTGGGGAACATTCTATTACAAAGTGATGCCTTTTCGATTGAAGAACGCTGGTGCAACGTACCAGAGGGCTATGACAACCCTATTCCATGATCAGGTGCATAAGGAAATCGAAGTATAAGTTGATGATATGATTTCCAAATCCTAGACTGAAGAAGGGCATGTAGAAGATTTGTTGAAGTTGTTTCAGCGTTTGAGGAAGTATCGTCTCCGCTTAAATCCAAATAAATGCACCTTCGGTGTTCGATCAGGGAAATTGTTGGGTTTCATTGTTAGCCAGAAAGGAATTGAAGTTGACCCTGATAAAGTCAAAGCAATTCAAGAGATGTCAGTGCCTAGAACTGAAATTCAAGTCAGAGGGATCCTCGGGCATTTGAATTATATTTCCAGATTCATTTCCCACATAACTGCAACATGTGAACCGATCTTTAAGTTATTAAAGAAATATCAAGGTTGTGTGTGCACGGGTGACTGCCAAAGGGCATTTGAAAGTATTAAAGAATATCTGCTTGAACCTCCAATGTTTCTCCCTCCTGTCGAAGGAAGACCGTTGATTATGTATCTGACAATGTTAGATAATTCCATGGGTTGTATTCTGGGACAACAGGATGAAACAGGGAAGAAGAGTTCGCCATTTATTATCTCAGTAAAAATTTCACTGACTGTGAGTCGCGGTATTCCATGCTGGAAAAGACATGATGTGCTTTAGCCTGGGAGGCAAAGCGTTTGCGGAAGTATATGTTGAATCACACTACTTGGTTGATCTCCAAAATGGATCCAATCAAGTACATTTTTGAAAAGCCTACTCTTACTGGGAGAATTGCCCACTGGCAGATGTTACTATCTGAATATGATATCGAATACCGCACTCAAAAATCTATTAAAAGCAGTGTGTTGGCAGATTATCTTGCTCACCAACCAGTAGAGGACCATCAGTCTGTAGAATACGAATTCCCTGATGAGGATGTGATGTTCCTGAAAGTGAAAGATTGTGATGAACTATTGCCTAAGGAAGGTCCTGACCTTGAATCTCGTTGGAGTATGATATTTGATGGAGCTGTGAATGCTTATGGTAAAGGAATTGGTGTTGTGATTGTCACTCCACATGGATCACACATTCCTTTCACCGCAAGGTTAATATTTGATTGTACTAATAATATGGCAGAATATAAGGCTTACATCATGGGTCTCGAGGAAGCTATTGATCTCAGAATTAAAATTCTAGATGTGTATGGTGATTCAGCTTTGGTAATAAACTAGATTAAAGGGGAATGAGATACTCGTCACCCCGGATTGATCCCTTACAAATATTATGCTAGAAGGTTGTTACCCTTCTTTAATAAAGTTGAATTCCATCATATTCCAAGAGATGAAAATCAGATGGCGGATGCTCTGGAAACTTTGGCTTCTATGTACCAAGTGAACACTTGGAATGATATACCTTGAATTATGGTTCAGCGACTGGATAGGCCCGCTCATGTGTTTACAACAGAAGAGGTAGCAGATGAAAAACCTTGGTATTATGACATCAAGCATTTTATTCAGACTCAGGAATAACCAATCAGTGCATCGAAGAAGGATAGAAAGACATTAAGAAGATTGGCTGGCAGTTTATTCCTCAGTGAAAATGTGTTGTATAAGAGAAATTATGACATGGTCTTGCTCAGTTGCGTGAATAGACACGAAGCAGGTGTGTTGATGCATGAGGTTCATGAAGGTTCATTTGGCACTCATGCCAATGGACATTCGATGGCTAAAAAATGCTAAGGGCAGGTTACTATTGGCTGAAAATGGAATCTGATTGTTATAAGTTTGCAAATAAGTGTCATAAATGTCAGATTTATGTAGATAAGGTCCATGTGCCTCCGACACTTCTCAATGTGATCTCTTCCCCATGGCCTTTCTCTATGTAGGGTATTGACATGATAGGGATGATAGAACCCAAAGCTTCGAATGGACACCGTTTTATCTTGGTAGTAATTAATTACTTCACCAAGTGGGTGGAGGCTGCTTCATATGCCAATGTTACTAAGCAGGTGGTTGTGCGCTTCATCAAGAATAATCTTATATGTCGGTATGGTGTGCCGAGCAGAATTATCACCAACAATGGCTCGAATTTGAACAATAAAATGATGACAGAACTGTGCGAAGAATTCAAGATTGTCCATCATAATTCCTCTCCGTATAGGCCAAAGATGAATGGAGCTGTTGAAGCTGCTAATAAGAATATCAAGAAAATTATCCAGAAAATGGTTGTTACTTATAAAGATTAGCATGAAACACTCCCTTTTGCTTTGCATAGATATCGAACATTTGTCCGCACTTCAACAAGAGCAACCCCGTTCTCCCTAGTGTATGGAATGAAGGTTGTACTCCCAGTCGAGGTTGAGATTCCCTCTTTGCATGTGATAATGGAAACCAAGTTGACAGAGGCTGAATGGGTCCAAAACCGGTTTGACCAATTGAATTTGATTGAAGAGAAGAGAATGACAACTTTGTGTCATGGACAGTTATATCATAAAAGAATGAAGAAAGCTTTTGATAAAAAGGTCAAACCTCGTGAATTCAGAGAAGGTGACCTCATGCTCAGGAATCATGTCTTTCAACACTGATTATAGGGGTAAGTGGACTCCCAATTTTGAAGGCCCATATGTTGTCAAGAAAGCCTTCTCTGGCGGTACATTAATTCTTGAAACTATGGATGGCAAGGAGTTCCCACGTCCCATAAATGCTGATGCAGTCAAGAAATACTTCGCCTAAAGAAATAAAAGAACAGCTCGCTAAGTTGAAAACTCGAAAGGGCGGATTAGGCAAAAAAGAGCGTCTCGGTAGGCTGAAAACCCGAAAGGGCAGTCTAGGAAAAAGTTAGAGACATAAACAGAATAAATTTCCCGCTAAGTTGAAAACCCACAAGGGCAGCTTAGGAAAAAGTTAGGGACTTTCTTGGCAAGTAACTGCATCATGCAAGATCTGATCATTGAAGTAACAATCTTCTTGAATCCTCATCATACTTCAACGGAAGCTACTGCTCATGATTTCAAAAATTGTTAGAGGGGATAGTGGTCATTGTATCTCAATGTATCTTTTCCATTATATATTACCATTTTCCAAACTTTGTAATCATCTATGGAGTCTCGCCATTCGCAGACTACCATTCTATTAATAAAGTTTGAGTTGTTACCCAATTATTTATGTTTCTTATTTTATTTAGCTTGAAAAGACTTCATTTATTATTGATAATAACTTTCAAAGTAAAAAGATTAAATAACAAAGTCGATTTTTCAAAAAGAATTTACAATTTTCTTTTACTTTAGAATTTGTGATGCGAAAAAAATAATAACAACAAAAATGGTGATCCCAGGAATGGACAAACTCTAGTTGTTCTAAGAAGTTTTTGTTCCCCTCGGGAAAGTTTACTCAGGATGATTCGCAGTATTGGGTTCTAAACTCCGGTATCCTCGGTCAAGTTTGGATTCATTTCTCCTCCTTGTCTGAGTTTTCATGATGTAAGGTTTTAATCCGAGATTTCTCCAGTGAAGTTTCCATTCGGTCTAATGGAAGTTCTTTTTTCCAGAGAAGTCGGTACAATAATTTCTCTCGAAGAACACGGACCTTTGTCTTCCCCAGTGAAGAACGTATTTTGGTTTTCCCTTTGTGAATGTGGTGTTAACCTCTCCAATGAAGTGGGCCGGAATTCCCCAGTGAATGTTTTGACGATTTGGTGTCCATCTACTTTACTTGAGATTGGTTTTGCAATCCCCAGTAGAAGTGTTACTTTTGGAAACATTTGTTTCCCCGGTGAAGCCTGGAGAAGGATGTTCAATCCCTGTATCTCTACTATTCTATCACTTTGTTCTGTTTACTTCCGGATTGTGTTTCTCCCCAGTAAAGCTGAAGCAGGCAATAGGTCATGTTTCCTCAGCTGGCGGTTACTTTTTCTTGGAATGATCATCTTGGATGTGATTTAGCCGAGTGTTGCTTGTTCCTGAGATGGTTTTGCATGGTTATTCCCAGTGTTATATATCTATTTTGTCAGCATACGCACGATAACACTCATACATTCATACATACATCATGCATAGCTAAAATTGGCAAATCATTGCTCATTAACATTTGTTAATATTTCTTGTTGACATATCACCCTGTTTTGCAGAGTTACATTGTCCTCTCTTCAATAGAGTGTTGGCCTTAAGAAGAAAGCGTATATTCTTTCAATCTCCTCACTGATTTACCCCTCGTGGAAGTTTTTTGCTTTAGCCTTCCTGTACAGCTCCTTGTTTAGATAGATTTGGTTTTCCCTCTTGAGTTTATTTCTCAAAGGTTGTATTTTGGTTGACTGTTTCATTCCAGTTTATTTCTCATTTGAATCTTTTGGTTTCCCAGCAATATTATTTACTCTGGATTTCTGAAAGCTTCGAGTTTTGGTTCGTGCATTTATTTTGCACAAGAAAACTTTATATCCTCAGCAGGAATATTATGGCGTTTCCCCAGGAAGTCATATTTCTTTCCCCAGGAAGCCATACTTTTCTCCCTACAAAGTCATTTCTTTTACAATCCTCCATAACATCAAGTAGTCGGTCTCTTTATTTGATCAACTTGTACTTCACCGTAAAAGTCGACGTTACTTTTTTGCTATCTTCTCTATGAGTGGATAGTTTGCAGTTCATTGTCAAATTACTCCAGTGGATGGCAAGTCTTTCTATATCACAGAGATAGTTCATTGTGAAATCTTTACAAGTGGAGGTTTCTTTATTCGAGACAGCTTATGTATTACCCTTTCCAGGCGGAGTGCCTCGGTTAAAGAAGAAGTTGAGACACATTCTAGGCGGAATACCAGAATTTTGGGGGAAACTTGTTATCTTTTTGCTACCCTCAGTGAACGTTGGTATTTCATCATTAGTGAACGGCGATGCTATGATATATTTTCTCTCTACCTTCAATGAAAGTTGGTAGATCACCATCAGTGAAAGTTGGTGGTTGTTATCTTTTTGCTACCCTCGATGAACGTTGGTAGTTTATCGCCAGTGAACGGCGGTGCTATGATATATTCTCTTCCTACCTTCAGTGAAAGTTGGTAGGTCATCGGAAGTGAACGTCGATGATTGTTATCTTTTTGCTACCCTCAGTGAACGTTGGTAGTTCATCATCAGTGAACAGCGATGCTATGATATTTATTTTCCTTCTACCTTCAGTGAACGTTGGTAGCTCACCGTCAGTGAATGTCAGTGTTGTTATTTATTTCCTCTTTCTACCTTCAGTGATTGTTGGTAGATTTTCCTTCTGTGGAAGTTGGTGTATCCTTTTACCATTTTACCATCCTCTCTAATTCAGGTCTTTTCAATCCACCAGTGATTTATTTTCCTGGTTGGGTTACTCTCTTGTTTCTTTATTTTTATTTTTTTATTACATCCCCAGTGGCGTTTTGCGTCTCTTTGGTCTTGTTCATATGCATTCATTCTCATAAGCATTGCATGGTGTTGTACCCCAAAATTTGCCCTCCCATATTTCTCAAAACATTTCAAGAAAGATCCTCAAGTTGCTCAAGGTAGTCCAAGGGTTGGCCAGACAAGCTCTCTCCTAAGGCAGTCTACCTCAAATTAGGGTTTCATGTTGCATGAAGATACTTGAGTCCAAGAGACCCCAAATGCTCACCAATGTCCTAATATGTTCTCAAGATCATCCATGTCAAGTTTCAAGCCCAACAGAGAAAATTTGCTCAGTCAATTGCTCAAAGGCCTGAAAATCGACTATGCAAGGGCAAAAGTCAACTGTGGCCCACATACAGTCAAACTTCAATATTTTTGGTCAACATCCTCATTTTGAAGTATATTTCATCATTTGATCAAGTTTTGATCATGATTCATCAAGTATTGCTCATAAATCATCAAGAACCAAAAGTTGCTAAATTAGGGTTTTGTAGGAAAAGTCAACTCAACTTTGACCAAGTATAAATTTCTCATACTTTATGAGAAATGACCCATAAAAAGCTCATTTTGAATAGGATTTAATTCCCTACAATCCATCTTCAGCTCCCAAGTTCAAAATATGCACTCACAAGAAGTTATGAATTTGGACATTATAGGTCATTTTGAAAAGTCAACAAAAACACCTTTTTTTCAAAGCTTTATACATGATCATGGAATATCAAATTGAAAAGATACCAAATTGGTTTATTATAGGACATCTCAAGATTTCTAAAAAGTCCAAGAACACCTCCAAAGAGTCAAAATTGAGGAAGTTATGCATTGGTGAAGTTGACCTTTTTTGCAAAATTGCCAAAAGTCAACTATGCCTAAAACTTCAATTTTTGCCAAATGGGCCCAATCTTTTTCACTTGTTTTGAATGGGAAACATAGTCCACGAGCTCTAGCCCTTGAAACTTGTCCTTATCATGTGTTTATTATTTATTTTGATTTTTATTTGAATTAATTCAATTTAAATCAAAACAAATCATATAAAATCCAAAATATTGAAAACAAAAGATTTTGTGCTTGTTTCAGGTTTTAAAATACAGCTAGTATCAAATCAAATTCGTATCAAGGCATGGTGTGTACAAAAAGATTGAATTAGGCCATTTTTGGAAAGATTTTTAAGGTGTATCTAATCAAGATCCAATTCATTGATGGAGGAAGATTGAGATCAGTTATCAACCCTAATATATTCCTCAATACATATAGAGTGGAGGCAGACCCAAAACTAGGTTAGAAGCAGGCGCAACATCAAGAACAAAAACTTGAAAAATCAAGAAAAAGTGCAAACTCGAATTCAGGGTTCCAAGCATCCTCAAGGCATCCTAGCTATCTCAATCACTTCCTGAGATTCCCAGCAAGCGAAAGCAATCGAAACCAAGCATTTTCAAGCCCTAAATCGCGTTGTAAGTCAGTCACGATACCCAACTTTTCTTGAAATCGAATTCCATGATTTAGGCATTGATAGCATGAACTAATGGTATATTCTTGATCCTTAAGACATATGCAAGCTTGCTGTATTTTTTAATTGCATTTATATGGCCTATACAAGTTTTCACCATTGCTAGGGTTGCTTGCTTCGATTTGTGATTTTTATTTACAGGAAAAATTGGGCCATGAAAGGGCCATCTTTGAACTCAGCAGGTCCAGACGAAGCCATTCATGGCTTTAGTTTTGATTGATCTTATCCATGCTTGATTTTGAGAAACAACAGGGCAATAGCTACGGACAAACGTCCGTAGGTAAAAGTGTTCCACTTTTACCAACGAAACCAGGTTGAAGATGACTGCGTGGCACCCCTCCATTGGCTTGTTCAAAATTTCGCGCGTGGATTTGATACACAGGGTCTTTTAAATATTTGTTTATTGTTTTGTATTATTATTATGACAACAAGAACAAGTGGTGCAGTGGTGCAGTGTAGCATGGATAATTGCTTCAGGACCTGGGTTCGAATCCCAGGTCCCCCACTTTTCTCAATATTATTTTCTTTCAGATAATCCAGCGTGTTTGCAAGCCTAAGGACCATCATGTATCCTCATCATTCAACCAGTCAGATGGCCAGATGGCCAAACCTAAAGGCCATCACTGGAGGAGTACAATAGACCAGGGTCAACGCATGACATGGGATTACAAAGTCAACAAGGACCACCACTATTGGGCCCAGAATTGCTTCCTACACCCCCCATAATTCAGGCCCAAATCCTTTTTTCTTTTCTTATTTATTTGTTTTATTTAATTTTATTTATTTATTTTACTAACCAATACTATTTTCTTTTTATCAAAAAAATCACAAAAATATTTTCTATCCAATTAAATTTAAGATATTTATTTTTATTAAAAAATTAATTAATTTAATTAGGTTTGACTAATTTAGATAACTTTAATTTCTTTTTGTACATAATTAAAATTAATTAGAACAAATAGGTTTTATTTCTAATTTAATTATTTTATTTTTTATTAAAAATAACCAAAACATAAAAATAGGTCATGTAATTATTTTTATTAATTAATTAACTAATTAATTGCATATTTAATTTAGAAAACTTATTTCTTTTTATTAAAAACAACAACAAAAAAACAATTTTTCTTTTAATTAGGCTAAAAGGGTCAAAACCCTAATTTCTCGTCGATCTAATTTTCATCGCACGCTTTATTATTATTTTTATCTATATTAATGTAACTGCCTACAGTTTGTAATAGTTTAATTAGGACGTTTATTTCCATTTATCGCTTTATTTTGAAAGGGTTTGTTTTTGGCTATGTAAATACCTGAAGCCTTGTAATAGCGTAGTTTAATTTCTGCATTTTAAAATTCCGCAATTTATTAACTGTTAGATGTATGATAATAGGATGCATGACAAGAATGTATGATTAATTTGAAAACAGTTAGATCACCCTAAATGTGCAAAGATAAATAAACTGAAATTGAATCACTCGCACATGCGCACTCCTAGGGTACACTCCCACTTGGTTGCCTTCGGTAAACGGTCATTGAGTATAGGATGCTTTAGTGGTCGTCCTTTTGTCTAAACAAAGATCAAAATCCCGATTCAGAAAAGTTACCTCGGAACGGTTGTCTCAGAATTGTTGCCTCAAACAATTGATCTAAGATATTAGGGTTATTACTAAGACGTCCTAACATTGCTTTAGTGACCGTACGTCCCTTTCGAATTGACCCTCAAAACTCCAATGACGGTGCTACCTACTCACTAATAGTGGGATAGCGCTGTCTAAAGGAAACGAACATAGAACAATTCTTTTTTCGAGTAGGTAGATTAGTTCTTAAGTACTTGCTCAATCCAAACAAACTTTTTCTTTTTCACACTTACACTCTTTTACAAACAAAGTTTTCAAAAAACACTTCATTACACTCTTGAAGACAAAAGCAAGAGTTAAATCGAAGTCAAAACAAAAGCTTTTCAAATCACATAAACACAAAGAAAACAATTTTGAAAATGATGAGCAAGTACCTAAGAGCCCGTAGATAACTACGGATAGAAAGGGTGCTAATACCTTCCCTTTCTATAATCTACCCCCCGTACTCAGAAATATCTCGAAAAAGGAATTTTTCTGTGTTTTTTTCCTTTCCTTGTTGGATAAAATAAAAGTCGGTGGCGACTCTTGCTTACCGCGACATTTTGTGAACACAAACGCAAAATGCAAACCAGCAAATTTCCTAAAAAAGAGGGAAACACGTCCGGTTCTGGCCACCGTATCACAAAACTGGAGACTCTGCTGGGGACTTGAATAAGTGGGGTGTACCTTATGATTAGTTCATCATATTGTTTTCAATTGTTTGATTTGTTTGCTTTATTTTGTGGGCTTTGTATCGGAGTTACTATAGATCCTAACCCGGATATGGGGGACACCTTTTAGGTAAGTAGCAATAGACTGTGAGGGAACTGTACAGTGTAGACCGATACAGTTGAAGCAGTAGCTACGTTGGTGTGACACATTAGTTGGTACCGATATCCCTTGTGGAGGAACAAGGAGAGTATGGGGCTGCTAATGGGTCATTAAGCATCAACTGACCTTAGAACCTATAATTGACCAACTTGGCCATAGAAAGTAGCAGTATGCTACACTCATTGAGACCATACTCTCGTGATGGTTCCGGCTGCAAGAAAAGATTGTTAAGCTGAAACTATGACCGATGGAGGATGGTCAGTGATATTGAGAACCTCTAGAACCCGGTTACTATTACTAGGACATGTTGAACCAACTAAACTGAAAGAGGGTAATACCTAAACTCCATGCCAGCCTGAAATTTAAGGGCTATTGTGTGACTTGTTTGCCCTTACCATGTTTGTTATCTGTGATACCTGTGGTGTGTTTTTATCATGACATCATGCATCATGACATCGCATGCATATTTCATTAGACTAACCATTTCAAAGACCGAGGGGATTCATCTTTGTTCTGTTTTGCAGATCATGGCTTCTAAGCGCAGAAATACCATTCGAATCAGCTTCGTGCAAATCCCTGCTCAGCTCAGAGAGTTGGTTTCAAAAGTTCCTGATACTTCTTCCTTTGTTAGAAGACATGGTCACCTCATTAGCCTGGTCACTTCCAAATTGGATGAAAAAATGATGAGTGTCCTGTTCCAGTTCTTTGACCCGTTACATCACTATTTCACCTTCCCGGACTATCAGTTGGTCCCTACTTTGGAGAAGTTTTCTGATTTACTTGGCATATCTATTCTAGAGAAGACACCCTTTACAGGTTTGGAGATAGCTCCTAGTCTAGAGGATATTGCTTCAACCCTACATCTGAAAATGGCTGATGTAGTGTCTAACTGGGAGATTCAGAGTGGGGTTAAAGGTTTCTTGGCTAAGTTCTTGATCGATCAAGCTCAACAGTTTTAGGACAACTTAGACTTTCAAGCTTTTGAAGATATCCTGGCTCTCCTCATCTATGGCTTGGTTATGTTCCCAAATCCATATTCTTTTGTCGATGTGAACGCAATCAAGATTTTCATGTCTCGTAACCCAGTGCCTACTATTCTAGGTGATACTCTACATGCCCTTTATACCCGTACTGTGCGGAGAAGGGGAACTCTCTTGTATTGCACGCCGTTACTGGCAAGGTGGTTTATTTCTCACCTCCGCAAATCTGTATTGAAGAATGAGGAAGGTATGGGTTGGGCTTACAGAATCATGTCCCTTGCTCATACGGACATCCTTTGGAGTACTAAGGATATGGAAGAGGTAGCTGTCATTGATCGGTGTGGGGAATACCCCAATGTTCCATTGCTTGGAATTAGAGGAGGAATTACTTATAATCCTTGTTTGGACTTACAACAGTTTAGACGAGCTCGGAGGGACGGTCCTCATGAGCTGCTGCTTACAGGAATTGTCTTTGACTTCAGGGGGGATGTTGAGGGACATCGCCTCAGGTTTATACGAGCTTGGGACAGGGTTAATAGGTCTGATCCACATGAGCTAGGAATGAAGACTTCTCTCCCGATGCAACCATACCTCCAGTGGGTTCAAGCCCGTGCTCAAAAGCCGGGGATGCCATATGAAGCCGTTCTGCCGGTGATTGTAGAGCATACTGATGAAGAAGGGGTTCCTTATACGATCCTCCATCCATACATTCCTACTGATATTGGGGCATTAAAAAGATCTTGGATCTAGCTAAGGGAAGAAAGGGATACTTACAGAGAGAAGTATCATGAGCAGGAGAGGAAGATCCTGAAGCTTACAAGGCAGCTTGAGAACGAAAGGACAATCAACGATTATGTCAGCACGAAGGGAAAATGACCATGGGATTTCTGATGTCTTTTATTGTTTCTAGTTTAGATTTACTTTTCAGTATTTCTTTTGTAACGCCTTAAAGGCATTTGTTAAACATTGCTTCAAGTTTTAATCTAATAAAGTGTGTTTTATTTTGGTTTACAAATTTGAATCTCCCTAAGTCTTTGAAATCATTTCATACGCATTTCATTCCCATGCACTTCATCACAGGTACCCTTACAGGTTTCTTATCTTCTTCGCTGTTTATTTCAGCACAATATGTCTTCTGAAACACCTACTGATCAAGCCATCAAGGCTCTGCAAGCTCAGAATGCTCAGTTCCTGGAGACGTTCTTGAACTTAGCCAAAGGACAACAAGATTTGAAGACTCTTATCTTGAAGGACAAGAAGAAGAAGAATAAGAAGAAGAAGAAGAAGAAGAAGGTGGTCCTGCTGAATATGGCTTGCAGATTCAGGAACAATTTGCGACAGGAAACTGATTTGTCCCATTCATCTGGAGAGGGAGAGAATCAAGAGGAAAGGAAGGGTCCTAGCCATGTGGTTTCCGACAATGACACTGAATTTGATGAAGACTAGTATCCTCCTGCCGATGATAGGTATAAGCAACTCGAAGACCGGTTGAGCGCAATGGAGATCCAGAAGATACCTGGGTTGGACTTCGAAGATTTGGGTTTGGCATCTGGGGTGGTGATCCCACATAAGTTTAAAGCTCCTGTCTTTGCTAAGTACGATGGGGTCTCCTGCCCAAAGCTACACCTCCGCTCGTATGTCAGAAAGATTCAACCATATACTGCTGATAGGAACCTGTGGGTCCATTTCTTTCAAGATAGTCTGTCCGGGACTCAACTTGAATGGTTCTATCAATTAGAAGGAGCTAATGTCCGCAACTGGGAGGACCTTGCTGCTGCTTTTTACAAGCAATACCAGTATAATGCCGACCTTGCTCCCACGCGTACTCAGCTTCAGAGTATGTCTATGGGTACATGCGAAGGCTTTAAGGACTACGCTCAGAAATGGAGAGATCTTGCTGGGAGAGTCCAACCCCCTCTGGATGATAGGGAGTTGGTGGATATGTTTCTTGGGACTTTGTCTGGTCCATATTTCAATCATTTGATCGGTAGTTCATCGTCTGGGTTCACTGAATTGATTATGACTAGTGAGAGAGTTGAGGCCGGTATCAAGAGCGGCAAGATACAGAAAGGTGCTTCGTCAAGTACAGAGAAGAAGCCTTTCAAGAAGGAATCTAGTGCAATTTACAGCTCGAGGAGCCAGAACCAACCTGAACGTCTCCAAGCAGTTAATGCGGTGGTAATATCAAGACCAACTGTTGCCCCACAACGCAACACTCGGCAAAGAGTAGAGAGGCCGCAAAGACAGTATACTCGGCTCAGTATGACCCTATCTCAAATTTTGCCGCAATTGTTGAAAACCAACCTGGTTACTCTGAGGAAAGCTCTAAAGAATCCCAGTACTACATCACCGCTGTATAATCCAAACGCCCGCTGTGCTTATCACTCTGATAGCTCGGGGCATGATACAAACAACTGCTGGGCTTTGAAGAATAAAGTGCAAGATCTGATTGAAGCTAAGAAGATTGAGTTTGAAGCACCAGAAAAGCCCAATGTCATAATGGCACCTATGCCCAAACATGATCAGGAAGTGAATTCTATTGGGGATGATGAAGAAGAGTCAGATTTCGAAAGCTGGATTTACCCGACTACCGATGGTGGATTAAGCAATTGGACGGCAAAGGACTTCGTGCCCATTTCTTTTATTACACAGTAATAGACTTTTGTTTTGAGATTTGTAACAGACAATTTGAAAATTTTATGGCCCGGTACCTTACCCGAGACACCGTGGATTTGTTTATGAAGGCTTAATATTTGTCATTTCCATATCTCATCAATAAAGCATTAGACGTTTTTCTTGCATTAAAAATTTTGTGCTCCTTGTTTTTCTTTTCTATCTTGCACTTTATCAAAACAGCTATTTGTCTTACACACACTCACATATACAGGTCCATATCCACTCTGGATCCCACTGATAACGACTCTGTTACTGCAAGTTATGACTTTGAAAGTCCGATCAACCAAGTCGAGGACGAAGGTGAGGATGATTGCGAAGTGCCTGGTGAACTTGCTAGACTGTTACAAACAGGAAGAGAGGGCCATAAAGCCCCATGAAGAGCCAGTGGAAACAGTAAATCTAGGTACAGAGGAAGACAAGAAAGAGGTCAAGATCGATGCAAATTTGGAGCCTAGAGTCAAGCAACGGTTGATACAGATGTTGCGTGACTATGTTGAGATCTTTGCCTGGTCTTATGAAGATATGTCTGGTTTGGATACCGATATTGTGGTTCACCGCTTGCCAACTAAGGAAGACTGTCCTTCAGTGAAACAGAAAGTTCGCCGAATGCACCCAGAGATGTCTGAGAAAATTAAAGCCGAGGTTATGAAAAAGTTTAATGCCGGTTTTCTAGCAGTTACTTCTTACCCGCAGTGGGTTGCCAATGTGGTTCCGATGCCGAAGAAAGATGGTAAAGTACGGATGTGTGTTGACTATAGGGATCTGAATAGGCCAATCCCCAAGGAAGATTTCCCTCTGCCTCATATCGACGTTCTGGTTGATAACACCGTACAACATAAGGTCTTCTCCTTTATGGATGGGTTTTCTAGTTACAATCAGATTAAGATGGCTCCCGAGGATAAAGAAAACCTTTGTTACGGAATGGGGTACCTTTTGCTACAAGGTCATGCCGTTTGGATTAAAGAATGTTGGGGCAACGTATCAGCGCGCCATGGTCGCTTTGTTCCACGACATGATTCACCATGAGATTGAGGTATACGTCGACGACATGATTGTAAGATCCCAAACTGAGGAAGAACACCTCGACCATCTTCAGAAGCTATTTTACAAGTTGAAGTTGTACAGACTGAGGCTAAATCCGAACAAGTGCACCTTCGGAGTGAGGTCTGGTAAGCTGCTGGGTTTCGTTGTTAGTGATAAAGGTATTCAAGTGGATCCTGCAAAGGTGAAGGCTATACAGTAAATGCCAGCTCCCCAAACTGAAAAGGAAGTTAGAGGCTTTTTGGGACGATTGAATTACATTGCCTGATTCATGTCGCATTTGACTGCTACTTGTGAGCCAATCTTCAATTTACTGAAGAAAGATCAAGTGGTAAGATGGAACGATGAATGTCAGGCTGCTTTCGAAAGGATCAAAGAATATCTCCAAGAGCCACCTATTCTGATGCCTCCAGTTGAAGGAAGACCTTTAATCTTATATGTGATCGGTGGAAATAGAACTGACTGTTTTTTAAGCTGGTTCGCGAAATGTCGCGGTAAGCAAGAGTCGCCACCGTCTTTTATGTTCTCCAACATGGAAAGGACAAAAGCACAGCAAAATTCCTTCTTTGAGAATGTTTCTCGGTTCGGGAGGTAGATTTATAGAAAGGGAAGGTGTTAGAACCCTTTCTATCCGTGGTTATCCACGGGCTCTTAGGTACTTGCTCTTATGTTTTCAAAAATGTTTTCTTTTCAAATGTGTGGTTTTTTGAAAAAGTTTTGTTTTGAAAACTTCTAGGTAACTCTTGTATCAGTCCTCAAGAGTGTATGAAGTATTTGTTTGAAAACTTTTTTGAATGTGTGAGTGCAAAAAGTTTGTTTTTTTTTTGAAAGAGCAAGTACCCAGGAGAAATCTACCTACTCTAAGGAATTAAGCTGTGTAAGAGTCCTTTAGACAGTATTATCCCACTATTGAGAAGTAGGTAGCACCGTCGTTGGAGTTATTCGGATCAATTCGATTATAGGGACAGTGTGGTCACCGAAGCAATAGTAGGACACCTTAGAAGTAACCCTAATGTCCTAGATCCTTTTTATCCGAGGCAACCGTTTCGAGGCAATTGGATCTTTAGACAGGAGGGCGACCTCTAAAACACCCTATACTTGACGACCACGTCGAGGCAACCAGTGAGGCGTACCCTAAGAGTGGCATGTGCATGTGTGTTGAATTCAATTAATGTTTATCTTGTACATGTTATTTGTGAGCTACAGATTGTTTTTATTTTTCATACAAGTCTTTCATGCATTTTTTTTAACATTTAAGAGTGCGGAAAATAAAAATACGGAAAGGTAAATCTAGCTATTACAAGGCGCGGGTATATACATCGCCAAAAACAACAACCCGTTTGGAAAATAAAATGCGAGAATTTAAAAGAAAACGATAAAGTTCTAATTAATTATTACATTTCCTGAGCAGATACAAAATAATGAATTAAAAAATAAATACGCGCGAAAGATTGAATCGGGAACGTCCTGGGGGTTTTGACCCTTTTTTGAGAAAGAATTGAATTTGTCCTTTTTTGCAATTAAGTGAAATTAAACCTAATTTACTAATCAATTAATTAATTAAAAAAAAGTTTTTTGTGTTTTTTATGTTTAATGAAATAAAATAAAATAAAAGAAATTTAAAAGTGTCAAAGGAAAAAACCCTAAATCTAATTCATTTTTATTTATTGCAAAAAAGAAGATTAAAATTAAACCTAGTTTAAACTAAATTAATTAATGAATTTATTTACAAAAATAATTAATAGTGAATAATAAAATATTTACATTTTTTTATTCTCTGAATTTTTATGGTGAAAATGTTAATTATTTAGTTAATAGTTAATTAAGAATTAAATTTAAATAAGTGAAAAAAAATATAAAAGAAAAAATAAGAGGCAAACTCAAGGGGGTGATGGGCCAGCAAGGGGGTTTGTTTAGAAATCTGAGGCCCATTTGTTGCCAAGCACGTTTGACCTTTTGCAATTGTCCATGGCATAGTTGACTGGGGAGCATGGTATTCCCTCTCTCCTGATCTTTGGATTGCTGCCTTGAGACACTTGGCACCTGGATGTCTGGGATGCGTGGTGGACCTGCCTTTGTGAATCTGCACGTGAACATGTAAAGGAAAAGAAAATAAAGACTTTGGGTGGACCTGGGAATCGAACCCAGGTCCCAATGATGCATAGCCAACACACTAACCATTCCAACCACCTGCGCGCGTTTGTGAGTGTAATGAGAAACAAATATTATAATGAATAACAAAACGTTAAACTGTAAAGCATAAAACGCGCGCCATCTTTTGAATCGTCCAAACACAAAGCAACACGTCATCATCTTCCTCCTTTCGCCTGTAAAATAAAAATGGTTAGCGGAGGTTTTTAACCCCCACAAAATAGCATGAGGAAAAAATAACGATTAGCTCTGTGTGCAACATAAATTGTTCACGATGATGGATTTAAGTTCGTCAGGATGCCACGATCTCAACCATGGGTCTCATGAAGGCTAATTGTTCTTGTACAGCAAAGCCCTATTTTAAAAGTTTCGAAACCCTAAATCTCATCAATGGCAAATTCTGTTTCAAAGCGTTTCAATGCAATTAATTTATGCCAAAAGATTCCTGTGGATGCAAGCAACTCAAAACACACAAAAAATCACATTAGAGATGCATGAATTATGAGTTGTGATTATGAGAAAGAAAGCTAAACCGTGTGACTTTTTCTCAGGATTCTTTGAGTGTTAGGGCTTGATTTCGATTGCAATATGTTCCTGGGAAGGCTAACAATGTGTTTGGATCAAGAAAACTCTTTGAATCGTGCTGGAAGGTGGATTTCAGTTTTCAAGTTTCTTTTGAATTTTTGGAATATCGTAATGGCTCTTACAGCAGCTTTTTCATGTCCCTTGCATTAGGGTTCACTTGTGTGCATATAATGGAATAGAATTAGGTCAAAGTTTGGGCTTGGTATCCATGGAATTATGGTTTGGAGATTTTGTTTTAACACCATTGAAGAACATTCCATTTTTGGTTCAAAACCAAGATTTTATGCATAAAAAGCCCCTAGCACGAATTTGTGAGTTGGCATCTAGTATATGGAAGTTGTCCAAATCAAAAAGATGCCCTTCCATTAATTTTTAGATTTTATTTGAATTATTATGGATTTAAAATGAATTAAATCAATAAAAATTAAATAAAATGGAAAAATAAATGTTTTGTCTTGAAATTAATCACGGGACACGTGGGTGGCATGACAAGGCTGAATCAAGTGGAAGAAAGTGGGCCCTTTTGTCAAAAATTGAAGTTTTAAGGATAGTTGACTTTTGCCATTTCACAAAAATTTCCCAACTTCTTCAATGCATATCTTGCTCAATTTTGATCATATGAACATGTTCTTGGACATTTTGGAAAGGTCTTGAAGTCCTCTAACCAATGCCTTTGTTCCCATGTCATTTTGATTTACCAATCGCAAGTTATGGTCTTTGACTTAAAATGCCTTTTTGTTGACTTTTCAAATTGACCTATAATGTAGAAATTGATAACTTTTTGTGAGAGCATTTCTTGGACTTGGAATGTGAAGATGAGTTGTAGGAAATGTCCTCCCCTTCAAAATGAGCATTGGATGGGATTTTTCTGATGAACCATGAAAAAGTTATGCCTTGGTCAAATTACAGTTGACTTTTCAATTGTCCAAAAATAGCAACTTTTGCATCTTTGATGATTTTTGAGCCATTCTTGTGGAATCATGATCAAGACTTGATCAAATGATGATTGTGGCTTCAAAATAAGATGTTGACCAAAAATTCTGACTTTTGACTGTAAAATGACCATTTTACCCCTACAGTTGACTGTGAACCAAATAGGGTTTTTGACTGTGCAACTTGACCCTGTGAGCCTTGAAACTTGGCATGTAGATGCTTGACAATGTGTATAGGCCTATGGGACTTGATTGAGCCCTTGAAAACCTCAAATTCATTGAAGGAACCAAAACCCTAATTTTGACTAGCTTAGGAGGATGTTTGACTGTGCAACCCTTGAGAGATTTTGAACCATTTGAAGATGATTCTTGCCAAACTTTGAAGAATATGGGAGGGCAAATTTTGGGGTACAACATTATACTTGACAGTACTCGACAATTCGATGGGGTGTGTGCTGGGGAAACATGACGAGTTTGGCCGAAAAGAGCATGCTATTTACTACCTTATCAAAAAGTTTACCGACTGTGAGACCCGATACTCACTGCTTGAGAAAACTTGATGCGCTTTGGCATGGGCTGCTCGCCAGCTGAGACAGTATATGCTGACTCACACTACTCTATTGATATCAAAGATGGATCCAATCAAGTATATCTTCGAAAAGCCTGCTTTGTCCGGGAGAATAGCAAGATGGAAGATGATCTTGACTGAATACGAATACACGACCCAAAAGGCAATCAAGGGAAGTGTGTTGGCAGATAATTTGGCACATCAGGCAGTGGATGATTACCAGTCTATGAACTTTGAATTCTCGGATGAGAACATCATGTTAGTAACCGACTGTGAAACACCTGGACTGGATGAAGGACCTGAGAAGGGATCCCGATGGTCTATGTATTTTGATGTAGCTTCAAACTCTTTGGGTAATGGCATTGGCGCTATGATCATATCTCCTGAAGGTTGTCATACTCCATTCACCACCCGCTTATGTTTTAACTGCACCAATAACATGGCGGAGTATGAAGCGTGTATCATGGGCCTTCGAGCAGCTATTTACCTAAGGATTAAGTTCTTAAGTGTATTCAAATATTCTGTTCTCGTGATCAGTCAGATCAAAGGCGAGTGGGATACGAAGCACCCAAATCTTATTCCTTACAAAGAATATGTATTGACGCTGCTTCCACACTTCGAGGAGATAACCTTTGAACACTTCCCCAGAGAGGAGAATCAGTTAACGGACGCGCTAGCTACAATGTCTTCTATGTTCAAGGTCAGATGGGACAATGAGGCTCCCCAGATTACCATTGAAAGGTTGGATGAACCTGCACATTGCTATGACATTGAGACTGAGGAGGTAGCCGATAAACCCTGGTTTCACGAGGTAAAGAGGTATCTTGAGGATCAAGAATATCCTGAGGGTGAATCTGTTAATGATAAGAAGTTTCTGAGGAGGTTCGCGGCGAAGTTCTTCATCAGTAATGATATCCTTTACAAGCATAACCATGATTCGACCTTACTGTGATGTGTGGATAAGAACAAGGCAGAAAGGATTATGGTAGAGTTGCATGAAGGTACTTTCAGAACTCATTCCAGTGGACAAACTATGGCAAAGAAAATCCTACGAGCAGGATATTATTGGTCTACTATGGAAGCCGATTGTTATAAGCATTCTCGGACCTGTCACAAGTGCCAAGTCTATGCTGATAAGGTGCACATACCTCCAGTACCTCTGAACTTCTTGACAGCACCTTGGCCCTTTGCAATGTGGGGCATTGATATGATTGGTGAGATCAGACCTACTGCGTCCAACGGGCATCGTTTCATCCTGGTAGCAATTGATTACTTTACAAAATGGGTTGAGGCAGCTTCCTTTGCTACAATGACCAAGAACGTCGTGGCACGGTTTATTCGGCACAATCTAATCTGTCGATATGGCGTACCTGAGAGGATCATTACGAACAATGGTACAAACCTTAATAATACGATAATCACCGAGCTCTGCAAGCAGTTTAAGATACAACATCACAACTCTTCTCCTTACCGGCCGAAGATGAATGGGGTTGTAGAAGCGGCTAATAAGAATATCAAGAAGATTGTGCAGAAGATGACGATGACATATAAAGACTGGCACGAGATGTTACTGTTTGCTCTTCATGGGTACCGTACCTCAGCGTGAACGTCAACAGGGGAAACACCATATTCCTTGGTATATGGCATGGTAGCAGTCTTACCCATTGAAGTTCAGATACCCTCTCTTCGGATTATGAAGGATACAGGATTGAGCAAAGATGACTGGATCCAAACCTGGCTTGATCAGTTGAACTTAATTGATGAAAAGAGACTTACTGCTATTTATCATGGTCAGACGTATCAAAAGCGAATGATCAAGGCATTTAACAAGAAAGTCAGATGACAAGAGTATCAAGTTGGGGATCTGGTGATCAAACGCATCATCCTACCACAAGGTGATCCCAGGGGCAAATGGACCCCTACGTACGAAGGGCCATTTGTGGTTAAGAACATTTTCTCAGGAGGAGCTATGATTCTAACCACCATGGATGGTGACGACCTTCCTCACCCCGTCAATGCAGACATAGTGAAAAAAATACTACGCGTAATCAAAGACCCACTAGGTTGACTGGCTTAGGCAAAAATAAGGGCTTCCCGGCGAACCAAAAGGGTTCGGGCAAAAATAAGGGATGAAAATGAAAAAATCTATACACCCGGCAAGTCGAAAACCTGAAAAGGCGGCTTGGGCAAAAAAGGGTATCCCGGTGGACTGAAAACCCGAAAGGGCAGTCCAGGTAAAAATTAGGGATCAAAGTGTAACACTATGTCTCATTGGATCATCTTGCAACCAGACTTCGGTATCGACTATCAAGCTTGGACGACACTAATCAATCTGATCTACCTTCAACCAAGTAGCAAAGTGATGAGATGCTCGAGGACATAAAAGCGATAGCAGAGTTGGAACCCAGTGGGATTGTTCACATAGCTGTTTTTCTTTCTTTTACACAAATTGTATAAACTCTATTGTTCGGCGGCGTTCTCTTACTAGGACGTCAGCCTCTTGTACAAAAAATACCTATTTACAGGCTGACTCCAAAATTAATACAATTCATTTCCACAAAGAAATTTCAAATTGTTTTCCTTTTTCTGTTTTGTTTTGCAAGAACATCCAATGTTCGTTTTTGATATATACATTTGACATTAATTGCTGCTCATAAATATTTACATGTGAAACAAAAGACGATTACTCGTAATATCAGAAACAGGGGCAAATAAGAAATGTCTGAACCATACAGTTGCTCTATCCACCAGGTATAGGGATAGACCTAGTTGGAGAAAATGATTAAAAGTACAGTCACTCCCCGCAGAGTAAGAAAAATACAGTAGTGTTAACTCTCCCCAACTAAGGCTCGCAACCGGGAATGAGTCGGTGATATTCTCCCCCAAGCAGAGTTTATCTATCACCAGCATTGAAAAATTATCCCCAGTGGAGTTTGGAGATGTACTGGTAGGTGTACTGGCAGGTGTAATAACAACAAGCTTCTGAAAAATTGGTGGAGAGATCTCAGGGGAGAAAAGTCTTCCGCTTCGGGTGACTTTACTAGATCCAACAATGTTGTTGACATCAGTATCAGCCTCTTCATCCTTCAAGTCTTGTTTAACCCCGTGATAATATGCATCGGCCCCATAGTGCCATGGGACAGCCTTATCCGACGTATAGGGGATAGGTCCAGGAACAGTGATGATCAATGGAGCGATTCTCGGAACAGATGTAATTCTAACAGGCTTTCTCGAGGAAGCCTTGGAAGAATTGTCAAAAATAGTGATTATAGAAATTTCTTCAACAGGAACCAAAGGAACAACAGTCTTCTTAAACATAATTTCTTTATTATCCATTAGGCGTTAGACACCTGACTTCAAAAGATGGCAACCGGTAGGCAGGACGGAACACAGATGGAAACCTTCACCACAGCCCGGAAATAAACCGGCTAACAGAAGGTTCTTCTTCACAGTCAATAATGGAGTAGCAATGTCTTTCATAGAAGATACAAACACATCATCATCCACAACATTTACTCCATGATTTGGCATAGGAGCAGTCATAACATTAGGTGTTTCTGGCGCTTCCAACTCAATCTCCTTAGCGTCAATCAGATCTTGTACCTTATTCTTCAAGGCCTAGCAATTATTGGTATCATGCCCCGGGCTATCAGAGTGATAAGCACAACGGGCGTTTGGATTGTACAGTGGTAAGGTGGTGTTGGGATTCTTCAGGGCTTCCCTCGGAATCACCAAGTTAGTCTTCAACAACTGTGGCAGAATTTGAGATAAGGACATGGTGAGCCGAGTAAACTATCTTTGAGGCCTCTCTGCCCTTGGCTGAGTGTTGCGTTGTGTGGAAACGGTTGGTCTTGAGATAACTACCGCGTTGATTGCTTGGTGGCGTTCAGGTCGATTCTGGCTTTTTGAACTGTAAACCACACTAGACTCCTTCTTAAAAGGCTTCTTCTCGGTACTTGACGAAACACCTTTTTGTAACTTTCCGCTCTTGATACCGGCTTCAATTCTCTCCCCAGTCATAATTAACTCAGTAAAACCTGACGATGAACTTCCGATCAGATGGTTGAAAAACGGACCAGACAGGGTCCCCAGAAACATATCCATCAACTCCCTGTCCTCCAGCGGGGGTTAGACTCTACCTGCAAGATCTCTCCACTTCTGAGCGTAATCTTTAAAACCTTCGCTCGCACCCATAGACATACCCCAAAGTTGGGTACGCGTAGGAGCGAGGTCGGCATTATATTGGTACTGCTTGTAAAAAGCAACAACAAGGTCTTCCCAATTACGGACACTAGCTCCTTCTAGCTGATAGAACCACTCAAGTTGAGTCCCTGAGAGACTATCTTGAAAAAAGTGGATCCAGAGGTTCCTATCAGCAGTATATGGCTGAACCTTTCTAACATACGAACGGAGGTGTAGCTTTGGGCAGGAGACCCCGTCTTATTTATCAAAGACTGGCGCTTTAAACTTGTGGGGAATCACCACCCCATATGCCAGACCCAAGTCACCAAAGTCCAATCCAGGTATCTTCTGGATCTCCATCGCACTTAACCGGTCTTCAAGCTGTTTATACCTATCCTCAGCTAGAGGATACTGGACTTCGTCAAAGTCAGTCTCATTGTCAGAAACAACAGGGCTAGGAGCCCTCCTTTCTTCATGGTTTTCTCTCCCTTCAGGTGAGTGAGATAAATCAACGTCTTCCCGCAGATTGTTCCTGAATCTACGACCCATATTCAGGAGGACCGTCTTCTTCTTCTTCTTCTTCTTCTTCTTCTTATCCTTCAAGATAAGAGTCTTCAGATCTTGCTGACCCTTGGCCAGGGTCATGAACATTTCTTGGAACTTAGTGTTTTGAGCTTGTAGTGCCTTAATATCTTGATCAGTGGATGTTTCAGCAGACATGATGCTGAAATAAACAGCGAAGAAGATAAGAGACCTGTAAGGGTACCTGTGATGAGGTGCATGGGAATGGAATGCAAATGATATGATTTCAAAGACGTCGAGAGATTCAAACTCGTAAACCAAAATGAAACACACTTTTGTTAGATTAAAAACTTGAAACAATGTTTGACAAATGCCTTTAAGGCGTTACAAAGAGAAAAAACTGCAAAGTAAATCAAAATAAGAAATAACAAAAGACATCAGCGCTCCCATGGTCGTTTTTCGTTGGTGCTGACATAGTCGTTGAGGACCTTCTCATTCTCCAGCTGCCTTGTAAGCTTTAGAATCTTCCGCTCCTGCTCGTGATACTTTTCTCTGTAAGTATCCCGCTCTTCTCTCAACTGGATCCACGACCTCTTCAATGCCCCAATGTCAGTTGGCATGTACGGATGTAGGACAGTAGGAGGAACCCCTTCTTCATCAGCATTCTCAACAATTACTGGTAAGACAGCTTCGTATGGCATCCCTAGCTTTTGGGAATGGGCCCGAACCCACCGGAGATACAGTTCCATTGGAAGAGAAGTCTTTGCTCCCAGCTAATGCGGATCAGACCTGTTGACCCTATTCCAAGCTCGTATGAATCTGCGGCGATGTCCTTCACTATCCCCTTGGAAGTCAAAGACAATACTCGGAATCAGCAACTCATGAGGATCGTCCTTTGTAGCTCGCCCAAACTGTCGTAAGGCCAGACAAGGATTATAGGTGATCCCTCCTCTAATTCCAAGTAAAGGAACATTAGGGTATTCTCCGCACCGGTCAATAACAGCTACTTCTTCCATGTCTTTAGTAGTCCAAATGATGTTTGTGTGAGCAAGGGACATAATTCTATAGGCCCAACCCATACCTTCCTTGTTCTTCAAAACAGATTTGGGGAGGTGAGAAATAAACCACCTCGCCAGCAATGGTGCACAACACATAAGGGTTCCTTGTTTCCGAGAAGTACGGGCATAAAGAGCATGTAGAATATCCCCTAAGAGAGTGGGCACCGGATTACGGGACATGAAAATCTTCACTGCGTTCACATCGACGAAAGAATCTGAGTTAGGGAACAAAACCAGACCATATATGAGAAGATCCAGGATGTCTTCAAATGCTTGAAAGTCTAAACTATCCCAAAACTGATTAGCCCGATCAATCAAGAATTTAGCCAAGAAGCCTTTTGTACCACTCCGAGTCTCCCAATTAGACATTACCTCAGCCTTTGTCAAATGTAGGGCTGTAGCAACATCTTATGGCCTAAGAGCTTTCTCCCAACCTGTGAATGGCGTATGCTCTAGAATAGAAATACCAAGCAAATCAGAGAACTCCTCCAAAGTAGGGACCAACTGATAGTCCGGGAAGGTGAAGCAGTGGTGCAATGGGTCAAAGAACTGGAACAAGACACTCAACATCTACTCATCCATATTGGAAGTGACCAAACCAAGGAGGTGACCATGTCTTCTGACAAAGGAGGAAGTCTCTGGAACTTTGGAAATCAAATCTCTAAGCTGAGTAGGAATCTGTATAAAGTTGATCCGAATAGTGTTTCTACGCATAGAGGTCATAACCTACAAAACAGAACAAAGATGAATCCCCTCTGTCTTTGAAATAGGTCAGTCTTGATGCAAGATGCATTCAATGTCATGATGCATGATGTCATGATAGAAACACGCCACAGGTATTCACATATATCAAACATGGTAAGGGCAAACAAGTCACACAGTAACCCTTAGATTTCAGACTGGCATGGAGTTTAGGTATTACCCTCTTTCAGTTTAGTTGGTTCAACCTGTCCTAGTAATAGTAACTGGGTTGTAGAGGATCTCAATATCACCGACCACCCTCGATCGGTCATAATTCCATTTTGGGAACCTTTTCTTGCATCCGGAATCATCGCGAGAGTTTGGTCTCAATGAGTGTAGCATACTGCTACTTTTCTATGGCCAAGTTGGTCAATTATAGGTTCTAAGGTCAGTTGGTGCTTAATGACCCCTTAGCTGACCCATATTCTCCTTGTTCCACCACAAAGGATATCAGTACAAACTAAAGTGCCACACCAACGTAGCTACTGCTTCAACCGTATCGGTCTATGCCGTACAGTTCCCTCACAGTCTATTGCTACTTACCTAAAAGGTATCCCCAGATCCAGGTTAGGATCTATAGTAACTTCGATTCAAACCCACAAAGATAAATCATACAAATCAAGTAATTGAAAACATTATAATGAACTATTCCTAAGGTACACCCCACTTATTTATTTCCAGCAGAGTCGCCAGTTTTGTGATACGGTGGCCAGAACTGGGACGTGGTTTCCCTTATTTCGTTAAGGAAATTTGTTGGTTTGTGTTTTGCGTTTTTATTCACAAAATGTCGCGGTAAGCAAGAGTCACCACCGACTTTTATTTTATCCAAGGAAAGGAAAAAAGCACAAAAAAAATCCTTTTTCGAGATATTTCTGAGTACGGCGGGTAGATTTATAGAAAGGGAAGGTATTAGCACCCTTTCTATCTGTAGTTATCTACGGGCTCTTAGGTACTTGCTCATCATTTTCAAAATTGTTTTCTTTGTGTTTGTGGGCTTTGAAAAGTTTTGTTTTTTAACTTCGATTTAACTCTCGCTTAAGGGTGTAATGAAGTGTTTTCGAAAACTTGTTTGTAAAAGTGTAAGTGTGAAAATTTTTTGTTTTGGATGAGCAAGTATCTAAGAACTAATCTACCTACTCGAAAAAGGAATCGTTCTATACTAATTTATTTTAGACAATGCTATCCCACTATTAGTGAGTAGGTAGCACTGTCGTTAGAGTTTGAGGGTCAATTCAAAAGAGGGACATACAGTCACTAAAGCAATGTTAGGATGTCTTAGCAGTAACCCTAATGTCTTAGATCATGTATTCGAGGCAACAATTTCCGAGGCAACCATTTTGAGGCAACTATGATCTTTTAGACAAGAGGACGACCTCTAAAACGACCTATACTCAATGACCATGTACGAAGGCAACCAAGTGGGGTGTACCCTAAGAGTACCTCCTCTAAAGATAACAGTGCTTGAAGATCAGTGTTGCTGCAAATGACTTTTGATTTTTTCTCTCTGTGTTTTTATTATTCCTTTTGGATGACTGTATAACTTAAAAGTACTAGTATCTTTGGCCTATTTATGGCTAAAGAGAGGGAGAAGATTTTGTGATAATTTTGGTAGAATTAGACTTATTAATTCTGCTGCTTTCTAATCTCTGATTGTTTAGGGGTTTTAGCCAAAAATTTGCCAAATGGGGAGTTTGTAAGTGTTTAGTTGTTGGCATGTTTTTTGGTAAAACCAATTGTGAGAATGTCATGACTGATGTCATAACATTCTGGGATACAAGGTACATTCTGCAGAAAAAGAATGTCATACAGGAGCTACTCAATATGAGTGTTTAGCTGATCATTAAGCAATGATCATATTTATTGCATTCTACCAAAATCAATAAACAGGATTCTTGTTGTCATAGCCAATGTTAAGACATCCTGTACTGATCTAACATTTGTGCAGATTTGTTATTTCTGAGATTTTTCAGGAATCTGGTTTATTCAGTCCATATCAGATTCTCACGTGGACATTAGGTTAACTTTGCTTAACCCTAATATGGTTGTTAAAGACCTATGACCAAGTCTTGAGGTTAACCCTAATTAACCCTAGCTATTTTCGTGGAAGCCCTAATTGAAGAATAGATGCCTATATATTTCTCATGAAGACTGTTGGTGAAGGACACTTTTTGACAGAAGATCAATAAGGGACTGTATAGTTGTAACTACTGTGAGCCAATCAATTATCATTGTGATAAGTGATTTGGAGTAGGATTTGATTATAAGGGTTGTGTATCACTCAAAGCTTTGAAGCACGAGTGGTTGTGTTACTTGATTAAAGCTTTGAAGCAAAGTCAAGTTAGGGTTGTGTATCACTCAAAGCTTCGAAGCACGAGTGTTTGTGTTACTTGATTAAAGCTGTGAAGCAAAATCAAGTGTATGTACTGAAGAGTGTCTTCATAATTTCATTAGTCAATTGTTTAGTATCACTGCTGTGATTGAGGGGGAGTGAGTAGGAACTCAGGTTTAAGTTGAACTTAGATTGAAGTTGCATTGGGTAGGTCTTAAGTGAAGGAGATAAACTGGTTGGTTTGTTCCCGAATTAATATCTCTTATAGTGAATTTCCTCCCTGGATTGGTAGCCCCTAGAGTAGGTGTTGTTACACACTGAACTGGGTAAACAATTGACTGTGTTCTTTACTGCTTTTAAAATTACTGTCTTGAAGAATGTCAGATACGGTGTCATAACATTCACTGTGACATTAAGTATCTGCTGCCAGAATTTCAATTGGCATCAGAGCAGGCACCCTGCCTGTCTTACTGGGTGAGATCTAGGGATATTATTTTCTGGCGCTATGGACAAAGAAGGAGGATTTTGGAATAGACCACCCATTCTGGATGGATCAAACTATGACTACTGGAAACCTTGTATGATTGCCTTCTTAAAATCACTGGACAAAAAGGCTTGGAGAGCTGCTGACAAAGGATGGAACCATCCCACCATAACTGGGAAAGATGGGACAACCAGTCTGAAACCTGAGGAAGAATGGAGCAAAGAAGAAGATGAGTTAGCCCTGGGTAACTCCAAAGCATTAAATGCCTTGTTCAATGGAATTGATAGAAACATATTCAGATTAGTACATCAATGTGAACTGGCCAAGGATGTTTGGGACACTCTCAAAACTACGCATGAGGGCACATCCAAAGTAAAAATGTCAAGGCTTCAGATGCTGACTACCAAATTTGAGAACCTAAGGATGATGGAAGATGAGACCATTCATGAGTTTCACATGAACATCTTGGAAATTACCAACACCTCAGGAGCATTGGGAGAAAAGATGTTAGAAGAAAAACTGGTGAGAAAGATTCTCAGATCCTTGCCTAAAAGATTTGCAATGAAGGTGACTGCTATAGAGGAAGCTCAGGATATCTGCAACTTGAAGGTTGAGGAACTCATTGGGTCACTTCAGACCTTTGAGATGGGGATCAGTGACAATGTCGACAAGAAAATCAAGAGCATAACACTTGTATCCAATACTGAAGATGAAAACAAGGAGGATGAAGAAGAAAATATTTCAGAAGCTATAGCCATGCTTGGAAGGAAGTTCAACAAACTCATCAAGATAATGGACCCAAAGTCAAGGTCAAATGTCAAGAACATTCCCTCTGACATTAACAGATCTTATGACTCCAGCAGAAGACCGAAGTCTGAAGAGAAGGGAAATCAAAGCAAAGGAATCCAATGCCATGGATGTGAAGGATATGGGCACATTCGAGCTGAATGTCCTACCTTTCTTAAGAAACAAAAGAAAGGAATGTTTGTTACTTGGTATGATTGTGACTCAGAAAGTAATTCTGAAGAAGAATCTGCCAAACTAGTTACTGCACTAATTGGTATTTGTAACTCTGATAGTGACTCTAGTGATGGGGAAGTAACATTTGAAGAACTGGCTGACTCCTACAAGAAGTTATGTATCAGAAGTGCTGAAGTCTGTCAGCAAAATGAGAGACAAAAAAAACTCATAGTAAAGTCTGAGGCTGAGAAGAAGGCAGGCACTGATACTATAAGTCATCTCAAAAGTGAAGTTTAAATGCTAAACTCAAAACTTGACCAAATGACCAAATCTGTCAGGATGCTGACAAATGGAACTGACAAATTAGAAGAAATCCTTCAGGTTGGACAAAATGTGGGAAACAAGTCTGGTCTAGGATTTGTGGCAGCAAAGAAATCTATTGTAGACAAGAAGAAAATCAAGCCTGATAAACAAATGTCAAAGAAGATGTCACAACATAGCACTCAACATCGAGAACAGAGAAATATGAAGAAAAAGTATCAAAGATGGAGATGTCATCATTGTGGGAGGTTTGGTCACATAAAGCCATTCTGCTTCAGATTATATGGATACCCTAATCAGACCCCATTTGTCAAACCTAAGTCTAACAAGGCACCATACACTCAACAGTGGAAGAAAAAGGCTGCTGCCCTGATAGCTCACACCTCCCTTAGAGTCTTTGCAAAGGAAGACTGGTACTTTGACAGTGGATGCTCTAAACACATGACTGGAATCAAGAATCTTCTCAATAATGTTAAACCTCACACTACTAGCTATGTGACTTTTGGAGATGGTTCTAGAGGAGAAATCAAAGGAGTTGGAAACTTGGACTGCCCTGGAGTTCCAAACCTAAATGAAGTATTGCTGGTAAAAGGCTTGACTGCTAATCTCATAAGTATCAGTCAATTATGTGATCTAGGATTCAATGTCAACTTCACCAAGTCTAAATGTCTTGTAATTAATGAAAAACAAGAAGTTGTAATGAGAGGAGTCAGATCTAAAGACAACTGCTACTTATGGGAGTCTGAGAACACTAATTATTCTTCTATGTGCTCTATTGCCAAAGAAGAAAAAGAAGTGAAACTGTGGCACCAAAAACTTGGTCATTTGCATCTAAGAGGAATGAAAAGGATTATATCCATGGAGGCAGTCAGAGGGATCCCAAGGCTGCAAATTGATGAAGGGAGAGTCTATGGTGAATGTCAGGTTGGAAAGCAGACTAGAATGTCACATCCAAAGTCAAGACATCCGACCACCTCTAAGGTGCTAGAACTTCTACATATGGATCTGATGGGACCAATGCAGGTGGAAAGTCTTGGTGGAAAAAGATATGCATATGTTGTTGTGGATGATTTTTCCAGATTCACCTGGATTAACTTCATTAGGGAAAAGTCTGATGTATTTGAAGTATTTAAGGAACTGTGCAAAAGAATTCAAAGAGAAAAAGAAGGAAGCATTGTCAGAATCAGAAGTGATCATGACAAGGAATTTGAAAACAGTAAGTTTGATGAGTTCTGCTCCTCAGAAGGAATTAATCATGAATTCTCTTCACCCATAACTCCTCAACAAAATGGAGTTGTGGAAAGGAAAAATAGGACTATACAGGAATCTGCCAGAGCAATGATACATGCCAAAATACTTCCTATTCACTTTTGGGCTGAAGCTATGAATACAGCATGTTATGTCCATAACAAGGTCACCTTGAGAAAGGGAACATCATCCACCATTTATGAACTTTGGAAAGGAAGAAAGCCTACAGTGAAGTACTTCCATGTATTTGGAAGCAAATGCTATATTCTGACAGATCGTGAACAAAGGAGAAAGATGGACCCTAAAAGTGATGAAGGAATATTCCTAGGATACTCTACCAACAGCAGAGCTTATAGGGTATTCAATTCCAGGACCAAAGTTATGATGGAATCTATAAATGTCATAGTTGATGATTACCATGAGGAAACAAATTTCCCATATGATGTTGAGACATTCTTTGAGACCTCAACTCAAAAGGATGATATTCCTAAAACTACTGCATTAGAATCTGAATCAAAGGAAGCTAACAAAGACCCTTCCATCAGAATTCAGAAAGATCATCCTAAGGAACTAATCATAGGAGATCCTAATAGTGGAGTCATTACAAGGTCTAGAGAAATCATCACAAACTCTTGCTTTGTATCTAAGATTGAACCAAGAAATGTTAAGGAGGCTTTAACTGATGAATACTGGATTGGAGCAATGCAAGATGAATTGAACCAATTCAAGCAACATGAAGTATGGGAGTTAGTTCCTAGACCAGGAGGAACAAACATCATTGGCACAAAATGGATCTACAAGAACAAATCAGATGCTAAAGGAGTTGTCACCAGGAATAAGGCAAGACTTGTTGCTCAAGGATACACTCAAGTTGAAGGGGTTGATTTTGATGAGACTTTTGCTTCTGTAGCCAGACTGGAATCAATCAGACTCCTATTGGGAATTGCTTGTCTCCTTAAGTTCAAGTTATTTCAGATGGATGTAAAGAGTGCATTCCTTAATGGGTACTTAAATGAGGAAGTTTATGTGGAACAACCTAAAGGATTTGTGGATCCAAACTGCCCTGATCATGTCTACAAATTGAGGAAAGCTTTATATGGCCTGAAACAAGCTCCTAGAGCATGGTATGACAGGTTGACAAAATTCCTCTCTGACAAAGGATACAGGAAAGGAGGCTTGGATAAAACTCTTTTTGTCAAAAATGAAGGAGGAAAGATAATGGTAGCTAAAATCTATGTTGATGACATAGTGTTTGGGGGAATGTCAGATAAAATGGTTAAACATTTTGCTGACCAGATGCAAGCTGAATTTGAAATGAGCCTCATGGGAGAATTGACCTACTTTCTTGGACTGCAAGTCACACAGATGGAAGACTCAATTTTTCTGTCTCAAAGCAAGTATGCAAAGAACATTGTCAAGAAGTTTGGGATGGAGAATGCCAGTCACAAAAGGACTCCTGCACCTACTCATTTAAAGTTGTCCAAATATTTAAGTGGGGTTAAGGTGGACCAAAGCTTGTACAGAAGCATGATAGGAAGTCTGCTATACTTAACAGCCAACAGACCTGACATTGCTTTTGCAGTTGGAGTGTGTGCAAGATACCAGGCTGAACCCAAAGTAAGTCATATCAACCAAGTGAAAAGAATTCTGAAGTATGTGAGTGGAACCTACAATTATGGCTTGTTGTACTCTCATGGATGTGAACCAACTCTGACTGGTTACTGTGATGCTGATTGGGCTGGAAGTGCTGATGATAGAAAGAGCACCTCTGGAGGATGTTTCTTCTTAGGAAATAATCTTGTCTCTTGGTTCAGCAA
This sequence comes from Vicia faba, assembly GCA_948472305.1. NCBI lineage: Eukaryota > Viridiplantae > Streptophyta > Magnoliopsida > Fabales > Fabaceae > Vicia > Vicia faba. Next base: position 253,016,608 of record OX451741.1, read on the forward strand.
GAAACAGAACTGTGTGTCTCTATCTACTGTTGAAGCTGAATACATAGCAGCTGGTAGTAGCTGTTCTCAAATGATCTGGATGAAACAGATGCTTACTGAGTATAATATCACACAAGATGTTATGACATTGTACTGTGACAATCTGAGTACTATCAACATTTCCAAGAATCATATTCAGCATAGCAGGACCAAGCATATTGACATTAGACATCACTTCATCAGAGATCTTGTGGAGGAGAAGACGATTAAACTGGAACATGTTGCCACTGAACTACAACTGGCTGACATTTTTACCAAGGCACTTGATGCTAATCAATTTGAAAATTTGAGGGGCAAGCTGGGTATTTGCCAACATGAAGAAATGTAGCAATTAATTTTGCTTAAAACAAGGGATGAGAGAGATATTTTAGTTAAGTCTACTCTGATTGGGCTAATCATCTGTTTCTCTATTTCTTTCCAAAATTTTAAGAAGTTGAATAGACATTCATATAACTCCCTCCTCTCGCGTTTCTGCAACAATCTCCAATCTCTCAAGCGAAGATTTCACTATCACTGTTACCTGTTTTCTACAACACTCAAAATGTCTCAACTATCCATGTCATCATCCTCTTCAAAGGCGACTGCTTCTTCCGCATCCTCTGACCGAGAACCTAGGGCAATCACAAACTGCATGGATTCTGATGTTCTGGAGATAACTCCTCTTCGTGAACTGGCAGCTGAACCCACTAAGGTCAAGAAGCTGCGAACCAGACATGCAAGAAGATCACAATCCTCTCCATCTGGTAAATCCTCTCAACCATCATCTTCTGTTCCTCCAGAAATAGCAAATAGGGAAGGTTATGTATATGTTCATCAAGCTATAGCTAGACTTGTCACTAGGATTCTAAATGAGAATCACTCTGTACCTGGCATTTCTGTACCTTTGAATCAAGAATCTGCTAGTCCAAATGTTGAAATGAATCCAGATGTCACTCAGAATGTTGAGACACCTGATGACAACATTAGGAAATCTCCTGAAAATCGTGATAATCACCAGAACCCTACTGAGAAGGATGTTGAACCCCCGATTATTGATGTTGATGAAGAATACTCTGACAATGACTTAATTGCCAATATCAACCCTAGCATAGCTAGAAGGATGATGAACAGAAAAGGAAAGCAGGATGCTGCCAAAAGCCTCTCCAAAGAGAAGACTGCTGATGTTGTTCATAAGAAAACCAGGTCTGAGAACAAGACTGGAGTAGAAGCTGTGAAGGCTGGATTGTCAAAAGAGAAAGGGAAGGTGAAAGCTCGAGTACCTGCTGGTAGTCTCTCAAAACCTTTGAGACAACCAATAGCAAAGAAAAGGAAGGAGCCTGAACCCTCTGAATCTGATAAGGAATCAGAATTTGAGTTTGATGTTGAAGAACAGGAGGAGATTGAAGGTCAAAGAAGGGAAGAGGATGCTGCTGAAGACCAGCTTAATGCTGAAGATAGTACCTCCTCTAAAGATGACAGTGCTTGAAGATCAGTGTTGCTGCAAATGACTTTTGATTTTTTCTCTCTGTGTTTTTATTATTCCTTTTGGATGACTGTATAACTTAAAAGTACTAGTATCTTTGGCCTATTTATGGCTAAAGAGGGGGAGAAGATTTTGTGATAATTTTGGTAGAATTAGACTTATTAATTCTGCTGATTTCTAATCTCTGATTGTTTAGGGGTTTTAGCCAAAAAATTTCCAAAGGGGGAGTTTGTAAGTGTTTAGTTGTTGGCATGTTTTTTTGGTAAAACCAGTTGTGAGAATGTCATGACTGATGTCATAACATTCTGGGATACAAGGTACATTCTGCAGAAAAAGAATGTCATACAGGGGCTACTCAATATGAGTGTTTAGCTGATCATTAAGCAATGATCATATTTATTGCATTCTACCAAAATCAGTAAACAGGATTCTTGTTGTCATAGCCAATGTTAAGACATCCTGTACTAATCTAACATTTGTGCATATTTGTTATTTCTGAGATTTTTCAGGAATCTGGTTTATTCAGTCCAGATCAGATTCTCACGTGGACATTAGGTTAACTTTGCTTAACCCTAATCTGGTTGTTAAAAACCTATGACCAAGTCTTGAGGTTAACCCTAATTAACCCTAGATATTTTTATGGAAGCCCTAACTGAAGAATAGTTGCCTATATATTCCTCATGAAGACTGTTGGTGAAGGACACTTTTTGACAGAAGATCAATAAGGGATTGTATAGTTGTAACTACTGTGAGCCAATCAATTATCATTGTGATAAGTGATTTATAGTAGGATTTGATTGTAAGGGTTGTGTATCACTCAAAGCTTTGAAGCACAAGTGGTTGTGTTACTTGATTAAAGCTTTGAAGTGAAGTCAAGTTAGGGTTGTGTATCACTCAAAGCTTTGAAGCACGAGTGTTTGTGTTACTTGATTAAAACTGTGAAGCAAAATCAAGTGTATGTACTGAAGAGTGTCTTCATAATTTCATTAGTCAATTGTTTAGTATCACTGCTGTGATTGAGGGGGAGTGAGTAGGAACTCAGGTTTAAGTTGAACTTAGATTGAAGTTGCATTGGGTAGGTCTTAAGTGAAGGAGATAAATTGGTTGGTTTATTCCTGAATTAATATCACTTATAGTGAATTTCCTCCCTGGCTTGGTAGCCCCCAGAGTAGGTGTTGTTACACACTGAACTGGGTAAACAATTGACTGTGTTCTTTACTGCTTTTAAAATTACTGTCTTGAAGAATGTTAGATACGGTCTCATAACATTCACTGTGACATTAAGTATCTGCTGCCAGAATTTCAATGCCAATGGATGGGCGACAGCTCATCGTCCCCTTCCCCCATCCGTTGCTAAAACTCTGTAATACCTATAGCTACAGACGCAGGCCGTCACTACAATTTGTGCTCATTCAAAAACCTCCTACAGGCCATGAAAATGATTTCCAAGACCATGGTTGAACTCGTCATCCTCTTCTGATTATAACCATATCCATTACTAAGGCTAATTTTTCCTGAAACAAAAATCCCTAAAAACAAGAACGAAACCCTAGCAATGGTGGATCTTGATATAGGTCAGATAAATGAAATTGGTTATTACAACAAGCTTGCAAATGATGTGTGGATTAAGAATATGCAATTATTTCATGTTAACAATGCCTAAATTTGAAAATACGAAATCAAGAATATAGTGAATTCGTGGATGACTTACAGAGCTCTGGGAGGTCTGAAAACGCGTGGTCTTGGTTGCTTTCGCTTGTGGAGATGGCCAGGAAGAGATTGAGACAATTGCCAAGCCTTGAAATTGCCTCTAGGATTGATTTTTGCTAATTATGTTCTTGCTCTCCAATTGATCTCCCACCCTTATTATAGTCTGCCTCGCTTCCTTATGTATTGTACAATACATTAGGTTAGAATTTGCTGTCCAAATCTTCCTCCATTGATGATTTTGATATTTGATTTTATTCTCTTTCAAACTTTCCAAAATTGGCTTGATTTGAATATTTTTGTGTTCAATAGCTTTGATACGAGTTTGGAAGGGTGCTAGTTGTCAATTGAAACCTGAAATCATCAAAAGATCTTTGGTTATCAATATTTTTGATTTTATTTGATTTAATTTGGTTTTAAATGAATTAATTCAAATAAAAATCAAATTAAATAATAAAAATACGATATGGACACATGGACAAGGCTAGAGCACGTGGGAAATAATGCAAACTCAAAACAAGTGAAAAAGAATGGGCCCATTTGGCAAAATTTGATGTTTTGGGGATAGTTGACTTTTGGCAATTTTGCAAAAAAGTCCAACTTCAACAATGCATAACTTCCTCAATTTTGAACTTTTGGAGGTGTTATGGGACTTTTTAGAAATCTTGAGATGTCCTCTAACCAACACTGTTGGTCTCATCTCAATTTGATATTCCATGCTCAAGTTTGAAGCTTTGACAAAAAAGGTGTTTTTGTTGACTTTTCAAAATGACCTATAATGTCCAAATTCACAACTTCTTGTGAATGCATTGTTTGATCTTGGGATATGAAGATGGATTGTAGGGAATTGCATCCTCTTAAAAATGAGATTTGGATGGGTCATTTCTCATAAAGTATGAGAAAGTTATGCTTGGTCAAAATTGAGTTGACTTTTCCTACAAAACCCTAATTTAGCAACTTTTGAATCTTGATGAATTTTGAGCAATCCTTGATGAATCATGATCGACCCTTGATCAAATGATGAAATATACTTCAAAATGAGAATGTTGACAAAAAATCTTGAAGTTTGACTGTTTGTAGGTCACAGTTGACTTTTGCCCTAGCAAAGTCGATTTTTGGACCTTTGAGCAATTGACTGAGTAAAATTCCTCTGCAAGGCTTACAACTTGACATGGATGATCTTGAGAACATATTAGGACATTGTGGAGAATTTGGGACCACTTGATGCAACATGAAACCCTAATTTGAGATAGACTGCCTTAGGAGAGAGCTTGTCTGGTCAACCCTTGGGCTATCTTGAGCAACTTGGAGATTTTTCTTGAAATGTTTTGAGAAATATGGGAGGGAAAATTTTGGGGTACAACAGCTGCCCCTGTTCAATCTTCTTAAACCTGAGGATGCAGATTGGCTTTCGTGCCTTTCGTAATCTGAAGGTGGAAGTGGATTGAACACTAGAGTGCCCAGAAATTTGCACTCGCGTGAAATGATAATTGTCTTATGATGCCGGGAATGGGCTTATAGATGCCATTTGGAAAAGTGTTGATCGCATAAGAGATTCCTTTGCGAGAGCTTGTATACCTGTTGTTGAGGAAGATTCCGCTGGGGAAGTCTGATCTTTCATGGAGAGAGATAGAAATATAGGAGTTTTGTTGTCCGTCATTCTGCTGGTGAGTCGTCTCTGTTGATATTTAGGAACTTTGATCGTCCGTACTCAACTGAGGGAACATATTTTGTTGAGATTTAGGAACTCGTCTGTAATTCAACTAAGAAAACATCTTTGCTGAGATTTAGGAGCTAGTCCGTAATTCAACTGGCTTTGTCGAGATTTAGGAGCTCGTCCGTAATTCAACTGATTTTGTCGAGATTTAGGAGCTTGTCCGTAATTCAACTGATTTTGTCGAGATTTAGGAGCTTGTCCGTAATTCAACTGATTTTATCGATATTTAGGAACATCGTCCGTAATTCAACTACTTTGCTGAGATTTAGGAACATCGTCCATAATTCAACTAAGAAAACAACTTCGCTGAGATTTAAGATCTTGTCAGTAATTCAACTTACTTTGCTGAGATTTAGGAACTCGTCTGTAATTCAACCGAGGAACATATCTGTCGAGATTTAGGAACTCGTCCATAATTCAACAACTTTGCTGAGATTTAGGAACGTCGTCCGTAACTCAACCGAGGGGATATCTGCTGAGATTTAGGAGCTCGTCCGTAATTCAACAACTTCGCTGAGATTTAGGAGTCTGTCCGTAATTCAACTGAGAAAATAATTTCGCTGAGATTTAGGAACATCGTTCGTAATTCAACTACTTTCCTGAGATTTAGGATCATCGTCCATAATTAAACTTGAGAACAACTTTGTTGAGATTTAGGAGCATGTCCGTAATTCAACTGAGGTACCAACTCCGCTGAGATTTAGGAACTCGTCCATAATTCAACTGGGGAAATATTTGTCGAGATTTAGGAACTCGTCCGTAATTCGACTGAGGTAGAAGCTTCATAGCTTGATCTTTATCAGAATTTAACTGTATCCTTCCTAAAAGATAAATGTTAGTTGTATGTAATGCATGATGTGTATCAAGCAATGATGTTCTCAAAATAAATGAGATTATGTTGTATGATGCGTATGCATGTCATGATGTATGAAAATGTGATGTTTTTAGTTGGGAAAATAAATCTCAGATTGATGCTGGAGTAAAAGAATTAAATTCTTCGTTTCTGCTGGAGATAGTGGATGGAGATGATTATGAGAATAAACCTGCAGGAGATGATAACTTGTTGGGGAATAGACTGATGAGAGAATGACTTTTGTGGGGAAGAGACGCTCTGTTGAGGATTCCACTGATAAATTCAGCTGGGGATGAATTACCACTGCTGGTGGTAGTGAAACCTTGTTGGGGATTGAATTCCTGTTTTGTGAAAGGGAAGAAATCCGCTGGGGATGATTTTCCAATTGTGACTTTACTGGGGATAGCCCTTTTAGACTTTATTGGGGATGATTTTCCAATTGCGACTTTACTAGGGATAGCCCTTTTAGACTTTACTGGGGATGATCTTCCAGAGTCTACTGGGGATGATTTTTCAAACTCCACTAGGGATATTTTTATACTCCGCTGGGGATGATAAGACTTTTCAGTGCTGATGGTAGATAAACTCTGCTTAGGGAGAATATTGACGATTTATTCATAGTTGCGAGTCTCAGATGGGGAGAGCTAACACCACTGTCTTTCTCTTACTCTGCGGGGAATGAATGCACTTTAATCATTTCCTCCAGCTAGGTCTATCCCTATACCTGGCGGACAAAGCAACTGTAAGGTTTGGACATTTCTCGTTTGCCCCTGTTTCTGATGTTACAAGTAATCGTCTTTTGTTTCGCATGTAAAATTTTATGAGCAGCAATCAATGTCAAATGCATATATCAAAAATTGAACATTGGACGTTCTTTGCAAAACAAAACAGAAAAAGGGAAACAGTTTGAAATTTATTCGTGAAAATGACTTGTATTGATTTTGAAGTTAGCTTGTAAATAGGCGTTTTTGTACAAGAGGCTGACGTCCTAGTAAGAGAATGCCGCCGAACAAATAGAATTTTATACAATTTTTGAAAAACAAAGAAAACAGATATGTGAACAATCCCACTGGGTTCCAACTCCGCCATTGCCTTTATGTCCTCGAGCATCTCATCACTTTGCTACTTGGTTGAAGGTAGATCAGATTGATTAGTGTCGTCTGAGCTTGATAGTCGATACCGAAGTCTGGTTGCAAGGTGATCTAACGAGACATAGTGTTACGCTTTGGTCCCTAATTTTTGCCTGGACTGCCCTTTCGGGTTTTCAGCCCACTGGGATACTCTTTTTTGCCCAAGCTGCCTTTTCAGGTTTTCGACTTTTCGGGTGTACAGTTTTTTTTCATTTTCATCCCTTATTTTTGCCCGAACCCTTTTGGTTCGCCTGGAAGCCCTTATTTTTGCCTAGGCCAGTCAACCTAGCGGGTCTTTGATCATGCGTAGTATTTTTTCACTATGTCTACATTGACGGGGTGAGGAAGGTCGTCACCATCCATGGTGGTTAGAATCATAACTCCCCCTGAGAAAATGTTCTTAACCACAAATGGCCCTTCGTAAGTAGGGGTCCATTTTCCCCTGGGATCACCTTGTGGCAGGATAATGCGCTTGATAACCAGGTCCCCAACTTGATACTCTTGTCGTCTGACTTTCTTGTTAAATTCCTTGATCATCCATTTTTGATACGTCTGACCATGACAAATAGCAGTAAGTCTCTTCTCGTCAATTAAGTTCAGCTGATCAAGCCGGGTCTGGATCCAGTCATCTTTGCTCAAGTCTGCATCCTTCATAATCTGAAGAGAGGGTATCTGAACTTCAATGGGCAAGATGGCCTCCATGCCATAAACCAAGGAATAAGGTGTTGCCCCTGTTGACGTCCGCACTGAGGTACGGTACCCATGAAGAGCAAATGGTAACATCTCGTGCCAGTCTTTGTACGTCACCGTCATCTTCTGCACAATCTTCTTAATGTTCTTATTAGCCGCTTCTACAGCCCCATCCATCTTCGTCCGGTAAGGAGAAGAGTTGTGATGCTGTATCTTGTACTACTTGCAGAGTTCAGTGATCATCTTATTATTGAGATTTGTACCATTTTCCGTTATGATCCTCTCTGATACACCATATCGATAGATCAGATTGTGCCGAATGAACCGTGCCACGACGTTCTTGGTCACAGTAGCAAAGGAAGTTGCTTCAACCCACTTCGTAAAGTAATCAATAGCCACCAGGATGAAGCGATGCCCGTTGGACGCAGTAGGTATGATCTCGCCGATCATGTCGATGCCCCACATTGCAAAAGGCCAAGGAGATGTCAAGATGTTCAGAGGTACCAGAGGTATGTGCACCTTATCAGCATAGACTTGGCACTTATGACAGGTCCGAGAATGCTGATAACAGTCGGCTTCCATTGTAGACCAATAGTATCCTGCCCAAAGGATTTTATTTGCCATGGTATGTCCACTGGAATGAGTTTCGAAAGTACCTTCATGCAACTCTACCATAACCCTTTCTGCTTTGTTCTTATCCACACATCGCAGTAAGGTTGAATCATGATTGCGCTTGTAAAGAATGCCATTGCTGATGAAGAACTTCGTCGCGAATCTTATCAAAAACTTCTTATCATTAACAGATGCACCCTCGGGGTACTCCTGAGCCTCAAGATACCTCTTCACCTCATGGAACCAGGGTTTATCTGTTACCTCTTCAGTCTCAAATGTCACAGCAATGTGCGGGTTCGTCCAACCTTTCAATGGTAATCTGGGGAGCTTCATTGTCCCATATGACCTTGAACATAGAAGACATCGTAGCTAGCGCGTCCGCCAACTGATTCTCCTCTCTAGGGAAGTGTTCAAAGGTTATCTCTTCGAAGTGTGAGAGTAAAGTCAACACATACTCCTTGTAAGGAATAAGATTAGGGTGCTTCATATCCCACTCGCCTTTGATCTGACTGATCATGAGAGCGGAATCTCTGAAATCCCTTATAAACTTAATCCTTAGGTCGATAGCTGCTCGAAGGGGTTGACGAGGGATTATCTTCCTTATAAACTTCAATTCGTGTTTAAACAGAAAACTCCTACTTCTTTGGCTCGAAGGGGTTGACGAGGGATTATCTTCCTTATGACTCCAGTGTTTAGGAATTGAAACAATGCCTGTACCTCATCAGCGGGGTTTGTCCAAAAGCATATTGTAAAGATAGTGGTATCATTTTCATCATCCTCCCTCTAAAGGCTTAGAATTTAATCGAGAGTTGACATCAAAAAATGAAAGTAGTTTGAATATAGCGAATGCGAATATATTGATTCAAAACAGACATATGCGATGCATTGATAAAGTAATAACGTTTGCCATGACAATAATTGTTTGAACAATCAAAAGAAAATTACAACTTGAAAATTCTAATGGACAAAAATTCTTCTCATCTCAGGACTTGTCACTTCAAATGGTGAATCTTGCAGGGATAGTAGAAGAACTCAGCCTGGCCATCTTGGGTGAATTCCACTGCTCCTTCATCAATCAGGTCCTGGATCTTGTTCTTCAGAGACCAACAGTCATTTGTGTCATGTCCCGAACCATCAGAGTGGTATGCACATCTTCTATTGGGATGATAAGTAGGTGCAGAGATGTTGGGATTCCGGGGAGGAGCCCTTAGAGTTACCAAATTCAACCTCAACAGGTGTTGTAAAGCTTGAGACAACGACGCGTTGAGCTTGGTAAATTGCCTTCGGGGCCTACTCTGATCAACCCGTTGCTCTGGGCGAGGTTGTGGTTGGACCTGTGAAGTGGTAGCAATTTGGAGAGGTCTATTCTTCACCATACCAGACTCTTGTCCTCTTGGAAGCTGATCAATGACCTGGTCCCTGACTTGGACTGTTTGCTTCATGTTGTATCTCTCTTGGTGAAGCTGGTTGACCATGGTTCTCAAGTCTTCTTGCTCCCGAGCCAAGCCTTGGATAAGAGCCATTTGCCCTAGCATCTGGGTTCTCATTGCATCCACCTCAGCTTGCAGATGTTTCAGTCGTTCGTCCTTATCGTCCTCAGAGCTGTTCCTGACCAAAGTCCCCATGAGGAGTGTTCTCAGCTCTTCCTGCCCCTTGGATAGATTTAGGAGGATTTCCCTGAACTGAGTCTCAAGAGCATGAAGATCCTGGTTGTTTTGTTGGGAAGCCATTGCTGAAATAAACAACGAAGAAGGTAAGTGACCTGTAACAAGGGTACCTGTTATGCAATGATATGTATGATATATGTATGTAATGTTTTCAAGGATCTCGTGGGGTAAACAAGAAAATTTGTTAGAATTTGAATTTCGTAGCTTGATTGAAGGAACTTCGTGTTGTTGAGAATCCTTCTTCAAGAGTCAAGGCTCACCATATCGAGTGGGTCATAGCCCCTGACTTAAGCTGTCATGTTTTGATCTCCAGACAATCTTGGCTAGAGGAAAATAAATCCCCTTTGCCCTTGCTAGACAGTTGGTTCGTCATGACCTGCATCACAAACCCTTGAGATCCTTGAAATGGATTAGTCCTTATGCAGGATGTATGCAATGGTATGATGGTATGATGTTATGCTATGCGTGGAGTGAAGGTGTGAGGTGTAAGCAAGCCCTGTAATAAGTCCAGATTAAGGACCATAAACAAAACCTGCAAGGAGCTCATGTTGTCAGATAACAAGTATGTGCAAGTAGTTCAAGTTTGAAAGCACACAAGTCACACAAGACAACCCTTAGAGTTTAGGCCAGCATGAAGTTTAGGTACTACCCTCTTTCAGTTTCGTTGGTTAAGACCTGTCCTATCAAAAGTAACCGGGTTCTAGAGGATCTCAATATCATCGACTACCCTCAATCATTCATAACTCCAGCGTCGCAATCTTTTCTTGCGGCCAGAACCATCGTGAGAGTTTAGCCTCAATGAGTGTAGCATACTGCTACTGTTCTATGGCCAAGTTGGGTCAATTTAGGGTTCTAAGGTCGGTTGGTGCTTAATGACTCCTCAGAAGACCCATATTCTCCTCGTTCCAACACAAGGGATATCGGTACAGACCAAAGTGTCACACCAACGTAGCCACTGCTTCACCCGTGTCGGTCTACGCCGGACGGGTCCCTCACAGCTTATGCTACCTAAAGGGTATTCCCCAGATCCGGGTTAGGATCTATGAAACTCCAAGACAAGCCCACAATATTTAAAGCAAACAAAGCAAGCAATTGAAAAGATAAGAGTGGTCTAATCCTAAGGTACACCTCACTTATTAAATATCCCCAGCAGAGTCGCCAGTTCTGTGATCGGTGGAAATAGAACTGACTGTTTTGAAATGCTGGTTCGCGAAATGTCGCGGTAAGCAAGAGTCTCCACCGTCTTTTATGTTCTCCAACAAGGAAAGGACAAAAGCACAGCAAAATTCCTTTTCGAGAATGTTTCTCGGTTCGGGAGGTAGATTTATAGAAAGGGAAGGTGTTAGCACCCTTTCTATCCGTGGTTATCCACGGGCTCTTAGATACTTGCTCACTATGTTTTCAAAATTGTTTGCTTTTCTTGTGTTTGTGGGTTTCGAAAAAGTTTAGTTTGAAAAACTTCTAGGTAACTCTTGTATCAGTCCTCAAGAGTGTATGAAGTATTTGTTTGAAAACTTTTTGAAAGTGTCGGTGCGAAAAGATGTTTTTGTTTTTTGAAAGAGCAAGTACCCAGGAGAAATCTACCCACTCTAAGGAATTAGGCTGTGTAAGAGTCCTTTAGACAGTACTATCCCACTATTGAGAAGTAGGTAGCACCGTCGTTGGAGTTATTCGGGTCAATTCGATTATAGGGACAATGTGGTCACCAAAGCAATAGTAGGACGCCTTAGCGGTAACCCTAGTGTCCTAGATCCTTTTTATCCGAGGCAACCGTTTCGAGGCAACTGGATCTTTAGACATGAGGGCGACCTCTAAAACACCCTATACTTGACGACCACGTCGAGGCAACCAAGTGAGGCGTACCCTAGGAGTGGCATGTGCATGTGTGTCAGGTTTCATGTTAAGTTATCTTTGAACGTGCATTTGTGAGCTACGCTTTGTTTTTATTTTTCAGACAAGTCTTGCATGCATATTAACAGTTAAGAGTGCGGAAAATAAATTGCGGAAAGGTAAATCTACGTTATTACAAGGCGCGGGTATATACATCGCCAAAAACAAACCCTTTGGAAAATATAAATTGCGAGAAATTAAATAAAGCGATAAAAGAGGTCCTAATTATCTATTACATCCTCGGAAACAGATACATAAATATGTTCAAATAAATAATGAATTAAAAATATGCGCGCGAAAGAAATTGAATCAGGACGTCCTAGGGTTTTGACCCTTTTTGAGAAAAGAAAGTAACTTTTCCTTTTTTGCAATTAATTAAAATTAAACCTAATAACTAATTAATTAATTAATTAAAGAATAAAAGTATTTTTTTATGTTTTTTAATGTTTTTTATGAAAATAAAAATAAAAGGAATTAAAATTGTCAAAAACTAATTCTATGTTAATTTTATTTATTGTGAAAAAAGTCAAATTTAACCTAATTAACTAATTAATTTGTTAGTATTTATTTACAAAATAACTAAACTAAAGTGAAATTAATAATAATGGTAATAATAAGAAAATATTGTTTTCTGAATTAATTATGAAAATGGAAGTTTGTTAATTAAATAATAATAATATTAATAATTAAAAATTAGTAAAAGCAAATAAAAAGAAAAAAGAAAACAAAAAAGAAAATAAGAAAGAACCAGGGGGTGTTGGGCCCTGATGGAGGTCTTTTAGCAATTTTCCAGCCCACTAAGCTTTCAGCCATGTTTGACTTTCTGAATGATCTACGTTCATGTTGACTGAGGAACATGGTGGTCATCCATCCCTGGCCTTTGGATTCACCTTTGTGGCCACTTGGCATGCTGATTTGTGAGGTGTATGATGGACCCTCTTTGGAAACCTGCACACAAGCGTGTAAAGAAAAATAATATGGAATTTTGGGTGGACCTGGGAATCGAACCCAGGTCCCAATGGTTATTGGACAGATCACCAACCACCACACCACGCTGCATGCTTTGTTCACATAGTGATGATTAATTATAATATATAAAACAAATAACGTCCTGAAGGACAAACAAAACGCGCGCCATCTTTTTGAATCCACCAATAGCATATCAACGCGTCATCGTCTTCTTCAATTACCTGCATAAAAACATATCAAATAGCGGGGGTTTTTAACCCCCACAACCTACAAGCACGATTAATAGCGATTAGGCGTACGTTAAATTAAAATTGTTCGCGAGCATGGGGTTTGATTCGTCTGGCCTTGACGAATTCAACCATAGGCATGAGAGGTTCTGATTTTATTGGATGTGGAAAGCCCCAATTCAAAACCTCAAGAACCCTAAAATCCGTTAATGGCAAGTCACGATTCTGCGTGTTATAATGCAATTAAACCATGCCAAAAGCTTCCTGTGGATTCATACAATACAAAACAAACAACAAATTGTGTTAATGATGCATGGAATATGGATTTCAATTCTGAGAAAGAAACTTAAACCGTGTGACTGGGTAGAGCGATTTCCTGAGTTCTAGCGTATGATTTTGATTGCAAAATGTTACTGAGAGCTCCAGCAATGTGTTTGAATCACTAAAACGCTTTGAATTGCCCTGGAAGATTGAAAACAGTTTTGGCTTTTTTTCTTGATTTTTTGAATATGGTTATGGATTTGTATGTAGAATTCTCACGTGTATAGCATTAGGGTTGGTTTGCTTGCATATATGGGAATAGAATTAGGTCAAGTCTTGGCCCAAAGATCCATGGAATTCATGTTTTCAACATTTGATTTTCAATCAAATCTTTTTGCAAATTTTTGATTGAAAAACCATGCCAAATTGGGAGATTTTGTCCCCTTGATGTGTACACGAAATCTCCAACACATGTTGACCACTTTTGCTTCACAAAAAGATTTAGAAATCATATCTTGGTATTTTCCTACAATTAAATTAATTAAATGAATTATTAATAAATTAAAAATCCAATTAATTAATAAAAATAAGAAAATAATTAAATTTAATCTCAATGGGTCGTGCATAAGCCTTGGATAAAGTTTCAAGAAGGAATTTGAGGCCCATTAGCAAAAATGATGTGTTTTGGACAAAGTTGACTTTTGCAAATTCATGAAAATTTCCCAACTTATCCAATGCATATCTTTCTCAATTTTGATCATATGAACATGTTCTTGGACATTTTGGAAAGGTCTTGAAGTCCTCTAACCAATGCCTTTGGTCCCATGTAATTTGGATTTACCAATCTCAAGTTATGGTCTTTGACTTAAAGTGCATTTTTGTTGACTTTTGAAATTGACCTATAATGTAGAAATTGATAACTTTTTGTGAGAGCATTTCTTGGACTTGTAATGTGAAGATGAGTTGTAGGAAATGTCATCCACTTCAAAATGAGCATTGGATGGGATTTTTCTGATGAACCATGAAAACGTTATGCCCTGGTCAAGTTACAGTTGACTTTTCTACTGTCCAAAAATAGCAACTTTTGCATCTTGATGATTTTTGAGCCATGCTTGTGGAATCATGATCAAGACTTGATAAAATGATGATTGTGGCTTCAAAATAAGACGTTGACAAATTTTTTTGACTTTTGACTGTAAAATGACCATTTTGCCCCTACAGTTGACTGTGAACTAAATAGGGCTTTTGACTGTGCAAACTGGCATTGTGAATCTTGAGACTTGACATGTAGATGCTTGACAATGTATATAGGCCTATGGGACTTGATTGGGCCATTGAAAACCTCAAATTCATTGAAGGAACCAAAACCCTAATTTTGATTGGCTTAGGAGATGTTTGGACTGTGCAACCCTTGGGAAATCTTGAGCCACTTGAGGATGATTCTTGATAAATCTTGAAGAATATGGGAGGGAAAATTTTGGGGTACAACAGTTGCCCCTGTTCAATCTTCTTAGACCTGAGGATGTAGATTGGCTTGCGTGCCTTTCGTGATCCGATGGTGGAAGATGATTGAACACTAAAGTGCCCAGAAATTTGCACTCGCATAGTAGAATATCAGCAATGTGATGTCGGGAATGGGCTTACAGATGCCATTTGGAGAGATGGTGGATAGGAGGATGGGCTTATAGATGCCATCAGGAGATGTGACAGAACCTTGTCGAGAATGGGCTTATAGATGCCATTTGGAAATGTAATGGATAGTTGTGGAGATGGGCTTAAAGATGCCATCCGGAGGTGTCGATCGCGTAAGAGATTCCTTAGCGAGAACTTGTGTACTTGAGAAAGAAAGATAATTTCCTGGCCTGTTACAGGTGTTGATCTTCAAACTCTCCATGCAGATATGCCCTGGATAGATACAGGTATCGAATCTACAATCACTTGCTCACAGATATGCCCTTGCTAGATACATGTATCGAATCTGGAACTTCAAACTCTTCATGCAGATATGCCCTGGCTAGATACAGGTATCGAATCTACAATCAATCACTCACAGATATGCCCTGGCTAGATACAGGTATCGAATCTGGAATTGGTCGTCTACAAATATGCCCTGGCTGGATACAGGTATCGAATCTCTAAACTCTTCATGCAGATATGCCCTGGCTAGATACAGGTGCCGAATCTATAATCAATCACTCACAGATATGCCCTGGCTAGATACAGGTATCGAATCTGGAATTAATCGTCTACAGATATGCCCTGGCTGGATACAGGTATCGAATCTCTAAACTCTTCATGCAGATATGCCCTGGCTAGATACAAGTATCGAATCCACAATCAATCACTCACAGATATGCCCTGGCTAGATATAGGTATCGAATCTGGAATTTGTCGTCTACAGATATGCCCTGGCTGGATACAGGTATCGAATCTCTAAACTCTTCATGCAGATATGCCCTGGCTGGGTACAGGTATTGAATCTACAAAAAATCACTCACAGATATGCCCTGGCTAGATACAGGTATCGAATCTGGAATTAGTCGTCTACAGATATGCCCTGGCTGGATACAGGTATCGAATCTCTAAACTCTTCATGAAGACATGCCCTGGCTAGATACAGGTATCGAATCCACAATCAATCACTCACAGATATGCCCTGGCTAGATACAGGTATCGAATCTGGAATTAGTCGTCTACAGATATGCCCTGGCTGGATACAGGTATCGAATCTCTAAACTCTTCATGCAGATATGCCCTGGCTAGATACAGGTATCGAATCCATAATCAATCACTCACAGATATGCCCTGGCTAGATACAGGTATCGAATCTGGAATTAGTCGCCTACAGATATGCCCTGGCTGGATACAGGTATCGAATCTCTAAACTCTTCATGCAGATATGCCCTGGCTAGATACAGGTATCGAATCTACAATCAATCACTCACAGATATGCCCTGGCTAGATACAGGTATCGAATCTGGAATTAGTCGTCTACAGATATGCCCTGGCTGGATACAGGTATCGAATCTCTAAACTCTTCATGCAGATATGCCCTGGCTAGATACAGGTATCAAATCTACAATCAATCACTCACAGATATGCCCTGGCTAGATACAGGTATCGAATCTGGAATTAGTCGTCTACAGATATGCCCTGGCTGGATACAGGTATCGAATCTCTAAACTCTTCATGCAGACATGCCCTGGCTAGATACAGGTATCGAATCCACAATCAATCACTCAAAGATATGCCCTGGCTAGATACAGGTATCGAATCTGGAATTAGTCGTCTACAGATATGCCCTGGCTGGATACAGGTATCGAATCTCTAAACTCGTCATGCAGATATGCCCTGGCTAGATACAGGTATCGAATCTACAATCAATCACTCACAGATATTCCCTGGCTAGATACAGGTATCAAATCTGGAATTAGTCGTCTACAGATATGCCCTGGCTGGATACAGGTATCGAATCTCTAAACTCTTCATGCAGACATGCCCTGGCTAGATACAGGTATCGAATCCACAATCAATCACTCACAAATATGCCCTGGCTAGATACAGGTATCGAATCTGGAATTAGTCGTCTACAGATATGCCCTGGCTGGATACAGGTATCGAATCTCTAAACTCTTCATGCAGATATGCCCTGGCTAGATACAGGTATCGAATCTACAATCAATCACTCACAGATATGCCCTGGCTAGATACAGGTATCGAATCTGGAACTTCGAGAGTTGATGGTAATCGTCTTTGGATTGACCTTTTTCCTGAAAAGGCAAAACATCAGTTGTATGCAATATCATGATGTATGAAATGCATGATGTCATGATGTTCCGAGATAGTGTAGTATGCATTTTATCTTGTATGTAAGCAGGGTGTATGAAATGTGAAATGTCTATGAATGTATTTTCGTCTAAGAAAATAAATCCTTGACGAATGCCGGGAACTTGAATCCTGGGTTGACGTTAAAGGGTAGAATTCTTCGTTTCCGCTGGGGATGATGATTGCAAGAATAAACCAGTAGGAGAAGACGACTCCGTTGGGGAATAAACTTGTTGAAGAGATCACTCTGCGGGGAAATACTCTGTGGGGAAGAGATGCTTCGCTGAGATTGTAATGAGAACTCCACTAGGGGATAGGAAGAATTTCGCCGAGGACGATCTTTCCGTGGTAATTAGCTGAGGATAACCCAGTTATAGGCTCTGGTGGGGAATAACCTTTGAATATGGCTGGGGAGAGATATTGGTATTCTGCAGGGGACTAGCTTCCAGACTCTACTGGGGATAAGCTTCCAGAATCTACCGGGGATAAGCTTCCAGAATCTATTGGGGAGATGGTTCAACTCTCTTGGGGAAACTTTTGAACTGTACTGGGAAGTGGCTCCACTGGATGTCTGTATTCCGCCGGGGAACAATCTTATATTGAGACTGCCGGGGATGCTTGTTGAGGAATATCTGTATACTCCGCTGGGGAATGTTGAGATCTTCTGGGGATACTCAACTTCCTTAAGGATGACAGTAGGCTAACTCTGCTTGGGGAGAGTGTTGCTGACTTGCTGGGGGAATATTGTGCCTTCTCAGGGCTGACGGGAGACCAACTCTGCTTGGGGAGAGTACGACTGAGTCTACCTTATACCTGGAGGACAGCACAGCTTGATCGCTTAGAGAATTCTTATTGCCCCAACTTCGGCGGGAGAAAGTACCTGTGGAGGTGTTTGACAACTACCGATTGACAAATCTTCTTCTGGTAGGCAAGTGACGAGATGACGGGACATAGTCGTACGCTTTGATCCCTAATTTTTGCCTGGACCGCCCCTTCGGGTTTTCAGTCCATCGGGATACCCATTTTTGCCCAAGCCGCCTTTTCAGGTTTTCGACTTGCCGGGTGTACAAATTTTCCCTTTTCGTCCCTTATTTTTGCCCGAACCCTTTTGGTTCACCGGGAAGCCCTTATTTTTGCCTAGGTGTGTCGACCTAGCGGGTCTTTGGTTATGCGTATTATTTTTTTCGACTATGTCCATGCTCTCAGGATGTAGGGAGTTGTCACTGTCAATAGTGTGGTGTTGTCATACCACCAGAAGATGCTTGATCGTGCCAGATTCGTTGCTGGAATTCATGTCCAATGCCCCAGTTGATTCAGATGGAGATCTGCCCCAAGCTGTTTGGCATCTTTGAGAGATTCTCCGAATCTTGACTGGACTGCCCCAGATGATAGACCATGATCATGCCGTGCCCCTGGATTGGAAGTGTTTTTGTTCACTAGATATTCTACGTGCGAACTTCTATGCTGTTCAAACAAATAGTCATATGCAAGCAATGTTATATTAAAAATGCAAAGCTTATGTCTGTCTTGAAGTTTTTGAAAATGCAGTTTTTTCATAAAAATAAGTGAATTTTTTGTAAACTGTGATGTCAACTCGTTATTTTATCGCAAGCCTTAAGGAGTCAGGGTACCTTTCGTAACAGTATGCTTTCGAACTAACCCATGCTTCAGCTAGGACTTTTAAGGGTTGTAGCGTGGCCTGGTTCACGGTTTAAGAAACGAAGGATAAAGGCTCAAATTTTATTTGTACCCACCCGTTCTTCATGATGTTCTTCAAACCTAAACTCAGCTAATCGTGCATTAGATCTTGTTTGAATCCTTGCTCTGATATTCTGGTGATGGTTCGGATATTGACAATTCATTTTGAATAGGCAGTCATTTCCCTTTTTGTTGAGAGTCTGTAGGACCTCTTTCTTTTTGATTTCATTATCCCTGTCTTTTACCTGAACTGTTTCTTTTGTATTTACAGTCAGCGGGATGCCCCAGTTTTTGTAAGTCTCCTTCATAGGTTTTGACTTATTAGGCTTTTATTTTGAGAAGTAATGACTGCCTGTCTTTTATGATTATTCGGAACCATCACTGTCTTTTGTTTTGGAAGGACTCCTTTGATGTCATTCATTGTGCACCTGGATTAACTGAGAGAACTACCCTGCCCCAGGTTGTGATTAAGGGTTTCAATTCGTGTTTAAACAGAAAACTCCTACTTCTTTGGCTCGAAGGGGTTGACGAGGGATTATCTTCCTTATGACTCCAGTGTTTAGGAATTGAAACAATGCCTGTACCTCATCAGCGGGGTTTGTCCAAAAGCATATTGTAAAGATAGTGGTATCGTTTTCGTCATCCTCCCTCTAAAGGCTTAGAATTTAATCGAGAGTTGACATCAAAAAATGAAAGCAGTTTGAATATAGCGAATGCGAATATATTGATTCAAAACAGACATATGCGATGCATTGATAAAGTAATAACGTTTGCCATGACAATAATTGTTTGAACAATCAAAAGAAAATTACAACTTGAAAATTCTAATGGACAAAAAGTCTTCTCGTCTCAGGACTTGTCACTTCAAATGGTGAATCTTGCAGGGATAGTAGAAGAACTCAGCCTGGCCATCTTGGGTGAATTCCATTGCTCCTTCATCAATCAGGTCCTGGATCTTGTTCTTCAAAGACCAGCAGTCGTTTGTGTCATGTCCCGGACCATCAGAGTGGTATGCACATCTTCTATTGGGATGATAAGTAGGAGCAGAGATGTTGGGATTCCGGGGAGGAGCCCTTAGAGTTACCAAATTCAACCTCAACAGGTGTTGTAAAGCTTGAGACAGCGACGCGTTGAGCTTGGTAAATTGCCTTCGGGGCCTACTCTGATCAACCCGTTGCTCTGGGCGAGGTTGTGGTTGGACCTGTGAAGTGGTAGCAATTTGGAGAGGTCTATTCTTCACCATACCAGACTCTTGTCCTCTTGGAAGCTGATCAATGACCTGGTCCCTGACTTGGACTGTTTGCTTCATGTTGTATCTCTCTTGGTGAAGCTGGTTGACCATGGTTCTCAACTCTTCTTGCTCCCGAGCCAAGCCTTGGATAAGAGCCATTTGCCCTAGCATCTGGGTTCTCATTGCATCCACCTCAGCTTGCAGATGTTTCAGCCGTTCGTCCTTATCGTCCTCAGAACTGTTCCGGACCAAAGTCCCCATGAGGAGTGTTCTCAGCTCTTCCTGCCCCTTGGATAGATTTAGGAGGATTTCCCTGAACTGAGTCTCTTGAGCATGAAGATCCTGGTTGTTTTGTTGGGAAGCCATTGCTGAAATAAACAGCGAAGAAGGTAAGTGACCTGTAACAAGGGTACCTGTTATGCAATGATATGTATAATATATGTATGCAATGTTTTCAAGGATCTCGTGGGGTAAACAAGAAAATTTGTTAGAATTTGAATTTCGTAGCTTGATTGAAGGAACTTCGTGTTGTTGAGAATCCTTCTTAAAGAGTCAAGGCTCACCATATCGAGTGGGTCATAGCCCCTGACTTAAGCTGTCATGTTTTGATCTCCAGACAATCTTGGCTAGAGGAAAATAAATCCCCTTTACCCCTTGCTAGACAGTTGGTTCGTCATGACCCGCATCACAAAACCTTGAGATCCTTGAAATGGATTAGTCCTTATGCAGGATGTATGCAATGGTATGATGGTATGATGTTATGCTATGCGTGGAGTGAAGGTGTGAGGTGTAAGCAAGCCCTGTAATAAGTCCAGATTAAGGACCGTAAAAAAACCCTACAAGGAGCTCATGTTGTCAGATAACAAGTATGTGCAAGTAGTTCAAGTTTGAAAGCACACAAGTCACACAAGACAACCCTTAGAGTTTAGGCCAGCGTGAAGTTTAGGTACTACCCTCTTTCAGTTTCGTTGGTTAAGACCTGTCCTATCAAAAGTAACCGGGTTCTAGAGGATCTCAATATCATCGACTACCCTCAATCGGTCATAACTCCAGCGTCGCAATCTTTTCTTGCAGCCAGAACCATCGCGAGAGTTTAGCCTCAATGAGTGTAGCATACTGCTACTGTTCTATGGCCAAGTTGGGTCAATTTAGGGTTCTAAGGTCGGTTGGTGCTTAATGACTCCTCAGAAGACCCATATTCTCCTCGTTCCAACACAAGGGATATCGGTACAGACCAAAGTGTCACACCAACGTAGCCACTGCTTCACTTGTGTCGGTCTACGCCGGACAGGTCCCTCACAGCTTATGCTACCTAAAGGGTATTCCCCATATCCGGGTTAGGATCTATGAAACTCCAAGACAAGCCCATAATATTTAAAGCAAACAAAGCAAGCAATTGAAAACATAAGAGTGGTCTAATCCTAAGGTACACCTCACTTATTAAATATCCCCAGCAGAGTCGCCAGTTCTGTGATCGGTGGAAATAGAACTGACTGTTTTGAAATGCTGATTCGCGAAATGTCGCGGTAAGCAAGAGTCTCCACCGTCTTTTATGTTCTCCAACAAGGAAAGGACAAAAGCACAACAAAATTCCTTTTCGAGAATGTTTCTCGGTTCGGGAGGTAGATTTATAGAAAGGGAAGGTGTTAGCACCCTTTCTATCCGTGGTTATCCACGGGCTCTTAGGTACTTGCTCACTATGTTTTCAAAATTGTTTGCTTTTCTTGTGTTTGTGGGTTTCGAAAAAGTTTAGTTTGGAAAACTTCTAGGTAACTCTTGTATCAGTCCTCAAGAGTGTATGAAGTATTTGTTTGAAAACTTTTTGAAAGTGTAGGTGCGAAAAGATGTTTTTGTTTTTTGAAAGAGCAAGTACCCAGGAGAAATCTACCTACTCTAAGGAATTAGGCTGTGTAAGAGTCCTTTAGACAGTACTATCCCACTATTGAGAAGTAGGTAGCACCGTCGTTGGAGTTATTCGGGTCAATTTGATTATAGGGACAATGTGGTCACCAAAGCAATAGTAGGACGCCTTAGCGGTAACCCTAGTGTCCTAGATCCTTTTTATCTGAGGCAACCGTTTCGAGGCAACTGGATCTTTAGACATGAGGGCGACCTCTAAAACACCCTATACTTGACGACCACGTCGAGGCAACCAAGTGAGGCGTACCCTAGGAGTGGCATGTGCATGTGTGTCAGGTTTCATGTTAAGTTATCTTTGAACGTGCATTTGTGAGCTACGCTTTGTTTTTATTTTTCAGACAAGTCTTGCATGCATATTAACAGTTAAGAGTGCGGAAAATAAATTGCGGAAAGGTAAATCTACGCTATTATAAGGTGCGGGTATATACATCGCCAAAAACAAACCCTTTGGAAAATATAAATTGCGAGAAATCAAATAAAGCGATAAAAGAGGTCCTAATTATCTATTACATCCTCGGAAACAGATACATAAATATGATCAAATAAATAATGAATTAAAAATATACGCGCGAAAGAAATTGAATCAGGACGTCCTAGGGTTTTGACCCTTTTTGAGAAAAGAAAGTAACTTGTCCTTTTTTGCAATTAATTAAAATTAAACCTAATAACTAATTAATTAATTAATTAAAGAAAAAAATTATTTTTTATGTTTAATAATGTTTTTTATGAAAATAAAAATAAAAGGAATTAAAATTGTCAAAAACTTAATTCTATGTTAATTTTATTTATTGTGAAAAAAGTCAAATTTAACCTAATTAACTAATTAATTTGTTAGTATTTATTTACAAAATAACTAAACTAAAGTGAAATTAATAATAATGGTAATAATAAGAAAATATTGTTTTCTGAATTAATTATGAAAATGGAAGTTTGTTAATTAAATAATAATAATATTAATAATTAAAAATTAGTAAAAGCAAATAAAAAGAAAAAAGAAAACAAAAAAGAAAATAAGAAAGAACCAGGGGGTGTTGGGCCCTGATGGAGGTCTTTTAGCAATTTTCCAGCCCACTAAGCTTTCAGCCACGTTTGACTTTCTGAATGATCTACGTTCATGTTGACTGAGGAACATGGTGGTCATCCATCCCTGGCCTTTGGATTCACCTTTGTGGCCACTTGGCATGCTGATTTGTGAGGTGTATGATGGACCCTCTTTGGAAACCTGCACACAAGCGTGTAAAGAAAAATAATATGGAATTTTGGGTGGACCTGGGAATCGAACCCAGGTCCCAATGGTTATTGGACATATCACCAACCACCACACCACGCTGCATGCTTTGTTAACATAGTGATGATTAATTATAATATATAAAACAAATAACGTCCTGAAGGACAAACAAAACGCGCGCCATCTTTTTGAATCCACCAATAGCATATCAACGCGTCATCGTCTTCTTCAATTACCTGCATAAAAACATATCAAATAGCGGGGGTTTTTAACCCCCACAACCTACAAGCACGATTAATAGCGATTAGGCGTACGTTAAATAGAAATTGTTCGCGAGCATGGGGTTTGATTCGTCTGGCCTTGACGAATTCAACCATAGGCATGAGAGGTTCTGATTTTACTGGATGTGGAAAGCCCCAATTCAAAACCTCAAGAACCCTAAAATCCGTTAATGGCAAGTCACGATTCTGCGTGTTATAATGCAATTAAACCATGCCAAAAGCTTCCTGTGGATTCATACAATACAAAACAAACAACAAATTGTGTTAATGATGCATGGAATATGGATTTCGATTCTGAGAAAGAAAGTTAAACCGTGTGACTGGGTAGAGCGATTTCCTGAGTTCTAGCGTATGATTTTGATTGCAAAATGTTACTGAGAGCTCCAGCAATGTGTTTGAATTACTAAAACGCTTTGAATTGCCCTGGAAGATTGAAAACGGTTTTGGCTTTTTTTCTTGATTTTTTGAATATGGTTATGGCTTTGTATGCAGAATTCTCACGTGTATAGCATTAGGGTTGGCTTGCTTGCATATATGGGAATATAATTAGGTCAAGTCTTGGCCCAAAGATCCATGGAATTCATGTTTTCAATATTTGATTTTCAATCAAATCTTTTTGCATATTTTTGATTGAAAAACCTTGCCAAATTGGGAGATTTTGTCCCCTTGATGTGTACATGAAAACTCCAGCACATGTTGACCACTTTTGCTTCACAAAAAGATTTAGAAATCATATCTTGGTATTTTCCTACAATTAAATTAATTAAATGAATTAAAAATCAATTAAAAATCCAATTAATTAATAAAAATAAGAAAATAATACAATTTAATCTCAATGGGTCGTGCATAAGCCTTGGATAAAGTTTCAAGAAGGAATTTGAGGCCCATTAGCAAAAATGATGTGTTTTGGACAAAGTTGACTTTTGCAAATTCATGAAAATTTCCCAACTTCTCCAATGCATATCTTGCTCAATTTTGATCATATGAACATGTTCTTGGACATTTTGGAAAGGTATTGAAGTCCTCTAACCAATGCCTTTGGTCCCATGTAATTTGGATTTACCAATCTCAAGTTATGGTCTTTGACTTAAAGTGCATTTTTGTTGACTTTTGAAATTGACCTATAATGTAGAAATTGATAACTTTTTGTGAGAGCATTTCTTAGACTTGGAATGTGAAGATGAGTTTTAGGAAATGTCATCCCCTTCAAAATGAGCATTGGATGGGATTTTTCTGTTGAACCATGAAAAAGTTATGCCCTGGTCAAGTTACAGTTGACTTTTCTGCTATCCAAAAATAACAACTTTTGCATCTTGATGATTTTTGAGCCATGCTTGTGGAATCATGATCAAGACTTGATCAAATGATGATTGTGGCTTCAAAATAAGATGTTGACCAAAATTTTTGACTTTTGACTGTAAAATGACCATTTTGCCCCTGCAGTTGACTGTGAACCAAATAGGGCTTTTGACTGTGCAAACTGGCATTGTGAATCTTGAGACTTGACATGTAGATGCTTGACAATGTATATAGGCCTATGGGACTTGATTGGGCCATTGAAAACCTCAAATTCATTGAAGGAACCAAAACCCTAATTTTGACTGGCTTAGGAGATGTTTGGACTGTGCAACCCTTGGGAAATCTTGAGCCACTTGAGGATGATTCTTGATAAATCTTGAAGAATATGGGAGGGCAAATTTTGGGGTACAACAGTAGGCAAGCGGTGAACCACGATATCAGTATCCAACCAAGGCATATCTTCATAGGACCAGAAAAATATCTCAACATAGTCACGCAACATCTGAATCAGCCGTTACTTAACACTGGACTCCAGATTTGTACCGGTCTTGACCTCTTTCTTATCTTCCTTTGTACCCAGATTTACTGTTTCCACTGGCTCTTCATGCGGCTATATGGCCCTCTCTTCTTGGAGTAACAGTCTAGCAAGTTCACCAGGCACTTCGCAATCATCCTCACCTTCGTCCTCGGCTTGGTTGATCGGACTTTTGAAGTCATAAATGGAAGTAGCAGAGTCGTTATCAGTGGGATCCATAGTGGGTTCAGACCTGTATATGTGAGTGTGTGTAAAATAGTTGTTTTGCAAGATAAAAAAGAAAAACAAGGAGCGCAAAATTTGAAATGCAAGAAATGTCCCATGCTTTTATTAATGATATATGGAAATGAAACACATAAAGCCATCACAAACAAAGCCACGGTGTCTCGGGTAAGGCATCGGGCCGTAAAGTTTAAAAAATTGTCTGTTACAAATTCGAAACAAAAGTCTCATTACTGTTTAATAAAAGAAATCGGCACGAAGTCCTCTGCCGTCCAGTTGTTTAGTCCGCCGTTGGTAGTTGGGTAGATCCAACTGTCAAACTCAGATTCTTCAACATCGTCTTCAATGGCATTTACTCCTGAATTGCTGATAAACAGGGGAGGTCCTCCAATCCGTGCACGCCAAACAGCCCTTTGAGCTTCTGCAGTGAAACCCAAACCAAAGTTGTTAGTCTTATGTGCAAAGTCAGGGAGTTGGCCCCAATTCGCACACCCACCTTTCTCAATAACAGCCCGAGCATCCTTGAGGGAAGCCATCTTCATTGGAGGATCTTCAGTAACAATTTCAGTTGATGCCAGCGTCTGGGGGACTTCTTCAAAATGTTGAAACAGGGTCTCAATGAACTCCCCGTCCATATCCACATACCGGAAAGAGTTGAGATGGCTCACCATGTACTCCTCTTCTCCTCGTACCGTAATAATTTTCCCTTTCATTGGGTATTTCAGCATCTGGTGGGGCGTAGAAGTTACAGCCTCAACTTTGTGGATCCACGGGCGACCCAGCAAACAAGAATAAGATGGTTGAATGTCCATCACATAGAATGTAGAAGCGAAGATATGAGAACCAACCTTAACCGGAATATCCACTTCTCCATGTACCATCCTCTTGGACCGTCAAAGGCCCTAACCACGATGTTACTCGGCTTCAACTCTAACCCTTCACAGTCTAACCGATCTAGTGCTTTCTTGGGTAAAACATTCAGTGAGGACCCAATATCCACCAACACATGAGCTAAAGTAGTGCCCCTGCATTCGATGGAGACATGCAGGGCGTCATTGTGATTCTTCCCCTTAGCAGTCAAGTCTGCGTCGGAGAAACCCAACCCATTATCTACTATCAGACTAGCCACGCAATTTTGAACTGATCAGCTGACGTCTCCTGCGGAACTTGCGTAGTCTTTCGGAAAGCAACCAGAGCCTTAGCATGGGCCTCTGAACACAACAATAAAGACAACATAGAGATCTTTGACGGGGTTTGTCCCAGCTGTTCGACTACATTATAGTCGCTTTTCTTGATGATCTTTAAGATTTCCTCTATCTCATGTCTAGAGGCTTCAACAATAATCTTCCTCGATGCCTTCGTCCGGGCAGGCTCACCGGTGATCCCTTTGCCCCGAGTGTCAGATGACTCGGCGACAGGGGTAAGGACTGGAACATGAACAGGGGTAGTAGCAGGTGTACTAGCAGGTGTAATAACAACAGGCTTATGAACAATTGGTGGAGAGATCTCAGGGGAGAAAAGTCTTCCGCTTCGGGTGACTTTACTAGATCCAACAATGTTGCTGACATCAATATCAGCCTCTTCATCCTTCAAGTCTTGTTTAACCCTGTGATAATATACATCGGCCCCATAGTGCCATGGGACAACCTTATCCGACGTATAGGGGATAGCTCCAGGAACAGTGATAATCAATGGAGCGATTCTCGGAACAGATGTAATTCTAATAGGCTTTCTCGAGGAAGCCTCGAAAGAATTGTCGAAAATGGTGATTATAGAAATTTCTTCAACAGGAACCAAAGGAACAACAATCTTCTCAAACAGAATTTCTTTATTATCCATCAGGCGTTGGACACCTGACTTCAAAAGATGGCAACCGGTAGGCAGGACGGAACACAGATGGTAACCTTCGCCACAGCCCAGAAATAAACCGGCTAACAGAAGGTTCTTCTTCACAATCAATAATGGAGTAGCAATGTCTTTCATAGAAGATACAAACACCTCATCATCCACAACATTTACTCCATGATTTGGCATAGGAGCAGTCATAACATTAGGTTTTTCTGGCGCTTCTAACTCAATCTCCTTAGCATCAATCAGATCTTGTACCTTATTCTTCAAGACCCAACAATTATTGGTATCATGCCCCGGGCTATCAGAGTGATAAGCACAACGGGTGTTTGGATTGTACAGTGGTGAGGTGGTGTTGGGATTCTTCGGGGCTTCCCTTGGAATCACCAAGTTAGTCTTCAATAACTGTGGCAGAATTTGAGATAAGGACATGCTGAGCCGAGTAAACTGTCTTTGAGGCCTCTCTGCCCTTGGCTGAGTGTTGCATTGTATGGCATCAGTTAGTCTTGAGATAACTACCGCGTTGACTGCTTGGCGGCGTTCAGGTCGATTTTGGCTTTTTGAACTGTAAGCCGCACTGGACTCCTTCTTAAAAGGCTTCTTCTCAGTACTTGATGAAGCACCTTTCTGTAACGTACCGCTCTTGATACCGGCTTCAATTCTCTCCCCAGTCATAATTAACTCAGTAAAACCTGACGATGAAATTCTGATCAGATGGTTGAAAAATGGACCAGACAGGGTCCCCAGAAACATATCCACCAACTCCCTGTCAGCCAGCGGGGGTTGGACTCTACCTGCAAGATCCCTCCACTTCTGAGCGTAATCATTAAAACCTTTGCTCGCACCCATAGACATACCCTGAAGTTGGGTACGCGTAGGAGCGAGGTCGGCATTATATTGGCATTGCGTGTAAAAAGCAGCAGCAAGGTCTTCCCAATTACGAACACTAGCTCATTTTAGCTGATAGAACCACTCAAGTTGAGTCCCTGAGAGACTATCTTGAAAAAAGTGGATCTAGAGGTTCCTATCAGCAGTATATGGCTGAATATTTCTAACATACGAACGGAGGTGTAGCATTGGGCAGGATACCCCGTCGTATTTAGCAAAGACTGGCGCTTTAAACTTGTGGGGAATCACCACCCCAGATGCCATACCCAAGTCACCAAAGTCCAATCCATGTATCTTCTGGATCTCCATCACACTTAATCGGTCTTTAAGCTGTTTATACTTATCCTCAACTGGAGGATACTGGTCTTCGTCAAAGTCAGTCTCATTGTCAGAAACAACAGGGCTAGGAGCCCTCCTTTCTTCCTGGTTTTCTCTCCCTTCAGGTGAGTGAGATAAATCAACGTCTTCCCGCAAATTGTTCCCGAATCTGCGACCCATATTCAGGAGGACCGTCTTCTTCTTCTTCTTCTTCTTCTTATCCTTCAAGATAAGAGTCTTCAGATCTTGCTGACCCTTGGCCAGGGTCATGAACATTTCCTGGAACTGAGCGTTTTGAGCTTGTAGTGCCTTAATAGCTTGATCAGTGGATGTTTCAGCAGACATGATGCTGAAATAAACAGCGAAGAAGATAAGAGGCCTGTAAGGGTACCTGTGATGAGGTGCATGGGAATGGAATGCATATGATATGATTTCAAAGACGTCGAGAGATTCAAATTTGTAAACCAAAATGAAACACACTTTTATTAGATTAAAAACTTGAAACAATGTTTAACAAATGCCTTTAAGGCGTTACAAAGAGAAAAAACTACAAAGTAAATCAAAACAAGAAATAACAAAAGACACCAGCGCTCCCATGGTCATTTTCCGTTGGTGCTGACATAGTCGTTGATGACCTTCTCATTCTCCAGCTGCCTTGTAAGCTTTAGAATCTTCCGCTCCTGCTCGTGATACTTTTCTCCGTAAGCATCCCGCTCTTCTCTCAACTGGATCCACGACCTCTTCAATGCCCCAATGTCAATTGGCATGTACAGATGTAGGACAGTAGAAGGAACCCCTTCTTCATTAGCATTCTCAACAATCACCGGTAAGACAGCTTCGTACGAAATCCCTAGCTTTTGGGAACGGGCCCGAACCCAACGAAGATACGGTTCCATTGGAAGAGAAGTCTTTGCTCCCAACTCATGCGGATCATACCTGTTGACCCTATTCCAAGCTCGTATGAATCTGCGGCGACGTCCCTCACTATTCCCTTGGAAGTCAAAGACAATAGTCGGAATCAGCAACTCATGAGGACCGTCCTTTCTAGCTCTCCCAAACTATCATAAGGCCAGACAAGGATTATAGGTGATCCCTCCTCTAATTCCAAGTAAAGGAAAATTAGGGTATTCTCCGCACCGGTCAATAACAGCTACTTCTTCCATGTATTTAGTAGTCCAAATGATGTATGTGTGAGCAAGGGACATAATTTTGTAGGCCCAACCCATACCTTCCTTGTTCTTCAAAACAGATTTGGGGAGGTGAGAAATAAACCACCTCGCCAGCAATGGTGCACAACACATAAGGGTTCCCCGTTTCCGAGCAGTACGGACATAAAGAGCATGTAGAATATCCCCTAAGAGAGTGGGCACTGGATTACGGGACATGAAAATCTTCACTGTGTTCACATCGACGAAAGAATCTGAGTTAGGGAACAAAACCAGACCATATATGAGAAGAGCCAGGATGTCTTTGAATGCTTGAAAGTCTAAACTGTCCCAAAACTGATTAGCCCGATCAACCAAGATTTTTAGCCAAGAAGCCTTTTGTACCACTCCAAGTCTCCAAATTAGACATTACCCCAGCCTTTGTCAAATGTAGGGTTGTAGCAACATCTTCTGGCCTAAGAGCTTTCTCCCAACCCGTGAATGGCGTCTGCTCTAGAATAGAAATACCAAGCAAATCAGAGAACTCCTCCAAAGTAGGGACCAACTGATAGTCTGGGAAGGTGAAGCAGTGGTGCAATGGATCAAAGAACTGGCACAAGACACTCAACATCTGCTCATCCATCTTGGAAGTGACCAAACCAAGGAGGTGACCATGTCTTCTGACAAAGGAGGAAGTCTCTGGAACTTTGGATATCAAATCTCTAAGCTGAGTAGGAATCTGTACAAAGCTGATCCGAATAGTGTTTCTACGCATAGAGGCCATGACCTACATAACAAAACAAAGATGAATCCCCTCTGTCTTTGAAATAGGTTAGTCTTGATGCAAGATGCATGCAATGTCATGATGCATGATGTCATAATAGAAACACACCACAGGTATTCACAGATAGAAAACATGGTAAGGGAAAACAAGTCACATAGTAACCCTTAGATTTCAGGCTGGCATGGAGTTTAGGTATTACCCTCTTTTAGTTTAGTTGGTTCAACCTGTCCTAGTAATAGTAATCATGTTCTAGAGGATCTCAATATCACCGACCACCCTCGATCGGTCATAATTCCATTTTGGCAACCTTTTCTTGCAGCCGGAATCATTGCAAGAGTTTGGTCTCAATGAGTGTAGCATACTGCTACTTTTCTATGGCCAAGTTGGTCAATTATAGGTTCTAAGGTCAGTTGGTGCTTAATGACCCCTTAGCTGACCCATATTCTCCTTGTTCCACCACAAAGGATATCAGTACAAACTAAAGTGCCACACCCACGTAGCTACTGCTTCAACCGTATCGGTCTACGCCGTACAGTTCCCTCACAGTCTATTGCTACTTACCTAAAAGGTATCCCCAGATCGGGGTTAGGATCTATAGTAACTTCGATTCAAACCCACAAAGATAAATCATAAAAATCAAGCAATTGAAAACATTATAATGAACTATTCCTAAGGTACACCCCACTTATTTATCCCCAGTAGAGTCACCAGTTCTGTGATACGGTGGCCAGAACTGGGACGTGGTTTCCCTTATTTCGTTAAGGAAATTTGCTGGTTTGCGTTTTGCGTTTGTATTCGCAAAATGTCGCGGTAAGCAAGAGTCGCCACCGACTGTTATTTTATCCAACAAGGAAAGGAAAAAAGCATAGAAAAATTCCTTTTTCGAGATATTTCTGAGTACGGGGGATAGATTTATAGAAAGGGAAGGTATTAGCACCCTTTCTATCTGTAGTTATCTACGGGCTCTTAGGTACTTGCTCATCATTTTCAAAATTGTTTTCTTTTTGTTTGTGGGCTTTGAAAAGTTTTGTTTTTTAACTTCGATTTAACTCTCGCTTAAGAGTGTAATGAAGTGTTTTTGAAAACTTGTTTGTAAAAGTGTAAGTGTGAAAATTTTTTATTTTGGATGAGCAAGTATCTAAGAACTAATCTATCTACTCGAAAAAGGAATCGTTCTATGCTAATTTCTTTTAGACAATGCTATCCCACTATTAGTGAGTAGGTAGCACCGTCGTTGGAGTTTGAGGGTCAATTCGAAAGAGGGACATACGGTCACTAAAGCAATGTTAGGATGTCTTAGCGGTAACCTTAATGTCTTAGATCATGTATTCGAGGCAACAATTTCCGAGGCAACCATTTTGAGGCAACTATGATCTTTTAGACAAGAGGACGGCCTCTAAAACGACCTATACTCAATGACCGTGTACGAAGGCAACCAAGTGGGGTGTACCCTAAGAGTGCGCATGTGCAATTGTGTTGGTTTCAGTTATTTTTATCTTTGCACATGTTTAGGGTGATCTGATTGATTTTTAAATTAAGCATTCATTCTTGTCATGCAAGCCCTATTATCAAACATCTAGCAGTTGTATAATTTGCAGAATTAAAATTCGGAATTTAAACTAAATTATTACAAGGCGTCGGGTATTTACATCACCAAAAGCAACCCTTTGAAATAAAATAAAGCGGTAAAATAAATAAATGTCCTATTTAAAACTATTACAAGCCGGGAGCAGATACATTAATAATTAAATAAGGAAAAATAAATCGCGAGTGAATTGGATCGAATGCGAGATTAGGGTTTTGACCCTTTTGATTAAAGAAAATGTTTTTTTGTTGTTTTTATTTAAGAAAAGAAATTAAGTCCTAAATTAAATACTAAATTAAATATTAAATAAATTAATTAATGAAAAATAATTAATAACATATTTTTGGAGTTTTTTGTTATTTTAAGAAAGAAAATAAAATAATTAAACTAAAGTTAAAACCTAATTAATTCTAATTAGTTTTAAATATTTACAAAATAAATTAAAGTTATTCTAGAAAAAACCTAATTAATTAGTTATTATTTATTAATAAATAAATAAAAATTCTGACATTTAATTGGATAAAAATATTTTTTTGTGATTTTTTTGTTTAAAGAGAAAATATTCTATTGGTTAATAAATTAATTAAACAAAATAAAATTATTAAATTAAAATAAATAAAATATAAGAGAAAGAGGGAATGGGCCTGGTTTTTGGGAGGTGTTGAAAGCAGTTTGTTGGCCCAATTGATGCTGGTCCATTGGACTTTTTGTGATCCCATACACATGCGTTGACTAGCCTTTTGGTGGACCTTTGATGCTGACCACCAGATCTTGCCATCTGGCACGCTTGATAAGGAAGGCGCATGGTGGGTCTCTAGCTTAGGCGTGCACCTGATTATCTGCAAGAAAACAATATTGAGAAAATGGGGGACTTGGGATTCGAACCCAGGTCCTGAAGGGAGATCCACACTATGCTTGCCACTACGCCACTTGTCTTGCTTTGTTAATAGAATACAAATCAAATATAATATACAAAAAATAAGCATTATTGGAAAACAAAATAAAAAAGGCGCGCTCGTTTGAACAGGCCAATGGATGGGCGACAGCTCATCGTTCCCTTCCCCCATCCGTTGCTAAAACTCTGTAATACCTATAGCTACGGACGCAGGCCGTCACTACAAGTTGTGCTCACTCAAAAACCTCCTACAGACCATGAAAATGATTTCTAAGACCATGGTTGAACTCGTCATCCTCTTCTGATCATAACCATAGCCATTACTAAGGCTAATTTTTCCTGAAACAAAAAGCCCTAAAAACAAGAACGAAACCCTAGCAATGGTGGATCTTGATATAGGTCAGATAAATGAAATTGGTTATTACAACAGGCTTGCAAATGATGTGTGGATTAAGAATATGCAATTATTTCATGTTAACAATGCCTAAATTTGAAAATACGAAATCAAGAATATAGTGAATTCGTGGATGACTTACAGAGCTCTGGGAGGTCTGAAAACGCGTGGTCTTGGTTGCTTTCGCTTGTGGAGATGGCCAGGAAGAGATTGAGACAATTGCCAAGCCTTGAAATTGCCTCTAGGATTGATTTCGAAGTCACACTTTTTCTTGATTTTTTCCAATTATGTTCTTGCTCTCCAATTGATCTCCCACCCTTATTCTTGTCTGCCTCGCTTCCTTATGTATTGTACAATACATTAGGTTAGAATTTGTTGTCCAAATCTTCCTCCATTGATGATTTTGATATTTGATTTTATTCTCTTTCAAAGCTTTCCAAAATTGGCTTGATTTGAATCTTTCTGTGTTCAATTGCTTTGATACGAGTTTGGAAGGGTGCTAGCTGTCCATTGAAACTTGAAATCATCAAAAGATCTTCGGTTATCAATATTTTTGATTTTATTTGATTTAATTTGGTTTTAAATGAATTAATTCAAATAAAAATCAAATTAAATAATAAAAATAAGATATGGACACATGGCCAAGGCTAGAGCACGTGGGAAATAATGCAAACTCAAAACAAGTGAAAAAGAATGGGCCCATTTGGCAAAATTTGAAATTTTGGGGATAGTTGACTTTTGGCAATTTTGCAAAAAAGTCCAACTTCAACAATGCATAACTTCCTCAATTTTGAACTTTTGGAGGTGTTCTTTGACTTTTTAGAAATATTGAGATGTCCTATAACCAACCCTTTTTGTCTCATTTAAATTTGATATTCCATGCTCAAGTTAGAAGCTTTGACAAAAAAGATGTTTTTGTTGACTTTTCAAAATGACCTATAATGTCCAAATTCATAACTTCTTGTGAGTTCATTTTTTGATCTTGGGATATGAATATGGATTGTAGGGAATTGCATCCTCTTAAAAATGAGATTTGGATGGTTCATTGCTCATAAAGTATGAAAAGTTATGCTTGGTCAAAGTTGAGTTGACTTTTCCTACAAAACCCTAATTTAGCAACTTTTGAATCTTGATGAATTTTGAGCAATCCTTGATGAATCATGATCAACCCTTGATCAAATGATGAAATATACTTAAAAATGGGAATTTTGACAAAAAATCTTGAAGTTTGACTGTTTGTAGGTCACAGTTGACTTTTGCCCTAACACAATCGATTTTTGGACCTTTGAGCAATTGATTGAGTAAAATTCCTCTGCAAGGCTTGCAACTTGACATGGATGATCTTGAGAATATATTAGGACATTGTTGAGAATTTGGGACCACTTGATGCAACATGAAACCCTAATTTGAGATAGACTGCCTTAGGAGAGAGCTTGTCTGGTCAACCCTTGGGCTATCTTGAGCAACTTAGAGATTTTTCTTGAAATGTTTTGAGAAATATGGGAGGGAAAATTTTGGGGTACAACAGCTGCCCCTGTTCAATCTTCTTAAACCTGAGGATGCAGATTGGCTTTCATGCCTTTCGTAATCCGAAGGTGGAAGTGGATTGAACACTAGAGTGCCCAGAAATTTGCACTCGCATGAAATGATAATTGTCTTATGATGCCGGGAATGGGCTTATAGATTCCATTTGGAAAAGTGTTGATCGCATAAGAGATTCCTTAGCGAGAGCTTGTATACCTGTTTTTAAGGAAGATTCCGTTGGGGAAGTATGATCTTTCATGGAGAGAGATAGAAATATAGGAGCTTCGTCGTCCCGTCATTCTGCTGGTGAGTCGTCTCTATTGATATTAAGGAACTTTGATCGTCCGTACTCAACTGAGGGAATATCTTTTGTTGAGATTTAGGAACCCGTCCGTAATTCAACTAAGAAAACATCTTTGCTGAGATTTAGGAGCTAGTCCATAATTCAACTGGCTTTATCGAGATTTAAGAGCTCGTCTGTAATTCAACTGATTTGGTCGAGATTTAGGAGCTTATCCATAATTCAACTGATTTTGTCGAGATTTAGGAGCTTGTCCGTAACTCAACTGATTTTGTCGAGATTTAGGAACATCGTCCGTAATTCAACTACTTTGTTGAGATTTAGGAACATCTTCCGTAATTCGACTAAGAAAACAACTTCGCTGAGATTTAAGAGCTTGTCCGTAATTCAACTTACTTTGCTGAGATTTAGGAACTCGTCCATAATTCAACCGAGGAACATATATGTCGAGATTTAGGAACTCGTCCGTAATTCAACAACTTTGTTGAGATTTAGGAACATCGTCTGTAATTCAACCGGGGGGATATTTGCTGAGATTTAGGAGCTCGTCCGTAATTCAACAACTTCGCTGAGATTTAGGAGCCTGTCCGTAATTCAACTGAGAAAATAATTTCACTGAGATTTAGGAACATCGTCCGTAATTCAACTACTTTGCTGAGATTTAGGAACATCGTTCGTAATTCAACTTGAGAACAACTTTGTTGAGATTTAGGAGCCTGTTCGTAATTCAACTAAGGTACCAACTCCACTGAGATTTAGGAACTCGTCTGTAATTCAACTGAGGAAATATCTGTCGAGATTTAGGAACTCGTCCGTAATTTGACTAAGGTAGAAGCTTCATAGCTTGATCTTTATGAGAATTTAACTGTATCCTTCCTGAAAGGTAAAGGTTAGTTGTATGTAATGCATGATATGTATCAAGCAATGATGTTCTCAAAATAAATGAGATTATGTTGTATGATGCGTATGCATGTCATGATGTATGAAAATGTGATGTTTTTAGCTGGGAAAATAAATCTCGGATTGTTGCTGGAGAAAAAGAATTAAATTCTTCGTTTCTGCTGGAGATAGTGGATGAAGATGATTGTGAGAATAAACTTGCAGGAGATGATAACTTGCTGGGGAATAGACTGGTGAGAGAATGACTTCTGTGGGGAAGAGATGCTCTGCTGAGGATTCCACTGATAAGTTCAGCTGGGGATGAATTACCGCTGCTGGTGGTAGTGAAACCTTTTTGGGGATTGAATTCCTGTTTTGTGAAAGGGAAGAACTCCGCTGGGGATGATTTTCCAATTGCGACTTTACTGGGGATAGCCCTTTTAGACTTTACTGGGGATGATCTTCTAGAGTCTACTGGGGATGATTTTTCAAACTCCACTGGGGATATTTTTATACTCTGCTGGGGATGATAAGACTTTTCAGTGCTGATGGTAGATAAACTCTGCTTGGGGAGAATATTACTGATTTATTCATAGTTGCGAGTCTCGGCTGGGGAGAGCTAACACCACTGTCTTTCTCTTACTCTGTGGGGAATGAATGTACTTCAATCGTTTCCTCCAGCTAGGTCTATCCCTATACCTAGCGGACAGAGCAACTGTACGGTTTGGACATTTCTCGTTTGCCTCTGTTTCTGATGTTACAAGTAATCGTCTTTTGTTTTGCATATAAAATTTTATGAACAGCAATCAATGTCAAATGCATATATAAAAAATTGAACATTGGACGTTCTTTGCAAAACAAAACAGAAAAAGGGAAACAGTTTGAAATTTATTCGTGAAAATGACTTGTATTGATTTTGAAGTTAGCCTGTAAATAGGTGTTTTTGTACAAGAGGCTGACGTCCTAGTAAGAGAACGCCGCCGAACAAATAAAATTTTATACAATTTGCGAAAAACAAAGAAAAAAAGCTATGTGAACAGTCCCACTGGGTTTCAACTCTGCCATTGCCTTTATGTCCTCGAGCATCTCATCACTTTGCTACTTGGTTGAAGGTAGATCAGATTGATTAGTGTCGTCCGAGCTTGATAGTCGATACCGAAGTCTGGTTGCAAGGTGATCCAACGAGACATAGTGTTACGCTTTGGTCCCTAAATTTTTCCTGGACCGCCCTTTCGGGTTTTCAGCCCACCGGGATACCCTTTTTTGCCCAAGCCGCCTTTTCAGGTTTTCGACTTGCCGGGTGTACAGTTTTTTTTCATTTTCATCCCTTATTTTTGCCCGAACCCTTTTGGTTCGCCGGGAAGCCCTTATTTTTGCCTAGGGCAGTCAACCTAGCGGGTCTTTGATTCATGCATAGTATTTTTTCACTATGTCTGCATTAACGGGGTGAGGAAGGTCGTCACCATCCATGGTGGTTAGAATCATAGCTCCCCCTGAGAAAATGTTCTTAACCATAAATGGCCCTTCGTATGTAGGGGTCCATTTTCCCCTGGGATCATCTTGTGGCAGGATAATGCGCTTGATAACCAGGTCCCCAACTTGATACTCTTGTCATCTGACTTTCTTGTTAAATGCCTTGATCATCTGTTTTTGGTACGTCTGACCATGACAAATAGCAGTAAGTCTTTTCTCGTCAATTAAGTTCAGTTGATCAAGCCGGGTCTGGATCCAGTCATCTTCACTCAAGTCTGCATCCTTCATAATCCGAAGAGAGGGTATCTGAACTTCAATAGGCAAGACGGCCTCCATGCCATAAACCAAGGAATAGGGTGTTGCCCCTGTTGACGCCCGCGCTGAGGTACGGTACCCATGAAGAGCAAATGGTAACATCTCGTGTCATTCTTTGTACGTCACCGTCATCTTCTGCACAATCTTCTTAATGTTCTTATTAGCCGCTTCTATAACCTCATTCATCTTCGGCCGGTAATGAGAAGGGTTGTGATGTTGTATCTTGAACTGCTTGCAGAGTTCGGTGATCATCCTATTATTGAGATTTGTACCAGTGTCCGTTATAATCCTCTCTGGTACACCGTATCGACAGATCAAATTGTGCCGAATGAACCGTGCCACGCTGTTCTTAGTCACAGTAGAAAAGGAAGCTGCTTTAACCCACTTCATAAAGTAATCAATAGCTACCAGGATGAAGCGATTCCCGTTGGATGCAGTACGTCTGATCTCGCCGATCATGTCGATGCCCCACATTGCAAAAGGCTAAGGAGCTGTCAAGACATTCAGAGGTACCGGAGGTATGTGCACCTTATCAGCATAAACTTGGCACTTATGACAGGTCCGAGAATGCTGATAACAATCGGCTTCCATTGTAGACCAATAGTATCATGCCCTAAGGATTTTCTTTGCCATGGTATGTCCACTGGAATGAGTTCCGAAAGTACCTTCATGCAACTCTACCATAACCCTTTTTGCTTTGTTCTTATCCACACATCGCAGTAAGGTTGAATCATGATTGCGCTTGTAAAGAATGCCATTGCTGATGAAGAACTTCGCCGCGAATCTTCTCAAAAACTTCTTATCATTAACAGATGCACCCTCGGGGTACTCCTGAGCCTCATGATACCTCTTCACCTCATGGAACCAGGGTTTATCTATTACCTCTTCAGTCTCAATGTCACAACAATGTGCGGGTTCGTCCAACCTTTCAATGGTAATCTGGGGAGCTTCATTGTCCCATCTGACCTTGAACATAGAAGACATCGTAGCTAGCGCATCCGCCAACTGATTCTCCTCTCTAGGGAAGTATTCAAAGGTTATCTCTTTGAAGTGCGGGAGTAAAGTCAACACATACTCCTTGTAAGGAATAAGATTAGGGTGCTTCGTATCCCACTCGCCTTTGATCTGACTGATCACGAGAGTGGAATCTCCGAAAACCCTTAGAAACTTAATCCTTAGGTCGATAGCTGCTCGAAGACCC
Organism: Vicia faba; assembly: GCA_948472305.1. Taxonomy (NCBI): domain Eukaryota; kingdom Viridiplantae; phylum Streptophyta; class Magnoliopsida; order Fabales; family Fabaceae; genus Vicia; species Vicia faba. Next base: position 253,055,621 of record OX451741.1, read on the forward strand.
ATGATGCACGCTTCATACTCTGCCATGTTGTTGGTGCAGTTGAAACATAATCGGGCGGTGAACGGAGTATGAGAGCCTTCAAGAGATATGATCACGGTGCCAATGCCATTACCCAAAGCGTTTGAAGCTCCATCAAAGTACATAGACCATCGAGATCCTTCCTCAGGTCCTTCATCTGGTCCAGGTGTTTCACAGTCAGTTACCAACATGATGTTCTCATCCGGGAATTCAAAGTTCATAGACTGGTATCGTCCACTGTCAGATGTGCCAAATGATCTGCCAACACACTTCCCTTAATTTCCTTTTGGGTCGTATATTGGATGTCATACTAAGTCAAGATCATCTGCCATCTTACTATTTTTCCGGATAAGGCAGGCTTCTCGAAGATATACTTGATTGGATCCATCTTTGATATCAACAGAGTGGTGTGAGTCAACATATACTATCTCAGCCGACGAGCAGCCCATGCCAAAGCGCAACAAGTTTTCTCAAGCAACGATTATCGGGTCTCACAGTCGGTAAACTTTTTGCTAAGGTAATAAATAGCATGCTTTTTCGGCCAGACTCGTCATGCTGCCCCAGCACACACCCTATTGAATTATCGAGTACTGTCAAGTATAAGATCAAAGGTCTCCCTTCAACTGGAGGCATCAAAATATGAGGCTCTTTGAGATATTCTTTGATCCTTTCGAAAGCGGCCTGACATTCATCGTTCCATCTTACCACTTGATCTTTCTTCAGTAACTTGAAGATTGGCTCACAAGTAGCAGTCAAGTGTGAGATGAATCAGGAAATATAGTTCAAAAGTCCCAGAAAGCCTCTGACTTCTTTTTCTGTTCGGGGAGCTAGCATTTCCTGTATAGCCTTCACCTTTACAGGATCCACTTAAATACCTTTATCACTTACGATGAAACCCAATAGCTTACCAGATCTCACCCCGAAGGTGCACTTGTTTGGGTTTAACCTCAGTCTGTACAACTTCAACCTGTCAAATAGCTTCTGAAGATGGTCAAGGTGTTCTTCCTCAATCTGGGATCTTGCAATCATGTCATCAACGTATACCTCAATCTCATGATGGATCATGTCATGGAACAAAACGACCATGGCGCGCTGATACGTTGCCCTAGCATTCTTCAATCCAAAAGGCATGACCTTGTAGCAAAAGGTACCCCATTGAGTAACGAAGGTAGTCTTCTCCATATCCTCGGGATCCATCTTAATCTGATTATAACCGGAGAAACCATCCATAAAGGAGAAGACCTTATGTTGTGCGGTGTTTTCAACCAGAATGTCGATATGAGGTAGAGGGAAATCATCCTTGGGGCTTGCCCTGTTCAGATCCCTATAGTCAACACACATTCGAACCTTACCATCCTTCTTCGGCACTGGAACCACGTTGGCAACCCACTGCCCTGTTCAGATCCCTATAGTCAACACACATTCGAACCTTACCATCCTTCTTCGGCACTGGAACCACGTTGGCAACCCACTAAGGGTAAGAAGTAACTGCTAGAAAACCGGCATCAAACTGTTTCATAACTTCGGCCTTGATTTTCTCAGACATCTCCGGGCGCATTCGGCGAACTTTCTGTTTCACTGGAGGACATTCTTCCTTGGTAGGCAAGCCGTGAACCACGATATCAGTATCCAACCCAGGCATATCATCATAGGACAGGCAACTATCTCAACATAGTCATGCAGCATCTGAATCAGCCGTTGCTTAACACTGGACTCCAGATTTGCACCGATCTTGACCTCTTTCTTGTCTTCCTTTGTACCCAGATTTACTGTTTCCACTGGCTCTTCATGCGGCTGTATGGCCCTCTCTTCTTGGAGTAACAGTCTAGCAATTTCACCAGGCACTTCGCAATCATCCTCACCTTCGTCCTCGGCTTGGTTGATCGGACTTTTGAAGTCATAAATGGAAGTAGCAGAGTCGTTATCAGTGGGATCCATAGTGGGTTCAGACCTGTATATGTGAGTGTGTGTAAAATAGTTGTTTTGCAAGATAAAAAAGAAAAACAAGGAGCGCAAAATTTGAAATGCAAGAAATGTCCCATGCTTTTATTAATGATATATGGAAATGAAACACATAAAGCCCTCATAAACAAAGCCACGGTGTCTCGGGTAAGGCATCGGGCCGTAAAGTTTAAAAAATTGTCTGTTACAAATTCGAAACAAAAGTCTCATTACTGTTTAATAAAAGAAATCGGCACGAAGTCCTCTGCCGTCCAGTTGTTTAGTCCGCCGTCGGTAGTTGGGTAGATCCAACTGTCAAACTCAGATTCTTCAACATCGTCTTCAATGGCATTTACTCCTGAATTGCTGATAAACAGGGGAGGTCTGTTAGAACATAGTTTGATTCTACAACCTTCAATTAGAGTTTTGATGATAACAAAATACAAGAATAAATAAATTGTAAGATTTATATATAAGACATATATGCTACTTAAAATTATGTTGTGTATTTACAGAAACTCTGATGGAATCAGCATCAGAAGATCAGTATCAACATCAGCATCAGAAGATATGTCAGCATCAGATGATCAATAATAATGTGCTACATGCTGAAGCCTGATGACCAGAATCTACGCATAAAATACTCTGACTCTGATCAAGATCCTTACCAAGTCATCAACACTCAGAAGCGTCAGAATAAGTTAAAGCCAAGAACACTCTGATTACCATAAGCAGAGAAGACTCTGAAGAGTCATCGTTACTAAGCATTCAAGATAGATTAATTACCAACGGCTTTATTCCAAGACAAGATCTTCTCAAAAAGGAAAGAACGTTATTATCATTGAAAATGATTTATGGACAACAACGTATCTTTGCCTTGGCTATATAAACAAGTCAGTGTGAGAAAAGAAAAGGCTAATAATCTTCACGCATATACACGCCTACGTAAACGAACTCACTTATACAATTTTCTAAAGCTTTCAACCACGCCTACTCAAAAGCATTAGCAACCCAGTTTCATTCTAAGCTTAATATTGTGTATTATCACAGTTGTGATATATAGTTTTATTAGAAAACATTAACATACAGTTTGTTCAATTATCTGTAAGAGAATTTCCTTGAGATAAACTGGTCTGTGGTTATACTCAAGAAGGCTTTAACAGTTGTTAAAGTAGTTGTGTAATCAGTTGATTATAGTGGATTAAGACCTCGTTGGAGAGAGGCGAAATCACCTTGGCCGGTGGACTGGAGTAGTTTGAGATCAAACGAACCAGGATAAATATACAATGTTGTCTGCACCTTTGATTTAAGTTTTACAATTCAACCCCCCTTCTTGTGTTTTTCACTTCTTCAATTGGCATCAGAGCGCCTGGTTCTGAGCTTATAACACTTAACCGTGTCAGTACAAGATCCAGCGTCAGAAAAACACAATGGCAGGACCACATCAAAACATCAGCAATGACAACATGAAGAAAGAGACAGATTCAGTGGCAAACCTCCAGTCTTTGATGGAGAGAACTTTGACTACTGGAAAGACAGAATTGAAAGTTTATTTCTGGCCCATGATGCTGATCTGTGGGACATGGTGACTGATGGATACATGCTCCTAGTGGATGGAAGTGGTCAGAAGATTGACAGGAAAGCAATGTCTGATCAGCAAAAGCGTGATTTCAGAAATCATCACAAGGCCAGAACAATTCTTCTCAACGCCATCTCTTATTCAGAATATGAAAAGATATCAAACAGACACACTGCAAAGAATATGTTTGACTCTCTGAGAATGACGTATGAAGGCAACATTCAAGTCAAAGAAACCAAAGCTCTTGCGCTCATTCAGAAGTATGAGGCATTCAAGATGGAAGAGAGTGAATCAATAGAGACTATGTTCTCAAGATTTCAAATTCTGGTTGCTGGTCTCAAAGTTCTTGACAAAGGGTATTCCACTGCTGATCATGTTAAGAAGATCATCAGAAGCTTGCCAAAACAATGGAGGCCAATGGTCACAGCGCTTAAGCTAGCCAAGGATCTCAACAAAATTTCTCTGGAGGAACTTGTCAGCTCCCTCAGAAGTCACGAGATAGAGCTAAAAGCAGATGAACCTCAAAAGCAAGGTAAGCCATTAGCTTTAAAATCTAACAGAAAATCTGACTCCAAAGTTTTGCAGACTGTTGAAGAAACCTCTTATGGGTCCTCATCAGAAGAAGATGAACTATCTCTCCTCTCCAGAAGGGTGAACCAATTATGGAAGCAGAGGCAAAGGAAGTTCAGGAATCCTAGAAGATCAGAAAATCAGAATGAATCTTTCTCCAAATACAGAAGGTCAGAATTCTCCTCTGGACACAGAAGATCTGAAGGTTCTTCAGGAAGCAGAAAGCCAAACAACAAAGACATCATCTGCTATGAATGTAACGAGAAAGGACACTACAAAAGTGATTGCCCAAAGCTTCAGAGGAAAAGCCCAAAAAGAAGTTTGGCAAGGAAAAGAAGAAAAGTCTCATGGCTACATGGGATGATTCTGACACATCTGAAGCTGACTCAGAATCAGATGATGAAAGAGAAAACATAGCTCTCATGGCAAACATAACAGAAGACAGTGAAGCTTCTGAGTCAGACTCTGAATCAGATACAGAAGAGGTATTTCCTGACTTTGCTATAAACTTTACTAAGGCTGAACTAGCTGAAAGCCTTAATGAAATTCTGGAAAGATATCAGCAGATAAGAGTCAAATTCAGAAACCTGAAAAGGAATCTTGCTTCTGACTCTGATAAGACTGAGAGTCTCAAATTGGAGAATTCTGAGTTAAAATATAAAATTTAAAAATTAGAAAATCTATTAGAAAATTCTCAGAAGGAAACAATCCCTGAAACTCCCAGCAGTGCTGATGAGATCATCAAGGAGTATGATCACAGCTTTCAGAAGTTTCTAGCTAAAAACATATATAGAAGAAAAATGGCTTCAATGATCTATGGAGTTAGCAGAAATGGCAGAAAGGGAATAGGATACCAAGGTAAGGTACCTACACCAAAGAATGCCATGGATTTAGTTATAAAACGCACTTCACTTGATTCACACTTTGTATATGGGCACACACATGACATCAAATATACAAGTAGTAATTATTCTGTCAACCAAAATTCAACCAGAGTTTTGGTAAAACTAATAAATCAGGACCCAAGAAAATATGGGTACCTAAGGATAAAATAATACATGTGGCAAATATCTTTAGCAGCAAAGCAGAAACACCAATCATGGTACCTGGACTCTGGCTGCTCACGACACATGACGGGAAGAAGGCATATGTTCCAAAGCCTGGAACTTAAGCCTGGAGGCCACGTAGGCTTTGGAGGCAATCAGAGAGGAAAGATCATTGGCTATGGAATAGTAGTTAATGGAAATCTTCCATCTATAAGTAATGTTTTATTAGTAGATGGATTAATGCATAACCTATTACCCATAAGTCAATTAAGTGATAACGGTTATGATATAATCTTTAATCAAAATTCATGCAAAGCTGTTAGTCAGAAAGATGGGACTATCCTATTTAATGGAAAGAGGAAAAACAACATTTATAAAATCAAACTTTCTGAAGTGAAAAGTCAGAATGTAAAGTGTCTTCTGTCTGTTAATAACAAGCAATGGATCTGGCACAGAAGATTAGGACATGTTAGTATGAGAAGAATATCTCAGATTAACAAACTCAATCTGGTCAGAGGAATTCCTAACCTGAAGTTCAATTCAGATGCTCTGTGTGAAGCATGTCAGAAAGGCAAGTTTGCAAAACCAGCTTTCAAATCTAAAAACGTTGTTTCCACCTCTAAGCCATTAGAACTTCTGCACATTGACTTATTTGGACGAGTTAAAACTGCTTCAGTCAGTGGCAAGAAGTATGGGTTAGTAATCGTAGATGACTATAGCAGATGGACATGGGTAAAGTTCTTAAGACACAAGGACGAGTCACACTCTGTGTTTGTCACCTTCTGCAACCAAGTTCAGAATGAAAAGGATCTTAGAATCGTCAAAGTCAAAAGTGATCATGGTGGAGAATTTGAAAACAAAGATTTTGAATCATTCTTTAATGACAAAGGCATTCTGCATGATTTCTCTTGTCCTAGAACTCCCCAGCAAAATGGAGTTGTAGAACGAAAGAACAGAACATTGCAAGAAATGGCCAGAACCATGATCAACGAGACTAACGTTGCTAAGATCTTCTGGGCAGAGGCAATAAACACAGCGTGTTACATTCAGAATAGAATCTCCATAAGACCTATTCTGGAAAAGACTCCATATGAATTGTGGAAGAACAGAAAGCCAAACATTTCATATTTTCATCCATTTGGATGTACATGCTTTATTTTGAATACAAAAAATTATTTGAACAAGTTTGACTCTAAAGCACAAAAGTGTATTATGTTAGGATACTCTGAACGCTCAAGAGGGTACAGAGTATACAATATAGAAACACAGATTGTGGAAGAATCAATCAGTGTTCGTTTTGATGATAAGCTTGACTCTCAAAAGTCAAAGCAGGATGAATTACTTGCAGGTATGGAAGTTGAATTCACAGGTACTGAAGACAAGTCATCAGAAGCTCTTAACAGAGACACTCCCTCAACATCAGAAAGAGGCACTGCAAGCAATCCAGCACCTTTTGTTGATCAACTTCAGAAAAGACCATCCAGAAGCAGCATGGATCACCCAGAAGAAACAATCTTAGGAAGAAAGGAAGATCCAATCAGAACAAGAGCTAGCTTCAGAAACTCTGAAGAATCCCTCATGGGACTTGTTTCTCTAATTGAACCATCAACAATTGATGAAGCACTTCTGGACAATGACTGGATTCTAGCAATGCAAGAGGAGCTGAATCAATTCACAAGAAATGACGTATGGGATCTAGTTCTTAAACCAAAAGGATTCAACGTCATTGGAACAAAATGGGTGTTCAGAAACAAACTGAATGAACAAGGTGAAGTCATCAGAAACAAAGCACGATTGGTAGCACAAGGTTTTAGTCAGCAAGAGGGGATAGACTATACAGAAACCTTTGCTCCAGTCGCCAGGTTAGAATCTATCAGACTCTTAATTTCATTTGCTGTTAATAAAGGCATCACTCTATATCAGATGGATGTTAAGAGTGCATTCTTAAATGGCTATATAGAAGAAGAAGTATATGTGCACCAACCCCCTGGTTTTAAAAGTTCCAAAAATCCAGAATATGTTTTCAAACTAAAGAAGTCACTGTATGGTCTGAAACAAGCTCCCAGAGCTTGGTATGAAAGACTAAGTAACTTCCTGTTAGAAAAGGAATTCACCAGAGGGAAAGTGGACACAACCTTGTTCTATAAGACAGTTAAGAATGACATTTTAGTATGTCAGATTTATGTTGATGACATCATATTTGGATCTACTAAACCTTCTCTGGGAAGAAAGTTTGCTAAGTGTATGCAGGCAGAATTTGAGATGAGCCTAATGGGGGAACTAAAATTCTTTCTGGGCATCCAGATTAATCAAACCCCAGAAGGAACTTACATTCATCATAGCAAATATGTCAGAGAACTTCTGAAGAAATTTGATCTCTCAGAATGTAAGCCATCAAAGATTCCAATGCATCCCACGTGCATTCTAGAAACAGAAGAGGTAAGTAAAAAGGTAGAACATAAGGTCTACAGAGGTATGATTGGTTCTCTTCTATATTTGACGGCTTCAAGGTGTTGTACCCCAAAATTTTCCCTCCCATATTCTTCAAGATTTGCAAAGAGCATTCTTCAAAATCTCCCCAAGGGTTGCCAGTTCAAGGGCCTCCTAACAGTCAAAAACTAGGGTTTTGGTTCTAGCAAAGAAGTTAAGGTTTCCAAGGGTCCAATCAAGTCCCATTTGCCTATAAACATGGTTAAGCATCCATATGTCAAGTTTCAAGGCTTACAGCACAAAATTGCACAGTCAAAAACCCTAATTGCCCTACAGTCAACTACAGGGGCAAAATGGTCATTTGACAGTCAAAAGTTCAAATTTTTGGTCAACATCTTATTTTGAAGCCACAAACATCATTTGATAAAATCTTGATCATGATTTTCAAGGTATGGCTCAAGAAGTCTCAAGATGCAAAAGTTTCCATATTTGGACAGTTGAAAAAGTCAACTGTAACTTGACCAAGGCATAACTTCCACATGGTTTATCAGAAAAATTCCATCCAAAGCTCATTTTGAAGAGAAAGACATTTCCTACAACTCCTCTTCACACTTCAAGTCCAAGAAATGCTCTCACAAAAAGTTATCAATTTCAACATTATAGGTCATTTTCAAAAGTCAACAAAAAGGGACTTTAAGTCAAAGGCCATAACTTGATATTGGTAAATCAAAATGACATGGGACCAAAGGCATTGGTTAGAGGACTTCAAGACCTTTCCAAAATGTCCAAGAACATGATCAAATCTTAAAAATTGAGAAAGATATTCCTTGTGGAAGTTGGGAAATTTTTGGGAATTTTGAAAAGTCAACTTTACTTCAAATGCCTCAAATTTGCTAATGGGCCACATTTTCTTCAAAGATTCATCATCCAAAGGCTATGCACGACCATTTGGACCAAAGGGGATTTATTTCATCATTTTTATTTATTTATTTGAATTTTTAATTACAATTAATTCATTTAATTAAATAAAATATGGAAAAAAATACTAAACCAATGCATTTGAATCTTTTTATGCAGTGTAATCATTCATTGGATACTCAAGATTTCGTGCATACCAAAATTGGAAAGATTGGCCATGATTGGAATCAAAATCACATGAAAAGATTTGAAAAAATATGCATGAAAATCAAATATTCCATACATCAATGCAAAGGGTTTTGGATCCAAATTTCAACCCTAATCTGTTCCCATACATATACTGATGCAAACCCTAAAGCTGAGGACCTGGAAAAGCTGTGCCTCACATCAAGAACAAAGTTTGTATTTTTGTCCAAAATTTCAAAAACTGAAAACTGCTTTAGAGTTGGTTTCAAGGCAAAATACCAATTGCAATAGCTTGCCAAGGCTTCACTGAGCCTAACTGCATTCTTTTACAGTCCTCACGCATCAAGAATTGGTACGTAGAAGTCAAACTGTTTCATATTTTTTGCATAATCGTGTTTCTTCATTCATGCCATATTTTTGATTTCTAATGCTTGTTTTGTACTAGTCTTATCACTCTGAAGCTAACCATACTGTTTATTTGAGTTTTTATTGCCTATACGCGAAGTTACCATTGAAGCTTGCTAGGGTTACAAAACTGTAAAATTGGGGGTTTACGTTTAAGGAAAAATCAGGCAACAAGACTTGTACCGTTCGAACCAGAAGCTTCATACGAATCCAGTCATCCTATCGCGCCTAATTTCTGATCAACGACGGCCTATTCGCTATTTTTCCCTGTATCATATAGTGGGGGTTTAAAACCCCCGCAATCTTGTTTTATTTTTTCAGGGCAAAACGCACAAACGGAGAAGATGATGACTTGTCTCCATGTGATAGGACAATTCAAGTTTTAGCGCGTTTTTTTTTAGTTAACAACATTGGCGTTTTATTTTTTATATATTAATTGCATTCCATTAGTATAACAAAGAAAGCGCTTGGTACAAGTGGTAGCTGTGTTGTCACATAAGCACTGGGACCTGGGTTCGATTCCCAGGTCCCCTCACTTCCTTAATATATTTTGTTTCCCTGTGATTCTATGCAGCTTGCCTCCTGGAGTCTATCATGCAGCCTTGTATCCAATCGTGCCACACGTCCCATGGCATCAGTCCAATGGTCCAGATCTAAGGCCTATGGAATGATTCAGTCAACGAATCCACACGTGATTGCCAGAAGTCAACAAGGCCAGGAATCAAATGGGCCTAACTGCTGGCCATATACCTCCAAACTGGGGTCAACACCCCCAAGGGTTTGCAATTCTTTTCTTTTTTTTTCTATTTTTCCATTATTTGTGTTAATTCAATTATTTCCTTTTAATTCTTTAAATTAATATATTTTCATAACATAAAAAATAATAAAAAAATCAGAAAGTCACAAAATAAAATATATTTTATTTAAATGTTATTTTTGTAAATAAATGTTATCAATTAATTTAGTGTTTTTATTCTAGGATTAATTTTAACATTTTCTTAATAAACTTAAAAAATTTGTAGAATTAGGTTTTAATTACTTTTATCTTTTTTTCCTTTTCTTTTATCATCACTAATAATTAATTATTTATTTTTGTAAATAAAATTGAATTAATTAATTAGGTTAACTTTAGGTTTAATTTTCACATTTTCTTAATAAATTAAAAATAGTTAGAATTAGGTTTAAATTCCATTAATTCTTACTAAAAGTCCATAAATACAAAAAACTCCAAAAAATCTTTTCTTTTTATTTTAACTTAATTAATTTGTTAATCGTAATTTAACTTCCTAAAAAAGGGTCCAACGCCCTCGCATTCCCGATTTTAATTCTCTCCGCGTTTTTATTTCTTTTTGTGAATATTCATGTACTTCTCCCAAAGCCATGTAATAGCTTAATTAGATATTTATTTTTTCGCATTTTATTTTATTCAAATCGGGTCCTGGATTAATTTGGCGATGTGGACCTGCGCCTTTGTAATGGCGTAGGATTTTTATGTTCCCGCAACTTTTAACTCTTAACTATCGCATGAAAGAATGAATGTCAAAATAAAAGCAACGCGTAGATCACCAATGCATGAACAAGACAAAAATAAATGAACATGACACACAAATCACACACCACCCCTAGGGTACGCCTCACTATTGCCTTGCCCCTCGAAAGGTGATCGTCGAGTAGAGGACGTTTTAGTAAGTCCTCATGTCCATGAACATGGCATGAGGGTAGCTTCTAAGGTGTTTTCCTATTGCTCTGGTGATCACCATGTCCCGAACCTTCGAATTGACCCGAACACCTCCAACGGTGGTGCTACCTACCTCTCAATGGTGGGATGACACTACTTTAAGGACATTTACACAGACGAATTCCTTAGGGTAGGTAGACGACTCTAGATACTTGCTCTAATTTCAAAACAAATCAAAAAATACTTTTCACACCGACACCTTTTCAAAAAGCTTTCGAAAGCAAGTTTTCAAACACTCTTGAGGACCGATACAAGAGTCGAACTGAAATTTTCAAAGAACTTTTTTAAACCCACAGTTGAAAAGCAAACAAACCATTTTGAAAACACAAATGAGCAAGTATCTAAGAGCCCATGGATAACCATGGATAGAAAGGGTGCTAACACCTTCCCTTTCTATAAATCTACCTCCCGAACCGAGAGCAATCTCTATAAGGAATTTTTCTGTGCTTTTGTCCTTTCCATTTGGAGAAAATAAAAGACGGTGGCGACTCTTGCTTACCGCGACATTTCGCGAACCAGCGTTAAACAGTCAGTTCTAGATCCACCGATCACAGAACTGGCGACTCTGTTGGGGACTCTTTATAAAGTGAGGTGTACCTTAGGATTAGTTCATAACTGTGTTTTCAATTGTATTGATTTGCTTGCTTTAAATTGTGGGACTGTCTTGGGAGTTCTATAGATCCTAACCCGGATCTGGGGGATACCTTCTTATAAAGTAGCAACAAGGCTGTGAGGGAACTGTGTGGGGTATACCGACATGGTTGAAACAGTCTGCTACGTTGATGTGGCACTTTGGTGTGTACCGGTAACCCTTGAGTTCAGTCAAGGAGAGTACGGGGGCTCCGCGTGGTGTCGTGAAGCATCAACAGACCTTAGGAACCTTAATTGAACTATCTTGGCCTCTTTAGGGTAGTGAGATAACTGACTTTGGTGCAGTCCGAGGTTGGTTGATACTCGATACTACACTCAATTGAGGGTTGCTTTCCTGGAATATTTCGGTCGCCAGTTCAGTGGCTAAATCGAAACAATGAACAATGAAAGCAATCCAATGATATTGGGACCCTTAGAACCCGGTTACTTCCAATAGGACAGGTTGAGCCCACCAACTTCAAGAGGGTAATACCCAGACCCCATGCTGGCCTAAACTCTAAGGGCTTGTCTTGTGTGACTTGTGTGCCTTACATGTTTGCCTTTGTAAATATTTGTGGTGTGTTTAATCATAGCATCATGACATCATCCAGCATCATATGCATTGACTAACCATTTCAGGGGTTCGAATCTTCATCTTTGTTCTTGTTTTGTAGGACTTGGAAACTGTTCACAGAAAGACAATTCAAATCAGCCTTGTAAGGATCCCTCCTCAGCTTAAGGAGCTTATATCCAGGATTCCCGAGAGCTCTTCATTCAGTGAAAGACATGGAAGACTTATCAGCTTGGTCAATACCAACATTGAGGAAGATATGATAAAGGTCATGTTCCAGTTCTTTGACCCTCTGCATCACTGTTTCACTTTCCTGGATTATCAGCTGGTACCTACATTGGAGGAGTTCTCCTGGCTTCTGAAGATCCCTATCCTTGATCAACTACCCTACAACGGTACAGAAAAGGAGCCCAAGCTTGAAGAGATTGCTAAAGCCTTACACCTACAATCATCTGACCTCAAGGGACATTGGGAAGTTAGAAGTGGTATCAAAGGGTTCTTAGCCAGGTTTCTGTTTAAAAAGGCCCATGAATGTTGGAACTCCCTTGACTTACAAGCTTTTGAAGAAGTTGTGGCCCTCCTTGTCTATGGTTTGGTGTTGTTCCCTAACCCAGATCAGCTTATAGATATCAGTGCTGTCCAGATCTTCATGTCCAGGAATCCTATACCTACGTTGCTGGGGGACATCCTTCACTCATGTTACACTCGAACCATGAGAAAAAGAGGTATCCTTATGTGTTGCACTCCTCTCCTTGCAAGGTGGTTTATTTCGCACCTTCCACAATCAGTTTTGAAGAACGAGCGGGGTTTGAGATGGTCACAACGGTTGATGACTCTTACACATGCAGATATACATTGGTTCCCTCGGTCCAGAGAGAATGTCACTATCATTGATCGTTGCGGGGAGTAACCTAATGTTCCTTTACTTGGAATCAGAGGAGGTATTACTTATAACCCGTGCCTGGCTTGGAGACAGTTTGGTTATGCTCGGAGGGATGGCCCTCATGACATGTTAATTCCTGACATAGTTTTTGACTTCGACAACGATGCACAAGGACTTCGCCAGAGATTTATCAGAGCTTGGAGGATGCCAAGTAGGATAGACAGCAAGACACTGGGGCACAGGAACTCCATCCCGTTGGAACCTTATCTCAAGTGGGTACGCGCCCGCTCCCAGAAGTTAGTAATGCCTTATCCTCATATGCTCCCTGTAATCAAAGAGCCAGTCTTGGAAGGAGAAGTGTCCTACACCATTCAACATCCTGACATGCCCACGTCCTGGGAAGAGATGCAGAAGAGCTGGATCCAGCTTAAGGAAGAACGGAGTTCTCTTGAGACCAGTCTACATGCTAGTGAAAAGAAGGTCCTGGAGCTCACCCGCCTATTGCATGAGGAGAGGAATCTCAACACCTACATAGCTCCAAAGAGGATGCGTAGTGTCTTTTGGGATTGATTTGCTTTGTAATTTGTGCCCATGAGGCTTTGATGTACTGAACAATTATTTCCTTAATGATAACGTGTGTTCCTTTTCGTCTACAACAAATTTAAACTTTCGAACCCTTGAATGCATTGCATAAACACATATCATTCATCATGTGCATAGTAGGTTTTCTTCTTTTCAGGTTGCTTACCGTTCTTCGCTGTTTATTTCAGCATCATGAATCCTGACTCATCATCAACTGAGATGTCCATCAAGGCTCTTCAGGCGCAGAATGCGCAATTTCAGGAACTAATCATGGGTTTGGCTCAGGGCCAAGAAGAGCTGAAGGCTCTGCTCCTGAAGAAGGAGAAGAAGAAGAAGAAGAGAACTGTTCTTTTCAACTCGGGCCGAAGGTTTGGCAACACTCTGCAGAATGAAGAGGCTGGTTCTTCTATAGGCAAGAGCAGTCCCCAAGGGGGAAAAGGTCCTAGTCCGGTAGTCTCTGACAACGAGACTGATTTTGATGAGGAACAGTATCCTCCGGCTGAAGACCGGTACAAGCAGTTGGAGGACAGACTGAATGCAACGGAGATCCAACAAGTGCCTGGGCTGGATTTTGGAGACTTGGGCTTATCTACTGGTGTGATTATTCCTCATAAGTTTAAGGCACCATCTTTTACCAAGTATGACGGGGCGTCTTGTCCCAAGCTACACCTCAGATCTTACGTGCGGAAGATTCAACCGTACTCAGTGGACAAGAACTTGTGGATCCACTTCTTCCAGGAGAGTCTTTCAGGGACTCATCTCGAATGGTTCTATCAGTTGGATGGGACCAAAGTTCGTAACTGGGAGGAGTTGGCTACTGCTTTTTACAAGCAGTATCAATATAATGCCGACCTTGCTCCTACGCGTACCCAACTCCAGGGTATGTCGCTAGGGTCAAGCGAAGGTTTTAAAGAGTACGCACAGAAGTGGAGGGATCTGGCTGGAAGGGTGCAGCCTCCGTTAACTGACCGGGAGTTGGTAGACATGTTCTTGGGGACCCTATCTGGGCCATTTTTCAACCATCTTATCGGTAACTCATCTGCAGGGTTTACTGATCTTATTCTGACTGGAGAGAGAATAGAGGCTGGGATGAAGTCCGGCAAAATTCAGAAGGGTGCATCTGCAAGTTCTGAGAAGAAGCCCTTTAAGAAGGAGGCCAGTGCTGTATATGGGTCTAGAAGACAAGAGAAACCTGAGCGCCGCCAATTTGTCAACGCAGTGATGATTGCTAAGCCTGCTGCCGTTCCTCGGCAAACCAATCCTCAAAGGGCTGAAAGATCCAGAAGAGAGTTCACCCGTCTGAGTATGACTCTATCAAAAATCTTGCCGCAGTTGCTGTCCACCAACCTAGTGACTGTCAGAGAGGCCCCAAAGGTTGTGAATACGGCTTCTCCCAAATACAATCCAAATGCCCGCTGTGCTTATCACTCCGATAGCCCGGGGCATTCCACTGATGACTGCTGGGCCTTAAGGAATAAGGTGCAAGACCTTATTGACGCAAAAGAGATACAGTTTGAAGCGCCTGAGAGGCCAAATGTGGTGACTGCTCCTATGCCCCAGCATGGAGTAAATGTTGTTGATGAAGATGTATACGCCGTTTTTGTGAATGATGTAGCTACTCCCTTGATGACTGTTAAGAGGAACCTACTGCTGGCCGGTTTATTTCCGGGTTGTAGTGAGGGTTGCCTTTTCTGTGCTGTTTCCCTTTCTGGTTGTCCTTTGCTGAAGTTGGGCATCCAAAGCCTAATGGACAGCAAAGAGATTCTGTTCAAGAAGTCTGCTGTTCAGTTTGTTCCTGTAGAAGAAGTTTCTGTTGTCACAATCTTTAATAATCCAATCAAGGCTCTCCCAAGGAAGCCGGTTAAAATCATGACTGTCGCACCCGTTGTTATTACTGTTCCGGGGCCTCTCCCCTACGAATCTGATAAGGCTATCCCCTGGCACTACGGGGCAGACGTGTATGTGCATGGAATCAAGCAAGAGTTCAACACTGGCACCAGCGTCAGCAATATCACTGGTCCAGCAAAAGTTACCCGCAGTGGCAGGCTCTTCTCGCCTGACATTGCACCACCAACTATTCGAAGACATCTCACTATAACACCTGCAAGTATACCTGTTCCCGTTTCTGATCAAGTTGTTTCCCCTGCTGCCGAGTCATCTAATGCTCGGGGCAAAGGGATTGAAGATGAGCCTGCCCGGATGGAGGCGCCAAAATCTGTGACTGCTGAGGCCTCCCAACAAGAGATGGAGGAAATCCTGAAAATAATCAAGAAGAGTGACTTTAATGTTGTTGAGCAGCTGGGGCATACCCCCTCCAAGATCTCAATGCTCTCCTTACTACTGTGCTCAGAGGCCCATGCTAAGGCCTTGATTTCATTTCTCAAGACGGCCCATGTGCCACAGGAGACATCTGCAGTCCAGATTACTGATTGTGTAGCCAATCTGACAGCGGACAATGGGTTGGGTTTCTCGGATGCTGACCTTACTGCTAAGGGAAAGGACCACAATGATGCCCTGCATGTCTCTATTGAATGCAGGGGCACTACTCTTGCGCACGTGCTGGTGGACACTGGTTCCTCCCTGAATGTGCTACCCAAGAAGGCCTTAGACCATTTGGATTGTGAAGGCCTGGAGCTGAAACCTAGCAATATCATCGTCAGAGCCTTTGACGGTTCTAAAAGGATGGTCCATGGAGAGGTGGACATTCCTATCCGGGTAGGTTCTCAAGTATTCAACTCTCCTTTCTATGTGATGGATATCCGTCCATCGTATTCTTGTCTACTGGGTCGACCTTGGATCCACAAAGCTGGGGCAATAACTTCTACCTTGCACCAGAAGCTCAAGTACCCCGTCAGAGGGAAGATTGTCACCGTGCAGGGAGAGGAGGAGTATATGGTGAGCCATTTGAATTCCTTCAGGTATATTAAGATGGACGGGGAGTTTATTGAAACCCCCTTTCAGCATTTCGAAGAGGTACCTCCAACATTGGCAGCAGCGGAAACAGTGGTCGAAGAGGATGTTCCTTTGAAGATGGCTTCCTTGAAGGATGCCCGAGCTGTGATCAAGAAAGGTGAATGTGCTAACTGGGGCAGGCTCCCTGATTTTACGCCTAAAACTGACAAGTTTGGACTGGGTTTTACTGCAGAGGGTCAGAAGGCTACGCGCAAGGCAAAAACTAGAAGACCTCCTGTGCTCATTACCAATCCAGAAGTGAATGCTGTTGGGGACGAAGATGAAGTGGAAGAGTCAGAGTTCAATAGCTGGATCTACCCGACGACTGATGGCGGATTGACCAATTGGATTGCTAAAGATCATACTCCTGTTACTTTTGTTACGCAGTAATAAACTTCTTTGTTTTGTTATTTGTAATAAACAATTAAAACTCTATGGCCCAGTGCCTTACCCGGGGCACCGTGCCTTCATTGGTGAGGGTATATTAAATTGTCATTTCATATGTCATGAATGAAGATCTTGGACGTTTTCTCGCATTTCAAATCTTATGCTCCTTTCCTTTCTTTCCTTTCTTTATTGCAAAACAGCTGTATTTACACACACTCACTCATACAGGTTTCAATCCACTCTGGATCTCACTGGTAACGACTCTGCTACTGCCGGTTATGACTTCGAAAATCCGATCAACTTAGCCGAAGACGAAGGTGAAGATGATTGCGAAGTGCCTGGCGAGCTTACAAGACTGTTACTCCAGGAAGAGAGGGCAACCCAACCACATGAAGAGCCAGTGGAAACAATAAATCTGGGTACTGAGGCAGACAGGAAGGAGGTAAAGATTGGTGCCAACCTAGAGCTCAGCGTGAAGCAACGGTTGACTCAGATGCTACATGATTATGTGGAGATATTTGCCTGGTCCTACGAAGACATGCCAGGGTTGGATACCGACATTGTGGTCTATCATTTGCCTACTAAGGAAGACTGCCCTCCTGTCAAGCAAAAGGTCCACCGTATGCGACCAGAGATGTCTGAGAAGATCAAAGCCGAGGTTATGAAGCAGTTTGACGCCGGTTTTCTTGCAGTGACTTCTTATCCTCAGTGGGTTGCTAATGTGGTGCTGGTACCAAAGAAGGACGGAAAGGTCAGAATGTGTGTCGACTACAGGGATCTGAACAGGGCCAGCCCCAAAGATGACTTCCCCTACCTCACATTGATGTCCTTGTTGACAATACAGCTCAGCATAAGGTGTTCTCCTTCATGGATGGCTTCTCAGGTTACAATCAGATCAAGATGGCACCTGAAGACATGGAAAAGACTACCTTCGTCACTCAGTGGGGCACCTTCTGCTACAAGGTCATGCCTTTTGGACTGAAGAACGCTGGGGCAACCTACCAACGTGCCATGGTTGCTTTATTTCATGATATGATCCATCATGAGATAGAAGTGTATGTTGACGACATGATCGCAAGGTCCCAAACTGAGGAAGAGCACTTAGATCATCTGCAGAAGTTGTTTGACCGTCTGAAGTTGTACAAGCTGAGGTTGAACCCGAACAAGTGCACCTTCGGGGTAAGATCTGGAAAGTTGCTAGGCTTCGTTGTAAGTGATAAGGGTATTCAAGTGGACCTTGCCAAGGTTAAAGCTATTCAAGAGATGCCAGTTCCTAAGACAGAGAAAGAGGTCAGAGGCTTTTTAGGACGCCTGAATTACATTGCTCGATTCATCTCACACTTGACTGCTACCTGTGAGCCAATCTTCAAGCTGCTGAAGAAAGATCAGGTAGTACGTTGGAATGATGAATGTCAGGCTGCTTTTGACAGAATCAAATAGTATCTCCAAGAACCACCCATCCTTATGCCACCGGTTGAGGGGAGACCTCTGATATTATACCTGACAGTACTTGACAACTCAATGGGGTGTGTGCTGGGGCAGCATGACGAGTCTGGCCGAAAAGAGCATGCCATTTATTACCTTAGCAAAAAGTTTAGCGACTGTGAGACCCGATACTCACTGCTCGAGAAAACTTACTGCGCTTTGGTATGGGCTGCTCGCCGGCTGAGACAGTATATGCTGACTCACACTACCTTGTTGATCTCCAAGATGGATCCTATAAAGTATATATTTGAAAAGCCTGCTCTGTCTGGGAGAATAGCAAGATGGCAAATGATCTTGACAGAATACGACATTCAGTACACAACCTAGAAAGCCATTAAGGGAAGTGTATTGGCAGACCACTTGGCACATCAGGCAGTAGACGACTATCAGTCAATGAACTTCGAGTTTCCAGACGAGAGCATCATGATTGTGACTGATTGTGAAGTACTTGGACCGGATGAAGGACCTGAGGAAGGATCCCGATGGTCTATGCACTTTGATGGAGCCTCCAACGCTTTGGGTAACGACATCAGCGCTGTAATCATATCCCCTCAGGCACTCATACTCCACTTACTGCCCGACTATGTTTCAACTGCACCAACAACATGGCGGAGTATGAGGCATGCATCATGGGTCTCCAAGCTGCGATTGACTTAAGGATCAAGTTTCTGAGTGTCTTCGGAGATTCCGCTCTTGTGATCAATCAGATCAAAGGGGAGTGGGACACGAAACATCCGAATCTTATTCCTTACAGAGAATGTGTGGTAACATTGATCCCTCACTTCACAGAGATAACCTTTGAACACTTCCCGAGAGAGGAGAATCAGTTAGCGGATGCGTTAGCTACGATGTCTTCTATGTTCAAGGTCAAATGGGACAATGAGGCTCCCCGGATCATCATTTGGAAACTGGACGAACCGACATACTGTTGTGATCTTGAAACTGAATTGGTGACTGAGAAGCCTTGGTACCATGAGGTGAAAAGATAGTTGGAAGCTCAGGAATACCCTGAAGGCGCATCTGTCAACGATAAGAAGTTTCTGAGAAGGTTCGCAGCGAAGTTCTTCCTTAGCAACGACATCCTGTATAAGCGAAACCATGATTCGACCTTACTGCGTTGTGTGGATAAGACAGAAGCAGAAAGGATCATGGATGAGCTACATGAAGGAACCTTCGGGACATATTCCAGTGGACACACTATGGCGAAGAAAATCCTTCGGGCAGGGTATTTCTGGTCCACAATGGAAGCCGACTGTTACCAGCACTCTCGGACATGTCACAAATGCCAGATTTATGCAGACAAGGTGCATGTTCCTCCAGTTCCTCTGAATGTTCTGACTGCGCCTTGGCCGTTTGCAATGTGGGGCATAGATATGATCAGTGAGATTAAACCTACGGCATCCAATGGGCATCGCTTCATCCTGGTAGCGATTGATTACTTCACGAAGTGGGTTGAAGCAGCTTCCTACGCTACGGTAACCAAGACTGTTGTGGCACGGTTCATTCGGCACAACCTGATCTGTCGATACGGCGTCCCAGAAAGAATTATTACAGACAACGGTACCAATCTTAATAACAAGATGATCACTGAGCTCTGCGAGCAGTTTAAGATACAGCACCACAATTCTTCTCCTTACAGACCGAAGATGAATGGGGCTGTAGAAGCAGCAAACAAAAATATTAAGAAAATCGTGCAGAAGATGACAGTGACTTATAAAGATTGGCACGAGATGTTACCGTTCGCTCTACATGGGTACCGTACCTCAGCCAGGACGTCAACCGGGGCAACTCCTTTCTCCTTGGTTTATGGTATGGAGGCAATCTTACCAATTGAAGTGCAGATACCCTCTCTCCGGATAATGAAGGATGCAAATCTGAGTGAAGATGATTGGATCCAGACACGACTTGATCAGCTAAATTTAATTAACGAAAAGAGACTCGCTGCTATCTGTCATGGTCAGACGTACCAAAAACGAATGATCAGGGCATTTAACAAAAAGGTCAGACCATAAGAGTATCAAGTTGGGGATCTGGTAATCAAGCGAATCATCCTTCCTCAGAGTGATCCAAGGGGCAAATGGACCCCTACGTATGAAGGGCCATTTGTGGTTAAACATGTGTTCTCAGGAGGAGCCATGATTCTAACCAACATGGATGGTGACGACCTTCCTCACCCTGCCAATGCAGACATAGTAAAAAGATACTACGCATGAAAAAAGACCCGCTAGGTTGACATACCTAGGCAAAAATTAGGGCTTCCCGGCGAACCAAAAGGGTTCGGGCAAAATGAAGGGATGAAATGGAAGAAATCTGTACACCCGGCAAGTCGAAAACCTGAAAAGGCGGCTTGGGAAAAAAGGGGTATCCCGGTGGACTGAAAACCCGAAAGGGCAGTCCAGGCAAAAGTTAGGGATAAAGCATAATACTATGTCTCATTGGATCACCTTGCATCCAGAATCCGGTATCTGCATCAAATTCAGACGACATCAATCAGTCAGCTTCATCTTCAACTAAGGTCATCAAGTGATGAGACGCTCGGAGATATAAAGGCGATAGCAGAGATGAAACCCAGTGGGATCATTCTATTTCACACAGTTGTTTTATTTCCTTTTGTACAAATTGTATAAACTCTTTTATTCGGCGGCGTTCTCCTACTAGGACGTCAGCCTCTTGTACATAAAACGCCTATTTACAGGCAATTCAAAATCAATACAAATACACTTTTCAGTTAAAATTGCCAATTGTTTTTTCCTTTTCTGTTTTGTTTTGCGAAGAATGTCCAAGGTTCAATTTGTGATATATGCATTGACAATAATTTGCTAACTCATGAATATTTGCATACGAAACAAAGGATTAATTACAGGTAATATTAGAAACACGGGCAATAAAGAGTTGTCTAAGCAATCTGATTGTTCTGTCCTCCAAGGTATCAAGGTAGGTTCGGTTGAAGAACATAACCAGTACATCTTAATTCCCCAGAGAGTGCGTCAGCAAGTCAATACACTCTTCCCAAGCAAAGCTATTATCAACCTCAAGGAAGTTGGGTACCCTCCAGCAGATCTCAAAACAGACATTTTTAACAAGCATCCCCGACAGTCTTAACCTAAAGATTGTTCCCCGACAGTATATCAAACATTCAATGGAGTCACTTCCCCGATACATCTCAAAACTTCCCCAGGAGAGTCCAATCTAGTTCCCCAGGAAAGTTGGAATCCATCTCCCCAAGCAGTAAGCTTATCCCCAGTAGATTCTGGAAGCTTACCCCCGCAGAGCACGAACGCGTCTCCCGGCTTTATTCAAAGAGTTATTTCCCTACCAGGATATAACTGGGTTATCCTCAGCCAAAAGCCACGGAAAGATCGTCCTCGGCGAAGTCTTCTTATCCCCAGCGAAGTCTATTAACACTTCCAACACAACAATGGTATCCCCAGTGAAGTTACCATCAACATTCCAGCAAAGTACATCTCTCCCCACAGAGTATTGTTCCCCAGCAAGATCGTTAGAGTACTTTTCTCCCCGCAGAGTAATCCATTCGCCAAGTTTATTCCCCAACGGAGTTATCTTCTCCTACCAGTATTCTTGCAACTATCATCCCCAACGGAAGCAAAGATCTATTCTTCAACATCAGCCCAGGAGTGACTTCCCGGCACCCGTCAAGGATTTACTTTCCTGGATGAAAAGATACATTCATAAACATCACATCTTCATACATTATAGCATGCATATACGCATCATATCTTACAAATCTCATTTATGTTGAGAACATCATTGTTGATCCATATCATGCATTGCATATGACTGACCTTTACCTTTCAGGAAAGATCCAGTTAAGTTCTCAGATATTCAAGACCTAGACCGGTTCAATTAAATCGACCCTAAGATTTTCCTGATTCTTATCCAGTCAAAGGCCTTCTCTGGTTCAGTCAGATCGACCCTAAGATCTCCCTGTTTCTTATCCAGTTGAAGATTCCAAGACCTTGACCGGTTCAGTTAAATCGCCCCTAAGATTTTCCTGTTTCTTATCCAGTCAAAGGCCTTCTCTGGTTCAGTCAGATCGACCCTAAGATCTCCCTGATTCTTATCCAGTTGAAGATTCCAAGACCTTGACCGGTTCAGTTAAATCGACCTTAAGATTTTCCTGTTTCTTATCCAGTCAAAGGCCTTCTCTGGTTCAGTCAGATCGACCCTAAGATCTCCATGTTTCTTATCCAGTTGAAGATTCCAAGACCTTGAGCGGTTCAGTTAAATCGCCCCTAAGATTTTCCTGTTTCTTATCCAGTCAAAGGCCTTCTCTGGTTCAGTCAGATCGACCCTAAGATCTCCCTGTTTCTTATCCAGTTGAAGATTCCAAGACCTTGACCGGTTCAGTTAAATCGCCCCTAAGATTTTCCTGTTTCTTATCCAGTCAAAGGCCTTCTCTGGTTCAGTCAGATCGACCCTAAGATCTCCCTGATTCTTATCCAGTTGAAGATTCCAAGACCTTGTCCGGTTCAGTTAAATCGACCCTAAGATTTTCCTGTTTCTTATCCAGTCAAAGGCCTTCTCTGGTTCAGTCAGATCGACCCTAAGATCTCCATGTTTCTTATCCAGTTGAAGATTTCAAGACCTTGTCCGGTTCAGTTAAATCGACCCTAAGATTTTACTGTTTCTTATCCGGTCAAAGGCCTTCTCTAGTCCAGTTAAATCGATCCCTAAAAGATTTTCCTGATAAAGACTCAGTAGAAGACATCCAAGATTCTCTTAGCGTTACTGTTGAGGTTGAAGTCGCCTATGATTCTCTCAGCGTTACTGTTGAGGTTGAAGTCGCCTAGGATTCTCTCAGCGTTACTGTTGAGGTAGTAATCGTCCCCAGATTCTCTCAGCGTTCCTGTTGAGGTAGTAATCATCCAAGGTTCTCTCACCGTCCCGTTGAGGTAGTAACCATCCCTGGTTCATTCATCACCGTTTGAAGCTCCAGATTCAATTCCTGTAACCAGTCAGGGCGCATCTATACAAAGAGTTTGAAGACCAGTATCTGCAACAGGCCAGGTAATCTTTTCTTTTTCAGGTACGCAACTTCTCGCTAAGGAATCTCTTACGCGATCGACATCCAGATGGAATCTATAAGCCCATCAGCCTACCCATCATCTCTTAGAATGGCATCTATAAGCCCATCATCCTATTCATCAATCTCCAAATGGCATCTGTAAGCCCATTCCCCACATCACACTACTATGTGAGCGCAAATTTCTGGGCACTCTAGTGTTCAATCATCTTCCACCTTCGGATTACGAAAGGCACGTCAGCCAATCTGCATCCTCAGGTCTAAGAAGATTGAACAGGGGCAACTGTTGTACCCCAAAATTTTCCCTCCCATATTCTTCAAGATTTGCAAAGAGCATGCTTTAAAATCTCCCCAAGTGTTGCACAGTTCAAGGGCCTCCTAACAGTCAAAAACTAGGGTTTTGGTTCTGGCAAAGAAGTTAAGGTTTCCAAGGGTCCAATCAAGTCCCATTTGCCTATAAACATGGTTAAGCATCCATATGTCAAGTTTCAAGGCTTACAGTACAAAATTGCACAGTCAAAAACCCTAATTGCCCTACAGTCAACTGCAGGGGCAAAATGGTCATTTGACAGTCAAAAGTTCAAATTTTTGGTCAACATCTTATTTTGAAGCCACAAACATCATTTGATCAAATCTTGATCATGATTTTCAAGGTATGGCTCAAAAAGTCTCAAGATGCAAAAGTTTCCATATTTGGACAGTTGAAAAAGTCAACTGTAACTTGACCAAGGCATAACTTCCACATGGTTTATCATAAAAATTCCATCCAAAGCTCATTTTGAAGAGAAAGACATTTCCTACAACTCCTCCTCACACTTCAAGTCCAAGAAATGCTCTCACAAAAAGTTATCAATTTCAACATTATAGGTCATTTTCAAAAGTCAACAAAAAGGGACTTTAAGTCAAAGGCCATAACTTGAGATCGGTAAATCAAAATGACATGGTACCAAAAGAATTGGTTAGAGGACTTCAAGACCTTTCCAAAATGTCCAAGAACATGATCAAAGCTTAAAAATTGAGCAAGATATGCCTTGTGGAAGTTGGGAAATTTTTGGGAATTTTGAAAAGTCAACTTTACTTCAAATGCCTCAAATTTGCTAATGGGCCACATTTTCTTCCAAGATTCATCATCCAAAGGCTATGCACGACCATTTGGCCCAAAGGGGATTTATTTCATCATTTTTATTTATTTATTTGAATTTTTAATTACAATTAATTCATTTAATTAAATAAAATATGGAAAAAATACTAAACCAATGCATTTGAATCTTTTTATGCAGTGTAATCATTCATTGGATACTCAAGATTTCGTGCATACCAAAATTGGAAAGATTGGCCATGATTGGAATCAAAATCACATGAAAAGATTTGAAAAAATATGCATGAAAATCAAATATTCCATACATCAATGCAAAGGGTTTTGGATCCAAATTTCAACCCTAATCCGTTCCCATACATATACTAATGCAAACCCTAAAGCTGAGGACCTGGAAAAGCTGCGCCTCACATCAAGAACAAAGTTTGTATTTTTGTCCAAAATTTCAAAAACTGAAAACTGCTTTAGAGTTGGTTTCAAGGCAAAATACCAATTGCAATAGCTTGCCAAGGCTTCACTGAGCCTAACTGCATTCTTTTACAGTCCTCACGCATCAAGAATTGGTACGTAGAAGTCAAACTGTTTCATATTTTTTGCATAATCGTGTTTCTTCATTCATGCCATATTTTTGATTTCTAACGCTTGTTTCGTACTAGTCTTATCACTCTGAAGCTAACCATACTGTTTAATCGAGTTTTTATTGCCTATACGCGAAGTTACCATTGAAGCTTGCTAGGGTTACAAAACTGTAAAATTGGGGGTTTACGTTTAAGGAAAAATCAGGCAACAAGACTTATACCGTTCGAACCAGAAGCTTCATACGAATCCAGTCATCCTATCGCGCCTAATTTCTGATCAACGACGGCCTATTCGCTATTTTTCCCTGTATCATATAGTGGGGGTTTAAAACCCCCGCAATCTTGTTTTATTTTTTCAGGGCAAAACGCACAAACGGAGAAGATGATGACTTGTCTCCATGTGATAGGACAATTCAAGTTTTAGCGCGTTTTTTTTGAGTTAACAGCATTGGCGTTTTATTTTTTATATATTAATTGCATTCCATTAGTATAACAAAGAAAGCACTTGGTACAAGTGGTAGCTGCGTTGTCACATAAGCACTGGGACCTGGGTTCGATTCCCAGGTCCCCTCACTTTCTTAATATATTTTGTTTCCCTGTGATTCTATGCAGCTTGCCTCCTGGAGTCTATCATGCAGCCTTGTATCCAAGCGTGCCACACGTCCCATGGCATCAGTCCAATGGTCCAGATCTAAGGCCTATGGAATGATTCAGTCAACGAATCCACACGTGATTGCCAGAAGTCAACAAGGCCAGGAATCAAATGGGCCTAACAGCTGGCCATATACCTCCAAACTGGGGTCAACACCCCCAAGGGTTTGCAATTCTTTTCTTTTTTTCTATTTTTCCATTATTTGTGTTAATTCAATTATTTCCTTTTAATTCTTTAAATTAATATATTTTCATAACATAAAAAATAATAAAAAAATCAGAAAGTCACAAAATAAAATATATTTTATTTAAATGTTATTTTTGTAAATAAATGTTATCAATTAATTTAGTGTTTTTATTCTAGGATTAATTTTAACATTTTCTTAATAAACTTAAAAAATTTGTAGAATTAGGTTTTAATTACTTTTATCTTTTTTTCCTTTTCTTTTATCATCACTAATAATTAATTATTTATTTTTGTAAATAAAATTGAATTAATTAATTAGGTTAACTTTAGGTTTAATTTTCACATTTTCTTAATAAATTAAAAATAGTTAGAATTAGGTTTAAATTCCATTAATTCTTACTAAAAGTCCATAAATACAAAAAACTCCAAAAAATCTTTTCTTTTTATTTTAACTTAATTAATTTGTTAATCGTAATTTAACTTCCTAAAAAAGGGTCCAACGCCCTCACATTCCCGATTTTAATTCTCTCCGCGTTTTTATTTCTTTTTGTGAATATTCATGTACTTCTCCCAAAGCCATGTAATAGCTTAATTAGATATTTATTTTTTCGCATTTTATTTTATTCAAATCGGGTCCTGGATTAATTTGGCGATGTGGACCCGCGCCTTTGTAATAGCGTAGGATTTTTATGTTCCCGCAACTTTTAACTCTTAACTATCGCATGAAAGAATGAATGTCAAAATAAAAGCAACGCGTAGATCACCAATGCATGAACAAGACAAAAATAAATGAACATGACACACAAATCACACACCACCCCTAGGGTACGCCTCACTGTTGCCTTGCCCCTCGAAAGGTGATCGTCGAGTAGAGGACGTTTTAGTAACTCCTCATGTCCATGAACATGGCATGAGGGTAGCTTCTAAGGTGTCTTCCTATTGCTCCGGTGATCACCATGTCCCGAACCTTCGAATTGACCCGAACACCTCCAACGATGGTGCTACCTACCTCTCAATGGTGGGATGGCACTACTTTAAGGACATTTACACAGACGAATTCCTTAGGGTAGGTAGACGACTCTAGATACTTGCTCTAATTTAAAAACAAATCAAAAAATACTTTTTACACCGACACCTTTTCAAAAAGCTTTCGAAAGCAATTTTTCAAACACTCTTGAGGACCGATACAAGAGTCGAACTGAAATTTTCAAAGAACTTTTTTAAACCCACAGTTGAAAAGCAAACAAACCATTTTGAAAACACAAATGAGCAAGTATCTAAGAGCCCATGGATAACCATGGATAGAAAGGGTGCTAACACCTTCCCTTTCTATAGATCTACCTCCCGAACTGAGAGCAATCTCTATAAGGAATTTTTCTGTGCTTTTGTCCTTTCCATTTGGAGAAAATAAAAGACGGTGGTGACTCTTGCTTACCACGACATTTCGCGAACCAGCGTTAAACAGTCAGTTCCAGATCCACCGATCACACAAGGCCTGACATTTTATTCAGTGTATGCATTTGTGCTAGATTCCAATCAGATCCTAGAGAATCTCACTTAACAGCAGTTAAGAGAATTTTCAAGTATCTGAAAGGTACTACTAATCTGGGTTTGTTTTATAGAAAATCAAGTGATTACAGCTTAGTAGGATACTGTGATGCTGATTTTGCTGGAGACAGAGTAGAGCGTAAAAGCACTTCTAGAAGCTGCCAGTTTCTGGGAGAAAATCTGATCTCATGGTCTAGCAAAAGATAATCCACAATTGCTCTATCAACAGGAGAAGCTGAATACATAGCAGCAGCTGGATGCAGCACACAAATGCTCTGGATGAAAAGTCAACTTGAGGACTTCCAGATATTTGAGAGTAACATTCCTATCCTCTGTGACAATACTTATGCTATTTGTCTCAGCAAAAATCCAATTTTACATTCTAGGGCTAAGCATATAGAAATAAAACATCATTTTATTAGGGACTATATTCAGAAAGGGATTTTAAATTTAAAATTTATTAACACAGACCATCAATGGGCTGATATTTTTACAAAACCACTTTTTGAAGATAGGTTCAACTTCATTCTAAAACATCTTAGCATGAAGCTCTGCCCAGAATGAAATTGTTTTAATTTTATATATTAACCTTCAGAACTTTGTTTATTTTTCTGTGAACTACTGATCAATCTTCCTTCAGATCTTTAGAAGTACGGATTGTATCAGAATCTATCCATGAATATCTGAGCGCTTCATTTCTAGGATGGAAAAGTGTTGTTCACTCAAGCAAACAAGTGTCATCCAGTCATCAGCCATTTTCTGAGGCTGAACACACGTTCACGTTTCTGAAAAGGCAAAAGCGCTGATTGGATGCATTGAGACACATGTCATGGGTAACCGTTCCAAATATCTTTATGAATCCCCTAAAATCAGCTATCATTAAATGCTAATAATCATTATTAAATTCTCTCTCTTAACGTTTATGTTTTCAAAACCTTTTTAGAAATCTATTTAAACATACTTCACACCATTTACACTCTTTTACCGTCACCTTCATTTTCTCTAAATATTTCTGATTTCAGTGTTCTTACTTTCTCAAAAATCCTTTCAATCTTTTTCACAAAAACCTCGTGTGAACATGGCTTCTTCCAGCATTCCTTCTTCAGGTTCCCAGAAAATTGCTTCATCTGAAAAATATGAAGTACCCTTCAGAACGCTTCTAACTCCAATCAAGAATCTTGAAGTTCTGTCAGAATTAATCGTGGATTTCAACAGTCTTAAGGAGAATGGGTTTGATCTATCTGAAGAGGTTAAAGCTCAAGGTCGGGAAAAGTATTTTGACAGAATGGTGGGTCCAACATTTCCTATTCTGGTAAAGGAATTTTGGATTCATGCTTCTTCTTCAAATCATCAAGTTACGTCCTACATCATGGGGAAGAAGATTGTTATCACTGAAGACCTCATTGCTCGCTTAATAGGCTACAATGGTGGTGGTGTTCGTTGCATTGGTATGGTAGAAAGGTGTGCTGATGCTGCCCTAATTGCAAGGGAAATCTTTACTCTGGGGCTTCCCTCCAGCAAGATAAGGGATTTGAAAGACAAACACAGAATTTGGGCCAAGATCATTCTGGGTTGTTTCAACCACAGGAAGCCTATCAGCTCTCCTGATTACATTAATATTGATCAGCAGTTTCTGATCTATTTCATCTCTCAGAAGGTCAAGATAAATCTGGCTCATCTTCTGTTCAACCATCTCAGAACAAGTGTCAAAGAAACAAGGGAAGAGGAACGAACAAAAAGGGATTGGATACCCTTAGGAAGACTGATATCAGATATTCTTACAGAGAATAGGCTGATTGATCATCTGATAGAGGCTCAAGAAATCAGCACTCTGGAAGCTTCTGTTGGCAAGAAGCTGAATGCCAAAAATCTGAAGAAAATGAAGTTGATAGAGAACATCAAGAAGGAGCCCAGCGTCACGCCTTTTGATGTAATCTCCAGCAGAAGAGTCCCTCTGGATGACTTACCTCTGTTCTTAGAGATTGACTCTAAACCTGAAATCATTCTGAGATATCTGGATGCTTGTAAAGCTGATGGTACAACACCAAATCTGAATATTCAAGATCTTCAGCAGAAAGCTCCAGAGGTTGTTATGAAGAAGACAAAGAAAAGAAAAGCTGCTACAGAAGGATCATCTCAATAGACTCCCAAGAAGAGAGGTAATCATGCTTCTGTAATTGTTTTAGATTCAACTGTTGTATCAACATCTATTCCAATTCCAACTCCATCTGAAAACCCAACACCTCAAACTTTTGATGATTTTGACCTTGACTTTGACCCTTCTGAATCATTAACCCTCAGAAGATCTCGCTCCCAACCACAAAATCCAAATATTGTTAAAACCCAACAAGAACTTGAAAAAGTTCTTTCTGATATAAACCAACATACTTCTGCTCCTATACCAGATAATCCAAATCCTGAAACCCACACAGAAGCACAACCAGAAATTCCCCTCTCACCAATACCAGAAATTCCACTCTCTCCAGAACCAGAAATCCCACTACCTTCATCTCCTCAACCAAAAATTAATCCACCCTCTCGTCAACCTGAACATTCTCCACAACCTGAGACTCAAACCTCTGAGGCTCAACACTCTGAATCCCCTGAACCACAACCTTTGGCCATTCAATTACCCTCTGGCACCATTGTGAATATTCCTTAACTTCCCTCTTCACCAGAAATAACTCCACAAAATTCCCCATCAAGTCCAATCATAATTCCTGACTCTCCCACTCCCTCACCAAAAGACAATTCAGATGACCACAGTAAGACTATCATTGACTTAACGGTCCTTGAACGCCTTGCTGCAATAACCAACAAAACTGCCATCCTGTGATCGGTGGATCTGGAACTGACTGTTTAACGCTGGTTCGCAAAATGTCGCGGAAGCAAGAGTCGCCACCGTCTTTTATTTTCTCCAAATGGAAAGGACAAAAGCACAGAAAAATTCCTTATTGAGATTGCTCTCGGTTCGGGAGGTAGATTATAGAAAGGGAAGGTGTTAGCACCCTTTCTATCCATGGTTATCCATGGGCTCTTAGATACTTGCTCATTGTGTTTTCAAAAGGTTTGTTTGCTTTTCAATTGTGGGTTTTAAAAAAGGTTTCTTTGAAAATTCCAGTTCGACTCTTGTATCGGTCCTCAAGAGTGTTTGAAAAGTTGCTTTCGAAAGCTTTTTGAAAAGGTGTCGGTGTGAAAAGTATTTTTTTGATTTGTTTTGAAATTTAGAGCAAGTATCTAGAGTCGTCTATCTACCCTAAGGAATTCGTCTGTGTAAATGTCCTTAAAGTAGCGCCATCCCACCATTGAGAGGTAGGTAGCACCACCGTTGGAGGTATTCGGGTCAATTCGAAGGTTCGGGACATGGTGATCACCGGAGCAATAGGAAGACACCTTAGAAGCTACCCTCATGCCAGGTTCCTGGATCATGAGGACTTACTAAAACATCCTCTACTCGACGATCACCTTTCGAGGGGCAAGGCAACAGTGAGGCGTACCCTAGGGGTGGTGTGTGATTTGTGTGTCATTTTCAGATATTTTTGTCTTGTTCATGTCATGGGTGATCTACGCGTTGCTTTTAGTTTGACATTCATTCTTTCATGCAATAGTTAACAGTTTAAAAGATGCGAGAATTAATATTCCTACGCTATTACAAAGGCGCGGGTCCACATCGCCAAATTTAATCCAGGACCCGATTTGAAATAAAATAAAGTGCGAAAAAGATAAATGTCTAATTTACACGGCTTTGGGAGAATTACATAAAAAGAGGAAATAAAATAAGCGCGCGAATTGGAATTACGATCGAATGCGAGGGCGTTGGACCCCTTTTTAGTAAATTAAATTATAATTAATAAATTAATTAAATTAAATGAGAGAAAGAAATTATTTTTGAGTTTTTGTATTTATGGATTTTTATGAGAGAATTAAATGAAATTAAAAAAATTAATTAACCCTAATTCTAACTATTTTTATTTATTAAGAAAGATATGTTAAAATTGAATCTAAAATTAACCTAATTAATTAATGCAATTTTATTTACAAAAAATAATAATTAATAATTAATAATTAATATGGTGAAAAAAGGAAAAAAAGGATAAAAGTGCTTAAAACCCTAATTCTACAATTTTTAAGTTTATGAAAAAATGTTAAAATTAATCCTAGAATTAAAAACTAAATTAATTAATAAGATTTATTTACAAAAAATAACATTAAATAAAATATATATATTTTGTGACTTTCTGATTTTTTTTATTTTTTATATTATGAAAATATTAATTTAAAGAATTAAAATAGAACAAATAATATAATTCAAATAAATAAGAGAAAAATAAAAAGAGAGAAGAATGCAAACATGGAGGGGGGGGGGGGGGGGGGGTTGTTGTCCCAAATTGGAGGTTTGGTCCCAGTAATTAGGCCCATTGAATTCCTGGCCTTGTTGACTTCAGGTGATCACGTGTAGATTCGTTGACCAACGCACATGGTACTCTTCAAATCCTTGGCCTTTGGATTAGGATTATGGGACAAGTGGCGTGCCTGGATTGTGAACGTATGGTGGACGCTTGGAGAGAGCGCTACATGCAAACATAGTCAGAAAAATAATATGGAGAGAGGGGGGACCTGGGAATCAAACCCAGGTCCCAGAGTGTACCAAACCAAATGCTTTGCCACTGAGCCATTCACGTGCTTTGGATATAGTATAGAAAACAAATAACATAATGCAAAACAAGGGTTAGTGGATAATTTTCGCGCGAAATTTGAATGCACCACTCGTTGGCCTACACATCACCTTCTTCCCCAATTGTTTGCTGTACCTGAAACAAAAACAAACTGAATAGCGGGGGTTTTAAACCCCCACTAAATGGCAAGCATAAAAATAGCGATTAGCACCCTGTTGATCATAAATTGATCGCGAGCTATGGGAACGATTCACATGAAGCTTCTGAATCCAACAGTCCTGGTCTTAGGGTCTAATTTTTCTGGATAAGAGAATTCCCAAATTTGAAGTTATGAAACCCTAGCAAGCTTCAATGGTGATTTCTCATACAATGCACAAAAACTCAATTGAAGAGCATGGTTAGATTCAGAATGGTTCAATTAGTACAAATCAACAAAGAAAATGCAATGAGGATGCTTAAAAATTGAAACACGAATATGCATAAAGTGTGAGAAATTTTGAGTTCTCTGTACCAATTCTTGATGCTATGGGCGTGGAAAAGTATCCAGTCAGGTTCAGTAATGCCTTAGGAAGCTTTTGGGATCAATATTTTCCTTTGAATCGTCCTCCAAGGCAGTTTTCAGTTTTTGATTTTTTTGATAAAAATGCAAACTTGGTTCTTGAGATCAGGCGCAGCTTAGAGGGTCTTTGCACTAGGGTTAGGTTCAGTATATGTATGGCAATAGATTAGGGTTAAATTCTGAGCCAAAAATCCTTGCAATCATGAATCAAATATTGGATTTTAATGGCATATTTTTTCAATCTTTTTCCATGTGTTTTGATACCAATCATGATCAAATCACCTTGATTCTTTCCATATTAGATAGGGCACGAAATCTTGAAGGCATTCCATGCACAAAAAGATTTAAAAAACATGGATGAGTATTTTTCCCATATTTTATTTTATTAAATGAATTAATAGTAATTAAAAATTCAAATAAATAAATAAAAATGATGAATAAATCCTCTTTGAGCCAAATGGTCGTGCATATGCTTTGGATGATGAATCTTGGAAGAAAATTTGGCCCATTAGCAAATTTAAGACATTTGGAGCAAAGTTGACTTTTCAAAATTCCCAAAAATTTCCCAACTTCCACAAGGCATATCTTGCTCAATTTTTAAGCTTTGATCATTTTCTTGGACATTTTGGAAATGTCTTGAAGTCCTCTAACCAATGCCTTTGGTCCCATGTCATTTTGATTTACCAATCTCAAGTTATGGCCTTTGACTTAAAGTCCCTTTTTGTTGACTTTTGAAAATGACCTATAATGTTGAAATTGATAACTTTTTGTGAGAGAATTTCTTGGACTTGAAGTGTGAAGAGTAGTTGTAGGAAATGTCATTCTCTTCAAAATGAGATTTGGATGGAATTTTTCTGATAAACCATGTGGAAGTTATGCCTTGGTCAAGTTACAGTTGACTTTTTCAACTGTCCAAATATGGAAACTTTTGCATCTTGAGACTTTTTGAGCCATGCCTTGAAAATCATGATCAAGAATTGATCAAATGATGTTTGTGGCTTCAAAATGAGATGTTGATCAAAAATTTGGACTTTTGACTGTCAAATGACCATTTTGCCCCTGCAGTTGACTGTAGTGCAATTAGGGTTTTTGACTGTGCAATTTTGTGTTGTAAGTCTTGAAACTTGGTATGAGGATGCTTGACCATGTTTATAGGCATGTGGGACTTGATTGGACCCTTGGAAACTTCATTTTCTTTGTCAGAACCAAAACCCTAGTTTTTGACTGTTAGGAGGCCCTTGAACTGTGCAAACCTTGGGGAGATTTTGAAGCATGCTCTTTGCAATTCTTGAAGAATATGGGAGGGCAAATTTTGGGGTACAACAGTTGCCCCTGTTCAATCTTCTTAGACCTGAGGATGCAGATTGGCTGACGTGCCTTTCGTAATCCGAAGGTGGAAGATGATTGAACACTAGAGTGCCCAGAAATTTGCGCTCACATAGTAGTGTGATGATGGGAATGGGATTATAGATGCCATTTGGAGATTGATGGATAGGATGATGGGCTTATAGATGCCATCTGGGCGTCGATCGTGTAAGAGATTCCTTAGCGAAAACTGGCGTACCTGCAAAAGAAAATGATTACCTGGCCTGTTGCAGGAGCTGGTCTTCAAACTCTTTGTGTAGATGTGTCCTGTCTGGTTACAGGAGCTGGATCTGGAGCTTCAAAAGGTGATGAATGAACCAGGGATGGTTACTACCTCAACAGGGACGGTGAGAGAACCTTGGATGATTACTACCTCAACAGGAACGCTGAGAGAATCTTAGGCGACTTCAACCTCAACAGTAACGCTGAGAGAGCCTTGGGCGACTTCAACCTCAACAGTAACACTGAGAGAATCTTGGGCGACTTCAACCTCAACAGTAACGCTGAGAGAATCTTGGGTGTCTTCTACTGAGTCTTTATCAGGAAAATCTTTAAGGGGTCGATTTAACTGGACTAGAGAAGGCCTTTGACTGGATAAGAAACAGAAAAATCTTAGGGTCGATTTAACTGAACCGATCTAGGTCTTGAAATCTTCAACTGGGTAAGAAACAGGGAGATCTTAGGGTCGATCTGACTGAACCAGAGAAGGCCTTTGACTGGATAAGAAATAGAAAAATCTTAGGGTCGACTTAACTGAACCGGTCTAGGTCTTGAAATCTTCAACCGGATAAGAATCAGGGAGATCTTAGGGTCGATCTGACTGAACCAGAGAAGGCCTTTGACTGGATAAGAAACAGAAAAATCTTAGCGTCGATTCAACTGAACCAGTCAAGGTCTTGGAATCTTCAACTGGATAAGAAACAGGGAGATCTTAGGGTCGATCTGACTGAACCAGAGAAGGCCTTTGACTGGATAAGAAACAGAAAAATCTTAGGGTCGATTTAACTGAACCGGTCAAGGTCTTGGAATCTTCAACTGGATAAGAAATAGGGAGATCTTAAGGTCGATCTGACTGAACCAGAGAAGGCCTTTGACTGGATAAGAATCAGGGAGATCTTAGGGTCGATCTGACTGAACCAGAGAAGGCCTTTGACTGGATAAGAAACAGAAAAATCTTAGCGTCGATTTAACTGAACCGGTCAAGGTCTTGAAATGTCTTCAACTGGATAAGAATCAGGGAGATCTTAGGGTCGATCTGACTGAACCAGAGAAGGCCTTTGACTGGATAAGAAACAGAAAAATCTTAGGGTCGATTTAACTGAACCGGTCAAGGTCTTGAAATGTCTTCAATTGGATAAGAATCAGGGAGATCTTAGGGTCGATCTGACTGAACCAGAGAAGGCCTTTGACTGGATAAGAAACAGAAAAATCTTAGGGTCGATTTAACTGAACCGGTCAAGGTCTTGAAATGTCTTCAATTGGATAAGAATCAGGGAGATCTTAGGGTCGATCTGACTGAACCAGAGAAGGCCTTTGACTGGATAAGAAACAGAAAAATCTTAGGGTCGATTTAACTGAACCGGTCAAGGTCTTGAAATGTCTTCAACTGGATAAGAATCAGGGAGATCTTAGGGTCGATCTGACTGAACCAGAGAAGGCCTTTGACTGGATAAGAAACAGAAAAATCTTAGGGTCGATTTAACTGAACCGGTCAAGGTCTTGAAATGTCTTCAATTGGATAAGAATCAGGGAGATCTTAGGGTCGATCTGACTGAACCAGAGAAGGCCTTGAATATAGCTGAGAACTTAACTGGATCTTTCCTGAAAGGTAAAGGTCAGTCATATGCAATGCATGATATGGATCAAGCAATGATGTTCTTAACATAAGTGAAATTGTAAGATATGATGCATATATGCATGCTATAATGTATGGGAGTGCGATGTTTATGAATGTATGTTTTTTTGTCTAGGAAAATAAATCCTTGACAGGTGCCGGGAAGTCACTCCTGGGCTGATGTTTGAAGAATAGATCTTTGCTTCCGCTGGGGAATGATAGTTGCAAGAATACCGGTAGGAGAAGATAACTCCGTTGGGGAATAAACTTGGCGAATGGATTACTCTGCGGGGAAAAAAGTACTCTAGTGATCTTGCTGGGAAGCAAAACTCTGTGGGGGGGAGGAATACTTTGTTGGGATGTTGATGGTAACTTTGCTGGGGATACCGTTGTTATGTTGGAAGTGTTGATAGACTTCGCTGGGGATGAGAAGACTTCGCCGAGAACGATCTTTCCGTGGCTTTTGGCTGAGGATAACCCAGTTATATCCTGGTAGGGAAATAACTCTTTGAATAAAGCCGGGAGACGCGTTCGTGCTCTACGGGGATAAGCTTCCAGAATCTACTGGGGATAAGCTTACTGCCTGGGAAGATGGATCCCAACTTTCCTAGGGAAACCTGGATTGGACTCTCCTGGGGAAATTTTGAATTGTACTGGAAGTAACTCCACTGAATGTTTGGTATACCGCCGGGGAACAATCTTTAGGTCAAGACTGCCGGGGATGCTTGTTAAGAATGTCTGTATATCGTGCTGGGGAATGTTGAGATCTGCGGGGGATACCCAACTCCCTTAAGGCTGATTGTATAACTTTGCTTGAGGAGAGTACCCCGACTTGTTGGCTCACTCTCTGGGGACTTAAGATATCTTGGTTGTTCTTCAGCCGAACCTATCTTAGTACCTTGGTGGACAGAGCCATTAGATCATTTGGACAACTCATCATTGCCCCTGTTTCTGTGGGAGAAGGCACCTGTGGGGGTAATTGACAAATCTTCTGGTAGACGAGATGAGATGCCAGGGCATAGTCGTACGCTTTGATCCATAATTTTTGCCTGGACCTCCCTTTCGGGTTTTCAGTCCATCGGGATACCCTTTTTTGCCCAAGTCGCCTTTTCAGGTTTTCGACTTGCCGGGTGTACAAATTTTTTCCATTTCATCCCTCATTTTGCCCGAACCCTTTTGGTTCGTCGGGAAGCCCTTATTTTTGCCTAGGTGTGTCAACCTAGTGGGTCTTTGATTACGCGTAGTATTCTTTTCGACTATGTCCACGCCCTCAGAATGTAGGGAGCTGCCCCTGTTAGAAGTGTTTTGTCATATTACCAGAAGATGTCTGATCGTGCAAGATTCGTTGCTGGAATGCCCCAAGTGACTCAGGCAGAGATTTGCCCCAGGCTGTTTGGCCTTTGAGAGATTCTCCGAATCTTGATTGGACTGCCCCAGATAATAGATCATGGTCATGTCTGCCCCTTGATTGGAAGTGCTTTTGTTCATTAGGTATTCATCGTGCAAATTTCCCTGCTGTTCAAACAAATAGTCATATGCAAACAATGTTATATCAAAAATGCAAAGCTTATGTCTGTCTTGAAGATTTTGAAAATGCATTCTTTTTCATAAAACAAGTGAATGTTTGTAAAACGTGATGTCAACTCCGTATTTACCGTAGGCCTTAAGGAGTCAGGATACTTTTCGTAAAAGTATGCTTCCGAACTAACCCATGCTTCAGCTAGGACTTTTAAGGGTTATAACGTGGCCTGGTTCACGGTTTAAGAAACAAAGGATAAAGGCTCAAATTTTATTTGTACCCACCCGCTCTTCGTGATGTTCTCCAAACCTAAACTCAGTTGATCATACGTTAGACCTTGTTTGAGTCTTTGCTCTGATTTTTCGGTGATGATTCGGATGTTGATAACTTATTTTGAATAGGCAGTCATCTTTTGTTTTTATTGAGGGTTTGTAAGACCTCTTTCTTTTTTCTGATTTTTGTTATCCCTTTTTTTTGCCTGAGCTGTTCTTTTGTGATTACAGTCAGCGGGATGCCCCAGTTTTGTAAGTCTCCTTCCTAGGTTTTGACTTAATGGGTTCTTATTTTGAAAGATAATGACTGCCTTTCTTTATTGATTATTCGGAACCATCACTGTCTTTCTTTGTTTTGTAAGGACCTCTTTGGTGTCATTCGTTATGCACTTGGATCAACTGAGAGAACTACCCTGCCCCAGGTTATGATTAAGGGTTTTAATTTTCGAAAAGAAAAACTCATACTTCTTTGGCTCAAAGGGGTTGACAAGGGATTATCTTCCTTATAACTCCAGTGTTTAGGAATTGAAACAATGCCTGTACCTCATCAGCGGGGTCTGTTCAAAAGCATACTGTAGATTGTGGTATCGTTTTCGTCATCCTCCCTCAAGAGGCTTAGAATTATTAATCGAACGTTGATCATCAGAAAAAATATGAAAATAATTTGCATATAGTGAATACGAATATATTGCTTCAAAACAGACATATGCGATGCATTAATGAAATAACAACGTTTAACATGAGTAAATGTTTGAACAGAAGAAAATTACAACTTGAAAATCCTAATGAACAAAAGTCTTTTCCTCTCAGGGCTTGTTATTTCAAATGGTGAGCCTTGGAGGGATGGTAGAAAAACTCAGCCTGACCATCTTGTGTGAACTCCAGTGCCCCTTCATCAATCAGGTCCTGGATCTTGTTCTTCAGAGCCCAACACTCATTTGTATCATGTCCTGGACTGGCAGAGTGGTAGGCACACCTTTTGTTGGGATCATAGATAGGAGATGCTGTGTTGGGGTTCCGGGGATGAGCCCTTAATGTGATCATATTCAACCTCAGCAGGCGTTGTAAAGCTTGAAACAACGAC
Organism: Vicia faba; assembly: GCA_948472305.1. Lineage (NCBI taxonomy): Eukaryota > Viridiplantae > Streptophyta > Magnoliopsida > Fabales > Fabaceae > Vicia > Vicia faba. The sequence goes on from OX451741.1 coordinate 253,094,355, forward strand.
ATGTTGAGCTGGGTGAATTGCCTCCTGGGCTTGTCTGGCTGAAGCTGGTGAAGTTGCTGCTGAGTTGGTGACCCTGAAGCCACTTGAGGAGCTCTCCCCTTACCTCCTTGTTTCAAAGGTGGCTGAACGATGACTGGCTCTTTACCCTTAGACGTTTGCCCCAGTTGGTTATTCTGAAGCAGTTGGTTGATGAGAACTCCGAGCTCTTCTTGTCTTTGAGCTAACCCTTGAATGGCAGTCCCCTGCCCCAGCATTTGGGCTTTCATTACATCCATTTCAGCTTGCAAGTGTTTCAGCCGTTCGTCCTCGGTGCTGTTCCTGACCAAAGTCTCCATGAGAAGTGTCCTTAGCTCCTCCTGCCCCTTGGATAGATTCAGGAGGATTTCCCTGAACCGAGTCTCTTGAGCAAGAAGGTCCTGGTTATCTTGTTGGGAAGCCATTGCTGAAATAAACAGCGAGAAAGGTAAGTGACCTGTCAGAAGGGTACCTGTTATGCAATGATGTGTATGTATGCATGCAATGTTTTCAAGGATCTCGCGGGGTAAAAAAGAAAATTTGTTAGCATTTGGATCCGGTAGCTTGATTGAAAGAACTTCATATTTGTCGAGAGTCTTTCTTCCAAGGTCAAAGGCTCACCATATCCAGTGGGTCATAGCCCCTGACTTTAGTCATCATGTCTGGTTTTGATTTCCAAACAACCTTGGTTAGGGGAACCTTCTCCCGGAGTCAAAGCTCACCATATCAAGTGGGTCATAGCCTCTGACTCAGATCATCAACCTGGCTAGAGGAAAATAAATCCCCTTTGCCCCTTGCTAGACATTCTGATTCATCATGACCTGCATCACAAGCCCTTGAGATCCTTGAAACGGATTAGTCCTTATGTGGGATGTATGCAATGGTATGATGTTATGGTATGCATGGGGTGATGTAAGTAAACCCTGTTTTGAGTCCCCACTAAGGACTATAGACCAAACCTGCAAGAAACTCAGTACACCCTGTTATGAGTCCCAATTAAGGACTATAAACAAAACCTACAAGTAGCTCATGTGTCAGATAACAAGCATGCAAGTAGTCAAGTACGAAGGCACACAAGTCTCACAAGAGAAGCCCTTAGAGTTTAGGCCAGCATGAGGTCTGGGTATTACCCTCTTGAAGTTGGTGGGCTCAACATGTCCTATTAGAAGTAACCGGGTTCTAAGGGTCTCAATATCACGGGATTGCTTTCATTGTTCATCGTTTCGATTTAGCCACTGAACTGGCGACCAAAATATTCCAAGAAAGCAACCCTCAATTAAGTGTAGTATCGAGTATCAACCAACCTCGGACTGCACCAAAGTCAGTTATCTCACTACCCTAAAGAGGCCAAGATAGCTCAATTAAGGTTCCTAAGGTCTGTTGATGCTTCACGACATCACGCGGAGGCCCCGTACTCTCCTTGACTGAACTCAAGGGTTACCGGTACACACCAAAGTTCCACATCAACGTAGCAGACTGTTTCAACCATGTCGGTATACCCCGCACAGTTCCCTCACAGCCTTGTTGCTACTTTCTAAGAAGGTATCCCCAGATCCGGGTTAGGATCTATAGAACTCCCAAGACAGTCCCATAATTTAAAGCAAGCAAATCAATACAATTGAAAACACAGTTATGAACTAACCCTAAGGTACACCTCACTTTATATAAAATCTCCCCAGCAGAGTCGCCAGTTCTGTGATCGGTGGATCTGGAACTGACTATTTAACGCTGGTTCGCGAAATGTCGCGGAAGCAAGAGTCGCCACCGTCTTTTATTTTCTCCAAATGGAAAGGACAAAAGCACAGAAAAATTCCTTATTGAGATTGCTCTCGGTTCGGGAGGTAGATTATAGAAAGGGAAGGTGTTAACACCCTTTCTATCCATGGTTATCCATGGGCTCTTAGATACTTGCTCATTGTGTTTTCAAAAGGTTTGTTTGCTTTTCAATTGTGGGTTTTAAAAAAGGTTTCTTTGAAAATTCCAGTTCGACTCTTGTATCGGTCCTCAAGAGTGTTTGAAAAGTTGCTTTCGAAAGCTTTTTGAAAAGGTGTCGGTGTGAAAAGTATTTTTTTGATTTGTTTTGAAATTTAGAGCAAGTATCTAGAGTCGTCTACCTACCCTAAGGAATTCGTCTGTGTAAATGTCCTTAAAGTAGCGCCATCCCACCATTGAGAGGTAGGTAGCACCACCGTTGGAGGTATTCGGGTCAATTCGAAGGTTCGGGACATGGTGATCACCGGAGCAATAGGAAGACACCTTAGAAGCTACCCTCATGCCAGGTTCCTGGATCATGAGGACTTACTAAAACATCCTCTACTCGACGATCACCTTTCGAGGGGCAAGGCAACAGTGAGGCGTACCCTAGGGGTGGTGTGTGATTTGTGTGTCATTTTCAGATATTTTTGTCTTGTTCATGTCATGGGTGATCTACGCGTTGCTTTTATTTTGACATTCATTCTTTCATGCAATAGTTAACAGTTTAAAAGATGCGAGAATTAAAGTTCCTACGCTATTACAAAGGCGCGGGTCCACATTGCCAAATTTAATCCAGGACCCGATTTGAAATAAAATAAAGTGCGAAAAAGATAAATGTCTAATTTACACGGCTTTGGGAGAATTACATAAAAAGAGGAAATAAAATAAGCGCGCGAATTGGAATTACGATCGAATGCGAGGGCGTTGGACCCCTTTTTAGTAAATTAAATTATAATTAATAAATTAATTAAATTAAATGAGAGAAAGAATTTATTTTTGAGTTTTTATATTTATGGATTTTTATGAGAGAATTAAATGAAATTAAAAAAATTAATTAACCCTAATTCTAACTATTTTTATTTATTAAGAAAGATATGTTAAAATTGAATCTAAAATTAACCTAATTAATTAATGCAATTTTATTTACAAAAAATAATAATTAATAATTAATAATTAATATGGTGAAAAAAGGAAAAAAAGGATAAAAGTGCTTAAAATCCTAATTCTACAATTTTTAAGTTTATGAAAAAATGTTAAAATTAATCCTAGAATTAAAAACTAAATTAATTAATAAGATTTATTTACAAAAAATAACATTAAATAAAATATATATATTTTGTGACTTTCTGATTTTTTTTATTTTTTATATTATGAAAATATTAATTTAAAGAATTAAAATAGAACAAATAATATAATTCAAATAAATAAGAGAAAAATAAAAAGAGAGAAGAATGCAAACATGGGGGGGGGGGGGGGGGGGGGTTTGTTGTCCAAAATTGGAGGTTTGGTCCCAGTAATTAGGCCCATTGAATTCTTGGCCTTGTTGACTTCAGGTGATCACGTGTAGATTCGTTGACCAACGCACATGGTACTCTTCAAATCCTTGGCCTTTGGATTAGGATTATGGGACAAGTGGCGTGCCTGGATTGTGAACGTATGGTGGACGCTTGGAGAGAGCGCTACATGCAAACATAGTCAGAAAAATAATATGGAGAGAGGGGGGACCTGGGAATCGAACCCAGGTCCCAGAGTGTACCAAACCAAATGCTTTGCCACTGAGCCATTCACGTGCTTTGGATATAGTATAGAAAACAAATAACATAATGCAAAACAAGGGTTAGTGGATAATTTTCGCGCGAAATTCGAATGCACCACTCGTTGGCCTACACATCACCTTCTTCCCCAATTGTTTGCTGTACCTGAAACAAAAACAAACTGAATAGCGGGGGTTTTAAACCCCCACTAAATGGCAAGCATAAAAATAGCGATTAGCACCCTGTTGATCATAAATTGATCGCGAGCTATGGGAACGATTCACATGAAGCTTCTGAATCCAACAGTCCTGGTCTTAGGGTCTAATTTTTCTGGATAAGAGAATTCCCAAATTTGAAGTTATGAAACCCTAGCAAGCTTCAATGGTGATTTCTCATACAATGCACAAAAACTCAATTGAAGAGCATGGTTAGATTCAGAATGGTTCAATTAGTACAAATCAACAAAGAAAATGCAATGAGGATGCTTAAAAATTGAAACACGAATATGCATAAAGTGTGAGAAATTTTGAGTTCTCTGTACCAATTCTTGATGCTATGGGCGTGGAAAAGTATCCAGTCAGGTTCAGTAATGCCTTAGGAAGCTTTTGGGATCAATATTTTCCTTTGAATCGTCCTCCAAGGCAGTTTTCAGTTTTTGATTTTTTTGATAAAAATGCAAACTTGGTTCTTGAGATCAGGCGCAGCTTAGAGGGTCTTTGCACTAGGGTTAGGTTCAGTATATGTATGGCAATAAATTAGGGTTAAATTCTGAGCCAAAAATCCTTGCAACCATGAATCAAATATTAGATTTTAATGGCATATTTTTTCAATCTTTTTCCATGTGTTTTGATACCAATCATGATCAAATCACCTTGATTCTTTCCATATTAGATAGGGCACGAAATCTTGAAGGCATTCCATGCACAAAAAGATTTAAAAAACATGGATGAGTATTTTTCCCATATTTTATTTTATTAAATGAATTAATAGTAATTAAAAATTCAAATAAATAAATAAAAATGATGAATAAATCCTCTTTGGGCCAAATGGTCGTGCATATGCTTTGGATGATGAATCTTGGAAGAAAATGTGGCCCATTAGCAAATTTAAGGCATTTGGAGCAAAGTTGACTTTTCAAAATTCCCAAAAATTTCCCAACTTCCACAAGGCATATCTTGCTCAATTTTTAAGCTTTGATCATTTTCTTGGACACTTTGGAAATGTCTTGAAGTCCTCTAACCAATGCCTTTGGTCCCATGTCATTTTGATTTACCAATCTCAAGTTATGGCCTTTGACTTAAAGTCCCTTTTTGTTGACTTTTGAAAATGACCTATAATGTTGAAATTGATAACTTTTTGTGAGAGCATTTCTTGGACTTGAAGTGTGAAGAGGAGTTGTAGGAAATGTCATTATCTTCAAAATGAGCTTTGGATGGAATTTTTCTGATAAACCATGTGGAAGTTATGCCTTGGTCAAGTTACAGTTGACTTTTTCAACTGTCCAAATATGGAAACTTTTGCATCTTGAGACTTTTTGAGCCATGCCTTGAAAATCATGATCAAGAATTGATCAAATGATGTTTGTGGCTTCAAAATGAGATGTTGATAAAAAATTTGGACTTTTGACTGTCAAATGACCATTTTGCCCATGCAGTTGACTGTAGTGCAATTATGGTTTTTGACTGTGCAATTTTGTGTTGTAAGTCTTGAAACTTGGTATGAGGATTCTTGACCATGTTTATAGGCATGTGGGACTTGATTGGACCCTTGGAAACTTCATTTTCTTTGTCAGAACCAAAACCCTAGTTTTTGACTGTTAGGAGGCCCTTGAACTGTGCAAACCTTGGGGAGATTTTGAAGCATGCTCTTTGCAATTCTTGAAGAATATGGGAGGGCAAATCTTGAAGCATGCTCTTTCCAGTTCTGAGCAAGCTGCTTAAGGAAGAAGTACTCCCGCTGGACAATGCTCCTTGGTCTGAACATCGTCAACCAGAGTCAGAAGAACAGATGATTCCAGCTGAAGAACAGGTTCAAGAAGAAGATAAACCGGTCTGTGGTTATACTCAAGAAGGCTTTAACAGTTGTTAAAGTAGTTGTGTAATCAGTTGATTATAGTGGATTAAGACCTCGTTGGAGAGAGGCGAAATCACCTTGATGGGTGGACTGGAGTAGTTTGAGATCAAACGAACCAGGATAAATATACAGTGTTGTCTGCACCTTTGATTTAAGTTTTACAATTCAACCCCCCTTCTTGTGTTTTTCTCTTCTTCAAGGTCCTCCGATCCGTGCACGCCGAACAACCCTTTGAGCTTCTGCATTGAAACCCAAACCAAACTTGTTAGTCTTATGTGCAAAGTCAGGGAGTTGGCCCCAATTTGCACACCCACCTTTCTCAATAACAGCTCGGGCATCCTTGAGGGAAGCCATCTTCATTGGAGGATCTTCAATAACAATTTCAGTTGATGCCAGCGTCTGGGGGACTTCTTCAAAATGTTGAAACGGGGTCTCAATGAACTCCCCGTCCATCTCCATATACCGGAAAGAGTTGAGGTGGCTCACCATGTACTCCTCTTCTCCTCGTACCGTAACAATTTTCCCTTTCACTGGGTATTTCAGCATCTGGTGGAGCGTAGAAGTTACTGCCCCAGTGTTGTACCCCAAAATTTGCCCTCCCATTTCTCATTGATTTCTCATCACTAAGCCCTTGGAGCTCAAGATCTAGTTAGGGTTTCATCTGCTCAAGACTTCTCCTTGCACTGTTGACCCAAATTAGGGTTTGTGTTTGCACAAAGATGTTTTGACCAAAATTGCCTAAGATGACCTTCATGCTTCATATTGGACTCCCAAGTTTATCCATACCAAGTTTCAAGTCTTGATTCCAAATTTTGCCCAGTCAATTGGACAGTTGACATAGAAATCAGCTGTATTGGGGAAAAAGTCAACTGTGGCCAATTGACAGTCAAATCTCATGAAAATTGACCCATATCAACATTATGAACTCACATGGACCATTTGATCAAGTTTGGATCACAATTCCATAAGCAATTTGATCAGATCACCAAAAGGGCAAAATGGTCATTTTTTGGGTTTTGACTGCACAAAGGCAATGTTTGACTGTTTGACCTAGCCAATGGCAAACCAAGCTCACATATGGACTCAAGGACCCCATGGAATTGTCTTGACATGCTCAACAAGTTCAAAAGATCCCAAATGCACAAGATTGACAGTTGAATTTCCCAGTCAATTGATCAATTTTAACTGTATACTGAAAAGTCAAACTTTGACTTTTTGGTCAAAATCAAGTGTCAAGATTCATTTTTCATCAAAACATGCAAAATCATGAAACTTGTTCATCAAGAAATCAAGAATTGCAAATTAGGGTTTGAAATGAAGATTTTTCATAACTTAGAATTTTTCTAAGTTATGAAAAACCCTAATTTTTTCCTAACTTTGCCCCACTTTCTCACCAAGATTCATTTGGATTCAAGCAAAATTCAAAACATGAAAGTTGTAGCCTATTGAAAAATCTACAACTTTGATTCACAAAGTTTTCCCAAAAGAAGATTGTATCTCAAGTTACAATTTTTGGAACAAGGGTACCAAACCATTCTTAACTTAGAGAAAATTTGACCTATTTTAGGCAGGATTTTTGCCTAACTTCAAGACCATTTTTCACATGCTTCCACTTGGAATTTCAATTTGCATTTCAAAGATGGATTGTAGTACACATTCCAAGCTTTCCAAAATGTCCAAGAACTCATCAAACAACCTCATGGTTAGAGAGAATCGAATTTGGCAATATGGGAAAAACTCACTTTTGATTTGGCCAAGTTACATGTTCATACATTTGTGCCATTTTGAATTCAGCATGCTTTCCTTGATTACAAGTCTTTTATCTCAATTACACTCTTTAATTTAATGTCAATCCTTTGTGCCAAGGTGTTGTTCTATGAGTTTGGACATTGTATGCAAGTTTAATCCATTTTTAGATAAAGCATTATATCCATTTTGGAAAAGTTGCACTTTATGTCTAAAGCAAATCCAAGCAAGTACAGTTAAGATCTCTTTGGCACAAGTTTATGGACTAATTGCACTGATCAAGACTAAGTTGTGCAGCATAGATTGGGGGCCTCTACCTGTCTAGAACACCAACTTGCCATCTCTTGCTTAAAGTGTAAGAAACTTGCCATAACACATACCAACTCTCATATCAGCTAACACATGCTTAAGAAAACTTGTCAAACACTTTCTAAAGATCCATCCTAAGCTAAAACACGAGCCTAGCATCCCCAATACCTCCCCATTCCCAGAATCACCCTCAAACTGCCCAAACAGAGCATCTGCTACAGTTTGAGTTCCATAGCTCAAACCTTCCATGCATTCTTGCTAAAAACACATCAAACACATCCCACAATATCCCTTGGAGCTATTCCAAACCTCAAACACGACCTGTAACACTCCCAGGCAACATCACCATTTTCATTTTCTTGTTTTGCAGCTGAAGTTCCATAGCACGATTCAAAAGGTTTCAAGACAAAGTAAAGCTTGGAATAGTATCCTTGGACATCAAGGAAGCTGTACCAATCATCACCTTGCATTGAAGACACCTCCATCACCAGATACAACTTCAACTGAACAGGTAACTTCATGAAATCGTATCTCTCTATCCAGGCATTGTTAGCTTTAGGTTTGTGAAGAAAACATGTCACATTCATAGCCCTGAACATGCCCATGTAATTAGATTTCATTTATATTATGTATGCTTAGAGAATTTTAAGTCTGAACATTGAATAAAATTTAGGTCAGGAATTGGGGGAGAAGAAATTCTCTCTCATTTCTGAGAGTTAGATTGACTTCTTTATATGTCTAGAATCGTGGCTTCAAGCTCTACAGGTTTCATGTTGGAAGATTTGGCAAAAGATCAAAGAATCAGGAGTTAGGGATTGGAGAAGAAAGGCGCGTGTTTTTGAATATGTTTGTCTGAAGGTTGAAGACAACAACCTTTGGGCTGGGCCTGATTTGTCATTTCTGTTTACACCATGCTTTTGCTTTTACACCCCCTAGGCCCATTTTGCTTATTTTCATGATTTTTTGACTTTTCTTTTTTTGTTCTGACTTATTTATTTTTCCTCACAATATTAAAAATATGAAAAAATATTTTTACACCATTTTTATATTTATTAGGCTTTTATTTGTTTAAATAAGTATTTGTACATAAATAAATATATAAACATACTTTTATTTAAAAATACTAAAAAATATGCAAACATATTTTATTTCTGATTTTTATTTCATTTTATCTTCTGAAAATATTTCATATAAAATATACTTTTTTTTATAAATATTAAATATTATTATTTTGTATATATGCAATATATTTAATAAATAATACAAAATATACACATTTTTATTTTTATTAATATTTAATATTAAAAATACCTTTTTACAAATATATTTCATTTTTATTTTATTTTTGTATATAATAAATAAATGTGTACATATTAAATAATTAATACTTTTATTTAATAAAATTAGGGTTTTGCCCTAAACATAAAAAACTCCAAAAAAAATAATACTTTTCATTTTGTTTATTTGACATATAAAAATACTTTTTTTTCATACATATAAAAAGCCTTTTTGCATCTTGCATATTCATTTTATTTCTATTTAATTTGTGGAATTAATTACCTTGTATAATTCCAAATTGATGTAATAGCTAGGTTTAAATTTCTTGTCAAAATCCCCCCATTTGAACATTTGTACCCCCCTTCCCATATATTGTGTTGTAATAGCTTAGGAACCTTAAATTTCGCACTTTAATGCTCTCTAAATATACCATGTTAGAATTAAGGTTTGTATGCGAATCAAAAACGACAAAAATAGTTTGACCTAATTTCAAGATAATCAAGCATGAAAATGGACAACACTAATCACACTTGCACCCCTAGGGTATTCCACTTGTTGCCTTCAATAAATGGGCCATATTGCATGTTAGGTCTCTTTGGGCAAAATAAACACAATCAAATGATCATAGTCCCTCGATGACGCTTTCGGAAGTTGCCTAAAAAATGATCAAGTCCCTTAAAGAAAACATTGCCCAAAGATACTTGGCACCATTGCAATTATGGTCTAAACGATGACCCGCGCCCGTCCCTTTCACATCCTAACACAAGATTGTCCACCAAATTCAATGGTGGAACAAAATTGTTAAAAGGGTTAAAACATAGCAAAAATCTTTGAGAACTTTAGGGTAGATAGCTCTTAAGTACTTGTCACCTTGCAAAACAAAAACACTTGCCTATTTTTCAAACCACACTTCACAAACACTTTCAAAACAAACTTTCAAAAAAACCTTGAAACATCTTTTCAAAAAGACAAACACCTTTTGTAAAACATTCGAGTAAAGAATTGTTACAAGGGTAGCCTAGATAAGGCATCTTTTTCAAAACATTTTCAAAACCACACACAAAGCACCATTTCAAACAGTTGAAAACCAAGGCAAGTTGATCTAAGCAAGTACCTAAGAGCCCATGGATAACCATGGATAGAAAGGGTGCTAATACCTTCCCTTTCTATAATCTACTCCCCGAACCCAAGAAAATATCTCAAAGGTTTTTGCTGTGCTTTTTAAACCTTTCCTTAGGATAAAATAAAAAGTCGGTGGCGACTCTTGCTCAACCGAAACATTTGCAAAAACAAACGCAAAACCATAGTCAGTTCTCCCACCGTATCACAGAACTGGCGACTCTGCTGGGGAGGATGTTAAAAGTGGAGTAGCCTTAGGGCTTAGATCACCCTCTTGCATGATTAATTGTTTGTCTTGATTGCTTTATATCTTGGCTCTCTTGTTTGGGTTTATAATCCTCCACCCGGATTGTGGGAAACATTTCATAGATAGCAATACGTTGTGGAAACTGTGTGGGGTATATCGACACGGTCGAAGCAATAGCTATATTAGTGCGACATATTTGTGAGTACCGGTAACCCTTGAGTTCAATCAAGGAGAGTACGGGGCCGCTGAGTGATGTCACTAAGCACTAATGACCTAGAACCTTACTTGACCATCTTGGCCTTTCATTAGGGGTAGTGAGATAACCGGCTTTGGTGCAGTCCGAAGTTGGTAGATACTCGATACTACACTCATTGAGGGTTGTTTTCTTGGAATATTTTGGTCGCTAGTTAAGTGGCTAAACCAAAACAATGAACATTGAAAACAATCCAATGATATTGAGCTCCTTAGAACCCGGTTACTATTTATAGGACAGGTTTTTAAGCCAACTACACTCAAGAGGGTACTTACCTATGAAACCCCATGCAAGCCTGAAACTAGGGTTTGGTGTGATTTGCTTGTACATATGTTTGTGCATACATCATAAACATCATAAAGCATCATATGCATTCACTAACCACTTCAAGGGTTTAGTTCTTCATCTTTGTTCTTGTTTTGTAGGTCATGGAAATTCCTCACAGAAAAACCATCCAAGTCAACCTTGTGAGAATCTCTCCTCAACTCAAGGAGCTCACCTCAAGAATTCCGGAAATCTCATCCTTCAGTGAAAGACATGGTAGACTGCTCAGCTTAGTCAACACCAACATTGAAGAAGACATGATGAAAGTGCTATTCCAGTTCTTTGACCCTCTTCACCACTGTTTCACTTTCCCCGATTACCAGTTGGTGCCCACTTTGGAGGAGTTTTCTCAACTCCTGAGAATTCCTATCCTTAATCAACTACCCTTCAACGGTACGGAAGAGGAATCAAAGCCGGAAGATGTTGCTCGAGCATTACATCTACAACCATCCGACATCAAGGGGCATTGGGAAAGCAGAAGCGGCGTCAAAGGATTCTTAGCAAAATTCTTGTTTGAGAAGGCACAAGAATGTTGGAATTCATTGGACCTACAAGCCTTTGAAGAAATTGTGGCACTCCTTATTTATGGGTTGGTCTTGTTCCCAAATTCTGACCAATTGGTAGATGTCAACGCCGTCAAAATGTTATTGTCCAGAAATCCAATACCAACATTGCTTGGGGACATCCTTCACTCATTTTACACACGAACAATGAGAAAGAGGGGTGTTCTCATGTGCTGTACTCCTCTCCTTGCAAGGTGGTTTATTTCGCACCTTCCACAATTTGTCTTGAAGAATGACCAAGGCTCAAGGTGGTCCCAACGGTTGATGACTCTTACTCACTCTGATGTACATTGGTGTTCTCGGTCCAGAGAAAATGTCATCATTGTCGATCGTTGTGGAGAGTTCCCTAATGTCCCATTACTTGGCATTAGAGGGGGCATTACCTACAACCATTGCCTAGCTTTGAGGCAATTTGGATATGCACGGAGGGATGGCCCTCACGACATGTTGATTCCTGACCTAGTTTTTGACTTCGACAACGATGCGCAAGGACTTCGCCAAAGATTCATCAGAGCTTGGAGGATGCCCAACAAGGTTGATAGCAAGACACTGGGACACAAGAATTCCATCCCTCTTGAACCTTACCTCAAGTGGGTACGAGCCCGAGCCCAGAGTCTAATGATGCCTTATCCTCATGTTCTCCCTGTGATTAAAGAGCCCGTCAAGGAAGGAGAGGTTCCCTACACCATCCTACATCCTGACATGCCTACATCGTGGGAGGAAATGCAGAAAAGTTGGATTCAGCTCAAGGAGGAACGAAACACTTTTGAAGCCAGCTTCTACGCTAGCGAGAAGAAGGTTCTAGAGCTTACCCGCCGACTCCATGAGCAAGAGGCCCTCAATACCTACATCGCACCAAAGAGGATGCGCAATGTCTTTTTACCTTGAGAAGTTGTTTTTGTAATATTTGGCCCATGGGGCATTTATGTACTAACAAATTTCTTCTTATTAATATGACGTGTGTTCTTCTTTGTCTGCAACAATTTTGAATGTTCTAAATCCTTGAATGCATTGCATACATAAGCATATCATTCATCATGTGCATAAGCAGGTCTCACTCCAGGTTTCCTTATCTGTCTGCTGTTTATTTCAGTAGGATGGATCTCGAGCAAACAGTCAAAGACCTACAAGCTCAAAATGCACAGTTCCAGCAACTCCTGATGACCTTGGCTAAGGGTCAGGAGGATATCAAGACCTTGTTAGGGAATAAAGACCCAGTGAAAAAGAAGAAAAAGAGACTCGGGGTGGCTACTTTAGGGAGAAGATTTGAAGGAGAGGCCAGGAGAGTGCTTGAATTTCCTCCTACTTCTGATGAAGGGACCAGTAAAGGAGGTGGGGCTGCGGTACCTTTCGAGTCCGATGTGGAAGAAGAGGAGGTCGAAGAGGATGAAGACTACTCTGATCAACAATACCCTCCGGCTGATGATAAATACAAAGGTTTAGAAGACAGGTTGGCCGCCATGGAGCTACAAAGGGTGCCAGGTTTGGATTTCGAAGACTTGGGTTTAGTTGTCGGGATTGTGATTCCCCCAAAGTTCAAAGTGCCAGTTTTTGTGAGGTATGATGGGTTGTCCTGTCCAAAAATGCATCTCAGGTCCTACGTAAGAAAGATCCAACCTTATACGGCAGATAAGAACCTTTGGATCCATTTCTTTCAAGACAGCCTTTCTGGGGCTCAACTGGAGTGGTTTTATCAGCTAGAGGGAACCAGCATCCGAAACTGGCAAGACTTGGCCACCGCCTTCTACAAACAATATCAGTACAATTCTGACCTTGCTCCTACGCGTACCCAACTCCAGGGTATGTCACTAGGAACAGGCGAAGGATTCAAAGAATATGCACAAAAATGGAGGGATTTGGCTGACAGGGTGCAGCCTCCTTTAACCGACCGTGAACTTGTTGATATGTTTCTAGGGACCCTATCTGGGCCATTTTTCAATCATCTGATTGGTAACTCTTCTGCGGGGTTTACTGATTTGATCTTAACAGGCGAAAGAATAGAAGCAGGCATCAAGTCAGGAAAGATTCAGAAGGGTGCCGCTGCAAGTGTTGAGAAGAAACCTTTCAAGAAGGAAACAGCTGTTGTATACTCCCAAAGAAGAGCAGGGAAGACTGAGCGCCGGCCGACCGTGGGGGCCGTAATGATTCAAAACCCTTCAAGTGAGCAGCCTCGCTATAACCAGTCCAGACCAAGTCAGCAACGGGTGGAATGGCCACAACGGCAGTTCACCCGCATTAATATGACTCCAGCGCAAGTGCTTCCCCATCTGTTAAAGTTGAATCTCGCCACTATCAAAGAGGCACCAAAAAATGTGAATACGTCCTCTCCGCATTATCATCCTAATGTTAAATGCGCCTACCATTCTGACAGTATCGGGCACGACACCAATGATTGTTGGGCACTCAAGCACAAAATCCAAGACCTGATAGAGGCGAAGGAGGTGGAGTTCGACGCTCCAGAGAAGCCGAACGTGATATCTGCTCCAATGCCGAAGCACGGCCGAAATGTCAATGCCATTGAAGAAGATTTGTATGTTGCTGATGTCAAGGATCTGATAACTCCATTGTTAACCATCAAGTTGAATCTGTTAAGGGCCGGGATCTTCCCTGGATGTAAAGAAGATTGCTATTGTTGTTACTCTCTGCCGTTTGATTGTCCGTTACTGAAGAAAGGCATCCAAGGCCTAATGGGTAGTCGACAAATTTTGTTTGAAAAGGTTTTTGCTATTCCAAACCATACTGAAGATGTCTCAATCATAACCATTCATGCCAATCTTTCCAAGGCCGTCAAAAAGCCTGTTAAGATTACACCAGCTACGAAATCTGTTCCTTTGAAGATAACAATGCCAGGGCCTGTCCCCTATATTTCTGAGAAGTCAATACCATGGGACTATGGCGGTGACGTCTACTACCATGGTATTAAAAAAATCGAAATAACTGAAGAAAGTTCGGATGATGAAGAAGCCAGCATTGGAAACATTGCAGGCACGAGCAAAATCACCCGGAGCGGGAGAATATTTTCTCCAGAGATTGCCCCTCCAAGAGCAATCTTTGGACCCTCATCTACTGACAAGGTTATCCCTACACCAATAAAACTCTCCGCTAGAACCCCATTGATTGAAGATGTTGTTGTTCCTAGTATTGTCCCTCCTACCGCTGCTGATAAAGGTAAGGGAATCCAAGATGAGCTCGTCAGGACGAGGGCTCGACCCTTGGTCATCCCGGAAACCTCCAAGAAAGAAATGGATGAGATCTTGAAGATAATCAAAAGGAGTGATTACGATGTGGTAGAACAACTGGGGCAAACCCCCTCAAAGATCTCCATGCTGGCACTACTACTTTGCTCGAAAGCACACGCTAAGGCTCTGATAAAGTTCCTAAAGGCAGCCCATGTGCCCCAGGAAACCTCTGCGGATCAATTCCAAAATTGCGTGGCTAGCCTTACTGCGGACAATGGATTAGGTTTCTCTGATGCCGACCTAACTCCTAAAGGTAGAAACCACAATGATGCTTTGCACATTTCAGTCGAGTGCCGAGGAACTACTCTCGCACATGTCTTGGTCGACACTGGTTCGTCGCTGAATGTACTGCCTAAGAAAGCTTTGGACCGACTAGATTGTGAAGGGTTAGAGTTGAAGCCGAGTGATATTGTTGTCAGAGCTTTCGATGGTTCGAAGAGGATGGTCCATGGGGAGGTTGAAATCCCCATCAAGATAGGCACTGAGGTGTTTAAATCTACTTTCTATGTGATGGACATCCGTCCGTCATACTCTTGCTTGTTGGGTAGGCCTTGGATACACCATGCTGGGGAAGTCACCTCCTCCTTACATCAGATGTTGAAGTATCCTGTCAAGGGAAAGATTATAACCGTCCATGGCGAAGAGGAGTACATGATCAGCCACTTGAACTCCTTCCGGTATGTGGAGGTAGAGGGGGAGTTCATTGAGACGCCTTTCCAGCATTTCGAAGAAGTCCTTCCTGAAATAACAGTAGCAAAGTTGGCAGCTGAAGTACCGAGGCAGATGGCCAGGATGGCATCTCTGGAGGACGCAAAGGCCGCAGTAAAGGAGGGGAAGAATTCAGCATGGGGGCAGTTGCCTGATATTCCACATAAAACAGACAAATTTGGTTTAGGGTTCACTACCGCGGGCCAGAAAGCTATGCGCCGTTCGAAGATTGAAAGAGCGCCAGTCAAAATTTCTCCCTACGGAATCAACGCTTTGGAGGATGAAGACAAAGAGAGCAACATCGAAGAGTGGATTTACCCAACTGTCAAAGGAGGATTGTGAAACTGGGAGGCAAAAGACTTTGTCCCCATCACTTTTATTCATCAGTAATTTATCTGTCAAACATTTCCTATTGGTCTGTAATATTTAATTTTGAACAATCCGTACACTATCTTTTTACCTCATGCCTTGCCCGGGACATGTAGGTCCATTTGTAAGGGTTTTGATTACTTTCATATCCATATGCCATGTTTAATGATTCATTGGACGTTTTTCATTTGATAAACTGCTGTGTTCATTTTCTTTCCTTTTGCATTTTTGTTTAAGGATGGTTATCCCTTACACACACCCACACTCACAAATGCAGGTACCCATCCACTCCGGATTCCATGGGTGACTATTCTGCTATATCCTTCAATAACTCTGAAGATCTGGTCAATCAAGCCGAGTATGAAGATGACGAAGTTTGTGAAGTACCAGGGGAACTAGCCAGACTTCTACAGCAAGAGGAAAGGGCCATCTTACCGCACAAAGAGTCATTGGAAACTGTCAACTTAGGGACCGAGGAAGACCAGAAGGAAGTGCAAGTGGGTTCCAATCTGGAACCAAGTGTCAAGGAACGCCTGATACAATTGTTGAATGAGTATGTTGAAATCTTCGCTTGGTCTTATGAAGACATGCCGGGTTTATACACAGACATCGTGGTTCACCGTCTCCCCACAAGAGAGGATTGTCCACCGATCAAGCAAAAAGTCCGCTGAATGAGGCCTGACATGTCTGAAAAGATCAAAGCAGAAGTGATGAAGCAATTCGACGCTGGCTTTCTGGCTGTTACGTCCTATCCTCAATGGGTCGCTAACATCGTGCCAGTACCTAAGAAAGATGGCAAAGTCAGGATGTGTGTGGACTACCGGGATTTGAATAGAGCCAGCCCCAAAGATGATTTTCCACTTCCACACATTGACATTTTGATCGACAATACAGCTCAGCACAAAGTGTTTTCCTTCATGGATGGATTCTCATGCTACAATCAAATCAAAATGGCCCCCGAGGATATGGAGAAAACAACTTTTGTCACACAATGGGGCACTTTCTGTTACAAGGTGATGCCGTTCGGACTGAAGAACGCTGGGGCAACTTATCAACGCGCCATGGTAGCTTTGTTTCATGATATGATACATCATGAGATTGAAGTTTACGTAGACGATATGATAGCTCGGTCACAAACAGAGGAGGAGCACCTTGAACATCTAGAAAAGCTGTTTGCCAGGTTGAAAGAATACAAACTCAGGCTGAATCCAAGTAAGTGCACTTTTGGAGTTAGGTCTGGTAAACTTCTAGGATTCATTGTAAGCAACAAAGGCATTGAAGTCGATCCAGCAAAAGTGAAAGCAATACAAGAGACGCCTGCTCCCCGTACTGAAAAGGAGGTTAGAGGGTTCTTGGGGCGCTTGAACTATATTGCCAGATTCATCTCTCATTTGACTTCTACCTGTGAGCCAATTTTCAAACTCTTGAAGAAAGATCAGGTAGTCGAATGGAACGACGATTGCCAAGCTGCTTTTGATAAAATCAAGGATTATTTGCTAGAACCTCCTATTCTGATGCCACCCGTCGAAGGAAGACCATTGATCATGTATCTGACCGTCTTGGATAACTCAATGGGGTGTGTTTTGGGCCAGCATGATGAGTCTGGTCGAAAAGAGCATGCTATTTATTACCTTAGAAAAAAGTTTACCGATTGTGAGACTCACTACTCACTGCTCGAGAAAACTTGCTGCGCTTTGGTATGGGCTGCTCGCCGACTAAGACAGTATATGTTGACTCATACTACCTTGTTGATTTCCAAAATGGATCCTATCAAGTATATCTTCGAAAAGCCCGCTTTATCTGGAAGAATAGCCAGATGGCAGATGATCCTGACTGAGTATGACATCCAGTACACCACTCAAAAAGCTATAAAAGGGAGTGTACTAGCTGACCATCTGGCTCATCAAGCTATCGAAGATTATCAACCCATGAGATTTGACTTCCCGGACGAGGACATCATGAATTTGGACAACATTGAAGGTAACGGACCGTATGACGGACCTGAAAAAGGATCCCGATGGACCCTGTACTTTGATGGTGCTTCAAACGCACTTGGAAACGGTATCGGCGCAGTACTCATTTCTCCAGAGGGTTGTCACACACCTTTCACGGCCCGACTTTGCTTCAGCTGCACAAATAACATGGCTGAGTATGAAGCTTGCATCTTTGGTCTCAAGGCTGCTATAGACTTGGGGATCAAATCTTTGATCGTATTTGGGGACTCGGCTTTGGTTATCAGTCAAATCAAAGGAGAGTGGGATACCAAGCACCCTAATCTTATCCCATACAAAGAACATGTCTTGACATTATTGCCTCATTTCGAGCAAATTACCTTCGAGCATTTCCCGCGAGAAGAGAATCAGCTAGCAGATGCTCTAGCTTTAATGTCCTCCATGTTTAAACTCAACTGGGATAACGAGGCTCCCCAAATCACCATCGAGCGAATGGATGAACCCGCACATTGTCACGAGATTAATACCGAGGAAGTAGTGGAACGACCCTGGTTCCATGAAATCAAAAGGTATCTCCAGACTAGAGATTATCCCGAAGGAGCTTCCGTAAATGACAAGAAGTTCTTAAGGAAATTTGCTGCCAAATTCTTCCTGAGCAACGACATCCTTTACAAACGAAGCCATGATTGTGTATTACTCCGATGCGTAGACAAAGCTGAAGCAGAGTTGATCATGACTGAGATACACAGCGGCACATTTGGCACTCACTTGAGCGGGCATACAATGGCTAAGAAGATCCTAAGGGTAGGCTATTACTGGTCTACCATGGAAGCTGACTGCCATCAACATTCCCATACTTGCCACAAATGTCAAGTCTACGCTGAAAAAGTTCATATCCCTCCGGTTCCTCTCAACGTTCTGACTGCTCCTTGGCCATTTGCAATGTGGGGCATTGACATGATTGGAGAGATCAAGCCCACGGCTTCCAACGGACATCGTTTCATCCTGGTTGCCATTGACTATTTCACCAAATGGGTCGAAGCAGCTTCCTTCGCCTCTGTTACTAAAAATGTGGTTGCCCGCTTCATCAAGCAAAATCTCATATGTCGGTATGGTGTTCCAGACAGGATCATCACAGACAACGGTACAAATCTGAATAACACGATGATCACCGCATTGTGCGAACAGTTCAAGATTTATCATCACAATTCATCTCCCTATCGGCCGAAGATGAACGGTGTTGTTGAAGCTGTGAACAAAAACATTAAGAAGATCATTCAGAAAATGACAGTCACTTACAAGGACTGGCATGAGATGTTACCGTTTGCTCTATATGGATACCGTACGACGGCACGTACTTCAACCGGGGCAACCCCATTTTCGTTGGTATATGGCATGGAAGCTGTCCTACCTATGGAGGTTCAGATTCCTTCTCTAAGGATTATGAAGGACACAGGTTTGAATGAAGATGATTGGATTCAGACCCGACTTGATCAACTCAATCTGATCGACGAGAAGCGACTCGCTGCTATATGCCATGGTCAGACGTATCAAAAACGGATGATCAAGGCCTTCAATAAGAAAGTCAGACGTCAGGTGTATCAAGTCGGAGATCTCGTAATCAAGCGGATTATCTTGCCGCAAAGTTATCCCAGGGGCAAATGGACTCTTACATATGAAGGACCATTTGTGATCAAGAGCATATTTTCTGGTGGTGCGATGATTCTAACCACCATGGACGGCAACGATTTGCCGCACCCTGCGAACGCAGACATAGTCAAAAGATACTACGCATAAAATAACCCGACAAGTCGAAAACCCGAAAGGGCGGCTTGGGCAAAAATGGGCATCCCGGTGAACCGAAAACCCGAAAGGGCGGTTCAGGCAAAAATTAGGGATAAAAACAAAAAAAAATCTGTACACCCGGCAAGTTGAAAACCCGAAAGGGCGGCTTGGGCAAAAAGGGGTTTCCCGGTGGATCGAAAACCCGAAAGGGAGATTCAGGCAAAAGTTAGGGAATTAAAGCATATGACTATGTCTCGTCGGATCACTTCGAAGACAATCTCTTCATCAACCAGTTCCAGGTTTCTGATCAATCCAGTCATCGGCAAACGAAGCATTGGATGGACAGATATTCAGAGTTGTGAAGGCTATAGCGGAATGGAATCCCATGGAATTATTTCACATAGCCATCTTTATTTTGTATAAATCTTTCAATATTTACGACAAAATCCTATTACTAGGATGATTGTCTCCTTTGTACAAATATACTCAGAGAAAGTTAATACAAATACTCTTCCCAGAAATTTGTGTCATTTCCTTTTTCTTTTTCTCTTGCACTAATTGTTTTATTTTGAGAAACGTCCAATGTTTTGTTAAATAGGCATATGCATTTGAACATAATCATTTCCTTATGAATCAAGAAAGGATTACTGATAGGTTGAAGGTGCAGTTGGATATCTTGATACCCTTTCAAAGGAAACCCCCAGGAGATTTGGAATCCATATCCCCAGCAAGTCTTGAAGCTTATCCCCAGTAGATTCTGGAAGCTTATCCCCCGCAGAGTACGAATGTCTCTCCCGAGCTTTATTCAAAGTTACTCCTCACAAGGGCTTATAACTGGGTTATCCTCAGCTTATTGCCACAGAAGATCGCACTCGGCAAATTTCTTCCTATCCCCAGCGGAGTTCATCAGAGTTCCCCAACATAACTTATCAATACAATCCCCAGAGGAGTTTATCTTTGTTATCCCCAGCCAGAGAATCCTCCAGAACTCAATTCCCCTCAGAGTTTAAGTTTCAGTATCCACAGCAGAGCTAAAACTTCAAATTATCAATTCCCACCAGAGCTAAAACTTCAAATTATCAATCCCCAGCGGAGCCAGACTAGTGAACCTTCTCCCCACGGAGATACTTCTCACTAAACTGGAGATTCTCAGTCTTATCTCCCCAGCTTAAGTCTACCAGGTTCTAAAATCCCCAGTAGACATCATCAGAAATTCTCTTACCATGCAAGTCACCAAGGGAAGTCCAAGTCCCTACAAGTGGTTCTGAGGCCCCTCGACGTTTGAAGGTCTGGTATTCCCCAAAAGATTGGTATACAACCCAAGCTCCTTATTCCCCAGCAACAACCAAGGAATTATTCTTCCCGGCAGCAGTCAAAATGCTTTTATCTTCAGCCATCTGGGATTCATTTATCCTCCGCAAGACAGCTCTCCAGCTTACATGCACATTCATTTACATTCATATCATATAACATACATTGTATCATGCATCATGACATTGCATATAACTAACTCTTTACCTTTTCAGGTAAGATCAGTCGACAGACAAAAATCATTATCTGTCGAGATTCTTTCCAGGAATAGTTCAGATGTGACCCAGACATGGCAACATTCTGATGCTTATTCCGGGTTCATCCAGATACAGTTTTACACGAGCTCATCATCAGGAAACCCTACACCGGTTCCTCTTCAACTCCAAGATTTCTGAAAACAGTTCACGGGTTCATCAAGTAACGGATGTTAACCTATCGCTTGTTCAGTTTCTTCTCAAGACTTCTGAAAACAGTTTATGGATTCTTCCCAACAACGGATGTTAATCTATCGCTTATTCAGATGCAACTTTTGAAAACAGTTTACGGACGCTTCCCAACAACGGATGCTGCTCTATTGCTTATTCAACTCCAAGATTTCTGAAAACAGTTCACGGGTTCTCCAAGTAACGGATGTTAACCTATCGCTTGTTCAGATTCTTCTCAAGACTTCTGAAAACAGTTTATGGATTCTTCCCCACAACAGATGTTAATCTATCGCTTGTTCAGACTCTTCGCAACTTTTGAAAACAGTTTACGGATGCCTCCAGATACGGATGTCAATCTATTGCTTATTCAGACCCCCAGTTCGGAGATAGTCCAAAGCATGGACACCTTCCTGATACTCATTCCATATGGAATCTTTAAGCCCATCTCCGACAAGATTCTGTCACCCTTCCAGATGGCATCTTTAAGCCCATCTCCAAATGGCATCTCTAAGCCCATTCCCGCATCCTTTGCTTTGACGAGTGCAAATTTAAGGGCACTCTAGTGTCCAATCTCCTTTTACCCTCGAGTCGCGAAAGGCAAACTTGCCAATCTAACTCTTCGGATTCAAGAAGATTGAACAGGGGCAACTGTTGTACCCCAAAATTTTCCCTCCCATTTCTCATTGATTTCTCATCACTAAGCCCTTGGAGCTCAAGATCTAGTTAGGGTTTCATCTGCTTAAGACTTCTCCTTGCACTGTTGACCCAAATTAGGGTTTGTGTTTGCACAAAGATGTTTTGACCAAAATTGCCTAATATGACTTTCATGCTTCATATTGGACTCCCAAGTTTATCCATACCAAGTTTCAAGTCTTGATTCCAAATTTTGCCCAGTCAATTGGACAGTTGACCTAGAAATCAGCTGTATTGGGGAAAAAGTCAACTGTGGCCAATTGACAGTCAAATCTCATGAAAATTGACCCATATCAACATTAGGAACTCACATGGACCATTTGATCAAGTTTGGATCACAATTCCACAAGAAATTTGATCAGATCACCAAAAGGGCAAAATGGTCATTTTTAGGGTTTTGACTGCACAAAGGCAATGTTTGACTGTTTGACCTAGCCAATGGCAAACCAAGCTCACATATGGACTCAAGGACCCCATGGAATTGTCTTGACATGCTCAACAAGTTCAAAAGATCCCAAATGCACAAGATTGACAGTTGAATTTCCCAGTCAATTGATCAATTTTGACTGTATACTGAAAAGTCAAACTTTGACTTTTTGGTCAAAATCAAGTGTCAAGATTCATTTTTCATCAAAACATGCCAAATAATGAAACTTGTTCATCAAGAAATCAAGAATTGCAAATTAGGGTTTGAAATGAAGATTTTTCATAACTTAGAATTTTTCTAAGTTATGAAAAACCCTAATTTTTTCCTAACTTTGCCCCACTTTCTCACCAAGATTCATTTGGATTCAAGCAAAATTCAAAACATGAAAGTTGTAGCCTATTGAAAAATCTACAACTTTTATTCACAAAGTTTTCCCAAAAGAAGCTTGTATCTCAAGTTACAATTTTTGGAACAAGGGTACCAAACCATTCTTAGAGAAAATTTGACCTATTTTAGGCAGGATTTTTGCCTAAATTCAAGACCATTTTTCACATGCTTCCACTTGGAATTTCAATTTTGATTTCAAATATGGATTGTAGTACACATTCCAAGCTTTCCAAAATGTCCAAGAACTCATCAAACAACCTCATGGTTAGAGAGAATCGAATTTGGCAATATGGGAAAAACTCACTTTTGATTTGGCCAAGTTACATGTTCATACATTTGTGCCATTTTGAATTCAGCATGCTTTCCTTGATTACAAGTCTTTTATCTCAATTACACTCCTTAATTTAATGCAAATCCTTTGTGCCAAGGTGTTGTTCTATGAGTTTGGACATTGTATGCAAGTTTAATCCATTTTTAGATAAAGCATTATATCCATTTTGGAAAAGTTGCACTTTATGTCTAAAGCAAATCCAAGCAAGTACAGTTAAGATCTCTTTGGCAAAAGTTTATGGACTAATTGCACTGATCAAGACTAAGTTGTGCAGCATAGATTGGGGGCCTCTATCTGTCTAGAACACCAACTTGCCATCTCTTGCTTAAAGTGTAAGAAACTTGCCATAACACATACCAACTCTCATATCAGCTAACACATGCTTAAGAAAACTTGTCAAACACTTTCTAAAGATCCATCCTAAGCTGAAACACGAGCCTAGCATCCCCAATACCTCCCCATTCCCAGAATCACCCTCAAACTGCCCAAACAGAGCATCTGCTGCAGTTTGAGTTCCATAGCTCAAACCTTCCATGCATTCTTGCTAAAAACACATCAAACACATCCCACAATATCCCTTGGAGCTATTCCAAACCTCAAACACGACCTGTAACACTCCCAGGCAACATCACCATTTTCATTTTCTTGTTTTGCAGCTGAAGTTCCATAGCACGATTCAAAAGGTTTCAAGACAAAGTAAAGCTTGGAATAGCATCCCTGGACATCAAGGAAGTTGTACCAATCATCACCTTGCATTGAAGACACCTCCATCACCAGATACAACTTCAACTGAACAGGTAAGTTCATGAACTCGTATCTCTCTATCCAGGCATTGTTAGCTTTAGGTTTGTGAAGAAAACATGTCACATTCATAGCCCTGAACATGCCCATGTAATTAGATTTCATTTATATTATGTATGCTTAGAGAATTTTAAGTCTGAACATTGAATAAAATTTAGGTCATAAGAAATTCTCTCTCATTTCTGAGAGTTAGATTGACTTCTTTATATGTCTAGAATCGTGGCTTCAAGCTCTACAGGTTTCATGTTGGAAGATTTGGCAAAAGATCAAAGAATCAGGAGTTAGGGATTGGAGAAGAAAGGCGCGTGTTTTTGAATATGTTTGTCTGAAGGTTGAAGACAACAACCTTTGGGCTGGGCCTGATTTGTCATTTCTGTTTACACCATGCTTTTGCTTTTACACCCCCTAGGTCCATTTTGCTTATTTTCATGATTTTTTGACTTTTCTTTTTTTGTTCTGACTTATTTATTTTTCCTCACAATATTAAAAATATGAAAAAATATTTTTACACCATTTTTATATTTATTAGGCTTTTATTTGTTTAAATAAGTATTTGTACATAAATAAATATATAAACATACTTTTATTTAAAAATACTAAAAAATATGCAAACATATTTTATTTCTGATTTTTATTTCATTTTATCTTCTGAAAATATTTCATATAAAATATACTTTTTTTTATAAATATTAAATATTATTATTTTGTATATATGCAATATATTTAATAAATAATACAAATACATATATATATATATATATATATATATATATATATATATATATATATATATATATATATATATATATATATATATATATATATATATATATATATATATATATATATATATATATATATATATATATATATATATATATATATATATATATATATATATATATATATATATATATATATATATTTAGGTTAAAATACAAAATATACACATTTTTATTTTTATTAATATTTAATATTAAAAATACCTTTTTACAAATATACTTCATTTTTATTTTATTTTTGTATATAATAAATAAATGTGTACATATTAAATAATTAATACTTTTATTTAATAAAATTAGGGTTTTGCCCTAAACATAAAAAACTCCAAAAAAATAATACTTTTCATTTTGTTTATTTGACATATAAAAATACTTTTTTTCATACATATAAAAAGCCTTTTTGCATCTTGCATATTCATTTTATTTCTATTTAATTTGTGCAATTAATTACCTTGTATAATTCCAAATTGATGTAATAGCTAGGTTTAAATTTCTTGTCAAAATCCCCCCATTTGAACATTTGTACCCCCCTTCCCATATATTGTGTTGTAATAGCTTAGGAACCTTAAATTTCTCACTTTAATGCTCTCTAAATATAGCATGTTAGAATTAGGGTTTGTATGCGAATCAAAAACGACAAAAATAGTTTGACCTAATTTCAAGATAATCAAGCATGAAAATGGACAACACTAATCACACTAGCACCCCTAGGGTATTCCACTTGTTGCCTTCAATAAATGGGCCATATTGCATGTTAGGTCTCTTTGGGCAAAATAAACATAATCAAATGATCATAGTCCCTCGATGACGCTTTCGGAAGTTGCCTAAAAAATGATCAAGTCCCTTAAATAAAACATTGCCCAAAGATACTTGGCACCATTGCAATTATGGTCTAAACGATGACCCGCGCCCGTCCCTTTCACATCCTAACACAAGATTGTCCACCAAATGCAATGGTGGAACAAAATTGTTAAAAGGGTTAAAACATAGCAAAAATCTTTGAGAACTTTAGGGTAGATACCTCTTAAGTACTTGTCACCTTGCAAAACAAAAACACTTGCCTATTTTTCAAACCACACTTCACAAACACTTTCAAAACAAACTTTCAAAAAAACCTTGAAACATCTTTTCAAAAAGACAAACACCTTTTGTAAAACATTCGAGTAAAGAATTGTTACAAGGGTATCCTAGACAAGGCATCTTTTTCAAAACATTTTCAAAACCACACACAAAGCACCATTTCAAACAATTGAAAACCAAGGCAAGTTGATCTAAGCAAGTACCTAAGAGCCCATGGATAACCATGGATAGAAAGGGTGCTAATACCTTCCCTTTCTATAATCTACTCCCCGAACCCAAGAAAATATCTCAAAGGTTTTTGCTGTGCTTTTTAAACCTTTCCTTAGGATAAAATAAAAAGTCGGTGGCGACTCTTGCTCAACCGAAACATTTGCGAAAACAAACGCAAAACCATAGTCAGTTCTCCCACCGTATCACAGAACTGGCGACTCTGCTGGGGAGGATGTTAAAAGTGGAGTAACCTTAGGGCTTAGATCACCCTCTTGCATGATTAATTGTTTGTCTTGATTGCTTTATATCTTGGCTCTCTTGTTTGGGTTTGTAATCCTCCACCCGGATTGTGGGAAACATTTCATAGATAGCAGTACGTTGTGGAAATTGTGTGGGGTATACCGACACGGTCGAAGCAATAGCTATATTAGTGCGACATATTTGTGAGTACCGGTAACCCTTGAGTTCAATCAAGGAGAGTAAGGGGCCGTTGAGTGATGTCACTAAGCACTAATGACCTAGAACCTTACTTGACCATCTTGGCCTTTCATTAGGGATAGTGAGATGACCGGCTTTGGTGCAGTCCGAAGTTGGTAGATACTCGATACTACACTCATTGAGGGTTGTTTTCTTGGAATATTTTGGTCGCTAGTTAAGTGGCTAAACCAAAACAATGAACATTGAAAACAATCCAATGATATTGAGCTCCTTAGAACCCGGTTACTATTTATAGGATAGGTTTTTAAGCCAACTACACTCAAGAGGGTACTTACCTATGAAACCCCATGCAAGCCTGAAACTAGGGTTTGGTGTGATTTGCTTTTACATATGTTTGTGCATACATCATAAACATCATAAAGCATCATGTGCATTCACTAACCACTTCAAGGGTTTAGTTCTTCATCTTTGTTCTTGTTTTGTAGGTCATGGAAATTCCTCGCAGAAAAACCATCCAAGTCAACCTTGTGAGAATCTCTCCTCAACTCAAGGAGCTCACCTCAAGAATTCCGGAAATCTCATCCTTCAGTGAAAGACATGGTAGACTGCTCAACTTAGTCAACACCAACATTGAAGAAGACATGATGAAAGTGCTATTCCAGTTCTTTGACCCTCTTCACCACTGTTTCACTTTCCCCAATTACCAGTTGGTGCCCACTTTGGAGGAGTTTTCTCAACTCCAGAGAATTCCTATCCTTAATCAACTACCCTTCAACGGTACGGAAGAGGAACCAAAGCCGGAAGATGTTGCTCGAGCATTACATCTACAACCATCCGACATCAAGGGGCATTGGGAAAGCAGAAGCGGCGTCAAAGGATTCTTAGCAAAATTCTTGTTTGAGAAGGCACAAGAATGTTGGAATTCATTGGACCTACAAGCCTTTGAAGAAATTGTGGCACTCCTTATCTATGGGTTGGTCTTGTTCCCAAATTCTGACCAATTGGTAGATGTCAACGCCATCAAAATCTTCTTGTCCAGAAATCCAATACCAACATTGCTTGGGGACATCCTTCACTCATTTTACACACGAACAATGAGAAAGAGGGGTGTTCTCATGTGCTCTACTCCTCTCCTTGCAAGGTGGTTTATTCCGCACCTTCCACAATTTGTCTTGAAGAATGACCAAGGCTCAAGGTGGTCCCAACGGTTGATGACTCTTACTCACTCTGATGTACATTGGTGTTCTCGGTCCAGAGAAAATGTCATCATTGTCGATCATTGTGGAGAGTTCCCTAATGTCCCATTACTTGGCATTAGAGGGGGCATTACCTACAACCCTTTCCTAGCTTTGAGGCAATTTAGATATGCACGGAGGGATGGCCCTCACGACATGTTGATTCCTGACCTAGTTTTTGACTTCGACAACGATGCGCAAGGACTTCGCCAAAGATTCATCAGAGCTTGGAGGATGCCCAACAAGGTTGATAGCAAGACACTGGGACACAAGAATTCCATCCCTCTTGAACTTACCTCAAGTGGGTACGAGCCCGAGCCCAGAGTCTAATGATGCCTTATCCTCATGTTCTCCCTGTGATTAAAGAGCCCGTCAAGGAAGGAGAGGTTCCCTACACCATCCTACATCCTGACATGCCTACATCGTGGGAGGAAATGCAGAAAAGTTGGATTCAGCTCAAGGAGGAACGGAACACTTTTGAAGCCAGCTTCTACGCTAGCGAGAAGAAGGTTCTAGAGCTTACCCGCCGACTCCATGAGCAAGAGGCCCTCAACACCTACATCGCACCAAAGAGGATGCGCAATGTCTTTTTACCTTGAGAAGTTGTTTTTGTAATATTTGGCCCATGGGGCATTTATGTACTAACAAATTTCTTCTTATTAATATGACGTGCGTTCTTCTTTGTCTGCAACAATTTTGAATGTTCTAAATCCTTGAATGCATTGCATACATAAGCATATCATTCATCATGTGCATAAGCAGGTCTCACTCCAGGTTTCCTTATCTGTCTACTGTTTATTTCAGTAGGATGGATCTCGAGCAAACAGTCAAAGACCTACAAGCTCAAAATGCACAGTTCCAGCAACTCCTGATGACCTTGGCTAAGGGTCAGGAGGATCACAAGACCTTGCTGGGGAATAAAGACCCAGTGAAAAAGAAGAAAAAGAGACTCGGGGTGGCTACTTTAGGGAGAAGATTTGAAGGAGAGGCCAGGAGAGTGCTTGAATTTCCTCCTACTTCTGATGAAGGGACCAGTAAAGGAGGTGGGGCTGCGGTACCTTTCGAGTCCGATGTGGAAGAAGAGGAGGTCGAAGAGGATGAAGACTACTCTGATCAACAATACCCTCCGGCTGATGATAAATACAAAGGTTTAGAAGACAGGTTAGCCTCCATGGAGCTACAAAGGGTGCCGGGTTTGGATTTCGAAGACTTGGGTTTAGTTGTCGGGATTGTGATTCCCCCAAAGTTCAAAGTGCCAGTTTTTGTGATGTATGATGGACTGTCCTGTCCAAAAATGCATCTCAGGTCCTACGTAAGAAATATCCAACCTTATACGACAGATAAGAACCTTTGGATCCATTTCTTTCAAGACAGCCTTTCTGGGGCTCAACTGGAGTGGTTTTATCAGCTAGAGGGAACCAGCATCCGAAACTGGGAAGACTTGGCCACCGCCTTCTACAAACAATATCAATACAATTCTGACCTTGCTCCTACGCGTACCCAACTTCAGGGTATGTCACTAGGAACAGGCGAAGGATTCAAAGAATATGCACAAAAATGGAGGGATTTGGCTGGCAGGGTGAAGCCTCCTTTAACCGACCGTGAACTTGTTGATATGTTTCTAGGGACCCTATCTGGGTCATTTTTCAATCATCTGATTGGTAACTCTTCCGCGGGGTTTACCGATTTGATCTTAACAGGCGAAAGAATAGAAGCAGGCATCAAGTCAGGAAAGATTCAGAAGGGTGCCGCTGTAAGTGTTGAGAAGAAACCTTTCAAGAAGGAAACGACAGTTGTATACTCCCAAAGAAGAGCAGGGAAGACTGAGCGCCGGCCGACCGTGGGGGCCGTAATGATTCAAAACCCTTCAAGTGAGCAGCCTCGCTATAACCAGTCCAGACCAAGTCAGCAACGGGTGGAACGGCCACAACGACAGTTCACCCGCATTAATATGACTCCAGCGCAAGTGCTTCCTCATCTGTTAAAGTTGAATCTCGCCACTATCAAAGAGGCACCAAAAAATGTGAATACGTCCTCTCCGCATTATCATCCTAATGCTAAATGTGCCTACCATTCTGACAGTATCGGGCACGACACCAATGATTGTTGGGCACTCAAGCATAAAATCCAAGACCTGATAGAGGCGAAGGAGGTGGAGTTCGACGCTCCAGAGAAGCCGAACGTGATATCTACTCCAATGCCGAAGCACGACCGAAATGTCAATGCCATTGAAGAAGATTTGTATGTTGCTGATGTCAAGGATCTGATAACTCCATTGTTAACCATCAAGTTGAATCTGTTAAGGGCCGGGATCTTCCCGGGATGTAAAGAAGATTGCTATTGTTGTTACTCTCTGCCGTTTGATTGTCCGTTACTGAAGAAAGGCATCCAAGGCCTAATGGATAGTCGACAAATTTTGTTTGAAAAGGTTTCTGCTATTCCAACCCATACTGAAGATGTCTCAATCATAACCATTCACGCCAATCTTTCCAAGGCCGTCAAAAAGCCTGTTAAGATTACACCAGCTACGAAATCTGTTCCTTTGAAGATAACAATGCCAGGGCCTGTCCCCTATATTTCTGAGAAGTCAATACCATGGAACTATGGCGGTGACGTCTACTACCATGGTATTAAACAAATCGAAATAACTAAAGAAAGTTCGGATGATGAAGAAGCCAGCATTGGAAACATTGCAGGCACGAGCAAAATCACCCGGAGCAGGAGAATATTTTCTCCAGAGATTGCCCCTCCAAGAGCAATCTTTGGACCCTCATCTACTGACAAGGTTATCCCTACACCAATAAAACTCTCCGCTAGAACCCCTTTTAGGGTTTTGACCCCTTTTTTTTAAAGAAAGCATTTTTTTGGTTTATTTTTGAATTAAAAAAAAGAAACTAGATCTAAATTAAATTAAATTAATTAATTAAAAGAAATGTTTTTTTTGGATTTTTTTATATTTAAAGAAAGAAATAAATCTAAATTAATCACTACATTAAATTAAATTAATTAATTAAATGAAAAAAAAGATTATTTTTGGATTTTTGGTTATTTAAAGAAAGAAAATGGAATGGTTAAATTAGTGATTAAACCTATTAAATTCTAATTAGTTTTATTTATTTACAAAAAGAAATTAAAGTTTCCTAGAATTAAAAACCTAATTAATTAATCGGAATTTATTAAAGAAAAATAAAGTTCTTAATTTTAATTGGACAAAATGATATTTTTGTGATTTTTTGATAAAAAGAAAGTTTGTTATTGGTTAGTAAATTAATTAAGTAAAAATAAAATAATTAAACCAAATAAATAAAATATGAGAAAGTAGAGAAATTGGGCCTTTTTTTTTGGAGGGTGCAGAAAGCATTCCTGAGCTCGGATCTTCGAAAGCTTCATGCTCTAACTATGGTGTTTTTTTTATTCTTGCGTGGAACCTATGATTCAACAATCCATAACTATTCTATATAAACTCAAACAACCGTTAGCATACCATAAAATGTGATTAAAATTAGAGATTCGAAATTTAAAATTTTACCAAACCGGTGGGCGTACTAGGCGTGTGATGGATTGCTCTTGGGCCTTGTAAGACTCATGAGGACTTCAAGAGGATGGTTTGAGGCTTGATTTCAATTGCGAGAGGCCGGAACCTCGAGATATGACTTGCACCAATTCTTTGATTTCTGGAGAGCTTTTTGAAGAGCTTTTAGAGAACTTTTTGAAGAGCTTTTTGAGAGATTTTTAGAGAGGATTTTCGTGTCTTTCAAGCTTGTTTGGCTCTCTATTTATATATGAGAATGAGGATACAAGAAAGCATGGAAAGAATCTCCCTCATAATGTTGTGTTTTAAGGCCGTGATCAAGATTTGAAAAAAATGCCATATTTGATGATTCTCCATTATTAAACCTTCCAAATTTGATTTGATTCAATATTTTTGCACATGATTAGGCTTGATATGAATTTGATGGTGACCATGATGATAATTAAGACCTATAACAACCAAAAAGATCCTAAGTAATCAATATTTGGATTTTATTTGATTTAAATTGATTTAAAATGAATTAATTCAATAAAAAATTAAATAAAATAGAAAAATTAATAAATGGACACAAGGCTGAAGCTAGGACACGTGTGTAGTGTGACAAGATCAAATCAAGTGGAAAAGAGTGGCCCCATTTGACAAAATTTGAAGTTTTGAGGATAGTTGACTTTTGGCAATTTTGGAAAAATGCCCAACTTCAATAATGCATAACTTCTTCAATTTTGAACTTTTTGATGTGTTCTTAGACTTTTTAGAAACCTTTAGATGTCCTATAACCAACCCTTTTTGTATAATCTCATTTTGATATTCCATGCTCAAGTTATAAGCTTTGGAAAAAAATGTGTTTTTGTTGACTTTCAAAAATGACCTATAATGTCCAAATTTGTAACTTTTTGTGACTGCATTTCTTGATCTTGGGGTGTGAATATGGATTGTAGGAAATTGAATCATATTCAAAATGAGCTTTGGATGGGTCATTTATGATAAAGTATGAGAAAGTTATGCTTGGTCAAAGTTGAGTTGACTTTTCCTACAAAACCCTAATTTAGCAACTTTTGAATCTTGATGAATTTTGAGCAATCCTTGATGAATCATGATCAACCCTTGATCAAATGATGAATTATCCTTAAAAATGAGAATGTTGACAAAAAATCTTGAGGTTTGACTATTTGTAGGTCCAGTTGACTTTTGCCCTAGCACAATCGATTTTTGGACCTCTTGAGCAATTGACTGACCAAACTTCCTCTGAAAGGATTGAAATTTGACATGGATGACCTTGAGAACATATTAGGACATTGGTGAGAACTTGAGGTCATTGGATGTAAGGACCTTGATGCAACACAAAACCCTAATTTGAGGTTGACTGCCTTAGGAGGTGATTTGACTGTCCAACTCTTGAGCCAATCTTGAGCAACTTAGAAGTTATTCTTGACATGTCTTGAGAAATATGGGAGGGTAAATTTTAGGGTACAACAGTTGCCCCTGTTCAATCTTCTTAAACCTGAGGATGTAGATTGGTTTTCGGGCCTTTCGTGATCCGAAGGTGGAAGATGATTGAACACTAGAGTGCCCAGAAATTTGCACTCGCATGAAGTGGTATCAGCCTTGTGATGTCGGGAATGGGCTTACAGATGCCATTTGGATATTGTTGATAGGTGGATGGGCTTACATATGCCATATGCAGGAGTGTCGATCGCATAAGAGATTCCTTAGCGAGAATTTGCATACTTGTTGTTTGTAGAAGATTCCGCTGGGGAAGCCTAACTTTTGTTGAGATTTAGGAACTTGCCTGTACTTCAACTGAGAGAATGCCTCGGCTGAGTCTTAATAACCTGTCCATAATTCAATTGGGGGGAACATCTTCATCAAGATCTAGGAACTGTCTAGTCTTCAACGTAGTATACCGTTGAAATTAGAGAACTCGTCCACACTATGACAGAGGAAAGTATCAAGATCTAGGGACTGACTAGTGCTCAACGTAGTATACCGTTGAGGTTATAGTACTCATCCACACTATGACGTAGGGAAACATCTTTATCAAGATCTAAGAATTGTCTGGTCTTACACGTAGTATACGGTTGAAATTACAGAACTCGTCCACACTATGACGGAGGAAAACATCAAGATCTAGGAACTAACTAGTGCTCAACATAGTATACCGTTGAGGTTATAGCACTCGTCCACACTATGACGTAGGGAAACATCTTCATCAAGATCTAGTAACTGTCTGGTCTTCAACGTAGTATACCGTTGAAATTAGAGAACTTGTCCACACTATGACGGAGGAAAACATCAAGATCTAGGAACTGACTAGTGCTTAACGTAGTATACCGTTGAGGTTATAGCACTCGTCCACACTATGACGCAGGGAAACGTCTTAATCAAGATCTAGGAACTGTCTGGTCTTCAACGTAGTATACCGTTGAAATTAGATAACTTGTCCACACTATGATGGAGGAAAACATCAATATCTAGGAACTGACTAGTGCTCAGCGTAGTATACCATTGAGTTTATAGCACTCGTCCACACTATGACGTAGGGAAACATCTTCATCAAGATCTAGGAACTGTCTGGTCTTCAACGTAGTATACCGTTGAAATTAGAGAACTCGTCCACACTATGACGGAGGAAAACATCAATATCTAGGAACCGACTAGTGCTCAACATAGTATACCATTGAGGTTATAGAACTCGTCCACACTATGACGTAGGGAAACATCTTCATCAAGATCTAGGAACTATCTGGTCTTCAACGTAGTATACCGTTAAAATTAGAGAACTCGTCCACACTATGACAGAGGAAAACATCAAGATCTAGGAATTGACTAGTGCTCAACTTAGTATACCATTGAGGTTATAGCACTCGTCCACACTATGACATAGGGAAACATCTTCATCAAGATCTAGGAACTGTCTGGTCTTCAACGTAGTATACCGTTGAAATTAGAGAACTCGTCCACACAATGACGGAGGAAAACATCAAGATCTAGGAATTGACTAGTGCTCAACTTAGTATACCATTGAGGTTATAGCACTCGTCCACACTATGACGTAGGGAAACATCTTCATCAAGATCTAGGAACTGTTTGGTCTTCAACGTAGTATACTGTTGAAATTAGAGAACTCGTCCACACTATGACGGAGGAAAACATAAAGATCTAGGAATTGACTAGTGCTCAACGTATTATACCATTGAGGTTATAGCACTCGTCCACACTATGACGTAGGGAAACATCTTCATCAAGATCTAGGATTTGTCTGGTCTTCAACGTAGTATACCGTTGAAATTAGAGAACTCGTCTACACTATGACGGAGGAAAACATCAAGATCTAGGAACTGACTAGTGCTAAACGTAGTATACCGTTGAGGTTATAGCACTCGTCCACACTATGACGTAGGGAAACATCTTCATCAAGATCTAGGAATTGTCTGGTCTTCAACGTAGTATACCGTTGAAATTAGAGAACTCGTCCACACTGTGACGGAGGAAAACATCAAGATCTAGGAACTGACTAGTGCTCAACATAGTATACCGTTGAGGTTATAGCACTCGTCCACACTATGACGTAGGGAAACATCTTCATCAAGATCTAGGAACTGTCTGGTCTTCAACGTAGTATACCGTTGAAATTAGAGAACTCGTCCACACTATGACGGAGGAAAACATCAAGATCTAGGAACTGACTAGTGCTCAACATAGTATACCATTGAGGTTATAGCACTCGTCCATACTATGACGTAGGGAAACATCTTCATCAAGATCTAGGAACTATCTGGTCTTCAACGTAGTATACCGTTGAGATTGCAGAACTCGTCCACACTTTGACGAAGGAAAATTGTCTTCTTTGACTGGTGGTCTCTATTGACATAGTTGAGAATTTAACTGCATCTTTCCTGAAAGGTAAAGGTCAGTCATATGCAATGCATGATATGGATCAAGCAATGATGTTCTCAACATAAATGAGATAGTATGGCATAATGCGTATATGCATATATCATGATGTATGAAAAGGTGATGTTTTAGCTGGGGAAAATAAATCTCAGAGCTGCTGGAGAATAGAGTTGGATTCTTCGTTTCCGCTGGGGATGATGAACGAAGATGATAAACTTACAGGAGAGTATAACTCCGTTGGGGAATAAACTGATGAAGAGATTACTCCGAGGGGAATTACTCTGTGGGGAAGAGATGCTCTGCTGAGGATTTTAACGATAAACTCCGCTGGGGATTCCGCTGATAAGCTCCGTTGGGGATTTCAACGATAAACTCCGTTGGGGATGGATTACCGTTACTGGTGATATCAAATCTGTTGAGGATTGAATTCCTGCTTGCGAAAGGAAAGAACTTTGTTGAAGATGATCTTTTAGTTGCAACTTGCTAGGGATAATCCTGTTAGACTCTTGTGGGGATACTCCTCTGAATTTGGCTGGGGACAATCTTCCTTTGAACTCGGTTGGGGATATTTATTTTTATACTCCTCCGGGGACGAACTTCTGGAGTCTACTGGGGATGATTCTTCAACTCCATTGGGGAAGCTTTTTCAGACTGCACTGGGAAAATTTCAACTCCACTGGGGATATCTTGTATTCTGTCGGGGAATATTCTTATACTCTATTGGGGAATATTAAGACTGCCGGGGATATTAAGCCTTTTCAGTGTTGATGGTAGATAAACTCTGCTTGGGGAGAATATTACCGATTCATTCACAGTTGCAAGTCTCAGCTGGGGAGAGCTATCTTTACTGTCTTTTCTTACTCTGCAGGGAGTGAATGTTACTGGGGCGCGTGCTAAGGATATGACGATGGCTTGCATCGATACTTTTTTTCCCCTGTTTCTGCGGGAGAAGGTGCCTACGGAGGCCCTGTGGATCGAGTATTATCCCCACCTATGAGGTGCTTGGTATCTTTCGGTCAAAATGACAAGTCTTCTTCTGGTAGGCAAGTGACGAGATGACGAGACATAGTCGTGCGCTTTGATCCCTAATTTTTGCCTGGACCGCCTTTTCGGGTTTTCAGTCCATCGGGATGCCCTTTTTTGCCCAAGCCGCCTTTTCAGATTTTTGACTTGCCGGGTGTACAGATTTTTCATTCTTTATCCTTAATTTTTTCCCGAACCCTTTTGGTTCGTCGGGATGCCCTTATTTTTGCCTAGGCCAGTCAACCTAGCGGGTCTTTGATTATGCGTAGTACTTTTTTGACTATGTTCACGCTCTCATAGATGTAGGGAGGTGTCACTGTCGGTAGTGTTGTGTTGCCATACTACCAGAAGATCTTTGTTTGATCATGCAATATTTTTTGCTGGAATTCATGTCCAATCCCCCAATTGATTTAGATGGAGATTTGCCCCTGGCTATTTGGCATTTTGAGGGATTCCTTGAATCTTGACTTAACTGCCCTAGATGATGGACAATGCTCATGTTGTGCCCCTTGGTTGGAGGTGTTTTTTCCACTTGAGGTGACCCTTTTTATTGAAAAGGTTTTTTTCACTAGATATTCGTCGTGCGAATTTCTCTGTTGTTTGAAAAAATAGTCATATGCAAACAATGTTATTTTAAGAATGCAAAGCTTATGTCTGTCTTGAAGTTTTTGAAAATGCATTTTTTCAGTAAGATAGGAAAATTTTGCAAAATGTGACGTCAACTCAGGATTTACAGCAAGCCCTACAGGAGTCAGGATATCTTTTGTAACAGTATGCTTTTGGACTAACCCATGCTTCAGCTAGGACTTTTTAAGGGTTATAACGTGGCCTGGTTCAAGGTTTAAGAAACAAAGGATAAAGGCTCAAATTTTATTTGTACCCACTCGTTCTTCGTGATGTTCTTCGATCCTAAACTCAGCTAATCGTGCATTAGATCTTGTTTGAGTCTTTGCTCTGATATACCAGTGATGGTTCGGGTACTGACAATTTATTTTGAACAGGCAGTCATTTTATTGAGAGTTTGTACGATCTCTTTCTTTTTTATTTTATTATCCCTGTCTTTTGCCTGAACTGTTTCTCTTGTGATTACAGTCAGCGGGATGCCCCATTTTTGTAAGTCTCCTTCATAGGTTTTGACTTAATGAGCTTTTATTTTGAGAGATAATGACTGCCTGTCCTTACGATTATGCGGAACCAACACCACCTTTTGTTTCGGAAGGACTTCTTTGATGCCATTTATTGTGCACCTGGATCAACTGAGAAAACTACCCTGCCCCAGGTTATAATTAAGGGTTTTAATTTGTGAAAAGAAAAACTCCAACTTCTTTGGCTCAAAGGGGTTAACTAGGGATTATCTTCCTTATAACTCCACTGTTTAGGATTTGAAACAATGCATGTACCTCGTCAGCGGGGTCTGTTCAAAAGCATACTGTAGAGATTTTGATATCATTTTCGTCATCCTCCCTCTAAAGGCTTAGAATTTTTTAATCGAGAGTTAAACATCACAAAAATGAAAGCAATTTGAATATAATGAATACGAATGGACTGACTCAAAACAGAAATATGCAATGCATTGATAAAGTAACAAAGTTTGACATGAATAAATGTTCGAACAATCAAAAGAAAATTACAACTTGAAAATTCTAATGAATAAAAAGTCTTCTCGTCTCAATACTTGTCACTTCAAATGGTGAACCTTTGAGGGATGGCAAAAGAATTCAATCTGACCATCTTGTGTGAGTTCCAATGCTCCTTCATCAATCAGGTCTTGAATTTTGTTGCTCAACGCCCAACAGATGTTAGTATCATGACCCAGGCTGTTGGAGTGATATGCACACCTTGCATCAGGATTGTACCTTGGGGAGGCTATGTTGGGATTCTTAGGAGGGTCCCTTAACATCACTAGATTCAATCTCAAGAGGTGTTGTAAAGCTTGAGACAGTAGCATGTTGAGCTTGGTAAACTGCCTCTTGGGTGTATCCGACTTACTCTGATTAACCCGTTGTTTATGGCAAGGTTGTTGTTGGACCTGTGAGGTAGTAGCAACTTGGAGAGGTATATTCTTCATCAAACCAAACCTTTGACTTCTCGGAAGCTGATCAATGACTTGGTCCCCTGCCTTGACTATTTGCTTCATGTCGTTGTATATGCCTTGACGAAGCTGGTCGACAATGGTTCTCAGCTCTTCTTGTTCCCGAGCTAAGTCTTGGATAAGAGCCATCTGCCCCAGCATCTGGGTTTTCATGGCACTGAACTCAGCTTGTAGTTGTTTGTCTTTAGGACTTTTCTTGACCAAGTTCCCCATGAGGAGTGTTCTCAACTCTTCCTGCCCCTTGGATAGGTTTAGGAAGATTTCCTTGAACTGAGTCTCTTGAGTATGAAGATCTTGATTGTCTTGTTGGAGAGCCATTGCTGAAATAAACAACGAGAACATGAGAAATCTGTATTGGGAGACCTGTGATGCAATGATATGTATGTATGCAATGTTTTCAAGGATCCCGCGGGGTAAACAAGAAACTCGT
Organism: Vicia faba; assembly: GCA_948472305.1. Classification (NCBI taxonomy): domain Eukaryota; kingdom Viridiplantae; phylum Streptophyta; class Magnoliopsida; order Fabales; family Fabaceae; genus Vicia; species Vicia faba. Next base: position 253,132,935 of record OX451741.1, read on the forward strand.
TAGAATTTGAATTTTGCAGCTTTGATTGAAGAAACTTCATGTTGTTAAGAGTCCTTCTTTAAGATTCAAGCTCACCATATCGAGTGGGTCATAGCCCCTGACTCAAATTATCATATTTTGATTTCTAGACAACCTTGGCTAGAGGAAAATAAATCCCCTTTGCCCCTTGCTAGACATTTGATTTACCATAACCTGCATCACAAACCCTTGAGATCCTTGAAATGGTTAAGGAAATGTTAAGGCATGATGTTATGATGTGTATGTTATACGTTTAAGCAAAAGTGCAAGGTGATGTAAGTGAACCCTGCAATAAATCTAGATTATTGGATAAGGACTGTAAACAAAACCTGCAAGGAACTCATGTTGTCAGATAACAAGAATGTGCAAGTAGTTCAAGTTTGAAGGCACACAAGTCACACAAACAGCCTTAAGTTTAGGCTGGCATGGACCTTAGGTATTACCCTCTTTCAGTTTAGTTGGTTCAACCTGTCCTAGAAATAGTAACCGGGTTCTAGAGGATCTCAATATCACTGACCACCCTCGATCGGTCATAATTCTAGTTTAGTAACCTTTTCTTGCGGCCGGAATCATCGCGAGAGTTTGGTCTCAATGAGTGTAGCATACTGCTACTGTTCTATGGCCAAGTTGGTCAATTTAAAGGTTCTAAGGTCAGTTGCTGCTTAATGACCCCTTAGCAGACCCATATTCTCCTCGTTGCACCACAAGGGATATCGGTAGATACTAAAGTGCCACACCAACGTAGCTACTGCTTCAACTGTATCGGTCTACGCCGTACAGTTCCCTCACAGTTTATTGCTACTTACCTAAAGGGTATCCCCCAGATCCGGGTTAGGATCTATAGTAACTCCGATACAAGCCCACAAATATAAAACATACAAGTCAAGCAATTGAAAACAATATGAACTATTCCTAAGGTACACCCCACTTATTAAGCGTCCCCAGCAGAGTCGCCAGTTCTATGATCGGTGGGAAAGAGAACTGGCTGTTTTTTTTTTTGGAATGCTGGTTCGCATTTTGCGTTTATTTTCGCAAAATGTCGCGGTAAGCAAGAGTCGCCACCGTCTTTTATTTTATCCAACAAGGAAAGGAAAAAAGCATAGAAAAATTCCTTTTTCGAGATGTTTCTCGGGTCCGGGGGGTAGATTATAGAAAGGGAAGGTGTTAGCACCCTTTCTATCCGTGGTTATCCACGGGCTCTTCGGTACTTGCTCATAGTGTTTTCAAAAATTGCTTTTCTTTGTGTTTGTGGGTTTGAAAGAAGTTTTTGTTTGAAAGGTGTAAGTGCGAAAAGTTTTATTTTGTTTTGAAAGTAGCAAGTACTTAAGAACCATCTACCTACTCGAAAAAGGAATCAATCTGTGCTAATGTCCTTTAGACAATGCTATCCCATTATTGATGAGTAGGTAGCATCTTCGTTGGAGTTTTGAGGGTCAATTTGATTAAGGGACGTGTGGTCACTAAAGCAATGTTAGGACGCCTTAGCGGTAACCCTAATGTCTTAGATCATTTTATCCGAGGCAACCATTTCGAGGCAACTATGATCTTTGGACAAGAGGACGACCTCTAAAACTTCCTATACTCAATGACCACGTTCGAAGGCAACCAAGTGAGGTGTACCCTAGGAGTGCACATGTGCGAGTGTGTTGTTTCGGTTAATTTTATCTTTGTACATGTTATGGGTGAGCTATGTTGATTTTAAGTTCATACATTTGATCTTGTCATGCATTCCCTATTATCAAACATCTAACAGTGTATAGTTGCGGAATTTAAATTGTGGAAATTAAATCTAGACTATTATAAGGCGTCGGGTATTTACATCGCCAAAGACAAACCCTTAAAATTAAAGTGCGGAAAGTAAAATAAAGCGATAAAATAAAGTCCTATTTAAAGCTATTACATTCCGGAAGCAATTACAATAATATGGAAATATGGATCGCGTGCGAGAAAATTAAATCGGTGCATTTTTTAGGGTTTTGACCCCTTTTTTTAAAGAAAGCATTTTTTTGGTTTATTTTTGAATTAAAAAAAAAAGAAACTAGATCTAAATCAAATTAAATTAATTAATTAAAATAAATGTTTTTTTGGATTTTTTATATTTAAAGAAATAAATCTAAATTAATCACTACATTAAATTAAATTAATTAATTAATTAAATGAAAAAAAAAGGTTATTTTTGGATTTTTGGTTATTTAAAGAAAGAAAATGGAATGGTTAAATTAGTGATTAAACCTATTAAATTCTAATTAGTTTTATTTATTTACAAAAAAAAATTAAAGTTCCCTAGAATTAAAAACCTAATTAATTAATCAGAATTTATTAAAGAAAAATAAAGTTCTTAATTTTAATTGGACAAAATGATATTATTGTGATTTTTTGATAAAAAGAAAGTTTGTTATTGGTTAGTAAATTAATTAAGTAAAAATAAAATAATTAAACCAAATAAATAAAATATGAGAAAGTAGAGAAATTGGGCCTTTTTTTTGGAGGGTACAGAAAGCATTCCTGAGCTCGAATCTTCGAAAGCTTCATGATCTAACTATGGTATTTTTTTATTCTTGCGTGGAACCTATGATTCAACCATCCATAACTGTTCTATATAAACTCAAACAAACGTTAGCATACCATAAAATGTGATTAAAATTAGAGATTCAAAATTTAAAATTTTACCAAACCGGTGGGTGTGCTAGGCGTGTGATGGATTGCTCTTGGGTCTTGTAAGACTCATGAGGACTTCAAGAGGATGGTTTGAGGCTTGATGTCAATTGCGAGAGGCCGGAACCTCGAGATATGACTTGCACCAATTATTTGATTTTTGGAGAGCTTTTTGAAGAGCTTTTAGAGAACTTTTTGAAGAGCTTTTTGAGAGATTTTTAGAGAGGATTTTCGTGTATTTCAAGCTTATGTGGCTCTCTATTTATAGAGGATAATGAGGAGACAAGAAATCATGGAAAGAATCTCCCTCATAATGTTGTGTTTTAAGACCATGATCAAGATTTAAAAAAAATGCCATATTTGATGATTCTCCATTATTAAACCTTCCAAATTTGATTTGATTCAATCTTTTTGCACATGATTAGGCTCGATACAAATTTGATGGTGACCATGATGATAATTAAGACCTATAACAACCAAAAAGATCCTAAGTAATCAATATTTGGATTTTATTTGATTTAAATTGATTTAAAATGAATTAATTCAATAAAAAATTAAATAAAATAGAAAAATTAATAAATGGACACAAGGCTGAAGATAGGACACGTGTGTAGTGTGACAAGATCAAATCAAGTGTAAAAGAATGGGGCCATTTGACAAAATTTGAAGTTTTGAGGATAGTTGACTTTTGGCAATTTTGGAAAAATGCCCAACTTCAACAATGCATAACTTCTTCAATTTTGAACTTTTGGAGGTGTTCTTGGACTTTTTAGAAACCTTGAGATGTCCTATAACCAACCCTTTTTGTGGCATCTAATTTTGATATTCCATGCTCAAGTTATAAGCTTTGGAAAAAAAGGTGTTTTTGTTGACTTTCAAAAATGACCTATAATGTCCAAATTTGCAACTTTTTGTGAGTGCATTTATTGATCTTGGGGTGTGAAGATGGATTGTAGGAAATTGCATCCTCTTCAAAATTATATTTGTATGGTTCATTTCTCATAAAGTATGAGGAAGTTATGCTTGGTCAAAGTTGAGTTGACTTTTCCTACAAAACCCTAATTTAGCAACTTTTGAATCTTGATGAATTTTGAGCAATCCTTGATGAATCATGATCAACCCTTGATAAAATGATGAATTATCCTTCAAAATGAGAATGTTGACAAAAAATCTTGAGGTTTGACTATTTGTAGGTCACAGTTGACTTTTGCCCTAACACAATCGATTTTTGGACCTCTTGAGCAAAATGACTGACCAAACTTCCTCTGCAAGGCTTGAAATTTGACATGGATGACCTTGAGAACATATTAGGACATTGGGGAGCACTTTAGGTCATTTGGATGTAAGGAACTTTATGCAACACAAAACCCTAATTTGAGGTTGACTGCCTTATAAGGTGATTTGACTGTCCAACTCTTGAGCCAATCTTGAGCAACTTGCAAGTTATTCTTGACATGTCTTGAGAAATATGGGAGGGAAAATTTTGGGGTACAACACTTATCCTCAGCTGGAGGATACTGGTCTTCGTCAAAGTCAGTCTCATTGTCAGAAACAACAGGGCTAGGAGCCCTCCTTTCTTCCTGGTTTTCTCTCCCTTCAGGTGAGTGAGATAAATCAACGTCTTCCCGCAGATTGTTCCCGAATTTGCGACCCATATTCAGGAGGACCGTCTTCTTCTTATTCTTCTTCTTATCCTTCAAGATAAGAGTCTTCAAATCTTGCTGACCTTTGGCCAGGGTCATGAACATTTCCTGGAACTGAGTGTTTTGAGCTTGTAGTGCCTTAATAGCTTGATCCGTGGATGTTTCAGCAGACATGATGCTGAAATAAACAACGAAGAAGATAAAAGACCTGTAAGGGTACTTGTGATGAGCTGCATGGGAATGGAATGCATATGATATGATTTCAAAGACGTCGAGAGATTCAAATTTGTAAACCAAAATGAAACACACTTTTATTATATTAAAAACTTGAAACAATGTTTGACAAATGCCTTTAAGGCGTTACAAAGAGAAAAAAACTGCAAAGTAAATCAAAACAAGAAATAACAAAAGACATCAGCGCTCCCATGGTCGTTTTCCGTTGGTGCTGACATAGTCGTTGAGGACATTCTCATTCTCCAGCTGCCTTGTAAGCTTTAGAATCTCCCGCTCCTGCTCGTGATACTTTTCTCTGTAAGTATCCCACTCTTCTCTCAACTGGATCCACGACCTCTTCAATGCCCCAATGTCAGTTGGCATGTACAGATGTAGGACAATAGGAGGAACCCCTTCTTCATCAGCATTCTCAACAATTACCGGTAAGACAGCTTCGTACGACATCCCTAGCTTTTGGGCACGGGCCCAAACCCACCGGAGATACGGTTCCATTGGAAGAGAAGTCTTTGCTCCCAGCTCATACGGATCAGACCTGTTGACCCTATTCCAAGCTCGTATGAATCTGTGGCGATGTCCCTCACTATCCCATTGGAAGTCAAAGACAATACTCGAAATCAGCAACTCATGAGGACCGTCCTTTCTAGCTCGCCCAAACTGTCGTAAGGCCAGACAAGGATTATAGGTGATCCCTCCTCTAATTCCAAGTAAAAGAACATTGGGGTATTCTCTGCACCGGTCAATAACAGCTACTTCTTCCATGTCTTTAGTAGTCTAAATGATGTCTGTGTAAGCAAGGGACATAATTCTGTAGGCCCAACCCATACCTTCCTTGTTCTTCAAAACATATTTGGGGAGGTGAGAAATAAACCACCTCGCCAGCAATGGTGCACAACACATAAGGGTTCCCCGTTTCCGAGCAGTACGGGCATAAATAGCATGTAGAATATCCCCTAAGAGAGTGGGCACCGGATTACGGGACATGAAAATCTTCATTGCATTCACATCGACGAAAGAATCTGAGTTAAGGAACAAAACCAGACCATATATGAGAAGAGCCATGATGTCTTTGAATGCTTGAAAGTCTAAACTGTCCTAAAACTGATTAGCCCGATCAACCAAGAATTTAGCCAAGAAGCCTTTTGTACCACTCTGAGTCTCCCAATTAGACATTACCTCAGTCTTTGTCAAATGTAGGGTTGTAGCAACATCTTCTGGCCTAAGAGCTTTCTCCCAACCTGTGAATAGCGTCTGCTCTAGAATAGAAATACCAAGCAAATCAGAGAACTCCTCCAAAGTAGGGACCAACTGATAGTCCGGGAAGGTGAAGCAGTGGTGCAATGGGTCAAAGAACTGGAACAAGACACTCAACATCTGCTCATCCATCTTGGAAGTGACCAAATCAAGGAGGTGACCATGTCTTCTGACAAAGGAGGAAGTATCTGGAACTTTGGAAATCAAATCTCTAAGCTGAGTAGGAATCTGTACAAAGCTGATCCGAATAGTATTTCTATGCATAGAGGCCATGACCTACAAAACATAACAAAGATGAATCCCCTCTATCTTTAAAATAGGTTAGTCTTGATGCAAGATGCATGCAATGTCATGATGCATGATGTCATGATAGAAACACACCACAGGTATTCACAGATAGAAAACATGGTAAGGGCAAACAAGTCACATAGTAACCCTTAGATTTCAGGCTGGCATGGAGTTTAGGTATTACCCTCTTTTAGTTTAGTTGGTTCAACCTGTCCTAGTAATAGTAACTGGGTTCTAGAGGATCTCAATATCACCGACCACCCTCGATTGGTGATAATTCCAGTTTGGCAACCTTTTCTTGCAGCCGAAATCATCGCGAGAGTTTAGTCTCAATGAGGGTAGCATACTGCTACTTTTCTATGGCTAAGTTGGTCAATTATAGGTTCTAAGGTCAGTTGATGCTTAATGACCCCTTAGCTGACCCATATTCTCCTTGTTCCACCACTAAGGATATCGGTAAAAACTAAAGTGCCACACCAACGTAGCTACTGCTTCAACTGTATCGGTCTATGTCGTACAGTTCCCTCACAGTCTATTGCTACTTACCTAAAAGGTATCCCCAGATCTGGGTTAGGATCTATAGTAACTCCGATTCAAACCCACAAAGATAAATCATATAAATCACGAAATTGAATACATTATAATGAACTATTCCTAAGGTACACCCCACTTATTTATCCCCAGCAGAGTCGCCAGTTCTGTGATACAGTGGCCAGAACTGGGACGTGGTTTCCCTTATTTCGTTAAGGAAATTTGTTGGTTTGCGTTTTGCGTTTGTATTCGCAAAATATCGCGGTAAGAAAGAGTCGCCACCGACTTTTATTTTATCAAACAAGGAAAGGAAAAAAGCACAGAAAAATTCCTTTTTCGAGATACTTCTGAGTACGGGGGGTAGATTTATAGAAAGGGAAGGTATTAGCACCCTTTCTATCCGTAGTTATCTACGGGCTCTTAGGTACTTGCTCATCATTTTCAAAATTGTTTTCTTTGTGTTTGTGGGCGTTGAAAAGTTTTGTTTTTTAACTTCGATTTAACTCTCGCTTAAGAGTGTAATGAAGTGTTTTTGAAAACTTGTTTGTAAAAGTGTAAGTGTGAAAAATTTTGTTTTGGATGAGCAAGTATCTAAGAACTAATCTACCTACTCGAAAAAGGAATCGTTCTATGCTAATTTCTTTTAGACAATGCTATCCCATTATTAGTGAGTAGGTAGCACCGTCGTTGGAGTTTGAGGGTCAATTCGAAAGAGGGACATACGGTCACTAAAGCAATGTTAGGATGTCTTAGCGGTAACCCTAATGTCTTAGATCATGTATTCGAGGCAACAATTTCCGAGGCAACCATTTTGAGGCAACTATGATCTTTTAGACAAGAGAACGACCTCTAAAACGACCTATACTCAATGACCGTGTACGAAGACAACCAAGTGGGGTGTACCCTAAGAGTGCGCATGTGCGATTGTGTTGGTTTCAGTTATTTTTATCTTTGTACATGTTTAGGGTGATCTGATTGATTTTTAGATTAAGCATTCATTCTTTTCATGCAAGCCCTATTATCAAACATCCAACAGTTGTATAATTTGCAGAATTAAGATGCGTAATTTAAACTAAATTATTACAAGGTGTCGGGTATTTACATCGCCAAAAGCAACCCTTTGAAATAAAATAAAGCGGTAAAATAAATAAATGTCCTATTTAAAATTATTACAAGCCGGGAGCAGATACATCAATAATTAAATAAGGAAAAATAAATTGCGAGTGAATTGGATCGAATGCGAGATTAGGGTTTTGACCCTTTTGATTAAAGAAAATGTTTTTTTGTTGTTTTTATTTAAGAAAAGAAATTAAGTCCTAAATTAAATATTAAATAAATTAATTAATGAAAAATAATTAATAACATATTTTTGGAGTTTTTTGTTATTTTAAGAAAGAAAATAAAATAATTAAACTAGAGTTAAAACCTAATTAATTCTAATTAGTTTTAAATATTTACAAAATAAATTAAAGTTATTCTAGAAAAAACCTAATTAATTAGTTAGTATTTATTAATAAATAAATAAAAAATATTTCTGACATTTAATTGGATAAAAATATTTTTTTTGTGATTTTTTTGTTTAAAGAGAAAATATTCTATTGGTTAATAAATTAATTAAACAAAATAAAATTATTAAATTAAAATAAATAAAATATAAGAGAAAGAGGGAATGAGCCTGGTTTTGGGGAGGTGTTGAAAGCAGTTTGTTGGCCCAATTGATGCTGGTCCATTGGATTTTTTGTGATCCCATACACATGCGTTGACTAGCCTTTTGGTGGACCTTTGATGCTGACCACCAGATCTGGCCATCTGGCCATCTGGCACGCTTGATGAGGAAGGTGCATGGTGGGTCTCCAGCTTAGGCGTGCACCTGATTATCTGCAAGAAAACAATATTGAGAAAATGGGGGACCTGGGATTCGAACCCAGGTCCTGAAGGGAGATCCACACTATGCTTGCCACTACGCCACTTACCTTGCTTTGTTAATAGAATACAAATCAAATATAATATACAAAAAATAAGCGTTATTGGAAAACAAAAGAAAAAAGGCGCGCTCGTTTGAACAGGCCAATGGATGGGCGACAGCTTATCGTCCCCTTCCCCCACCCGTTGCTAAAACTCTGTAATACCTATAGCTACGGACGCAGGCCGTCACTATAAGTTGTGCTCATTCAAAAACCTCCTAAAGGCCATGAAAATGATTTCCAAGACCATGGTTGAACTCCTCATCCTCTTCTGATCATAACCATAGCCATTACTAAGGCTAATTTGGCCTGAAACAAAAAGCCCTAAAAACATGAACGAAGCCCTAGCAATGGTGGATCTTGATATAGGTCAGATAAATGAAATTGGTTATTACAACAAGCTTGCAAATGATGTGTGGATTAAGAGTATGCAATTATTTCATGTTAACAATGCCTAAATTTGAAAATACGAAATCAAGAATATAGTGAATTCGTGGATGACTTACAAAGCTCTGGGAGGTCTGAAAATGCGTGGTCTTGGTTGCTTTCGCTTGTGGAGATGGCCAGGAAGAGATTGAGACAATTGCCAAGCCTTGAAATTGCCTCTAGGATTGATTTCGAAGTCACACTTTTTCTTGATTTTTTCCAATTCTGTTCTTGCTCTCCTATTGATCTCCCACCCTTATTCTTGTCTGCCTCGCTTCCTTATGTATTATATAATACATTAGGTTAAAATTTGCTGTCCAAATCTTCCTCCATTGATGATTTTGATATTTTATTTTATTCTCTTTCAAAGCTTTCCAAAATTGGCTTGATTTGAATCTTTTTGTGTTCAATTGCTTTGATACGAGTTTGGAAGGGTGCTAGATGTCTATTGAAACCTGAAATCATCAAAAGATCTTTGGTTATCAATATTTTTGATTTTATTTGATTTAATTTGGTTTAAAATGAATTAATTCAAATAAAAATCAAATTAAATAATAAAAATAAGATATGGACACATGGACAAGGCTAGAGCACGTGGGCAATAATGCAAACTCAAAACAAGTGAAAAATAATGGGCCCATTTGGCAAAATTTGAAGTTTTGGGGATAGTTGACTTTTGACAATTTTGCAAAAAAGTCCAACTTCAACAATACATAACTTCCCCAATTTTGAACTTTTGGAGGTGTTATTGGACTTTTTAGAAAGCTTGAGATGTCCTCTAACCAACCATTTTTGTCTTATCTTAATTTTATATTCCATTCTCAAGTTAGAAGCTTTGACAAAAAAGGTGTTTTTGTTGACTTTTCAAAATGACCTATAATGTCCAAATTCATAACTTCTTGTGAGTGCATTTTTTGATCTTGGTATATGAATATGGATTGTAGGGAATTGCATCCTATTCAAAATGAGGTTTGGATGGGTCATTTCTCATAAAGTATGAGAAAGTTATGCTTGGTCAAAGTTGAGTTGACTTTTCCTACAAAACCCTAATTTCGCAACTTTTGAATTTTGATGAATTTTGAGCAATCCTTGATGAATCATGATCAGCCCTTGATCAAATGATGAAATATAATTCAAAATGAGAATGTTGACAAAAAATCTTGAAGTTTGACTGTTTGTAGGTCACAATTGACTTTTGCCCTTGCATAGTCGATTTTTGGACCTTTGAGCAATTGACTGAGTAAAATTCCTCTGCAAGGCTTGCAACTTGACATGGATGATATTGAGAACATATTAGTACATTGTTGAGAATTTGGGACCACTTGGACTCAAGGATCTTGATGCAACATGAAACCCTAATTTGAGATAGACTGCCTTAGGAGAGAGCTTGTCTGGTCAACCCTTGGGCTATCTTGAGCAACTTGGAGATTTTTCTTGAAATGTTTTGAGAAATATGGGAGGGAAAATTTTGGGGTACAACAGGTTGCCTCAGAATTGTTGCCTCGAACAATTTATCTAAGACATTAGGGTTATTACTAAGACGTCCTAACATTGCTTTAGTGACCGTACGTCCCTTTCGAATTGACCCTCAAAACTCCAACAACGGTGCTACTTACTCACTAATAGTGGGATAGTGTTGTCTAAAGGAAACGAACATAGAACGATTCTTTTTTCGAGTAGGTAGATTAGTTCTTAAGTACTTGCGCAATCCAAACAAAGTTTTTCTTTTTCACACTTACACTCCTTTACAAACAAAGTTTTCAAAAAACACTTCATTACACTCTTGAAGACAGAAGCAAGAGTTAAATCGAAGTCAAAACAAAAGCTTTTCAAATCACACAAACACAAAGAAAACAATTTTGAAAATGATGAGTAAGTACCTAAGAGCCCGTAGATAACTACGGATAGAAAGGGTGCTAATACCTTCCCTTTCTATAATCTACCCCCCGTACACAGAAATATCTCGAAAAATGAATTTTTTTGTGCTTTTTTCCTTTCCTTGTTGGATAAAATAAAATTCGGTGGCGACTCTTGATTACCGCGACATTTTGCGAACACAAACGCAAAACGCAAACCAGCAAATTTCCTAAAAAAGAGGGAAACACATTCGGTTCTGGCCACCGTATCACACATGGCATCTTAGGGCCAAAAATAGGGTTTGTTTTATATTTAAGTATCTTCGATCGTGTCGACACAAAGATTTTTAACCTTTGTATCTCCGAATAGAAGAAACTTAAATAAGCGCAGCTGTTGTACCCCAATTTTTCCCCTAAGATCCCTTCATCATACCATGTTGATTCCACTACAACAAGATCACATTAGGATTCTTGGTTCCCCTCCCTATATTTAGCTTTGCTCTTTGAGGAATCACCAAGCACCTTTACTCGTGTCCTTTTGTGATCATGAATATTTTTTGCCTTGATTTCTTCTTTTAATTAATAAAATTCAATGTTCATTTTTCTTGCTTGTTATCCATGTAGGTAAAGGCAATAAGATTCAGCAAGTTTCTCTATGGGTTCATGAGTTTATTTCCATGCCCTAGTTAATAAAGCTTGAGAAGTTCAAGCCTCACCATTGAATTTGTTTTGGAAGGAATGGCATGGCAAGGTTATTTTGGTTCACCACATTTCAAGGTTATAAAATTTGGTTCAAAAGCACAAGCGATTGATTGGAGAAGTTGGCTTGCTTGGACAAGGCTTTGTTCCCATTGGTCACTGTGATACGGTGGCATAACCGACTGTTTTGACATGCTGGTTTGCATTTTTCATTTTTTATTCGCAAAATGTCGTGGTAAGCAAGAGTCACCACCGACTTTTATTTCATCCAATCGGAAAGGAAAAAAGTACAGAAAAAATCCTTTTTCGAGATGTTTCTGAGTACGGGGGGGTAGATTATAGAAAGGGAAGGTGTTAGCACCCTTTCTATCCATGGTTTTCCATGGGCTCTTAGGTACTTGCTCATCTTTTTAAATTGCTTGTGTACATGCTTTGTTTTGAAAAGTTTTTGACTTCGTGATAACCTTTGTATCAGTCCTTAAAGGTGTGACGAAGTTGTTTTGAAAATTTGTTTGAAAAGTGTAAGTGTGAAAAGTTTTGATTTGAGCAAGTACCTACTAGCATCTACCTACTCGAAAAAAGATTGTTTCTATTCTCCTTTCCTTTAGACAGCGCTATCCTACTATTTGAGAAATAGGTAGCACCGTCGTTGGAGTTTGTAAGGGTCAATTCGAAAGGGACATACGATCACTAAAGCAATATTAGGACACCTTAGTAATAACCCTAGAGTCTTAAGATCATATTCGAGGCAACATTTCTGAGGCAACATTCGAATGGGATGTTTGATCTTTTTTAGACAGGAGGGCAACCACTAAGACACCCTATGCTTAATGATCGTTTACCGAAAGGCAACCAAAGTGAGAGTATACCCTAGGAGTGTACACGTGCGAGTGATTTGATTTCCGTTATTATCTTTGGACATTAGGGTTCACTAGCCATTTTAAATTATCATTCAATCTTGTCATACAATCCTATCAACATACATCTAAATAGTTAATATTTGCGAGAATTAAAATGCAAGAAAATAAACCTACGCTATTACAAGGCTTCGGGGTAGGGATTAATTACATAGCCAAAAAACCCGTAAAAATGATAAATAAAGAAAGTCCTAGATTAAACTATTACATACTGTGGACAGTTACATCAATATTGCAAAAAATAATAAACACGCGCGATGAATCTTATACGAGACAAATAGGGTTTTGACCCTCGACTATATCTATTTGTAATTTAAAGGGAAAATCATTTTTGTCATTTTTTGTTATTTTTGGGAAAATAAAGCTCAATTGAAAAAAAAAAGAACCTAATTACTAATTAATTTTAATTAAGAAGAATAATTAAATTAACCTATTTTTGTATTTTTATTTTGAGAAAGAGATAAATATTAAGTCAAGAGTCTAACCCTAATTTTTTTCTAATTGGTTTTAATTATAAAAAAAGGTTAGAATTTCCCTAAATTAAATTAAACTAAATTAAATTAAACTAAATTAAATTAAATTTGCTAAAAAAAACCTAATTCTAATTTTTTGTAAACTCTTGATTTTATGATTTTTATTTTTATGAAAAAAGGAACAATTTGTGAATTAAACTAAATAATGAAAATAATAAAAGAAATAAAATAAATAAACAAAGAAAGATTGAGATGGGCCTGCATCAGCAAATGGTGGGGTGTTGTTTGAAATTCTTGGCCCAACAAATTCATGGCCTTTTTGACTTTTCCCAATCCCATGTGCACGTTTGACTGGGGCGCATGGTGGTCCTTCAGGGGGAAAGCGTTGGATCTGAAGTATTTATGGATTGGATGGTCAGATCTTGGTAGCACATGGTGGGTGCTGGAGCGTGAGGTGTACCTGATCCTTCATTGAAAAATAATATGAAGCAAATAAGGGACCTGGGGATCGAACCCAGGTCCTTATACATTCCTCCTTTGCACGCTTGCTAACTGAGCTGGCTGTTTTAGTTGTACATATAATCATAAACAAGTATTATATAATGAAAACAAAACGTTAAACTTTAAAACGCGTGAAATTCAAACTGGCAAGTCAGGGAGCGCAACGTTGTCATCTTCTTCCTCCCACCTTCGCTTTAGGCTTTGTAACTTTTACCTATAAACATTAAGCGTATGTATAGCCCCTGTGCATTTCAAAAATCCTGTACGTGCATGATAAATGAAAACCAGTGGTACCAATCAACTCGTTTCAACCTCACGAGCATCATGGTACCATTATCAATGCTTAATTTTTCCTGTATAAGAAACCCCCCAAAACAAAGAACAAACCCTAGCCATGGAAGTTTTAGGTATAGTAAATAAAAATGCAATTGAATAAAGTCATTAGCTTGCAAACATCTCAAAGATTATAAATATGCCAATCAATCATGCTGAATATGCCAGAATTAATATATTCGAATTCAAGAAAATAGGCAAACCGTATGAATGTTACAGGGTGATTCTAAGCGTCCCAGGCCTTGCAAACGATCTTGTTGGCTTCAAGGATGATCCAAGAATCTGAATTGATCTTTTGAAACCCTTGAAACGGCCTGTGGAGCACAATTCGATCAACACTTTTTCCTTGAAAATTTTTGAACTTTTTTCTGCCTTTGCACGCTTCCAGCCTCTTTTTTTGGTCCGCCTTTGTTCCTTATGTATAATAGAGTGCCTTAGGGTTAATATTTGCATCCAATCTTTGCCATTTATGAAGATTGATCCATGATTTATTCCTTGCACCATATCGTTCCAAAATAAGAATTTTCAATCTTTTTTTGTCCATATGAAGCCTTGCACGATTTGATTTTGTCTCCAACTGTATAATGACTCTAATCATGCACAAAATCTCAAGGTTTAATTAGTTTTTGATATTTTCATTATTTTATATTGATTTTATTTGATTTAAATGAAATAAAAATCAAAATAAATAACAAAAATAAAAGAATGACAAGTGGAAGGGCTCATGGGTCGTGGGTCACGTTACAAACTCAGTGCAAGCATAAAAAGTTGGGCCCATTTAGCAAAAAATGCAATTTTGGACACATTTGACTTTTGGCAATTTTGCAAAAAGGGTCAACTTGACCAATGCACAACTCTCTCAATTTTGACCCTAGAGAGGTGTTCTTGGACTTTTTAGAAAGCTTAAGATGTCCTATAAGCAACCATTTTGGTCTCATCTCAATTGAGTCTTCCATGTTCATGTATGAAGCTTTGACCCAAAAGGTGTTTTTGTTGACTTTTCAAAATGACCTATAATGTCCAAATTCATATCTTCTTGTGAATGCATATTTTGAACTTGGGTGATGAAGATTAATTATAGGGAATTACATCCTCTTCAAAATGAGCTTTGGATGGGTCATTTTTGATAAAGTATGAGAAAGTTATGCTTGGTCAAAGTTGAGTTCACTTTTCCTAAAAAACCCCTAATTTGGCAACTTTTGGGTTTTGATGAATTGTGAGCAATCCTTGATGAATCATGATCAACCCTTGATCAAATGATGAATGATACTTCAAAATTAGAAGGTTTACAAAAAATCTTGAAGTTTGATTGTATGTGGGCCACAGTTGACTTTTTCCCTAGCACAATCGATTTTCAAGCCTTTGAGCAGTTGACTGAGCAAACTTCCTCTGCAAGGCTTGAAACTTGACATGGATGATATTGAAACATATTAGGATAATAGTAAGCATTTTGGACCCTTTGGATTCAAACATCTTGATTCAAAATGAAACCCTAATTTGAGGTAGACTGCCTTAGGAGAGAGTTTGTCTGGTCAACCCTTAGACTTCCTTGAGCAATTTGAAGACCTCACTTGACATGTATTGAGAAATATGGGAGGGAAAATTTTGGGGTACAACAGCTGCCCCTGTTCAATCTTCTTAAACTTGAGGATGTAGATTGGTTGTCTGCCTTTCGTAATCTGAAGGTGGAAGATGATTGAACACTAGAGTGCCCAGAAATTTGCACTCGCATGAAGTGATACTTATCTTGCAATATCGGGAATGGGCTTATAGATGCCATTTGGATGGAAGATGGGCTTAAAGATGCCATCAGAAGAAGTTTCGATCGCATAATAGATTCCTTTGCGAGAACCCGTGTACCTGTTGTTGAGGAGGACTTTGTTGGGGAATGTTGGTCCCTGTCTTGAGAGGAATGGAGTTTTGGGAGCTTCAGTTGTCCGTTAATCTACTGGGGAATAATTTCGTTTTGGGAAGTGGAGGTGAACTGTGTATCTGGTCGAGGTATATGTTGCACCACAGATTTTTGGGGAATGTGAAATCAATTATGCTTGATCGGGTCCCGGCCTTAAAGTGTTATGGACTGTTGTCTAGGGATAATAGCGAAAGAAAACCCGGATAGTAAGGTTATGAGAAGGAACCTGGATAGTAGGGTTACTTCGATATGAGAGCCTGGGTAGTAGGGTTGTGAGAAGGAACCTGGATAGTATGGTTACTTCGATATGAGAGCCTGCGTAGTAGGGCTGTGAGAATGAACCTGGATAGTAGGGTTACTTCGATATGAAAGCCTGGGTAGTAGGGTTGTGAGAAGGAACCTGGATAGTAGGGTTACTTCGATATGAAAGTCTGGGTAGTAGGGCTATGAGAAGGAACCTGGATAGTAGAGTTACTTCAATATGAAAGCCTGGGTAGTAGGGTTGTGAGAAGGAACCTGGATAGTAGGGTTACTTCGATATGAAAGCCTGGGTAGTAGGGTTGTGAGAAGGAACCTGGATAGTAGGGTTGTGATAAGGAACCTGGATAGTAGGGTTACTTCGATATGAGAGCCTGGGTAGTAGGACTGTGAGAAGGAACCTGGATAGTAGGGTTACTTCGATATGAGAGTCTGGGTAGTAGGGTTGTGAGAAGGAACCTGGATAGTAGGGTTACTTCGATATGAGAGCCTGGGTAGTAGGGCTGCTTTTGTTGCGCCGATGATTACTCTGTTTAGCTTCACGTGTTGATCATGGGCTTGCTGGAAATTGTTAATAATAATGTATTTCCTGAAAGAAATACATGGTTAGTTATGTGCGATGCATGAGATGCATTGTATGACGATGTTCTCAAAATAAATGAGACTATGTTATATGTGATGTATGCACATGTCATGATGTATGAACATGAAATGATGACGTGATAATAGGAATCGGGGAAAATAAATCCCTGATTGCCCTGAAAACCATAGTTCCTCCACCTCTGTTGGGGATGGTAAACAAAGATGACAATGTCGGGGATTTTCCCCTTAGATGGCAAATATTATGCCGGAAGAGACTCGGTCTGAGGATGACTCTGTGGGGAATAACTTTGTCGGAGATGAGACACTCTGTCGATGGACCATGTTGTTTTGGAGAAATAAACTCAGCTGGGGATGAATTTCCGTTGCTGGTGACAATGAATTCTATCGGAGATTGAATTTTTGCTTGTGAGAGAAACAAACTCTGCTTGGGGAAACAATTTTACTGACTCACTCGCAAATGTGAACCTTAGTTGGGGAGAGTTTTACCCTGTTGGGAAAGTTAACACCACTGTCTTTGGATACTTCTTACCATGTGGGGAGTGTATGTACCACTTCTCATGTTCTCCAGCTGGTTCTATCTCTGTACCTGATGGGCAGGGTAACTGTAAGGCTTGGGCACTTCTTATTTTCCCTGTTCCTGGAATTACGAGTAATCTTCTTTTGTTTCTTATGTAAATATTTATGAGCAGCAATTATTTTCAAATGCATATATCAAAAATAGATCATTGGACGTTCTTGCAAAACAAAACAGAAAAAGAAAAACGATTTGAAATTTCTTGTGAAAATGAATTGTATTGATCTTTGAAGTTGGCCTGTAATAGGCGTTTTATACAAGAGGCTGACGTCCTAGTAAGAGAACACTGCCGAAAGATAGAAATTATACAATTTGTGAAAAGAAAGAAAAACAGCTATGTGAAACAATCTCATTGGGTTCCCACTCTGCTATTGCCTTTATATCTTCAAGCATCTTATCACTTTGTCGCTTGGTCGAAAGTGGATCAGATTGATTGGCGCCATCCGAGCTTGACAGTCGATACCGAAGTCTGGTTACAAGATGATCCAACGAGACATAGTGTTACGCTTCAATCCCTAATTTTTTTCCTGGACCGCCCTTTCGGGTTTTCGGCCCACCGGGATACCCTTTTTTTCCCAAGCCGCCTTTTCAGGTTTTCGACTTGCCGGGTGTACATTTTTTTCATTTTCATCCCTTACTTTTGTCCGAACCCTTTTGGTTTGTCGGGAAGCCCTTATTTTTGCCTAGGCCAGTCAACCTAGTGGGTCTTTAATTATGCGTAGTATCTTTTCACTATGTCTGCATTGACGGGATGAGGAAGGTCATCACCATCCATGGTGGTTAAAATCATAGCTCCTCCCGAGAAAATGTTCTTAACCATAAATGGCCCTTCATATATGGGGATCCATTTGCCTCTGGGATTACCTTGTGGCAGTATGATGCGTTTGATCACTAGATCCCTGACTTGATATTCTTGGCGTCTGACTTTCTTGTTAAAAGCCTTGATCATTCGCTTTTGATACGTCTGACCATGACAAATAGCAGTAAGCCTCTTTTCATCAATTAAATTCAGTTGATCAAGTCGGGTTTGGATCCATTCGTCTTTGTTCAAACCCGCATCCTTCATAATTCTGTGAGAAGGTATCTGGACTTTGATGGGTAGGACTGCCTCCATGCCATACACCAAAGAGTAAGGTGTTTCCCCTGTCGATGTTCTTGCCGAGGTACGGTACCCATGAAGAGCGAATGGTAACATCTCGTGCCATTCTTTGTACATCACTGTCATCTTCTGCACGATCTTCTTAATGTTCTTGTTAGCCGCTTCAACAGCCCCATTCATCTTTGGTCGGTAGGGAGAAGAGTTGTGATGTTGTATCTTGAACTGTTTGCAGAGCTCGGTGATCATTGTATTGTTGAGATTTTTACCATTGTCCATAATGATCTTTTCTGGTACACCATATCGACAAATCAGGTTGTGTCGGATAAACTGCGCCACGAAGTTCTTGGTTACTGTAGCAAACAAAGCTGCCTCGACCCACTTTATAAAGTAATCAATAGCTACCAGAATGAAACGATGCCCGTTGGACGCAGTAGGTCTTATCTCGCCGATCATGTCGATGCCCCACATTGCAAAAGGCCAAGGAGCTGTCAAAACATTCAGAGGAACTGAAGGTACATGCAACTTATCAGCATAGACTTGGCACTTATGACAGGTTCGAGAATGATGATAACAATCGGCTTCCATAGTAGACCAATAATATCCTTCCTGTAGGATTTTCTTTGCCATGGTATATCCACTGGAATGAGTTTCGAAGGCACCTTCATGTAACTCTTCCATGATCCTTTCTGCCTCGCTTTTGTCCACACATCGCAGTAAGGTTGAATCATGGTTACGCTTATAAAGGATCCCATTGTTAAGAAATAACTTTGTAGCTAACCTTCTCAGAAACTTCTTATCATTAACAGATGCCCCCTCAGGGTATTCTTGAGCCTCAAGATACCTCTTTACCTCGTGAAACCAGGGTTTATCTGCTACCTCTTTAGTCTCAATGTCACAGCAATGTACGGGTTCGTCTAACCTCTCAATGGTAATCTGGGGAGCTTCATTGTCCCACCTGACTTTGAACATAGAAGACATGGTAGCTAGCGCGTCCGCTAACTGATTCTCCTCTCTTGGAAAATGTTCAAAGGTTACCTCCTCAAATTGTGGGAGCAATGTTAGTACATACTCTTTATAAGTAACAAGATTCGGGTGCTTCGTATCCCACTCGCCTTTGATCTGACTTATCACTAGAGAGGAATCTCTGAATACACTCAAGAACTTAATCCTGAGGTCAATAGTAGCTCGAAGACCCATGATACATGCTTCATACTCCTCCATATTGTTGGTGCAGCTAAAACATAATCGGGCGGTGAACGAAGTATGACAGCCCTCGAGAGATATGATTACAGCGCCAATGCCATTACCCAACGCGTTCGAGGCTCCATCAAAATACATAGACCATTGGGATCCCTCCTTGGGTCCTTCATCTGGCCCAGGTTCTTCGCAGTCGGTCACCAACATGATATTCTCATCCGGGAACTCAAAATTCATGGACTGGTAGTCATCCACGGCCTGATGCGCCAAATAATCCTCCAATACACTCCCCTTGATTTCTTTTTAGGTTGTGTATTGGATGTCTTACTCGGTTAATATCATATGCCATCTTACTATTCTTCCGGATAGGTCAGGCTTCTCGAAGATATACTTGATTGGATCCATCTTTGATATCAACAAGGTGGTGTGAGTCAGCATATACTGTCTCAGCCGGCGAGCAGCCCATGCCAAAGCACAGCAAGTTTTCTCGAGCAATGAGTATCAGGTCTCACAGTCGGTAAACTTTTTGCTAAGGTAATAAATGGCATGCTCTTTTCGGCCAGACTCGTCATGCTGCCCCAGCACGCACCCCATTAAATTGTCCAGCATTATCAAGTATAAAATCAAAGGTCTTCCTTCAACTGGAGGCATCAAAATTGGTGGTTCTTGAAGATATTCTTTGATTCTTTTGAAAGCGGTTTGGCATTCGTCATTCCATTTCACCACTTGATCTTTCTTAAGAAGCTTGAAGATTGGCTCACAAGTAGCAGTCAGATGTGAAATGAACCAGGCGATGTAATTTAGACGTCCCAAGAAACCTCTAACTTCTTTTTCTGTGCGGGGAGCCAACATCTCTTGTATGGCTTTCACCTCTGCAGGATCCACCTGAATACCTTTATCACTGACAACAAAACCCAGCAGCTTACCAGACCTTACCCCGAAGGTACACTTGTTCGGATTCAATCTCAGCTTATACGTTTTCAACCTGTCAAACAGTTTCTGAAGATGATCAAGGTGCTCTCCCTCGGTCTGGGACCTGGCTATCATGTCGTCAACATAAACCTCAATCTCGTGGTGAATCATGTCGTGGAACAAAGCAACAATGGCGCGCTGATAAGTTTCCCCAGCGTTCTTCAACCCGAAAGGCATTACCTTGTAATAGAAGGTGCCCCACTGTGTAACGAAGGTTGTCTTCTCCATGTATTCAAGAGCCATCTTGATCTGGTTGTAGCCAAAAAACCATCCATGAAGGAGAAAATCTTGTGCTGCGCGGTGTTGTCGACCAAAACATTAATGTGAGGAAGTGGGAAATTATCCTTGGGGCTTGACCTGTTCAGATCTCTATAGTCCACACACATCCGTACCTTACCATCCTTCTTAGGTACCAGAACAACGTTGGCAACCCACTGCAGATAAGAAGTGACAACTAAAAATCCCGCGTCGAACTGTTTCATGACCTCAGCTTTAATTTTCTCTGACATTTCAGGGCGCATACAACGGACCTTATGCTTTACCGGAGGACAGTCTTCTTTAGTCGAAAGGAGATAAACCACAATATCAGTGTCCAAACCAGGCATATCTTCATAATTCCAGGAGAAGATCTCAACATAGTCGCATAACATTTGTATCAACTGCTGCTTGACACTAGGCTCCAAATTTGCACCAATCTTAACCTCTTTCCTGTCTTCCTCTATACCCAAATTCACTGACTCAACCGACTCTTCATGAGGTTGTATGGCCCTCTCTTCCTGCTGTAACAGTTTAACAAGTTCTCCGGGTACCTCACAATCATCCTCACCTTTGTCCTCGGCTTGGTTGATCAGATTTTCGAAGTCATAACTGGCAGTAGCAGAGCTATTATCAATGGGATCCAGAGTGGATATGGATCTGCATTATGATACGTGAATGTGTGTAAGAGAACAACTGTTTTGATAAAGCAAGAGCCAAAAAAAGAAAAACAAAGAGCACAAAATTTGTAATGAAAGAAACGTCCAATGTTTTATTAATGATATATGAAATGATAAATAATAAGCCCTCACAAGTGTGATGCGGTGGGAGAACTGACTTGAGGTTTTGCGTTTGTGTTCACAAATGTTGCGGTTAGCAAGAGTCGCCACCGACTTTTCTTTTATCCAAAAGGAAAGGTAAAAAAGCACAGGAAAGACCTTTGAGATGTTTTCTTGAGTTCGGGGGGTAGGTTATGAAAAGGGAAGGTTCTAGCACCCTTTTCATCCATGGTTTTACATGGGCTCTTAGTTACTTGTTTAGATCACTTGCTTTGCTTTGTTTTGTTTGAAATGGTGCTTGGTGTGGTTTTGAAAGTATTTTGAAAAGAGGCCACTCGTTTAGGCAATCTTTGTAATGATTCTCGTTTGTAAGAATGTATACAAAGATGTTTGTCTTTTGAAAATGTTTTCAATGTTTTGTAAGATGTTTTGAAATGTGTGTGTGTGTGTTTGCTTTTGAAAATAGCAAGGATTGTTTGAAATGGAACAAGTAACTAGAAGCTATCTACCTATTCAAATGTCTTTCTTGTGCATTTTTATTCCTTTGATATTGTTGACTTACCATTGATTTGGTAAGCAACCCTATCTTTGGATGTAAACGGGACGGACGTGGGTCATCGTATGACCATGATATCAATATTGCCAAGTATCTTAGCAATTTGGAGGGACCAAGATCATCTTTGTTTAGGCAACCTTTTGATAGCGTCCTCGAGGGACTATGATCTTATGTTTATTTTGTTTTGCCAAGATACTTCGCGTGCGTAACATGCCCATTTTTATTTAGGCAACCAAGTGGAAGAAACCCTAAGGGTGCTTGTGTGCAAAGTGTGTCATTTTTAATACTTTTGTCTTGCATTAGGTTTTTTCTATTTTTCTTTGATTTTGTTCTTGTCATGCAAATATAAACCTAAATATATTATTACAACCCAATCGAATATTGCACAAATTAAATAAATGTACAAGTATTTAAAATGCAATGCAAATGTATTTATGTAAAAAAAAGTTTTGGTATTGTTTTTTGTATGAGAAAAATAATTAATTTAAACCCTAAAAAGGAAAAAAATAATATTATTATTTTTGGAAAGGGGTGAAACCCTAATTTTTAACTAAAAGAAAATAATGCTTTATATTTTTATTTTGTCCATTTTTGTATAAGAAAAATAATAAATAATATTATATATAAATACTAAAAAATTAAGTATGTATAAAAAATAAATATTTATGTGTATAAATAATATAATAAAAATAATAAGTATTTTTTTATTATTTACAAGTTATTTTAGGAAAATGAGTTCTATTCTATTAAATCAACTTTTTTTTTTATGTAAAAAATAATAAAAAATAAAATAAAATTGCAAAAAATAAAGAAAATATTTTTAGGATTTTTATCATTTAGAAAAAATAAATAAAAGCTATAAATATAAAAATATGAAGAAAAATGCAAAAATATAAGAAATAAGTCAGGGGGTGCAGTAGTAATTCAGGAAGTGCAAAAAGCAAAAACAAAAAGCCCAAATGCCAAAAAGCCCAAGACACTCATCTCTGTCCTCCAGCCAGTCTTTACGCGCGCGTTTTCCTTCAAACCTGCAACTTGCTCATGCTTGCACAAAAACAAAAACTTATAACATGAAACTTGTGGCATTTAATCTCACGATTCCAGTCATATAAAATTTGTAACCTAACTCTCAAAGATTAGAGAGAATTTTGGCAGCCCTAATTCGTGACCTAATTTTTTCATGAACTTCAAGCTTAAAATTCTCTTAGCATAGTTAATATAAATGAAAAGTATGCATATGTACAGCTTCACCATGATATGGACTACATTTTTTCTTCACAAATCGTGGCTTGAGGATGCCTATTCAGAGAGATAGAGTTTTGAAAAATACCTCTTTAGTTGGATTTGGATAGAGCAATGCAGGGACTTTGATGGAGGCCTGAGGATTGTGTGAGCTTCCTCGAACTTCCTTCAAGCTATTCCAATGCCTAGCTTGCTTTGTGGATAGCTAGAACTCTTTGCACAAGTCAAGTTGCAAGCTTCCAAAGTGAAAATGGCAATGGCTGAAACAGGGCTTACAGAAGCAGGGTAAGGGCTTGGCTTGCTTTGGTTTGATATGTAGAAGGTGTTTGAAGTGTTAAAATACAAAACGCACGAGCCAAAAATGTATTGGCTATGGTTTTGCAGAAATCTGTATGTTTGGACAGAAAATTGGGGTTTTTGTGTTTTGGAGAGTTTCAGATGTGAAGCAATCGTCCTCTAGTTTGTAACAAGTTTGTCAATATGTATATAAAGGATCCAAGTCCACTCTTCACTAGTTATGCAAGCCTTTCACCTTTTGGCAACTTTTCTTGTATTTGAAGAAAAGTGAAGTGACCATACTAATAGGCATGTCCTTGCTTGCTTGAAGCCTGGAATGAACTTGTACCAACTGCTTGAGTGTTGTGTAAGTTGCTTGCATCAAAGAGACATGTCCAAGGCTCAAGATCGATAAAGTTACAAAAGCTTCTCTTTATGAAAATGACATTGTGCACTTTTGGCCAAAAATGGAAATGTAACTTGTACAAAGCCTCAAAAGCAAAGATAAAGCCTTTATCTTCTGAGTTTGCATTTAATTATAGAGTGTAGAATGAGTTTAGGACCTGTAAAGCAATATTCAAACATCAAAGATCTGATTTGCAACTTGATACTTTGTGAAAATGGCATGAACAAAAGTGACAAAATGCCAACTTCTCCTCTTCGATTCTCTCTAACCAAAAATGATCTTGGAGAGTTCTTGGACATTTTGGAAACCTTGAAATGTGATATATAATCCATCTTTGAAATGAATTTTGAGATACCTCTTGAAACTAGGTGAAAAATGTCCATGAAGTTGGGTCAAAAAACTGCCTAAATTAGGGCAAATTTTCACTAAGTTATTTAGTTCATGGACCTATATTCACAAATTCATAACTTGAGATCCAAGCATATTTTGGGAAAAGTTTGTGAAGAAAAGTTGTATATTTCATGGAGTACTATAACTTTCATGTTGGAAGTTTACTTTGAATCAAAATGCATCATGGTGAAAAAGTGGTGAAAAGTTGGGGGAAAATAAGAAAATTTCCATACTTAGAAAAATTCTAAGTTATGAAAATTTTCAAATTCAAAACCCTAATTTTCAAAATTGGTTTTCTTGGTCAACAAGTTTCATATTTTGAGATATCTTGATGAATTATGACCCTTGGAACTTGATTTTGACCAAAAAGTCAAAGTTTGACTTTTCAGTGCACAGTTGACTATTGATCAGTTGACTGTAAAATTCATCTGTCAATCCAATGAACTTGAGATCTTTTGAACCATGTAATTAGGTCAAGATGATGCCATTGAACCCTTGAAATCATGCTTGAACTCAATTGGTCATTGGCTAGGTTAAAAATCAGAAATTTCCCTTTCTCAATCAAAACCCTAATTTTGACCATTTTACCCTTTTGATGATTTGATCAAATTTCTTGAGGAGTTGTGATCCAAACTTGATCAAATGGTACATATGAGTCTAAAATGTTGATGTGGATCAAAAACTATGAAGTTTGACTGTAAATTGGCCATGGTTAACTTTTTCCCCAATACAGCTGATTTTTAGGTCAATTGTCCAATTGACTGATCAAAAATATGGTTCAAGGCTTGAAAATTAACATGAGCAATCTTAGGGGTCCAAGATGATGTATGAAAGTCACATGAAGCATTGGTGGTCCAAAAATCCTTGTGCAAACTTAAACCCTAATTTTGGGTTATCAGTGCAAGATGAGATGTCCTGAGCTGAGCAAACCCTAATCTTGTCTTGAGTCCAAGAAGTCTTGTGAGAAAAATCTTGATAAATGAGAGGGAAAATTTTAGGGTACAACAGCTGCCCCTGTTCAATCTTCTTGAACCTGAAGAGTTAGATTTGCGAGCTTTATCGTTCGTGACTCGAAGGTAAAAGATGATTGGACACTAGAGTGCCCATAAATTTGCACTCGTCAAAGTGTAGTTGAGGGAATGGGCTTAAAGATGCCATTTTGAGAGATGATAGAATATTGTTGGAGATGGGCTTGTATATGCCATCCAAGAATGTTTTGTTGAATTGTAAGTTTGTAAGTCAGAAGAATAAGTATCAAAATGATGTCCGTGTCTGGAACGTATCTGAGCTGTATCTGGAGACTTAAAATCTGAATGAGAAACATAATAGCATCTGTGTCTGGAGCGTATATGTATTGTATCAAGAGTGTGAAATCTGAATGAGTATCAAAATGGATTCCGTATCTGGAGCGTATCTGAACTGTATCTGATAGTTGAAATCTGAATAAGTGACAGAATGGCAACCGTATCTGGAGCGTATCTGAACTGTATCTGAAATTGAGGTCTGAATGAGTAATAGAATGGCTTCTGTGTCTGGAGCGTATCTAAACTGTATCTGAGATATGAATTTGAATGAGTAATAAAATGACTTTCGTGTCTGGAGTGTATCTGAATTGTATCTTGAAAGCTGAATCTGAATGAGTGTCAGAATGACTTCCGTGTCTGGAATGTATCTGAATTGTATCATGATTGCATATTGTTAAACGGTAACTGTTAATCTTATCCTGAAAAGGGTAAAATGTTAGCTGAAACACAAAGTTATGTTGCATGAAATGTATGATGCAATATATGTGTTTTGTCAATGTTTATGATATATGGATGTAATGTATGTGCATGTAAGCTGATTCGTTGTATTGCTGAGGAAAATAAATCCTTGACTGTTGTCAGGGACAATAAATCCTTGATTGCTGAGGAAAGAAATCATTGGCGACTTCACTGGGGATATAGGGATCCTTGGATTTTGACAAGAAATTATGTTGCAAGCAATGCCATATACTGCTTGAGTAATCTGCTTGGGGAATCCAGAGAATTTTAATGACTTCTACTGGGGATTACACAATGGGAATCCTTGTTCCGTTGGGGAATAAAGAGAACTCTGATGACTTCTATGGGGAATTAATAAAGATAATCTTCATTTTATTGGGGAGCAAAGAAAACTCTGTGGGGAAGAAACTTATTCCTGTTTGGAAAAAGTTCAGGAGTTTCGGTCGTCTGCCACTCTACTGGGGAATTATCCTAGGTTGGGGAGAGATAAAAGTTAACTGTTATCTGGTTGCTTTTCAGGCTTCAAGATAACTTGCTAGGGAATTTAGAGAAACTGGATGGTTTCCGCTGGGGATTGGTAGTTGGAAATTTTGGCTCCGCTGGGGATTGATAGTTGGAAATTTCAACTCCGCTGGGGATCTAGATGATGTACTGTAGGGATTGCTCCTGGAATAGCCTAAAGACATTTTCCCAATCTTTCAACCTGTCAGTAATTGTTCTTTTCCCTTTTGTTTATTTGTAAACAGTAATTATGTTTAAATGCATATGTTCATTAATGAATCATTGGACGTTTTTGCAAATAAAAACACAAGTGTAAAGAAAAAGGCAAATAGTTTTCTGTATTTTGAAAGAGATATCTTTGTATTTAATTTGAATAAGTATTTTGTACAAAGGAGACAGACATCCTAGTAAGAGGATGGTGTCATAAAAGTAAGAAAAATGTATACAAAGAAAGATAGCCATATGTGTAATAATCCCATGGGGTTCCCATTCCGCTATAGCCTTCGTATCCCCGAATATCTTGTCTGTCCATTGCTTCGTTCTAAGATGATTGAATTGATCAGAAGCTCAAAGTTTGGAAGTGAAGAGATTATCCTTAAAGTGATCCGATGAGACATAGTCATACGCTTTAATTCTCTAACTTTTGCCTGGACCGCCCTTTCGGGTTTTCAATCCACCGGGAAACCCTTTTTTGCCCAAGTCGCCCTTTCGGGTTTTCAACTTGTCGGGTGTATAGATTTTTATTTATTTTATCCCTAATTTTTACCCGAACCTTTTTGGTTCGCCAGGATGCCCTTGTTTTTCCTAGGTGTGTCAACCTAGCGGGTCTCTTATGCGTAGTATCTTTTGACTATGTATGCGTTCGCAGAGTGTGGCAGGTCGTCATCGTCCATGGTGGTTAAGATCATTGCCCCACCGGAAAAGATGTTCTTGATTACAAATGGTCCTTCATAGGCAGGAGTCCATTTGCCCCTGGGATCACTTTGCGGCAAGATGATGTGCTTTATTACCAGATCTCTAACTTGATATACCTGGCGTCTGACTTTCTTATTGAAAGCCTTGATCATTTGTTTTTGATACGTCTGACTGTGGCAAACAACAATAAGTCTCTTTTCGTCAATTAGGTTCAGCTGATCAAGTCGGGTCTGAATCCAATCGTCTTCACTCAAGCCCGCATCCTTCATGATTCTTAAGGAGGGAATCTGAACCTCGATAGGTAAAACAACCTCCATGCCATAAACCAAAGAATAGGCTGTTGCCCTAGTTGATGTGCGAGCCGTGGTACGGTACCCGTGGAGAGAAAACGGTAGCATCTCATGCCAGTCCTTGTAGGTGATTGTCATCTTCTGTATGATCTTTTTAATGTTTTTATTAGCAGCTTCGACTGCACCATTCATCTTTGGCCGATAGGGAGATGAATTGTGATGTTGAATCTTGAACTGCTCGCACAAAGCGGTGATCATAGTATTGTTAAGGTTTGTACCGTTATCAGTGATGATCCTTTCGGGGATACCGTACCGGCAGATAAGATTCTGCTTGATGAAGTGGGCAACAATATTCTTAGTAATGGATGCGAAGGAAGCTGCTTCGACGCACTTAGTAAAATAGTCAATGGACACTAGGATAAAGCAGTTTCCATTGGAGGCTGTAGGCTTGATCTCCCCAATCATGTCGATTCCCCACATAGCGAAGGGCCAAGGAGCTGTTAAGACATTTAGAGGAACCAGAGGCACGTGTACCTTGTTTGCATAGATTTGACATTTATGACAAGTCCGGGAGTGTTGATAGTAGTCTGCTTCCATGGTAGACCAGTAATAGCCTGCCCGTAGAATCTTCTTGGCCATTGTATGCCTTCTAGAGTGAGTGCCAAAGGTGCCCTCATGCAATTTAGCCATGATCTTTTCAGCTTTAATCTTGTCCACACAACGGAGCATAATAGAATCATGATTATGCTTGTACAGGATGCCATTACTTAGGAAGAACTTAGCTGATAATCTCCTTAAGAACCTTTTGTCATTGACTGAAGCTCCTTCAGGATATTCTTAAGCCTCGAGATACCTTTTGACTTCATGAAACCACGACTGGTCCACTACCTCTTCGGTATTAATCTCGTGACAGTGTGTTGGTTCGTCCATCCGTTCAATGGTGATATGGGGAGCCTCATTATCCCAATTAAGTTTAAACATATATGACATTGTAGCTAGAGCATCAGCTAGCTGATTTTCTTCTCGCGGGAAATGCTCGAAGGTAATCTGCTCGAAATGTGATAACAATGTCAAAACATGTTCTTTGTAAGGGATGAGGTTTGAATGCTTAGTGTCCCACTCTCCTTTGATCTGACTGATGACTAAAGCTGAGTCCCCAAACACATCTAAGGATTTGATTCCCAAGTCTATGGAAGCCTTGAGTCCAAAGATGCATGCTTCATATTCTGCCATGTTATTCATACAGTTGAAGCAAAGTCTGGCGGTAAAAGGAGTATGGCATCCTTCTGGAGATATGAGCACATCGTTGATACCGTTACCAAGTGAATTGGATGCCCCATCAAAGTACAGAGTCCATCGGGATCCTTGTCCAGGTCCATCATATTGTCTGATCTCTTCGCAGTTGTCTACTGTCATGATGTCTTCGTCAAGGAAGTCAAACTTCACAGACTGGTAATCTTGTACAGCTTGATGAGCCAGATGATCAGCTAGCACACTGCCCTTTACAGCTTTTTGGGTAGTGTACTGTATGTAGTATTCTGTTAGGATCATCTGCCATCTAGCTATCCTCCCAGACAGAGCAGGCTTCTCAAAGATGTACTTTATCGGATCCATCTTAGATATCAGCAAAGTGGTATGAGTCAACATATGTTTTCTTAGCTGGCGAGCAGCCCATACCAAAGCGCAGGAAGTTTTCTCGAGCAGTGAATATCTAGTTTCACAGTCGGTAAACTTTTTGCTTAGGTAATAAATAGTGTGCTCTTTTCGGCCAGACTCGTCATGCTGCCCTAGTACGCACCCCATTGAATTCTCT
Source organism: Vicia faba (assembly GCA_948472305.1). Taxonomy (NCBI): domain Eukaryota; kingdom Viridiplantae; phylum Streptophyta; class Magnoliopsida; order Fabales; family Fabaceae; genus Vicia; species Vicia faba. The sequence continues at coordinate 253,162,525 of OX451741.1, forward strand.
AAGACGGTCAGATATATGATTAGTGGTCTTCCCTCGATTGGAGGCATCAAGACAGGAGGTTCTAGTAAATACTCCTTGATTTTATCGAAAGCAATCTGACATTCGTCATTTCATCTGACTACTTGATCTTTCTTCAACAGCTTGAAGATTGGTTCACAAGTAGACGTTAGGTGAGAAATGAACCTGGCAATGTAGTTTAGGCATCCCAAGAAAACTCTGACTTCCTTCTCAGTGCGAGGATCAGGCATTTCTTGTATATCTTTGACTTTGGCAGGATCAACCTCGATGCCTTTGTTGCTGACAATGAAACCTAAGAGTTTACCAGACCGGACTCCGAATGTGCACTTGTTTGGGTTCAATCTTAGCTTGTACTCCTTCAATCTGACAAACAGCTTTTTCAAGTGATCAAGGTGTTCTTCTTCAATTTGTGATCGGGCTATCATGTCATCTACGTAGACCTCTATCTCATGATGTATCATATCATGAAACAAAGCTACCATGACACGTTGATAGGTTGCCCCAGCATTCTTCAGTCTGAATGGCATCACTTTGTAGCAGAACGTACCCCACTGTGTGACAAATGTAGTTTTCTCCATGTCCTCAGGTGCCATTTTGATCTGGTTATAGCATGAGAATTTGTCCATGAAAGAAAATACTTTGTGCTGGGCTGTATTGTCGACCAGGATGTCGATGTGTGGAAGTGGAAAATCATCTTTAGGGTTGGCCCTGTTTAAATCTCTATAATCCACGCACATTCTCACTTTTCCGTCTATTGTACCCCAAAATTTTCCCTCCCATATTTCTCAAAACATTTCAAGAAAGATCTCCAAGTTGCTCAAGGTGGCTCAAGAGTTGGTCAGACAAGCTATCTCCTAAGGCAATCTACCCCAAATTAGGGTTTTGTGTTGCATCAAGATCCTTGAGTCCAAATGACCTCAAGTGCTCCCCAATGTCCTAATATGTTCTCAAGATCATCCATGTCAAATTTCAAGCCTTTCAGAGGAAGTTTGCTCAGTCAATTGCTCAAAGGTCCAAAAATCGACTGTGCTAGGGCAAAAGTCAACTGTGACCTACAAACAGTCAAACTTCAAGATTTTTTGTCAACATTCTCATTTTGAAGGATATTTCATCATTTGATCAAGTGTTGGTCATGATTCACCAAGGATTGCTCAAAATTCATCAAGATTCAAAAGTTGCTAAATTAGGGTTTTGTAGGAAAAGTCAACTCAACTTTGACCAAGAATAAATTTCTCATACTTTATGAGAAATGACCCATCCAAAGCTCATTTTGAAGAGGATGCAATTCCCTACAATCCATCTTCATACCCCAAGATCAAAAAATGCACTCACAAGAAGTTATGAATTTGGACATTATAGGTCATTTTTGAAAATCAACAAAAACACCTTTTGTGCTAAAGCTTATAACTTGAGCATGGAATATCAAAATGAGATGAGACCAAAAGGGTTGGTAATAGGACATCTCAATCTTTCTAAAAAGTCCAAGAACACTTCCAAAAGTTCAAAATTAAAGAAGTTATTCATTGTTGAAGTTGGACTTTTTTGCAAAATTGCCAAAAGACAATTATCCCCAAAACTTCAAATTTTGTCAAATGGGCCCATTCTTTTCCACTTGATTTGAGTTTGCATTGTAGCCCGCATGCCCTATCCTCAGCCATGTGCCTATATCTCATTTTTATCATTTAATTTGATTTTTATTTGAATTTATTCATTTTAAATCAAATAAAATCATATAAAATCCAAGACATTGATAATTCATGATTCTTTGGTTGCTTTAGGCTTTGAATACATCTCTTATGTGAATCAAATTCGAATCAAGTCTTGTATGCACAAAAAGATCCAAATCAAATCAAATTTGGAAGGTTTTAATGGTGGAATCAAATCCAATTCATGTGCATTGATATGGAGAGATTTGGACCATGATTCTTACCCTAATGCAGTACACATTACATAAGGAAGCTAAACACACGAAAATAAAGGTTGGCAAGTGTTGGAAGAGGCAGAACAAAAGTGAGAAAAATCACAAAAAAGTTGGAGATCAAAATCCAGGTTAGAGGCAGTTTCAGGAGGCGAGACGTATCCTAATCGATTCCTGGCCATTCACACAAGCCATCCCAACTAAAACCAAGCATTTTCAGACTCACTAACGCACTGTAAGTCGCACACTATGCACCCCTGTTCTTGGTTTCAATTTGAATTATCCTGGTACCTATTGAACAAACCAATGGCATATTCATGATCACAAGAACATTTTCAAATTTTTTGCATCATTTAATTTCATTCATATGACCTGTTTTGCAAAACGCCATGGCTAGGGTTTTGTTTATGTTTTTAGGGACTTTTGTTTCAGGTAAAATTGAGACACAAGAAGAACATGGTTTTGATCAGGAGGCCATGACGAACTGAACCATGTTCTTGGAATTTATTTAGATGGCCTGGAGAGGATTTTAGGATAGGGCTGCGCTTTTAGCTGCGTATTCAAATCCACAAGTATTTTTGTTACAGGTTTAAGGACAGGGACGATGAGGTGTCCCCCGTCCATTGGCTATTTCAAATCTTGGCGCCCTTTTTTTATTTTCTGACAAATTGATTTCGTTTTATTATATTATTATTCTTTTGCATTATTATAACAAACAAGGCAATGTGGCGTAGTGGCAAGCGTGTGATATATTCTCCTTCAGGACCTGGGTTTGAATCCCAGGTCCCCCACTTTCTCAATAATTTTGGTTTTCAGGTATTCCAATACATGCGCCTATCTGCAACCTACCATGCTCCCTCATCCATCCAAGCGCCAGATGGCCAAGAGCCAGATCTGGTGGCCAATGACTGGAGATCCACCAAGAGCCAAGTCCATGCGCCCACATTGGATCACAAAAAGTCAAAAGGGCCAGCTTCTAATGGGCCAAGGAATTGCTTTCCACACCACCTAAAATCAGGCCCAACTCCTCTCTTTTTATTCATTTTGTTATTTTATTTAATTGTTTATTTCATTTATTTAATTTTCTAACCAATCACAAAATTCTGTTTTTATTGAATAAAATCACAAAAAATATTTTTATTTCAATCAAATTTTAAACTTTTATTTTTCTTAATAAATTTATTAATTGATTAGGTTTTTAATTAGAAAAACTTTAATTTATTTTGTAAATAATTTTAATTAATTAGATTTAATTAGATATTAACCACTAATTTAATCATTTTTAATTTCTTTCCTAAATAATCAAAACTCCAAAAATAATTTTTTTTTTCATTTAATTAATTTATTAACTTAATTTAGGCATTTAATTTAGGCATTTAATTTAGGTTTAATTTCTTTCTTAATTTAAAAACAACAAAACCAAAAAAGACTTGTTTTTTAACCAAAAGGGTCAAAACCCTAAAATTCGCATTCGATTCAATTTCCCGCGCGCGTTATTTATATTTATCCAATAATGTACTTGCTTCCAGATTGTAATAGTTAAATAGGACGTTTAATTATTTTTATCGCTTTATTTTACTTTTCAAAGTGTTTGTCTTTGGCGATGTAAATACCCGACGCCTTGTAATTTAAATTCTGCATTTTATTTCCGCAAATTATAACTGCTAGATGTTTGATAATAGGGTTTGCATGACAAGACTGAATGTTAATCTTAAAATCAAATTAGATCACCCTTAACATGTATAAAGATAAAAATAATCTGAAAACAACACACTCGCACATGCGCACTCCTAGGGTACATCCCGCTTGGTTGCCTTCATACACGGTCATTGAGTATAGGTCGTTTTAGAGGTTGTCCTCTTGTCTAAAAGATCATAGTCGCCTTGAAATGATTGCCTCGGATATTGTTGCCTCAATCAAATGATCTAAGACATTAGGGTTACTGCTAAGGCATCCTAACATTGCTTTAGTGACCGTATGTCCCTCATTCAAATTGACCTTCAAACTCCAACGACGGTGCTACCTACTCACTAATAGCAGGATATCGTTGTCTAAAGGAAATTAGTATAGAACGATTCCTTTTTCGAGTAGGTAGATGGTTCTTAGATACTTGCTCTTTCAAAAAAAAAACTAAAACTTTTCACACTTACACTTTTTGAACAAAGTTTTCAAAACACTTCATTACACTCTTGAGGACAGAAGTAAGAGTTAAATCGAAGTTTCAAACAAAAAAAACTTTTTCAAACCCACAAGCACAAAGAAAACAATTTTGAAAACAACTGAGCAAGTACCTAAGAGCCCGTGGATAACCACAGATAGAAAGGGTTCTAACACCTTCCCTTTCTATAATCTACCCCTCGAACCCGAGAAACATCTCAAAAAAGGAATTTTTTTGTGCTTTTTTTCCTTTCCTTGTTGGATAAAATAAAAGTCGGTGGCGACTCTTGCTTACCGCGACATTTTGCAAAAACAAACGCAAAACGTAAACCAGCATTTTAAAAAATAGTCAGTTCTTCCCACCGTATCACAGAACTGGCAACTCTGCTGGGGAAAATAAATTAGTAGGGTGTACCTTAAGAATAGTTCATAATGTTTTCAATTGCTTCACTTGTATGTTTTATTTTTGTGGGTTGAATCGGAGTTACTATAGATCCTAACCTGGATCTGGGGGATACCCTTTAGGTAAGTAGCAATAAACTGTGAGGGAACTGTACAGCGTAGACAGATACGGTTAAAGCAGTAGCTACGTTAGTGTGGCACTTTAGTATGTACCGATATCCCTTGTGGCGCAACGAGGAGAATATGGGTCTGCTAAGGGGTCATTAAGCACCAACTGACCTTAGAACCTTTAATTGACCAACTCGGCCATAGAACAGTAGCAGTATGCTACACTCATTGAGACTAAACTCTCGCGATGATTCCGGCTGCAAGAAAAGGTTACCAAACTGGAATTATGATCGATCGAGGGTAGTCAGTGATATTGAGATCCTCTAGAACCCGGTTACTATTTTTAGGACAGGTTTTAACCAACTAAACTGAAAGAGGGTAATACCTAAACTCCTTGCCATCCTGAAATCTAAGGGCTATCTGTGTGACTTGTATGCCTTTGCCATGTTCGTTATCTGTGAATACTTGTGATGTGTTTCTATCATAACATCATGCATCATGACATTGCATGCATCTTGCATCAAGACTAACCTATTTCAAAGACAGAGGGGATTCATCTTTGTTCTGTTTTGTAGGTCATGGCACCCATGCGTAGAAACACTATTTGGATCAACTTTGTACAGATTCCCACTCAGTTTAAGGAATTGGTTGCAAAGATTCCATATACTTGCTCTTTTATCAAAATACATGGTCATCTCCTGGGTTTGGTCACCTCCAAGATGGATGAACAAATGATGAGTGTCTTAGTCCAGTTCTTTGATCCACTGTACCATTGCTTTACTTTTCCGGACTACCAGTTAGTCCCTACCTTGGAAGAGTTCTTTGGGAAAGAACTGACTGTTTTTTGGAATGTTGGTTTGCATTTTGCGTTTGTGTTTGCAAAATGTCGCGGTAAGCAAGAGTCGCCACCGACTTTTATTTTATTCAACAAGGGAAGGAAAAAAGCACAGAAAAATTCCTTTTTCGAGATATTTCTCGGGTTCGGGGGGTAGATTATAGAAAGGGAAGGTGTTAGCACCCTTTCTATTTGTGGTTATCCATGGGCTCTTAGGTACTTGCTCATATTGTTTTCAAAATTGTTTTCTTTGTGCTTTGTGGGTTTGAAAAAGTTTTTGTTTGAAAACTTCGATTTAACTCTTGCTTCTGTCCTCAAGAGTATATGAAGTGTTTTTTTGAAAACTTTGTTCGGAAAGTGTAAGTGTGAAAAGATTTTGTTTTTTGAAAGAGCAAGTACTTAAGAACCATCTACCTACTCGAAAAAGGAATCATTCTATGCTATCTTCCTTTAGACAATGCTATCCCACTATTGATGAGTAGGTAGCATCGTCGTTAGAGTTTGAGGGTTAATTCGAATTTAGGGACTTACAGTCACCAAAGCAATGTTAGGACGCCTTAGTGGTAACCCTAATGTCTTAGATCATTTGTTTTGAGACAACAATATCCGAGGCAACCGTTTTGAGGCGACTATGATCTTTGGACAAGAGGGTGACCTCTAAAGTATCCTATACTTAATGACCGTGTACGAAGGCAACCAAGTGGGGTGTACCCTAAGAGTGCGCATGTGCGAGTGTGTCATTTTCAGTTTATTTTATCTTTGTACATGTTAATGGTGATCTATGTTGATTTTAGGTTTAAACATTCAATCTTGTCATGCATCCCTATTATCAAGCATCTAACAGTTATATTTTGCAGAAAGTAAATTGCGGGAATTAAATTACAAGGCGTCGGGTATATACATCGCCAAAAGCAACCCTTTGAAATTTAAATGCGGAAAAATAAATAAAGCGATAAATAAATGGTCATAATTATCTATTACATTCCGGGAACAAATACAATATTGAATAAATAGATCGCGTGCGGGAAATTAAATCGAGTGCGAGTTCTAGGGTTTTGACCCCTTGTTGTTAAAGAAAAGATTTTTTGGTTATTTTTGTTTTAAGAACGAAATTAGTCTAAGTTAATTATTAAATTAATGAAAGAAATTAATTAATTAATGAAAATAAATATTTTTTGGATTTTTGGTATTTAAAGAAATAAAATCAAATTAATTAATGTTAGTAAAAACCTAATTAAGTCTAATGGACTTTAATTATTTACAAAATATATTAAAATTATTTCTAATTAATAGCCTAACTTAATTAATATATTTGTTAATAAAAAATAAAAATACTAAAATTTAATTTAATAAAGAAAAATATTTTGTGGTTTTAATTTTATTAAAGGAAAAAAATGATTGGTTAGAAAGTAATAAAAATAATAACAATAAATAATTAAAACAAAAAAATATAAAATAGAGAGAGATAGGGGGTTTGGGCTTGAATATGAGTGTTGGAGAAGCAATTCTGAGGCCCAAACGAGTTGGCCCTGTGTTGACTTTTTCGATTCCATACGTGCATGTTGACTTGGCTCCATGGTGGACTCTCAATCTGGATCACCAGATCTGGCCTTTGGCCATCTGGCTGCTGGAGATGTGGAAGTGCATGGTATGCTACAATGCTTGATTTGCACTGGATTACCTGAAGAAAAATATAACAAAGAATATGGGGGACCTGGGATTCGAACCCAGGTCCAGTTGGTCATTGCCAGCGCTTGCTTCCACTAGGCCATTGTGCTTCAGTTGTTAGTATAATGAAAAATAATAATAATAAGGGAAAACGCATTAATATGCCAGCACAACAAAAACGAGCGCGCTATGTTTTGAGCCGGCCACTAGAGAAGCGACACGTCTCCATCTTCTTCCTCACGTCCGTGGCTAAAACCCTGTAAAACCTATAGCCCTGGACATCGCCTGTCACTAAAAGTCACGTATCCCTATAATCCACTGTGAGCCATGGAAATGAAATCTAAGGACATGGTTGTGCTCGTCTCATCATCCCGGTCACAACCATGCCCTTCTCATCAGCTAATTTTCCCTGAAAAAGAAATGCCCAAAAACAAACCACGAAACCCTAGATATTGTACTTGGCTTTACAGGTTAGATAAATAAAATTGGACAATGCAGAATGCTTGGAAACTTGATGAGGATCATGAATATGCAAATAGTTTGTACAAAAGATGCAGGAATGAAGATTTGCGAATTCAAATGCAGAGCTAGGTAGTGTGACACTTACAGCATGTTTGAGCGTGTATGGGGGCTTGCTTTGGGTTGGTTTCAACTCAGTGAACCTCCAGGAATTGATTGAGACCCTTCTTGGCTTCTGAAATCACCTCTAGACACGATTTTGATTTCACACTTTTTACCACTTTTTCCAAGTTTTGTTTGGTTTGTTCTTGCAGCCTCTCACCCTCAATTTCGTGTGCCTCTCTTGCTTATGTAATGTGGAATGCATTAGGTTAACAAATATGCTTTGAATCTTCCACATCAATGCATAAAATATTTGATTTGATTCACTTTTGAAAGCTGGCCTAATTTGTCAAAATCCATCTTTTTGTACATGATATGGTGAGATACGAATTTGATGCTGATCATGATGATGATTAAGTCCTAAAACAACAAAAAAGATCTCAAGTAATCAATATTTGGATTTTACATAATTTAATTTGATTTAAAATGAAATAATTCAATAAAAAATAAAATAAAATAATAAAAATAAGATATGGGCTCATGGCTGAAGCTAGGACACATGGGAAATGTGGCAAGTTCAAATCAAGTGGAAACAAATGGGCCCATTTGACAAAATTTGAAGTTTTGGGGATAGTTGACTTTTGGCAATTTTGCAAAAATGTCCAACTTCAACAATGCATAACTTCTTCAATTTTGAACTTTTGGAAGTGTTATTGGACTTTATAGAAAGCTTGAGATGTCCTCTAACCAACCATTTTGTTCTCATATCATTATGATATTCCATGCTCAAGTTATAAGCTTTGAAAAAAAGGTGTTTTTGTTGACTTTCAAAAATGACCTATAATGTCCAAATTTATAACTTCTTGTGAGTGCATTTTCTGAACTTTGGGTGTGAAGATGGATTGTAGGAAATTGCATCCTATTCAAAATGAGATTTGGATGGGTCATTTCTCATAAAGCATGAGAAAGTTATTCTTGGTCAAAGTTGAGTTGACTTTTCCTACAAAATCCTAATTTAGCAACTTTTGAGTCTTGATGAATTTTGAGCAATCCTTGATGAATCATGATCAACCCTTGATAAAATGATGAAATATACTTCAAAATGAGAATGTTGACAAAAAATCTTGAAGTTTGACTGTATTTGGGTCACAGTTGACTTTTGCCCTAGCATAGTCGATCTTTGGATCCTTTGAGCAATTGACGGAGCAAACTTCCTCTGCAAGGCTTGAAATTTGACATGGATGACCTTGAGAACACATTAGGACATTGGGGAGCACTTGAGGTCATTTGGACTCAAGGATCTTGATGCAACACAAAACCCTAATTTGGGGTTGACTGCCTTAGGAGATAGCTTGACTGTCCAACTCTTGAGCAATCTTGAGACACTTGGAGATTATTCTTGCAATGTCTTGAGAAATATGAGAGGGCAAATTTTGGGGTACAACACCAAGTATTGTCTTTGATTTCCAAGGGGATAGTGACGAGCAACGCCGCAGGTTCATACGAGCTTGGGATAGGGTACACAGGTCTGATCCGCACGAGCTGGGTGCGAAGACTTCTCTTCCAATGGAACCATATCTCCGGTCGGTTCGTATACGTGCCCAAAAGCTGGGAATGCCGTATGAAGCTGTCTTACCTGTGATTGTTGAAGTTGTTGATGAATAAGGGGTTCCTCCTACCATCCTCCACCCTTACATTTCTACTGACATTGGGGCGTTAAAGAGGTCTTAGATGCCGCTAAGGGAAGAGCGGGATACTTACCGAGAAAAGTATCACGAACAAGAGCAGAAGATCCCAAAGTTGACAAGGCAACTGGAGAATGAGTAGATCCTCAACGACTATGTCAGCACCAAAGGTAAACGACCATGGGAGTGCTGATGTCTTTTTATAATTTCTAGTTTTGATTTACTTTTCAGTATTTCCCTTTTTGTAACGCCTTAAAGGCATCTGTTGAACATTTGAATTCAAAGTTTATCTAATAAAAGTGTGTTTCATTTTAGTTTACGAATTTGAATCTCCAAAGTCTTTGAAATCATATCATACGCATTTCATTCCATGCACCTCATTACAGGTACCCTTACAGGTTTTCTCATCTTCTTCGCTGTTTATTTCAGCACATCATGTCTTCTGAAACATCAACTGATCAAGCTATCAAGGCGCTACAAGCTCAAAACGCTCAATTTAAGGAAATGTTCATGAACTTGGCTAAGGTTCAGCAAGATCTGAAGACCCGTATCTTGAAGGATAAAAAGAAGAAGAAGAAGAAGACAATCCTCCTGAACATGGGTCACAGGTTTGGAAACAGGCTGCGAGATGAAGTCAATCTATCCTAATCATCTGGAGGGGGAGAAAACCAAGAAGAAAGGAGGGTGCTTAGCCCTGTGGTGTCTGACCACGAGACTGACTTTGATGAAGACCAGTATCCTCCTGCTGAGGATAGATATAAACAGCTTGAAGACCGGTTAAGTGCCATGGAGATCTAGAAGGTCCCTGGGTTGGACTTTGGTGATCTAGGTTTGTCATCTGGGGTGGTGATTCCCCACAAGTTTAAAGCACCAGCCTTTGCTAAATACGACAGGGTTTCTTGTCCAAAACTGCACCTCTGCTCGTATGTTAGAAAGATCCAGCCGTACACCACTGACAAGAACCTCTGGATCCATTTCTTTCAAGACAGTCTTTCAGGGACTCAGCTTGAATGGTTTTACCAGCTGGAAGGAGCTAATATCCGTAATTGGGAGGACTTGGGTGCTGCTTTCTACAAGCAATACCAATATAATGCCGACCTCGCTCCCACACGTACCCAACTTCAGGGTATGTTTATGGGTGTGAGCGAAGGTTTCAAAGACTACGCTCAAAAGTGGAGGGACCTTGCTGGAAGAGTGCAACCACCCTTGGCTGATAGGGAGCTAGTGGATATGTTTCTGGGGACCTTGTCTGGTCCGTATTTCAACCATCTGATTGGAAGTTCATCATCCGGATTTACAGAGCTGATTATGACCGGGGAAATAATTAAGGTCGGTATCAAGAGAGGTAAAATACAGAAGGGTGCTTCTTCAGGCACCAAGAAGAAGCCTTTTAAGAAGGAGTCCAATGCTGTTTACAGTTCAAAAAGCCATAATAGACCTGAACGTCTCCAAGCTGTTAATGCGGTTGTCATTTCAAGACCAACTGTTGCCGCACAACGCAGCAATCAGCCAAGGGCCGAGAGGCCGCGAAGACAGTTCACTCAGCTCAACATGACTTTGTCTCAGATTCTGCCACAGCTATTGAAGACCAACTTGTTGATTCCGAAGGAAGCCCCGAAGAATCCTAATACAACATCACCGATGTACAATCCGAACGCCCGTTGTGCTTTTCATTCTGATAGCCCGGGGCATGATACGAATGATTGTTGGATCCTGAAGAATAAGGTACAAGATTTGATTGAAGCTAAGGAGATTGAATTTGAGGCGCCAGGAAAGCCTAATGTCATAACGGCTCCTATGCCAAAACATGACGCGAGAGTGTTGTACCCCAAAATTTGCCCTCTCATGTTTTCAAAGGTCTTCCCTTACATGGTTGGTCACAAACCCTTTCCTAAGGAAAATAAAGTTTTTTTGTAGATGAACAAAGTGTCTTTCGATTGGCATCTGGGAAAAGTCTTCGATTAGGCATCCAAAATCCTTCGATCAGGCTTGGTTCACCAGTCTTCGATTGGGCATTTGGCACTCTTCGATCAGGTTTTGGTTCACCAGTATTCGATTGGGCATTTGGCACTCTTCGATCAGGCTTTGATTAGTAAGCTTCAATTAGGTGTTTGGAACCCTTCGATCAAGCTTTGGTCTGCAAGTCTTCGATTGAGCATTGGACCCCTTCGATCAAGTCAATTTCACAATGCTTCGACTAGTACTTCAGAGGGTCCTTCGACTGGAACTTCATACTTTACCTCAATCAGAACATCAGAACGAAATGACCTTCGAATGGAATTTCAGTGCATAGTTTCTCTTAATCTAAGATGCTCTGATGAAGGAAGTTATGGACACTTCGAATCAGAACTTAGACTCATCACAAGGCCAAGGGCTGGTCGAAGTTGTCTAATAGGGAATGTTCTAAATAGATTCGAATTGGACTTTGAAACTGGCAAAGAAGGCAGATTCGAAGGAATGAAGTAGGCTGGCATGACTAAGCAAAAAAACATATCCTAACCTGTCCAGGTTCACCCAAAGTTCACAATGGCATGTGTCCCTTGCAAATATAGAAATAATTAAATGCTGATTATGGACTCAATTATTTGAATTAAAGGCCAGATTCTTGCCTTTTCTGTTCCTAACTCCACAAGAGCTGATTCGACCAGAGTGATTCTTTTCAAATCAAGCAGTCGAAGCATTCAGAAGGCCCATTTGAAGGGCACATAAGGAGTCCCATTCAAAGGAGGCAACTCAAGACCAATCGAAGAGCATGGCCTGGAGGCATTCGAAAATCAAAGGTGTCTAGGTTTATTCAAGATTCCAAAGAGACATGAATATTTCAAAAAAGGAAATCTTTTAATATGTCTGATTCTTGTCTCATGGCTTTAAAGGCCTGTTTAATTGGTTGTCTCTTGCCGTTACTAGACCATCACACTCCTATAAATACAAGGGCCAGCATACAGTGCCAGGGGGAACGGACAGAAACGAAAAAAGAAAAGAAAACTCTGCAGAAACAAAAAGACACACAAAACTCTGCAGAAACAAAACAGGAACAGAACGAAAAAGGAGAAAAAGAAACAGGGAGGATTTGGAGATACGCTGCCCACAAACCCACCAAAGGTTATCAACATTTTCATCCAAGCCAAAGCAGCCATTCAGAAAACATCTCCATACCCAGAGCCACATATCATACATCTTTAATTGGTAAGGGTTTGCAAAACCAAAATTGCACCTTCATGACATTTAAATACACATTGCATATGTATTCTTGTTATTACTGATTATGTTACATGTAAGCTAAAGCGCAAAGATGAGATCGTGCCATTGCTTGGGCACAATCTAAGTTTCTCCTTTAAATCTCAGGATAAAACAAACCCAGACCCAGATTCAGCAGATTCGAATTGAGGAAGGCCTCGAATTGCCAGGAGATTCGAATCAGGGGGATAAAATCCCCCCTGGATCTTTAACGTTTGTTTTGTTTTGCAGGAAATATCTTCTCAGAATCTTGTTCAGAGCTTTGAAGCTTAGCAGCTTAGCTTCGAACTGGATCCAGGGTTCCCAGATCGAAGGGTGACATATCCAGATCGAACACCCTCAAAGTGCAGCCCCTCATGCACCTTCGATCAAGCCTCTTCACTGGATTGAAAGACAGCCCACACCTCTTTCGATCCAGGCCTCCAGAATTATGCATTTACTGCCTGTTCCTTCGATTTCATCTTTGTTTTGACTTTTTTATTTCTTTTTTTTAATCAACATAAAATCAATTAAAAAAAACCACAAAAACATTAGGCTAGTTTTTTATATTAAATTAACTTTGTTAATTAATCTTTTAATTATCTTAACATTTTTCTCAAAACTAAAATTAAGAAGATTTAGATCATTTTCCCAAAATAAAATAAAACAACAAAAAGATTTTATTCTTAGGATTTTTAGAGGTTATTTTCAGATTCGCGCGCGTTTATTTTATTGTAACTGCCTATTGGTTTGTAATAGCTTAACTAAGACTTTTACACTTTACTGCTTTATTCCCCCAATTTTGGACATGTAAATAATCCCCCTCCCCGAAGCCTTGTAATAGCGTAGGATTTACAATTCCCGCACTTTAAATTCTTGTACATATATTAACTGTTTAGATGTATGCTAACTAGGATTGCATGACAAGATCTAAAAACAAATGGTAGAACACCTAAATATACAAAGAAAATATAACTGAAAAACAATACACTCGCACATGCCACTCTTAGGGTACGCCTCACTTGGTTGCCTCAAACGTGGTCATTGAGTATAGGATGTGTTAGAGGTCGTCCTTTTGTCCAAAGATCATAAGTTGCCTCAAAACGGTTGCCTCGGATAAAATGATCTAAGACATTAGGGTTACCGCTAAGGCGTCCTAACGTTGCTTTAGTGACCACACGTCCCTTAAATCGAATTGACCCGAAAAATCCAACGACGATGCTACCTACTCCTCAATAGTGGGATAGCATTGTCTAAAGTACATTTGCAAAGTTTAGTTCCTTTTTGAGTAGGTAGATGTTCTTAAGTACTTGCTCTTTTGAAAACAAAAAACAAAACTTTTCGCACTTACACCCCTTTCAAAACAAAAACTCCTTTTAAATCCACAAACACAAAGAAAAGCAAACTTTTTGAAAACATAGTGAGCATGTACCTAAGAGCCCGTGGATAACCACGGATAGAAAGGGTGCTAACACCTTCCCTTTCTATAATCTACCTCCCGAACCCGAGAAATATCTCGAAAAGGAATTTTTCTGTGCTTTTGTCCTTTCCTTGTTGGATAAAATAAAAGACGGTGGTGACTCTTGCTTACCGCGACATTTTGCGAAAACAAACGCAAACGCGAACCAGCATTCCAAAACAGTCAGTTCTCATTCCCACCGATCACAGGGAGTAAATGCTATTGGGGAAGATGATAATGAAGAATTTGATATCGATAGCTGGATTTACCCAACTACCGATGGTGGTCTGAGCAATTGGACAACAAAGAATTCCATGCCCGCTTCTGTTATTACCCAGTAATGAGACTTTTGTTTTAAATGTGTAACAGACAATTTTTAAACTTTATGGCCCGATGTCTTACCTGGGGCACCGTGGTTTTGTTTGTGAGGGCTTTATGTGTGTCATTTTCATATATCATTAATAAAAGCATTAGACGTTTCTTGCATTTCAAATTTTGTGCTCCTTGTCTTTCTTTTGTTATATATTGCAAAACAGCTATTTTACACACACTCACATATACAGGTCTGAATCCACTCTGGATCCTACTGGTAACGACTCTGCTACTGCCATTTATGACTTTGAAAGTCCGATCAACTTAGCCGAAGACGAAGGTGAAGATGATTGCGAAGTGCCTGGTGAACTTGCTAGACTATTACTTCAGGAAGAGAGGGCCATACAGCCGCATGAAGAGCTTGTGGAATCAATAAATCTGGGTACAGAGGAAGACAAGAAAGAGGTCAAGATCGGTGCAAATCTGGAAGCTAGTGTTAAACAACGGTTGATTCAGATGCTGCATGACTACGTTGAGATCTTTGTCTGGTCTTATAAAGATATGCCTGGGTTGGATACCGATATTGTGGTTCACCGCCTGCGTACCAAGGAAGATTGTCCTCCAGTGAAACAGAAAGTCCGCCGAATGCGCCCAGAGATGTCTGAGAAAATCAAGGCAGAAGTTATGAAGCAGTTTGACGCTGGTTTTCTAGCAGTTACTTCTTACCCACAGTGGGTTGCCAATGTGGTTCATGTGCCGAAGAAGGATGGTAAGGTTTGAATGTGTGTCGATTATAGGGATCTGAACAGGGCAAGTCCCAAGGATGATTTCCCTCTGCCTCATATTGACGTTCTGGTTGACAACACCGCACAGCATAAGGTCTTCTCCTTTATGGATGGTTTCTCCAGTTATAATCAGATTAAGATGGCTCCCGAAGACATGGAAAAGACAACCTTTGTTACTCAATGGGGTACCTTTTGCTACAAGGTTATGCCTTTCGGATTGAAAAATGTTGGGGCAACGTATCAGCGCGCCATGGTCGCTTTGTTCCACGACATGATTCATCATGAGATTGAGGTATACGTCGATGGTATGATTGCAAGATCCCATACTGAAGAGGAACATCTTGACCATCTTCAGAAGCTATTTGACAGGTTAAAGTTGTACAAGATGAGGTTAAACCCGAACAAGTGCACCTTCGGGGTGAGATCTGGTAAGCTGTTGGGTTTCATCGTAAGCAATAAAGGTATTCAAGTGGATCCTGCAAAGGTGAAGGCTATACAGGAAATGCCAGTTCCCCGAACAGAAAAAGAAGTCAGATGCTTTCTGGGACGTTTGAACTATATTGCCCGATTCATCTCGCACCTGACTGCTACTTGTGAACCAATCTTCAAGTTACTGAAGAAAGATCAAGTGGTAAGATGGAACGATGAATGTCAGGCCGCTTTCAAAAGAATCAAAGAGTATCTCCAAGAGCCACCCGTTCTGATGCCGCCAGTTGAAGGGAGACCTTTGATCTTATATTTGACAGTACTCGATAATTCAATGGGGTGCATGCTGGGGCAGCATGACGAGTCTGGCCGAAAATAGCATGCTATTTATTACCTTAGCAAAAAGTTTACCGACTGCGAGACCCGATACTCGTTGCTCGAGAAAACTTGCTGCGCTTTGACATGGGCTGCTCGCCGGATGAGACAGTATATGTTGACTCACACTACTCTATTGATATCAAAGATGGATCCGATCAAATATATCTTCGAAAAGCCTGCTTTGTCCGGAAGAATAGCAAGATGGAAGATGATCTTGACTGAGTATGACATCCAGTACACGACCCAAAAGGCAATCAAGGGAAGTGTATTGGAAGACCATTTGGCACATCAGGCGGTGGATGATTACCAGTCTATGAACTTCGAGTTTCCAGATGAGAATATCATGATAGTGACTGACTGTGAGACACCTGGACCGGATGAAGGACCTGAGGAGGGATCCCAATGGTCTATGTACTTTGATGGAGCCTCAAACGCTTTGGGCAATGGCATTGGCGCCATGATCATATCTCCTAAAGGCTCTCATACTCCATTTACCGCTCGACTATGTTTCAACTGCACCAACAACATGGCGGAGTATGAAGCGTGCATCATGGGTCTTCGAGCAGTAATTTACCTAAGGATTAAGTACTTAAGTGTATTCGGAGATTCCGCTCTCGTGATCAGCCAGATCAAAGGCGAGTGGGATACAAAACATCCTAATCTTATTCCTTACAAAGAGTATGTGTTGACATTGCTTCCGCATTTCGAATAGATCACCTTTGAACACTTCCCTAGAGAGGAGAATCAGTTGGCAGACGCGCTAGCTACGATGTCTTCTATGTTCAAAGTCAATTGGGACAACGAGGCTCCCCGAATTACCATTGAAAGGTTGGAAGAACCTGCACATTGTTGCGACATTGAGACTGAAGAGGTAGCAGATAAACCCTGGTTTCATGAGGTGAAAAGGTATCTCGAGGCTCAAGAATACCCCGAGGGTGCATCTGTTAATGATAAGAAGTCTCTGAGGAGGTTCGCGGCGAAGTTCTTCATCAGCAATGGCATTCTTTACAAGCGTAACCATGATTCAACCTTATTGCGTTGTATGGATAAGAACGAGGCAGAAAGGATCATGGCAGATTTACATGAAGGTACTTTCGGTACTCATTCCAGTGGACACCATGGCAAAGAAAATCCTTCGGGCAGGATATTTCTGGTCCACAATGGAAGCCGACTATTATCAGCATTCTCGGACCTGTCATAAGTGCCAAGTTTATGCTGATAAGGTGCACATACCTCCAGTACCTCTGAATGTCTTGATGGATCCATGGCCTTTTGCAATGTGGGGCATTGACATGATCGGCGAGATCATACCTACGGCATCCAACGGGCATCGTTTCATCCTGGTAGCTATTGATTACTTTACAAAGTGGGTTGAAGCAACTTCCTTTGCTACAGTGACCAAGAACGTCGTGGCACGGTTCATTCGGCACAACCTGATCTGTCGATATGGTGTACCAGAGAGGATCATTACGGACAATGGTACAAATCTCAACAATAAGATAATCACCGAACTCTGCAAGCAGTTCAAGATACAGCATCACAACTCTTCTCCTTACCGGCCGAAGATGAATGGGAATGTTGAAGCGGCTAATAAAAATATCAAGAAGATTGTGCAGAAGATGACAGTGACATACAAAGATTGGCACGAGATGTTACCGTTTGCTCTTCATGGGTACCGTACCTCAGTGTGGACGTCAACAGGGGCAACACCCTATTCCTTGGTATATGGCATGGAAGTTGTCTTACCCATTGAAGTTCAGATACCCTCTCTTCGGATTATGAAGGATGCAGATTTGAGCGAAGATGACTGGATTCAGACCCAGTTTGATCAGTTGAACTTAATCGACGAAAAGAGACTTACTGCTATTTGTCATGGTCAGACGTATCAAAAGCAGATGATCAGGGCATTTAACAAGAACTTCAGATGACAAAAGTATCAAGTTGGAGATCTAGTGATCAAGCGCATCATACTACCTCAAGGTGATCCCATGGGCAAATGGACCCCTACTTACGAAGGGCCATCTGTGGTTAAGAACATTTTCTCAGGAGGAGCTATGATTCTAACCACCATGGATGGTGACGACCTTCCTCACCCCGTCAATGCAGACATAGTGAAAAAATACTACGCATGATCAAAGACCCGCTAGGTTGACTGGCCTAGGCAAAAATAAGGGCTTCCCGGCGAACCAAAAGGGTTCGGGCAAAAATAAGGGCTGAAAATGAAAATTTTGTACACCCGGCAAGTCGAAAACCTGAAAAGGCGGCTTGGGCAAAAATGGGTATCCCGGTGGATTGAAAACCCAAAAGGGCGGTCCAGGCAAAAATTAGGGATCAAAGCGTAACACTATGTCTCATTGGATCACCTAGCAACCGGACTTCGATATCAACTATCAAGCTCGGACGACACTAATCAATCTACTTTACCTTCAACCAAGTAGCAAAGTGATGAGATGCTCGAGGACATAAAGGCAATAGCAGAGTTGGAACCCAGTGGGATTATTCACATAGCTGTTTTGTTTAGTTTTTCACAAATTGTGTAAATTATATTATTCGGCGGTGTTCTCTTACTAGGACGCCAACCTCTTGTACAAAAACGCCTATTTACAGGCCAAACTTCAAAAATCAATACAATTCATTTTCAGAGAAATTTCAAACTGTTTTTCCTTTTTCTGTTATGTTTTGCAAAGAACGTCCAATGTTCATTTTTGATATATGCATTTGACATTAATTGCTGCTCATGAATATTTACATACAAAACAAAAGACGATTACTCGTAATATCAGAAACAGGGGTGTTGTACCCCAAAATTTGCCCTCCCATATTCTTCAAGATTTGGCAAGATCAATCTCCAGATGGTTCAAAATCTCTCCAGGGCTGCACAGTCCAATTGCCTCCTAACACAGTCAAAATTAAGGTTTTGGTTCTTGCAAAGAAATTGAGGTTTCCAAGGGTCCAATCAAGTCCCATATGCCCATATACATTGTCAAACATCTATATGTCAAGTTTCAAGACTCACAGCATCAAATTGCACAGTCAAAAACCCTAAATGCTTCACAGTCAACTGCTGGGGCAAAATGGTCATTTGACAGTCAAAAGTCAAAAAATTTGGCCAACATATTATTTTGAAGCCATAATCATCATTTGATCAATTCTTGATCATGATTCCACAAGCATGGCTCAAAAAGTCTCAAGATGCAAAAGTTTCGATTTTTGGACAGCTGAAAAGTCAACTGCAAATTGACCAAGGCATAACTTTTTCATGGTTCATCAGAAAAATCCCATCCAATGCTCATTTTGAAGAGGATGACATTTCCTACAACTCATCTTCACACTCCAAGTCCAAGAAATGCTCTCACAAAAAGTTATCAATTTCTACATTATAGGTCATTTTCAAAAGTCAACAAAAAGGCACTTTAAGTCAAAGACCATAACTTGAGATTGGTAAATCAAAATGACATGGGACCAAAGGAATTTGTAAGAGGACTTCAAGACCTTTCCAAAATGTCCAAGAACATGTTCATAGCTTCAAAATTGAGCAAGATATGCATTGGAGAAGTTGGGAAATTTTTGGGAACTTTCAAAAGTCAACTTTGCCTAAAACACTTCAATTTTGCTAATGGGCCTCAAATTCTTTCTTGAATCATTACCCAAGGCCTATGCACGACCCATTGAACTTAATTTGATTTATTTTCTAATTTTTAATTAATTAATTGAATTTATATTAATATTAATTCATTTAATTGGTTTTAATTATAGGAAAATTCAAAGATATGCTTTTTAGATCTTTTTGTGCAGCAAATATGACTAGGCCAAGTTGGCAACTCGTATTCACCTCAAAGGCATCAAAAAATCCATGATTGGCAAGGTTTCATGAAAGAAAAGATTGAAAAAGATATGATTGGCAATCAAATATTCAAGTCATAATGCAATGGATTCATGGGCCTTATTCTAACATAAATTCATTCACATACATATGCTGAGTGAAACCCTAAAGCTACACACGAAAAATTGCTGCTGAAACCACATAGCCAAATTGCAAAATTTCAAGAAATTTTTGAAAACTGAAATCAATATTGCAGCGTGATTCAAAGCTTGTTTTGGTTTCTAATAGATTGCTGACACTTCCAGGAACGTGTAGAGATTCCAATCACACGTTAACACTCAAGAAATTGCCCAGAACAGATTCACGGTTCATCCTTATTTTTCATAATCGAAATTTGCATTTCATGAGCATTTAATTGTTAGAACAAAGTTTGAATCTACTACCCTATGTTTAAGTTTTGATGATAACAAAGTGAAAAGATATATTATTTATATGATTCATGTATGAACTATCTGCTGCCTAAATTATTACGTTCTGATTTGCAGATACTCTGATTGATACAAGCAAGATCACACCTAATCAGCATCAGAAATTTGGTTCCTGGCATCAGCATCAGAAGTTGCCATATCAGAATGTCAGAATCAGAAGATTAACTCACGTATATGCTGAAGCCCGATGAACAAAACTGCACTCAACACTCTGATAAAGAAACACAACAGTTCATCAGCAGCTAAGCAGAGTCAGAATGAGCCAAGCCAAAACTTGCATTAAGTAAGCAACGGTACTGTGCATTGAAAGCAAATTAATACCAACGGCCTCATTCCAGACAAGATCTGCTCGATAAGGAAAGTTTGTTATTAGCATTGAATCAAGAATATTGCTCCAACGTTCAACTTCTCAGTGCTATATAAACAAGACTTTGAAGATTGAATTGGCTAATGCTCTCCAAATCTTTACACGCATAAAGGCTGATCAAAATCTTCCCTCTCTCAGTTTGCTAAACACTACACATTCTCTTATTCAATCATTGTTTAGCAATCTAGTTTCTAAGCTTTAAATTGTGTATACATCACAGTTGTGATACAGTTTTGTAGAAAACATTCACACACTTAGATTTATCTTCTTTGTAAGAAAGTGTTTCCTTGACAAACCGGGTTATGGTTTGCATCAAGAAGGCTTTAGCAGTTGTTAAAGCAGTCTGTAATATTCAGTTGAATATAGTGGATTAAGACCTCGTTGGAGAGAGGCGAAATCACCTTGACGGGTGGACTGGAGTAGTTTGAGATCAAACGAACCAGGATAAAAATATCTTGTTCATTGCATTGATTTTCAGTTTTACAATTCAACCCCCCCTTCTTGTGTTTCTCACTACTTCAATTGGCATCAGAGCGCCTGGTTCTGAGCTAAAACACTTAACCGTGTCAGTACAAGATCCAGCGTCATAAAAACACAATGGCAGGAAACTATTCTCACACCAGCAATGACAACAATGAGGACAGAGACAGATTCAGCGGCAAACCTCCAGTCTTTGATGGAGAAAACTTTGATTACTGGAAAGACAGAATTGAAAGCTTCTTTCTGGCACATGATGCTGATCTGTGGGATATGGTGACAGATGGATACACGCACCCTGTGAATGCAAGCGGTCAGAAGATTGATAGAAAAACAATGTCTGACCAACAAAAGCGTGACTTCAAGAATCACCATAAGGCCAAAACCATCCTCCTCAGCGCCATCTCCTATACTGAATATGAAAAGATCTCCAATAGAGACACAGCAAAGAACATTTTTGACTCACTCAGAATGACGCATGAGGGCAACGTTCAAGTCAAAGAAACTAAAGCTCTGGCACAAGTATGAGGCATTCAAAATGGAAGAATCTGAATCCATTGAAACAATGTTCTCAAGATTCCAGATTCTGGTAGCTGGTCTCAAGGTTCTGGACAAAGGATACTCTACTGCTGACCATGTCAAGAAAATCATCAGAAGTTTACCCAAGCAGTGGAGACCAATGGTTACAACTCTGAAGCTAGCTAAAGATCTCAACAAAATCACTCTGGAGGAACTTATCAGCTCCCTCAGAAGTCATGAGATAGAGCTAGAAGTTGACGAGCCTCAGAAGCAAGGTAAGCCTTTAGCATTAAAATCTAACAAAAAATTTGAGTCTAAAGTTTTGCAGGCAGTTGAAGAAACATCTGATGGATCCTCATCAGAAGAAGACGAACTCTCCCTCCTTTCCAGAAGAGTAAATCAACTGTGGAAGCAAAGACAAAGGAAGTTCAGGAATCCCAGAAGATCTGATCAGAACGAGTCTTCTTCCAGATACAGAAGGACAGATTCTTCCTCTGGATACAGAAGATCTGAAGGCTCCTCTAGCAGCAAAAAGCCAAACACCAAGGACATCATCTGCTATGAGTGCAATGAGCAAGGACACTATAAGAGTGACTGCCCAAAGCTTCAGAGGGAAAAACCCAAAAAGAAGTTTGGTAGAGAGAAGAAGAAAAGTCTCATGGCTACATGGGATGACTCTGACTTGTCTGAAGCTGACTCAGAATCAGATGATGAGAGGGCAAACATAGCTCTCATGGCTAACATCTCAGAAGATAGTGAAGCTTCTGAATCAGACTCAGAATCAGATACTGAAGAGGTATTTCCTAACTTTGCTGTTAACTTTACAAAGGCTGAACTTGCTGAAAGCCTTAATGAGATTCTGGAACGGTATCAGCAAATTAGAGTTAAATTCAGAGACCTGAAAAGGAATCTTGAATCTGACTCTAATAAGACTGAGAGTCTCAAATTGGAGAATTCTGAGCTGAGAAATAAGATTTCAAAATTAGAAAACACTTTACAAAACTCTGAGAAGGAACCAATTTCTGAAACTCCCAGCAACGCTGATGAGATCATCAAGGAGTATGATCACAATTTCCAGAAGTTCCTCTCTAAAAGCATAGATATAAGCAAAATGGCTTCAATGATCTATGGAGTTAGCAGAAACGGCAGGAAAGGAATAGGATACCAAGGTAAGGTTCCTACACCAAAGAATGTCATGGACTTAACCATTAAACACACTCCTCTGAATTCACATTTTGTGTATGGTCACACACATGATATTAAATACACTAGCAGTAAGCACTCTGTGAAACCAAAATTCAACCAGAGTTTTGGTAAAACTAACAAATCAGGACCCAAGAAAATCTGGGTACCTAAGGATAAAATAATACATGTTGCAGATATCTTTAGCAGCAAGTCAGAAACACCAGTCATGGTACCTGGACTCTGGCTGCTCGCGACACATGACGGGAAGAAGGCATATGTTCCAAAGCCTGGAACTTAAGCCTGGAGGCCACGTTGGTTTTGGAGGCAATCAGAGGGGAAAGATAATTGGCTCTGGAACTGTAGGTAATGGAAATCTTCCCTCTATTAATAATGTTCTGCTAGTAGATGGATTGATGCATAATCTGTTATCCATAAGTCAATTAAGTGATAACGGTTATGATATAATCTTTAATCAAAAATCATGTAAAGCTGTTAGTCAGAAAGATGGGACTATCCTGTTTAATGGTAAGAGGAAAAACAACATCTACAAAATCAAACTTTCTGAACTAGAGTCAGAATGTAAAATGCCTTCTGTCTGTTAACAACGAGCAGTGGATCTGGCACAGAAGATTGGGGCATGTTAGTATGAGAAGAATATCTCAGATTAACAAACTCAATCTGGTCAGAGGACTTCCTAATTTGAAGTTCAATTCAGATGCTCTGTGTGAAGCATGTCAGAAAGGCAAGTTTGCAAAACCTTCTTTTAAATCCAAAAATGTTGTTTCTACCTCTAAGCCATTAGAACTTCTGCATATTGACTTATTTGGACCAGTTAAAACTGCTTCAGTCAGTGGTAAGAAGTATGGGTTAGTAATCGTAGATGACTATAGCAGATGGACATGGGTAAAGTTCTTAAGACACAAGGACGAGTCACACTCTGTGTTTGTTACCTTCTGTAACCAAGTTCAGAATGAAAAGGATCTTAGAATCGTTAAAGTCAGAAGTGATCATGGTGGAGAATTTGAAAACAAAGATTTTGAGTCATTCTTTAATGACAGAGGCATTCTGCATGATTTCTCTTGTCCTAGAACTCCCCAACAAAATGGAGTTGTAGAACGAAAGAACAGAACATTGCAAGAAATGGCCAGAACCATGATCAATGAGACAAACGTTGCTAAGACCTTCTGGGCAGAGGCAATAAACACAGCGTGCTACATTCAGAATAGAATCTCAATAAGACCTATTCTGGAAAAGACTCCATATGAATTGTGGAAGAACAGAAAGCCCAACATTTCATATTTTCATCCATTTGGATGTACTTGCTTTATATTAAATACAAAGAATTATTTGAACAAGTTTGACTCTAAAGCACAGAAGTGTATCATGTTAGGATACTCTGAACGCTCAAGAGGGTACAGAGTATTCAATACAGAAACACAGATTGTGGAAGAATCAATCAGTGTTTGTTTTGATGATAAGCTTGACTCTGAAAAGTCAAAGCAGAATGAAGTTTTTGCAGGTATGGAAATTGAATTTACAGGTTCTGAAGACAAGTCATCAGAAGCTCTCAATACAGACACTCCTTCAACGCCTGAAAGGAGCACTGCTAGCAATCCTACAACAGCTGCTGATCAACCTCAGAAGAGATTACCCAGAAGCAGCTTCGATCACCCAGAAGAGACTATCTTAGGAAGAAAGGAAGATCCAATCAGAACAAGAGCAAGCTTCAGAAACTCTGAAGAAACTCTCATGGGACTTGTGTCTCTGATTGAACCTTCTTTTATTGATGAAGCACTTCTGGATTCTGGCAATGCAAGAAGAGCTGAATCAATTCACCAAAAACGACGTATGGGATCTCGTTCCCAGACCAAAAGGATTCAACGTCATTGGAACAAGATGGGTGTTCAGAAACAAGCTAAATGAACAAGGTGAAGTCATCAGAAACAAGGCACGACTGGTTGCACAAGGTTATAGTCAGCAAGAGGGGATAGACTATACAGAAACCTTTGCCCCAGTCGCCAGGTTAGAATCTATCCGACTTTTATTTTCATTTGCTGTTAATAGAGGCATCACTCTGTATCAGATGGATGTCAAAAGTGCATTCTTAAATGGTTATATAGAAGAAGAAGTCTATGTACACCAACCCCCTGGTTTTGAAAATACAAAACATCCAGAACATGTCTTCAAACTAAAGAAGTCACTATATGGTCTGAAACAAGCTCCCAGAGCTTGGTATGAAAGGCTAAGTAACTTTCTATTAGAAAATGAATTCACCAGAGGGAAAGTGGACACTACTCTATTCTGTAAATCAGTTAAGAATGACATCTTAGTCTGTCAAATTTATGTTGATGATATTATTTTTGGTTCTACTAATCCTTCTCTTGGAAGAAAATTTGCTAAGTGTATGCAGGCAGAATTTGAGATGAGCCTCATGGGGGAACTGAAATTCTTTCTAGGAATTCAGATCAATCAAACTCCAGAGGGAACTTACATTCATCAGAGCAAATAAATCAGAGATCTTCTGAAGAAATTTGACCTCTCAGAATTTAAGCCATCAAAGATTCCAATGCATCCCACGTGCATTCTGGAAAGAGAAGAGGTAAGCAAAAATGTAGAACAGAAAGTCTACAGAGGTATGATTGGTTCTCTCCTCTATCTGACTGCTTCAAGACCTGACATATTATTCAGTGTTTGTATTTGTGCTAGATTCCAATCAGATCCTAGAGAATCTCACTTAACAGCTGTTAAGCGAATTTTCAAGTATCTGAAAGGTACTACTAATCTGGGTTTGTTTTATAGAAAATCTAGTGATTACAGCTTAGTAGGCTACTGCGATGCTGATTTTGCTGGAGAGAGAGTGGAACGTAAAAGTACTTCTGGAAGCTGCCAGTTTCTGGGAGAAAATCTGATCTCTTGGTCCAGCAAAAGGCAATCAACAATTGCGCTATCAACAGCAGAAGCTGAGTACATAGCAGCAGCAGGATGTAGCACACAAATGCTCTGGATGAAAAGTCAGCTTGAAGACTTCCAGATTTTTTAGAGTAACATTCTTATACTCTGTGATAATACTTCTGCTATTTGCTTAAGTAAGAATCCCATTTTACATTCTAGAGCTAAGCATATAGAAATAAAACATCACTTCATTAGGGACTATATTCATAAAGGAATTTTGAACTTAAAATTTATAGATACAGACCATCAATGGGCTGATATCTTTACTAAACCCCTTTCAGAAGATAGGTTTAATTTCATTCTGAAACATCTCAGCATGAAAGTCTGCCCAGAGTGAAAATGTTTTAATTCCATATATTTACCTTCAGAATGTAATTGTTTTACTGTGAACTTCTGATCAATCTTCTTTCAGAAAGATAGAACATGTAGATTGTATCAGATGCAAGTCTAAAGATCTGAGAGTCTAAGCTCAAAGACAGACATGCTGATCACTACATCAAACAAGTGTCATCCAATCATCAGCAAATCTCTGAAGCAGAACGCGTGCACGCTTCTGAGAAGGCAAAATGCTGATTGGGTGCATTGAGACACATGTCTGGTAACCGTTTTTAAGTATCTTTCTCAAATCCCCCAAAATCAGCAAGCTTTTAATAAAAGTAATCATGCTTTTAAAATGCAATCATGATTTTTCTCTTTCTTAAAAACGTTTATTTTTTCAAAATATTCTGAAACTATTTAAACACATTAACCTCTCATTCTAATTCTTTACAGTTTCTCACTAATTCTCAAGCATTCTCTGCATTTTTCTGTGTTCATCTCTTGCAAAACCCTTTTTCCCAGTTTCTTCTCAAAATCTTTTAGTGTGAACATGGCAACCTCCAGCAGTGCTTCTGCAGGTCCTCAGAAGAAAGCATCATCTGAACAGTATCAAGTGCCATTCAGAACACTCCTCACTCCTGTGAAGAATCTTGAAGTGTTATCTGAATTGATCATTGATTTTGGAAGCTTGAAGGAGAACGGTTTTGACCTAACAGAAGAAGTTAGGGCACAGAAATGGGAAAGGTATTTTGACAGGTTGGTTGGACCAACATTCCCTATGTTAGTCAAGGAATTCTGGATTCATGTGAAGGCTTCAACGCATCTAGTCACCTCCTTCGTTATGGGGAAGAAGATTGTGATCACTGAGGATCACATAGCAAGGTTAATCGGTTACAGTGGCGGTGGCGTCCGCTGTGTTGATATGGCTGAGAGATGTGCTGACGTGGGCGTGATAGCTGCAAGGATTTTCACCCATGGGGTGCCCAGCAGCAAGATCAAAGATCTGAAGGATCATCACAGAGTTTGGGCTAAGATAATTCTGGGGTGCTTCAACCATAGGAAGCCAACTAGTTCACCTGATTACATAAATGTGGATCAGCAGTTTCTGATCTACTTTATTGATCAGAAGGTAAAAATCAACTTGGCTCATCTTCTGTTCAACCACCTCAGAACAAGTGTGAAGGAAACCAGGGAAGAAGAAAGAACAAAGAGGGATTGGATACCCTTTGGAAGGTTGATATCAGATATTCTGACAGAGAATAGGCTGATAGAGCATCTGATAGAAGCTCAAGAGTTAAGCACCATTGAACCAACAGTTGGGAAGCCTCTGAACGCGAAGAACTTGAAGAAAATGAAGTTGACAGAGAATATCAAAAAGGAACCCAGAGCTACTCCTATTACTAATATCACCAGCAGAAGAGTTCCACTGAGTGACTTTCCTTTATTTTCTGAGATAGAATCTAAACCAGAGGTGGTTCTCAGATACTTAGATGCGTGCAAGGCAGATGGTACAGATCCAAATCTGATTATCAAAGCTCTGCATCAACCTCAACAAGAAGTGACTCTGAAGAAGACGAAGAAGAGGAAGGCACCTTCAGAAGGATCATCCCAGCAGACACCCAAGAAAAGAGGTAATTTATCTGCTGCTTCTGTTTTAAATTCTTCTACTATTCCAGCATCTATTCCTCCTCCAACCTCTCATAGAATCTCAATCCCCATCCTAACAATAGATGAAACTGAACCAGAAGATGACCCTTCTGAGGCTTTAAAACTCAGAAGACCCAGAACCAAACATCCCAAACCAACAATCTCAACAACATCAGCAATTGACAAAGTGTTGTCTGACATTGATCAACACACTTCTGATCACTCCACCAATCCAAACTCTGAACCACAAATTGTCCCTCCTCCACAACCAGAACAACAGCAATCTGCTGAAGAACCAGAACAACAACAACCTCTCTCATCAATTCCAGAAGAACCCCTTATCCCTGAACAACCAGAAATTCATCCACCATCACCTCATCCTGAGTTTCATCACTCTGAAACTCCTTCTCCTCAACCATCTGAACCTTATTCACCTCAACCATCACCTCTGGCAATCCAGCTGCCATGTGGAACAACAGTTACCATGGCCCAGTTGCCATCCTCACCAGAATCTACACCACCAAATACTCCTAAAACACCAAACAGTCCAATCATAATCTCTGATTCTCCCACTCCATCTCCAAAACAAACAGCTGCCAAGCAAACCACCGAAAACCCCAGCAGGACCTTCATAGACTTAAACAGCCTTGACCGTCTTGCTGATCTAAAACATAAAATAGCCATCCCTAAACCAAAACAACCAGATGTTGGCTCTGGTATTATGAATTTTGAAACAGGTGTGCAGCAATGGATTGCTTCTTTGAAGCAAGTCTGTCCTGGAATGATTGACCCAGCTGCTTCTGATCAGCTCTGGTCATAATTCAGACTTTGGGTACGTGCTAAAGCCCTCAAGTTGCAGGATATCAACTATGAGCAGGCATAACAGAACTTCAGCATGCTGCTGAAGGAAGTTGAAAGTCAGTTGCCTCAGGAAGTTGTGCTCCTTCTGGATAGTGAACCTTGGTCTGAGAAACAGCTAGCTTCAAAGGTGCAACCAGAAGAAGACAAGACCATTCAAGCTGAAGCAAGTCAAGCAGAAGATGTTGCAGAAAGCTCTCAGAAGCTTCCTGCTTCTGATGCTTCTCAAGCTGCCTTGGACAGGCAGACTCTGGAAGAACTGAAGCTGAATGACATGCGTCTGCAGCAGAGGATGGATGAAAACGACCAGAAGATGAAAGAAAGAATGGATGTGCAGGATAGCAAGATTAACACTGTTGTCAGCATGGTGCACAAGCAGAATGAGACTGCTGATCAGATCAAAGCCATGCTGGAGAACCTGTTCACACACTTTCCTCCCCATCCTTAGTTTTTTCATTCATGTCTTTTTCATGTTTTCTTTGATTTTCTGATGTACTATTTGACAAGTTTTTCTGATCTTAATTGTTTTAGCACTCACCTACACTTTTTTGACTGCTGACAAAAAGGGGGAGAACAAGAATGATATTTTAAAC
This sequence comes from Vicia faba, assembly GCA_948472305.1. Lineage (NCBI taxonomy): Eukaryota > Viridiplantae > Streptophyta > Magnoliopsida > Fabales > Fabaceae > Vicia > Vicia faba. Next base: position 253,191,680 of record OX451741.1, read on the forward strand.
AATAACGGTTAACTAAGACAGAAATTCTCGAACATTCTAACTCTATTATACTTGAAAATGTTTTTTTGTGTTGCTTAAAGTCTACAGGTACAAGGAAGCTCCTGGACACTCTGATCCACTCTGATCCGCTCTAATCCGCTATAAAGCTCTGATCCGCTCTGATACTCTGATCCAAAGCAAAGCTCTGACAAGAAAAGCTCTGATACGCTGATCTGAAGCTCTGCTCTGATATGCTGATCTAAAGCTTCCGATAGTCAAAGACTCTGATACTCTGATGTTCAAAGAAAGGCAAAAAGATCTGATCCTGAAGAACACTTGTAATCAAAGGGAAGTAATAAACTCAGGGGGAGTATCTCTCAACTCTGATATCTTTTTACCCCTTATCTTTGATAACCTCTTACTCTGATGCATCTCTCTGATACCTTTTCACGTTATTTTCATTTAAAAAATATCTAGTTTTTGTCATCATCAAAAAGGGGGAGATTGTTAGAACAAAGTTTGAATCTACTACCCTATGTTTAAGTTTTGATGATAACAAAGTGAAAAGATATATTATTTATATGATTCATGTATGAACTATCTGCTGCCTAAATTATTACGTTCTGATTTGCAGATACTCTGATTGATATAAGCAAGATCACACCTAATCAGCATCAGAAATTTGGTTCCTGACATCAGCATCAGAAGTTGCCATATCAGAATGTCAGAATCAGAAGATTAACTCACGTATATGCTGAAGCCTGATGAACAAAACTGCACTCAACACTCTGATAAAGAAACACAACAGTTCATCAGCAGCTAAGCAGAGTCAGAATGAGCCAAGCCAGAACTTGCATTAAGTAAGCAACGGTACTGTGCATTGAAAGCAAATTAATACCAACGGCCTCATTCCAGACAAGATCTGCTCGATAAGGAAAGTTTGTTATTAGCATTGAATCAAGAATATTGCTCCAACGTTCAACTTCTCAGTGCTATATAAACAAGACTTTGAAGATTGAATTGGCTAATGCTCTCCAAATCTTTACACGCATAAAGGCTGATCAAAATCTTCCCTCTCTCAGTTTGCTAAACACTACACATTCTCTTATTCAATCATTGTTTAGCAATCTAGTTTCTAAGCTTTAAATTGTGTATACATCACAGTTGTGATACAGTTTTGTAGAAAACATTCACACACTTAGATTTATCTTCTTTGTAAGAAAGTGTTTCCTTGACAAACCGGGTTGTGGTTTGCATCAAGAAGGCTTTAGCAGTTGTTAAAGCAGTCTGTAATATTCAGTTGAATATAGTGGATTAAGACCTCGTTGGAGAGAGGCGAAATCACCTTGACGGGTGGACTGGAGTAGTTTGAGATCAAACGAACCAGGATAAAAATATCTTGTTCATTGCATTGATTTTCAGTTTTACAATTCAACCCCCCCCCCCCCCCTTCTTGTGTTTCTCACTACTTCATTAACATGTTTGATTGTTTGTTTTGCAATGTTTGAACATACAGGAACCTTTTGGTATAGTTGAATTGTGCTGAAACTTCCTAAATCGAAATTCACCATTGAAGAATATTAGGGTTTCAGAGCTTTCATATTGGGGTTTTTTATATGCTGTAAAATTAGACCTCAAGCCATATATGGACAAATTCGTCAGGACAAGACGAAATCATTGACACTATCGCGCCCAATTTATATAGCCTGTAGGGCTATTCGCTATTTTCCCTCGTGTTATTTTGTGGGGGTTAAAAACCCCCGCTAACCATTTGTGTTTTTGCAGGTATGAAGAAGACGACGATGACGTGTTTACATATGTCTGGTTGATTTGAATAAGGGCGCGCGTCTTTGTTAGTTCCAGCGTGTATTGTTGCTTTTGTATATTATTTTGATTATCCATTATTATTACAAACATACGCAGGTGGTGGAGTGGTTAGTGACGTGTTGGTTCACTACTGGGACCTGGGTTCGATTCCCAGGTCCCCCAAACTCTTGTTTCTATTTTTCATAATGAGTTCCAATACAGCATACGTCCAGTATTCCACCATAGGCCTCATGATTCCAGCATGCCAAGTGGCCTTGATCAACCATCTGAAGGCCAGGAGATGAGTTCTATCATACGCCCAGTCAAACAGCGTGCACATGATTACTGAAAGTCAACCAGGCTTAGAAGCTTCTTGGGCCAGAATTGCTTCAGCTTACCTCCACTTTGGGCCATCACACCCCTTTGATTTGCTTTGTTTTTATTTTATTTTCTTTTCTCTTAATTCTTTTAATTGTTTTTAATAATTATTATTAATTCACAAATAATTAATTTTACCTAAAAAAAATCAGAAAATCAAAATTGTAAATATATTTATTAAATTCACTATTAACCTATTTTTGTAAATAAATGTTAATAACTAACTTAGTTTAATTTAGATTTTAATTTTAATCCTTTTTCTTAAATAAATAAAAATTGCATAGAATTAGGTTTTGACATTTTTAATCATATCTTATTAATCAGCATTATTAATTATTATTTTTATAAATAACATGTAAATTAATTAATTAGCTTAAATTAGGATTAACTTTAACATTTTCTTAATAATTAAAATAAACTTAGATCTAGGGTTTCCTTTTAATTTTAACTTCTTTATTTTCATAAATACAAAAACATAAAAAACACTTTCTTTTCTTTAATTAAATAATTAATTAAGTTTTAATTTAATTTAATTTCAAGCAAAGGGTCCAAAACCCTCGGACGTCCAGTTTAATTTATTCTTTCGCACGTTATTCTTATTTCTTTTGATTATTATGTAACTGTTCAAGGATGTAATAGTAACTAGGGTTATTGCCTTTTTTACTTTCCGCATCTTTATCAAAAACGAGTCTTTGTATTTTGGCGATGTATAGACCCGCACCTTGTAATAGCGTAGCTTTTACCTTTCTGTACTTCCTTTTCCGCACTCCTAACTGCTAAAATTGCATGAAAGAATGTATGGTAATTAAAAAAAAAACGCGTAGCTCACAATGCCATGATCAAAGATAAATGTTAACATGAAAACAACACACAAAAGCACACACCACTTCTAGGGTACGCCTCACTCGTTGCCTTCGAAAGTGGTCGTCAAGTATAGGACGTTTTAGCAGTCGCTCTTATGTCCAAGATCCAATTGCCTCGAAACGGTTGCCTCGGATTAAATAGGATCTAGGACATTAGGGTTACTTCTAAGGTGTCCTACTATTGCTTCGGTGACCACACTATCCCTACAATCGAATTGACCCGAACACCTCCAACGGTGGTGCTACCTACCTCTCAATGGTGGGATGGAACTACCTTAAGGACTTTTACACAGCCTAATTCCTTAGGGTAGGTAGATGACTCATGGGTACTTGCTCTCTTCAAAAACAAATCAAAAATATTTCCACATTGACACTTTCAAAAGCTTTCAAAACAAATTTTTCAAACACTCTTGAGGACAGATACAAGAGTCATTCAGAAATCTTTCAATGAAACTTTTTCAAACCCACTCACATTTTGAAAAGCAAACATTTTGAAAACATAAGAGCCAATACCTAAGAGCCCGTGGATAACCACGGATAGAAAGGGTGCTAACACCTTCCCTTTCTATAAATTTACCTCCCGAACCGAGAAACATTCTCATAAGGAATTTTGCTGTGCTTTTGTCTTGTCCATGTTGGAGAAAATAAAAGACGGTGGCGAATCTTGCTTACCGCGACATTTCGCGAACCAGCATTCAAAAACAGTCAGTTCTATTTCCACCGATCACAGAACTGGCGACTCTGCTGGGGACACTTAAAGTGAGGTGTACCTTAGGATAGCTCATACTTGTGTTTTCAATTGCTTTGTTTTGTTTGCTTTATTATTATGGGCATTGCATCGGAGTTTTATGGATCCTAACCCGGATCTGGGGATACCCTGTTAGGTAGCATAAGCTGTGAGGGACCTGTCCGGCGTAGACCTACACGGGTGAAGCAGTGGCTACGTTGGTGTGGCACCTTGGTCTGTACCGATATCCCTTGTGTTGCAACGAGGAGAATATGGGTCTTCTGAGGAGTCATTAAGCACCAACTGACCTTAGAACCCTAATTTGACCCAACTTGTCCATAGAACAGTAGCAGTATGCTACGCCCATTGAGGCTAAACTCTCGCGATGCTTCTGGCCACAAGAAAAGATTGCGACGCTGGAGTTATGACCGATTGAGGGTAGTCAGTGATATTGGGATCCTCTAGAACCCGGTTACTTTTGATAGGACAGGTATTAACCAACAAACTGAAAGAGGGTAGTACCTGAACTCCATGCTGGCCTAAACTTTAAGGGCTATCTTGTGTGACTTGTGTGCCTTATCATGTTTGCCTTTGTGAATACTTGTGGTGTGCTTTATCATGACATCATACCATCATAGACATTGCATGCATCCTGCATAAGAACTGACCCATTTCAAAGACAAGAGGGTTTCATCTTTGCTCTGTTTTGTAGGACATCATGATGCCTATGCGAAGGAACACTATCCGGTTCAACTTTGTTCACCCACCTGAGTTACTTGAAGAGTTGGTTAGCAGAATTCCAAACACTACCTCCTTCATCCAGAGGCATGGTTCTCTTCTCGGGGTAGTCACTGCAAAGTGGGACCAACAACTGATGAGTGTCCTGACCCAGTTTTATGATCCCCTGTACAATTGCTTCACCTTTCAAGACTTCCAGCTGGTCCCTACCCTGGAAGAATTCTCTGATTTGCTTGGTATCCCTATCTTGGATCAGACTCCCTTCACTGGTTGGGAAAAGACTCTTAGGCTTGAGGAGATTATTGCAGCCCTTCCCTTGACCCACAGGGAGGTGATGGACAACTGGGTGACTAGAAGCAGAGTTAAGGGTTTCTTGGCCAAGTTTATGATTGGTAAAGCTAACAGTTTCTGGAATGACTTAGACTTCAGGGCGTATGAAGACATTCTGGCTCTCTTAATCTATGGTCTAGTTTTGTTTCCTAATCCTGATAACTTCATTAATGTCACTGCCATAAGGATCTTCATGTCTCGGAACCCTGTGCCCACTCTCTTGGGTGATATCCTACAACAACTCTATGCTCGTACTGCCCGAAGACGAGGAACTCTGTGGTGTTGTATTCCTTTGTTAGTGAGGTGGTTTATTTCTCACCTCTCTAAGTTCGTGCTGAAGAACAAAGAAGGAAGAGGCTGGGCTCATAGGTTAATGTCTCTCACTGATAATGACATCATTTGGACTCTCAGAGGTTTGGATGAGGTAGCTGTTATTGATCGTTGTGGAGAATATCCTAAAGTTCCTTTGATTGGTACCCAAGGAGGAATCTCTTATAACCCATGTCTAGCTCTCCGTCAGTTTGGAAGAGCCAGAAGAGCAGGGCCTCATGAGATGTTGGTGCCTCACATCAGTTTTGAGTTTCAGGTAGATAGTGACGAGCTGCATCGTAGGTTCATCAAGGCTTGGGACAGAATTCACAAAGCTGACCCACAAGAGTTGGGACCGAAGACTTCTCTACCTATGGAACCCTACTACAGATGGGTCCGCATCCGTGCTCAGAAGTTAGGTATGCCATATGAAGCTGTCGGACCCATCGTTCTTGAATATCCTGATAGAGATGGGGCTCCCCCAACTGTTCTCCCTCCTCAGATACCTATTGATGTTGATACACTAAAGAGGTCTTGGGCGCAACTACAAGAAGAACTGGATTCTTATCGGGAAAAGTTCAACGAGCAGGAATTAAAAATCCAGAAGCTTACAAAGCAGTTAGAGAACGAGCGGGCCTTGAATGACTACATCCGTACTGAGAAGAGGAGACCCTGGGATCAATGATGAGCTTTGGATGTTCTTTTACAGTTTTTTTTATTTCCCTTTTCAGTATTTCCATTTTATGTAACGCCTAAGGGCAATCTGTTGAACAATTTAAATTCCAAAGTTTTAAATCTAATAAAGTGTGTTCCTTTTTGTTTACAAAGTTGAATCCCGATTGTCTTTGAAAACATAAATCATACGCATTCCATTCATCATGTGCATCACAGGTACTCTTTTTTCAGGTTGCTTAATGTTCTTCGCTGTTTATTTCAGCAGCCATCATGAATCCTGAATCATCTACTGAGCAATCCATCAAGGCCCTCCAGGCTCAGAATGCCCAGTTCCAAGAGTTGATCATGAGTTTAGCCCAAGGTCAAGAGGAATTGAAGGCTCTGCTGGTTAAGAAGAAGAAGAAGAAGAGAACTGTACTATTCAACACTGGCCGGAGATTTGGCAACACACTGCAAAATGAGGTTGATCAAGCTGGTTCTTCTGTAGGGAAGGGCAGTCCCCAAGGGGGAAGGGTTCCTAGTCCTTTGGTCTCTGACAACGAGACTGATTTCAATGAAGAGCAGTACCCTCCCGCTGAAGACAAGTACAAGCAGTTAGAGGATCGCCTGAATGCCATGGAAATTCAACAGGTGCCTGGGTTGAATTTTGGAGATTTGGGTTTATCTTCTGGTGTGGTGATCCCACACAAGTTCAAAGCACCATCTTTCGCAAAGTATGACGGGGCGTCCTTCCCTAAGCTGCATCTCAGATCTTATGTGCGGAAGATCCAACCATACACTATGGACAAAAACTTATGGATCCATTTCTTCCAGGAGAGTCTTTCAGGGACTCATCTCGAATGGTTCTATCAGCTGGATGGAACCAAGGTTCGTAACTGGGAGGACTTGGCTACTGCTTTTTATAAGCAGTATCAGTATAATGCCGACCTCGCTCCTACACGTACCCAACTCCAGGGAATGTCGCTAGGATCGGGAGAAGGTTTTAAAGAGTACGCGCAGAAGTGGAGGGACCTGGCTGGCAGGGTGCAGCCGCCGTTAAACGACCGCGAACTCGTGGACATGTTCTTAGGGACCCTATCCGGGCCATTCTTCAACCATCTCATTAGTAATTCTTCTGCAGGGTTTACAGACCTCATTCTGACTGGTGAGAGGATAGAAGCTGGGATGAAATCAGGGAAGATACAAAAGGGTGCATCCTCAAGTTCTGAAAAGAAGCCTTTTAAAAAGGAAGCCAGTGCTGTGTATGGCCCCAGGAGGCAAAATAAACCAGAACGCCGCCAAGTTGTCAACACGGTGGTAATTGCAAAGCCTGCTACCGCTCCTCGGCAACCTAACCAACCAAGGGGTGAGAGACCCAGAAGAGAATATACTCGGCTTAGTATGACCTTGTCGCAGATCTTGCCACAGCTGTTATCGACCAACTTGGTAACCGTCAGAGAAGCTCCGAAGGTGGTAAACACAACCTCTTCGAAGTACAATCCCAACGCCCGCTGTGCTTATCACTCTGATAGCCCGGGGCATTTTACTGATGATTGTTGGGCCCTGAAGAATAAGGTCCAGGACCTTATCGATGCCAAGGAAATACAGTTTGAGGCACCCGAAAAGCCCAACGTCGTGACTGCTCCTATGCCCCAGCATGGAGTAAATGCTATTGAGGAAGATCTGTATGTAGCTTTTGTGGATGATGTTGCTACCCCTTTATTGACCGTCAAAAGGAACCTGTTGTTGGCCGGTTTATTTCTGGGTTGTAGCAAGGGTTGCCTTCTATGTGCTGTTTCACCTACTGGTTGTCTGTTGCTGAAGTCAGGCGTCCAAAACCTGATGGATAGCAAAGAGATCTTGTTCAAGAAAACCATTGTTCCTATTGTTCCTACTGAAGAAGTATCTGTTTCACCATCTTTAACAATCCTACCAAGGCTCCCCCGAGGAAGCCAGTCAAAATCATGTCTGTGGCACCTATCATCATTACTGTTCCGGGGCCCCTCCCCTATAAATCTGATAAGGCTGTACCATGGCATTATGGGGCAGATATTTATGTGCTTGGAGTAAAGCAGGAGTTCAACACTAGTACCGGTATCAGTAACATCACCGGTCCCGCTAAAGTTACTCGCAGTGGCAGGCTCTTCTCGCCTGATATTGCACCTCCTGCTGTTCAAAGGCCTCTTGTTATCACACCTGCCAGTGTGCCTGTTTCCCCTCCTGATCAAGTTTCTATCCCTGCTGCCGAGTCATCTGACACTCGGGGCAAAGGGATTACTGATGTGCCTGCCCAGATGGAGGCACCGAAGACTGTTAATGTTGAAGCTTCACAGCAAGAGATGGAAGAAATCCTTAAGATCATCAAGAAGAGCAATTTCAACGTCGTTGAACAGCTGGGGAACACCCCCTCTAAAATCTCTATGCTATCACTGTTGTTGTGCTCAGAGGCCCATGCCAAGGCCCTGATTTCATTCCTGAAGACGGCTCACGTGCCACAAGAAACGTCTGCGGACCAATTTACTGATTGTGTGGCCAACTTGACCGCCGACAATGGGCTGGGTTTCTCTGATGCTGATCTAACCGCTAAGGGAAAGAACCATAATGATGCCCTGCATGTCTCCATTGAATGCAGGGGCACTACTCTTGCACACGTGTTGGTAGACACCGGTTCCTCGCTGAACGTGTTGCCCAAGAAGGCCTTAGATAGGTTGGATTGTGAAGGTTTGGAGTTGAAGCCTAGTAACATCGTTGTCCGAGCCTTTGACGGGTCGAAGAGGATGGTACATGGTGAAGTAGATATTCTGATCCGGGTTGGTTCTCAAGTCTTTGATTCAACGTTCTATGTGATGGACATATGTCCATCCTATTCTTGTTTGCTGGGTCGTCCTTGGATCCACAAGGCTGGGGCTGTGACCTCCACTCTACACCAAAAGCTCAAATACCCTGTCAGAGGGAAGATTGTTACAGTGCAGGGGGAGGAAGAATACATGGTTAGTCATCTTAACTCGTTCCGGTATATAGAGATGGACGGGGAGTTCATTGAAACCCCCTTTCAACATTTTGAAGAGGTGCCTCCAACATTGGCGTCAGCAGAGACGGTAATTGAAGAAGACTTTCCCTTGAAGATGGCTTCCTTGAAGGATGCCCGGGCTGTGATTGAGAAGGGTGAATGTGCAAACTGGGGCAGACTTCCTGATTTTACTCCGAAGACTGACAAGTTCGGGATGGGTTTCACTGCAGAGGCTCAGAGGGTTGTACGCAAAGCAAGGATTGGAAGACCTCCCGTATTCATCACCAACCCGGGAGTGAATGCTATTGAAGGCGATACAGAGGAATCTGAATTTGACAGCTGGATCTACCCGAAGACCGACGGTGGACTGAACAATTGGACTGCAAAAGACTACATACATGTTACTTTTGTTACTCAGTAATGAATTCCTTTGTTTTTAAATTTGTAACGAATAATAATTTTAAACTTTATGGCCCGGTGTCTTACCCGGGGCACCGTGGCTTCATTTGTGAGGGCTTATTACTTGTCATTTCCATATATCATGAATAAATACATTGGACATTTTTCGCATTTCAAATCTTGTGCTCCCTTTCTTTCTTTATATATATTGCAAAACAGCTATATTTACACACACTCACTTATACAGGTTTCAATCCACTATGGATCTCACTGGTAACGACTCTACTACTGCCAGTTATGACTTTGAAAATCCGATCAACTTATCCGAAGACGAAGGTGAAGATGATTGTGAAGTTCCTGGCGAGCTTGCAAGACTGTTACTCCAGGAAGAGAGGGCCATTCAGCCACATGAAGAGCCAGTGGAAACGGTAAATCTGGGTACTGAGACAGATAGAAAGGAAGTCAAGATTGGTGCCAACCTAGAGCTCAGCGTGAAACAACGGTTGATTCAGATGTTGCATGATTATGTGGAAATCTTCGCCTGGTCTTACAAAGACATGGCTGGGTTAGATACTGACATTGTGGTTCATCACCTGCCTACCAAGGAAGACTGCCCTCCGGTTAAACAGAAGGTCCGCCGTATGCGCCCAGAGATGTCCGAGAAAATCAAAGCTGAGGTTATGAAACAATTTGATGTCGGGTTTCTAGCAGTGACTTCTTACCCTCAGTGGGTTGCCAACGTGGTTCCGGTGGCGAAGAAAGATGGTAAGGTCTGAATGTGTGTTGATTACAGGGATCTGAATAGGGCGAGCCCCAAGGATGATTTCCCTCTACCTCACATCGACGTCCTGGTTGGCAATACTGCTCAGCACAAGGTGTTCTCCTTCATGGATGGTTTTTCAGGTTATAATCAGATCAAGATGGCTCCGGAAGATATGGAAAAGACTACCTTTGTAACTCAGTGGGGCACCTTCTGCTACAAGGTCATGCCATTCGGGTTGAAAAATGCTGGGGCAACCTACCGACGTGCCATGGTTGCTTTATTTCATGACATGATCCACCATGAGATTGAAGTATATGTCGACGATATGATTGCAAGGTCCCAAACTGAGGAGGAACACCTTGACCATCTACAGAACATGTTTAACCGGTTGAAGTTGTACAAGCTGAGGTTGAACCCAAACAAGTGCACATTTGGGGTAAGATCTGGAAAGTTGCTAGGCTTCGTCGTGAGCGACAAAGGTATTCAAGTGGACCCTGCCAAGGTTAAAGCCATACAAGAGATGCCAGTTCCCAAGACAGAGAAAGAAGTCAGAGGCTTTCTAGGACGTCTGAATTATATTGCCCGATTCATCTCGCATCTAACTGCTACCTGTGAACCAATCTTCAAGCTGCTGAAGAAAGATCAAGTAGTACGTTGGAATGATGAATGTCAGGCCGCTTTCGACAGAATCAAAGAGTATCTCCAAGAACCACCCATTCTTATGCCACCGGTTGAAGGGAGACCTCTAATACTATACCTGACAGTACTTGACAGCTCAATGGGGTGTGTGCTGGGGCAGCATGACGAGTCTGGCCGAAAAGAGCACACCATTTATTACCTTAGCAAAAAGTTTACCGACTGTGAGACCTGATACTCACTGCTCGAGAAAACTTACTGCGCTTTGGTATGGGTTGCTCGCCGGCTGAGACAGTATATGTTGACTCACACTACTCTGTTGATTTCAAAAATGGACCCAATCAAGTACATATTCGAAAAGCCTGCTCTGTCTGGAAGAATAGCAAGATGGCAGATGATCTTGACAGAATACGACATCCAGTACACGACTCAGAAAGCAATCAAGGGAAGTGTATTGGCAGACCATTTGGCACACCAGGCAGTGGACAACTATCAGTCAATGAACTTTGAATTTTCTGACGAGAGCATCATGGTAGTGACTGATTGTGAAGTACCTGGACCGGATGAAGGACCTGAGGAAGGATCCCGATGGTCTATGCACTTTGATGGAGCCTCCAACGCTTTGGGTAACGGTATCGGCGCTATGATCATATCCCTAAAAGGCACTCATACTCCACTCACTGCCCGGCTATGTTTCAACTGCACCAACAACATGGTGAAGTATGAGGCATGCATCATGGGTCTTCAAGCTGCGATTGACTTAAGGATCATGTTTCTGAGTGTCTTTGGAGATTCCACTCTCGTGATCAATCAGATCAAAGGCGAGTGGGATACGAAACACCCAAACCTTATTCCTTACAAAGAGTGTGTGTTGACGTTGATCCCCCATTTCACGGAGATAACTTTTGAACACTTCCCAAGAGAGGAGAATCAGTTGGCGGACGCGCTGGCTACAATGTCTTCCATGTCCAAAGTCAAATGGGATAACGAGGCTCCCCAGATCATTATCTGGAAGTTGGACGAACCGGCATATTGTTGTGATCTTGAAGGTGAAGAGGTAACTGAAAAACCCTGGTATCATGAGGTGAAGAGGTACTTTGAAGCTCAAGAATACCCTGTGGGTGCATCCATCAATGACAAGAAGTCTCTGAGAAGGTTCGCTGCAAAGTTCTTCCTCAGCAACGACATTCTCTACAAGCGAAACCATGATTCAACCTTACTGTGTTGTGTGGATAAGACTGAAGCAGAAAAGAACATGGCAGAACTGCATGAAGGTACCTTCGGAACGCATTCCAGTGAACATACCATGGCAAAGAAAATCCTTCGGGCAGGATACTTCTGGTCCACAATGGAAGCCGACTGTTACCAACATTCTCGGACATGCCATAAGTGCCAGATATACGCTGATAAGGTGCACGTTCCTCCAGTCCCTCTGAATGTCCTGACAGCACCTTGGCCTTTTGCAATGTGGGGCATTGATATGATCGGCGAGATTAAACCTACGGCATCCAACGAGCATCGCTTCATCCTGGTAGCAATTGATTACTTTACAAAGTGGGTTGAAGCAGCTTCCTACGCTACGGTAATTAAGAACGTCGTGGCACGGTTCATTCGGCATAACCTGATCTGTCGATACGGCGTCCCGGAAAGGATCATTACGGACAATGGTACCAATCTTAATAACAAGATGATCACTGAGCTCTGCGAGCAATTCAAGATACAGCACCACAACTCTTCTCCCTACTGGCCGAAGATGAATGGGGCTGTAGAAGCAGCAAATAAGAATATTAAGAAGATTGTGCAGAAGATGACAGTGACCTATAAAGATTGGCACGAGATGTTACCGTTTGCTCTTCACGGGTACGGTACCTCAGCAAGAACGTCAACCGGGGCAACTCCCTTTTCCTTGGTCTACGGCATGGAGGCAGTCTTGCCGATTGAAGTCCAGATACCCTCTCTTCGGATAATGAAGGATGCAGGTTTGAGCGAAGATGACTGGATCCAGACTCGACTTTATCAATTAAACCTAATTGACAAAAAGAGACTCACTGCTATCTGTCATGGTCAAACGTACCAAAAACGGATGATCAGGGCATTTAACAAGAAAGTCAGACCACAAGAGTATCAAGTTGGGGACCTGGTAATCAAGCGCATCATTCTTCCTCAAAGTGATCCCAGGGGCAAATGGACCCCACATACGAAGGGCCATTTGTGGTTAAACATGTCTTCTCAGGAGGAGCCATGATTCTAACCACCATGGATGGTGACGACCTTCCTCACCCCGCCAATGCAGACATAGTAAAAAGATACTACGCATGATAAAAGACCCGCTAGGTTAACATACCTAGGCAAAAATAAGGGCTTCCCGGCGAACCAAAAGGGTTCGGGCAAAAATAAGGGATGAAATGAAAAATCTGTACACCCGGCAAGTCGAAAACCTGAAAGGGAGGCTTGGGCAAAAATGGGTATCCCGGTGGACTGAAAACCCGAAAGGGCGGTCCAGGAAAAAGTTAGGGATAAGCGTAATACTATGTCTCGTTGAATCACCTTGCATCCAGAATTCGGTATCAACTATCAGGTTCAGACGACATCAACCAGTCAGCTTCATCTTCAACTGAGCAGCAAGGTGATGAGACGCTCAAAGATATAAGGGCGATAGCAGAGTTGGAACCCAGTGGGATTACTCTTTTAACACAGCTGTTTTGTTTTCTTTGTACAAATTGTATAAACTCTGTTGTTCGACGGCGTTCTCTTACTAGGACGTCAGCCTCTTGTACATAAACGCCTATTTACAGGCAAATTCAAAAATCAATACAAATTCATTTTTCAGACCAATGGCCAATTGTTTTTTCCTTTTTCTGTTTTGTTTTGTAAAAAACGTCCAATGTTCAATTGTGATATATGCATTTGACACTAATTGCTAACTCATAAATATTTGCATGCGAAACAAAGGATTAATTACAGGTGACATCAGAAACAGGGGCAATAATGAGTTGTCTAAGCGATCTAATTGCTCTGTCCACCAAGGTACTAAGGTAAGTTCGGCTGAAGAACGTAACCAAGATACCTCCACTCCCCAAAGTAAGACCAGAATCAACAATACCTCTCCCCCGAGCAGAGTTGGTCTCCCGTCAGCCCTGACAAGGCACAGTATCCATAGCAAGTCAGCAACACTCTCCCCGAGCAGAGTTAGCCTACTGTCCGCCTCAAGGAAGTTGGATTATCCCCCGAAGATCTCAACATTCCCCAACGGAATATATAGACATTCCTAGCAAGCATCCCCGGCAGTCTTAATCTAAGATTGTTCCCCGGCGGAATCCAGACACTACAAGTGGAGCCACTTCCCCAGTGCAATCTCAAAAGTTTCCCCAGGAAAGTTCAATCAATCTCCCCAGTAGATTCAGGAAGCTTATCCCCAGTAGATTCTGGAAGCTTATCACCTGCAGAGTACGAGCGCGTCTCCCCGACTTTATTCAAAGGTTATTCCCTACCAGGGCTTATAACTGGGTTATCCTCAGCCAATTGCCACGGAAAGATCGTCCCCGACAAAAGTCTTTCTATCCCTAACATAACTCATCAACGGTATCCCCAGTGGAGTTATCATCAACATCTCAGCAAAGTACCTCTCTCCCCACAAAGTATTTCCCCGCAGAATAATCTCTTCAACAAAGTTTATCCCTCAACGGAGTCATCTTATCCCACAGGTTTATTCTCACAACCATCATCCCCAGCGGGAACGAAGAACTCTACTCTTCAAATTCAGCCCAGGACCAAAATTCCCGGCATCTGTCAAGGATTTATTTTCCTAGACAAAAATACATAAACATCACATCTTCATACATTATAGCATGCACATACGCATCATGAACATACAATCTCATTTGGAGAACATCACGCATTTCATACATCATGACAGCGCATACAACTAACGTTTTGTCTTTTCAGGACAAAGGTCAGTACAAAGATGTTTACTATCAACTGTCGCAATTCCAGATTCGATTCCTGTATCAAGCCAGGGCATATCTGTTGACGACTAATTCTGGACTCGATTCCTGTATCCTGCCAGGGCACGTCTGAAGAGTTTGAAGATTCGATTCCTGTATCCAGCCAAGGCATATCTGTTGACGACTAGTTCCGGACTCGATTCCTGTATCCTGCCAGGGCACGTCTGAAGAGTTTGAAGATTCGATTCCTGTATCCAGCCAGGGCATATCTGTTGACGACTAGTTTCAGACTCGATTCCTGTATCCTACCAGGGCACGTCTGAAGAGTTTGAAGATTCGATTCATGTATCTGGCCAGGGCATATCTGTTGACGACTAATTCCGGACTCGATTCCTGTATCCTGCCAGGGCACGTCTGAAGAGTTTGAAGATTCGATTCCTGTATCAAGCCAGGGCATATCTGTTGACGACTAATTCCGGACTCGATTCCTGTATCCTGCCAGGGCACGTCTGAAGAGTTTGAAGATTTGATTCTTGTATCCAGCCAGGGCATATCTGTTGACGACTAGTTCCGGACTCGATTCATGTATCCTACCAGGGCACGTCTGAAGAGTTTGAAGATTCGATTCCTGTATCCGGCCAGGGCATATCTGTTGACGACTAATTCCGGACTCGATTCCTGTATCCTGCCAGGGCACGTCTGAAGAGTTTGAAGATTCGATTCCTGTATCCGGCTAGGGCATATCTGTTGACGACTAATTCCAGACTCGATTCTTGTATCCTGCCAGGGCACGTCTGAAGAGTTTGAAGATTCGATTCCTGTATCCGGCCAGGGCATATCTGTTGACGAATAATTCCAGACTCGATTCCTGTATCTTGCCAGGGCACGTCTGAAGAGTTTGAAGATTCGATTCCTGTATCCAGCCAGGGCATATCTGTTGACGACTAGTTCCAGACTCGATTCCTGTATCCTGCCAGGGCACGTCTGAAGAGTTTGAAGATTCGATTCCTGTATCCGGCCAGGGCATATCTGTTGACGACTAATTCCAGACTCGATTCCTGTATCTTGCCAGGGCACGTCTGAAGAGTTCGAAGATTCGATTCCTGTATCAAGCTAGGGCATATCTGTTGACGACTAATTCCAGACTCGATTCCTGTATCCTGCCAGGGCACATCTGAAGAGTTCGAAGATTCGATTCCTGTATCCAGCCAGGGCATATCTGTTGACGACTAATTCCAGACTCGATTCCTGTATCCTGCCAGGGCACGTCTGAAGAAGTTTGAAGATTCGATACATGTATCCATCCAGGGCATATCTACATGAAGAGTTTGAAGATCAACTCCTGTAACAGGCCAGGTAATTATTTTTCTTTCTCAGGTACGCAAGTTCTCGCTAAGGAATCTCTTACGTGATCGACACCTAGATGGCATCTATAAGCCCATCCTCCTATCCATCATCTCTCCAAATGGCATCTGTAAGCCCATTCCCGCCATCACGCTGCTGACACTCTACTATGCGAGTGCAAATTTCTGGGCACTTTAGTGTTCAATCATCTTCCACCCTCGGATTACAAAAGGCACGCCAGCCAATCTACATCCTCAGGTCTAAGAATATTGAACAGGGGCAACTGTTGTACCCCAAAATTTGCCCTCCCATATTCTTCAAGATTTGGCAAGATCAATCTCCAGATGGTTCAAAATCTCTCCAGGGCTGCACAGTCCAATTGCCTCCTAACACAGTCAAAATTAGGGTTTTGGTTCTTGCAAAGAAATTGAGGTTTCCAAGGGTCCAATCAAGTCTCATATGCCCATATACATTGTCAAACATCTATATGTCAAGTTTCAAGACTCACAACATCAAATTGCACAGTTAAAAACCCTAAATGCTTCACAGTCAACTGCAGGGGCAAAATGGTCATTTGACAGTCAAAAGTCAAAATTTTTGGTCAACATCTTATTTTGAAGCCATAATCATCATTTGATCAATTCTTGATCATGATTCCACAAGCATGGCTCAAAAAGTCTCAAGATGCAAAAGTTTCTATTTTTGGACAGTTGAAAAGTCAACTGCAAATTGACCAAGGCATAACTTTTTCATGGTTCATCAGAAAAATCCCATCCAATGCTCATTTTGAAGAGGATGACATTTCCTACAACTCATCTTCACACTCCAAGTCCAAGAAATGCTCTCACAAAAAGTTATCAATTTCTACATTATAGGTCATTTTCAAAAGTCAACAAAAAGGCACTTTAAGTCAAAGACCATAACTTGAGATTGGTAAATCAAAATGACATGGGACCAAAGGCATTTGTAAGAGGACTTCAAGACCTTTCCAAAATGTCCAAGAACATGTTCATAGCTTCAAAATTGAGCAAGATATGCATTGGATTTTTTGGGAAATTTTTGGGAACTTTCAAAAGTCAACTTTGCCTAAAACACTTCAATTTTGCTAATGGGCCTCAAATTCTTTCTTGAATCATTACCCAAGGCCTATGCACGACCCATTGAACTTAATTTGTTTTATTTTCTAATTTTTAATTAATTAATTGAATTTATATTAATATTAATTCATTTAATTGGTTTTAATTATAGGAAAATTCAAAGATATGCTTTTTAGATCTTTTTGTGCAGCAAATATGACTAGGGCAAGCTGGCAACTTGTATGCACCTCAAAGGCATCAAAAAATCCATGATTGGCAAGGTTTCATGAAAGAAAAGATTGAAAAAGATATGATTGGCAATCAAATATTCAAGTCATAATGCAATGGATTCATGGGCCTTATTCTAACCTAAATTCATTCACATACATATGCTGAGTGAAACCCTAAAGCTACACACGAAAAATTGCTGCTGAAACCACATAGCCAAATTGCAAAATTTCAAGAAATTTTTGAAAACTGAAATCAATATTGCAGCGTGATTCAAAGCTTGTTTTGGTTTCTAATAGACTGCTGACACTTCCAGGAACGTGTAGACATTCCAATCACACGTTAACACTCAAGAAATTGCCCAGAACAGATTCACGGTTCATCCTTATTTTTCATAATCGAAATTTGCATTTCATGAGCATTTAACATGTTTGATTGTTTGTTTTGCAATGTTTGAACATACAGGAACCTTTTGGTATAGTTGAATTGTGCTGAAACTTCCGAAATCGAAATTCACCATTGAAGAATATTAGGGTTTCAGAGCTTTCATATTGGGGTTTTTTATATGCTGTAAAATTAGACCTCAAGCCATATATGGACAAATTCGTCAGGACAAGACGAAATCATTGACACTATCGCGCCCAATTTATATAGCCTGTAGGGCTATTCGCTATTTCCCCTCGTGTTATTTTGTGGGGGTTAAAAACCCCCGCTAACCATTTGTGTTTTTGCAGGTATGAAGAAGACGACGATGACGTGTTTACATATGTCTGGTTGATTTGAATAAGGGCGCGCGTCTTTGTTAGTTCCAGCGTGTATTGTTGCTTTTGTATATTATTTTGATTATCCATTATTATTACAAACATACGCAGGTGGTGGAGTGGTTAGTGACGTGTTGGTTCACTACTGGGACCTGGGTTCGATTCCCAGGTCCCCCAAACTCTTGTTTCTATTTTTCATAATGAGTTCCAATACAGCATACGTCCAGTATTCCACCATAGGCCT
Source organism: Vicia faba (assembly GCA_948472305.1). Classification (NCBI taxonomy): domain Eukaryota; kingdom Viridiplantae; phylum Streptophyta; class Magnoliopsida; order Fabales; family Fabaceae; genus Vicia; species Vicia faba. Next base: position 253,209,869 of record OX451741.1, read on the forward strand.
CATGATTCCAGCATGCCAAGTGGCCTTGATCAACCATCTGAAGGCCAGGAGATGAGGTCTATCATACGCCCAGTCAAACAGCGTGCAGATGATTACTGAAAGTCAACCAGGCTTAGAAGCTTCTTGGGCCAGAATTGCTTCAGCTTACCTCCACTTTGGGCCATCACACCCCTTTGGTTTGCTTTGTTTTTATTTTATTTTCTTTTCTCTTAATTCTTTTAATTGTTTTTAATAATTATTATTAATTCACAAATAATTAATTTTACCTAAAAAAAAATCAGAAAATCAAAATTGTAAATATATTTATTAAATTCACTATTAACCTATTTTTGTAAATAAATGTTAATAACTAACTTAGTTTAATTTAGATTTTAATTTTAATCCTTTTTCTTAAATAAATAAAAATTGCATAGAATTAGGTTTTTACATTTTTAATCATATCTTATTAATCAGCATTATTAATTATTATTTTTATAAATAACATGTAAATTAATTAATTAGCTTAAATTAGGATTAACTTTAACATTTTCTTAATAATTAAAATAAACTTAGATCTAGGGTTTCCTTTTAATTTTAACTTCTTTATTTTCATAAATACAAAAACATAAAAAACACTTTCTTTTCTTTAATTAAATAATTAATTAAGTTTTAATTTAATTTAATTTCAAGCAAAGGGTCCAAAACCCTCGGACGTCCAGTTTAATTTATTCTTTCGCATGTTATTCTTATTTCTTTTGATTATTATGTAACTGTTCAAGGATGTAATAGTAACTAGGGTTATTGCCTTTTTTACTTTCCGCATCTTTATCAAAAACGGGTCTTTGTATTTTGGCGATGTATAGACCCGCGCCTTGTAATAGCGTAGCTTTTACCTTTCTGTACTTCCTTTTCCGCACTCCTAACTGCTAAAATTGCATGAAAGAATGTATGGTAATTAAAAAACAACGCATAGCTCACAATGCCATGATCAAAGATAAATGTTAACATGAAAACAACACACAAAAGCACACACCACTTCTAGGGTACGCCTCACTCGTTGCCTTCGAAAGTGGTCGTCAAGTATAGGACGTTTTAGCGGTCGCTCTTATGTCCAAGATCCAGTTGCCTCGAAACGGTTGCCTCGGATTAAAAAGGATCTAGGACATTAGGGTTACTTCTAAGGTGTCGTACTATTGCTTCGGTGACCACATTGTCCCTACAATCGAATTGACCCGAACACCTCCAACGGTGGTGCTACCTACCTCTCAGTGGTGGGATGGCACTACCTTAAGGACTTTTACACAGCCTAATTCCTTAGGGTAGGTAGATGACTCATGGGTACTTGCTCTCTTCAAAAACAAATCAAAAATCTTTCCACATTGACACTTTCAAAAGCTTTCAAAACAAATTTTTCAAACACTCTTGAGGACAGATACAAGAGTCATTCAGAAATCTTTCAATGAAACTTTTTCAAACCCACTCACATTTTGAAAAGCAAACATTTTGAAAACATAAGAGCAAGTACCTAAGAGCCCGTGGATAACCACGGATAGAAAGGGTGCTAACACCTTCCCTTTCTATAAATCTACCTCCCGAACCGAGAAACATTCTCATAAGGAATTTTGCTGTGCTTTTGTCCTGTCCATGTTGGAGAAAATAAAAGACGGTGGCGACTCTTGCTTACCGCGACATTTCGCGAACCAGCATTCAAAAACAGTCAGTTCTATTTCCACCGATCACAAGGGGCAATAAGATTTGTCCAAGCTTTACGGTTGCTCTATGCACCAGGTGCAAAGGTAGATTTAGCTGAAGAATATGGCTGAGGTGCTTTCACTCCCCACAGAGTAAAAGAAAGGAAGTAATGATAGCTCTCCCCAGTTGAGACTTGCAACTGTAAATGAATCAGCATATTCCCCAAGCAGAGTTTTATCTATCATCAACACTGAAATGTCTTAATATTCCCCAACGGAGTATAAGAATATTCCCTGGCAGAGTACAAGATATCCCCAGTGGAGTCTGATTTTTTTTCCCAGCACAGTCTGAAAAAGCTCCCCCAGTGGGGTTTGGAGAATCATCCCCAGTAGACTTTGGAAGATTGTCCCCAGCAGAGCTCAAAGGATTATCCCCATTAGAGTCGAAAAGGTTATCCCCAGTGAAGTCGCAACTGAAAGATCATCCCCAGCGGAGTCCTTTCCTTTCACAAACAGGAATTCAAATTCCCAACAAGATTCAGTATCACCAGCAACGGTAAATTCATCCCCAGCAGAATTTATCAATGAAACATCTCCTCCCCACAGATTAACCTCCTCACCAGTTTATTCCCCAGCGGAGTTATCCTCTCCTGCAGCTTTATTCTCACAAATATCTTCGTTCTCCATCCCCAGCGGAAACGAAGAATTCAACTCTTTTCTCCAGCAGCTATCCGGGATTTATTTTTCCCCAGCTACAAACATTACATTTTCATACATCATGACACATGCATATACGCATCATACAACACAATCTCATTTATTTTGAGAACATCATTGCTTGATACATATCATGCATTACATACAACTGACCTTTACCTTTCAGGAAGGATGCGGTTAAATTCTCATAAAATTCAAAGTTATGAAGCTTTTATCTCAGTCAAATTACTGACCGGTTCTTAAATCTCAACAGAATTATCCTCAGTTGAATTACAAATAAGGTTCTAAATCTCGACAAGTTCCTCCGTCGAATTACAGACAAGTTCCTAGATCTCAGCAGAGTTTTCCCAGTTGAATTACGGGCAAGTTATTAAATTTTGATGAAGATGTTTCCCTCAGTCGAATTACTGACCGGTTCTTAAATCTCAACCGAATTATCCTCAGTTGAATTACAGATAAGGTTCTAAATCTCGACAAGTTCCTCCATCGAATTACAGACGAGTTCCTAAATCCCAGTAGAGTTTTCTCAGTTGAATTACGGGCGAGTTCTTAAATCTAGATGAAGATGTTTCCCCAAAGTTGAATTACTGGCAGTTCTTAAATCTCAACAGAGTTATCCTCAGTTGAATTACAGACAAGGTCCTAAATCTCGACGAAGTTCCTCCATTGAATTACAGACGAGTTTCTAAATCTCGGCAGAGTTTTCTCAGTTGAACTACGGGCGAGTTCTTAAATCTTGATGAAGATGTTTCCCTCCAGTTAAATTACTGACCAGTTCTTAAATCTCAACAGAATTATCCTCAGTTGAATTACAGACAAGGTCCTAAATCTCGACGAGAATTACAGACGAGTCCCTAAATCTCAGCAGAGTTTTCTCAGTTGAATTACGGGAAAGTTCTTAAATCTCGATGAAGATGTTTCCCCCTCCAGTTGAACTACGGACAAGTTCTTAAAACTCAACAGAGATGTTCTCTCAGTTGAAGTACAGGCAAGCTCCTAAATCTCAACAAAGTTCAGACTTCCCCAGCGGAATCTTGTACAACAACAAGTATGCAAACTCTCGCTAAGGAATCTCTTATGCGATCGACACTCCTCCAAATGGAATCTGTAAGCCCATTCCCGACATCACAAGGCTGATACCACTTCATGCGAGTGCAAATTTTTGGGCACTCTAGTGTTCAATCATCTTCCACCTTCGGATCACGAAAGGCATGAAAGCCAATCTACATCCTCAGGTTTAAGAAGATTGAACAGGGGGAGCTGTTTTACCCCAAAATTTTCCCTCCCATATTTCTCAAAACATTGCAAGAAAGATCTCCAAGTTGATCAAGGTGGCTCAAGAGTTGGTCAAACAAGCTATCTCCTAAGGCAGTCTACCCCAAATTAGGGTTTTGTGTTGCATCAAGATCCTTGATTCCAAATGACCTCAAGTGCTTCCCAATGACCTAATATGTTCTCAAGATCATCCATGTCAAATTACAAGCCTTGTAGAGGAAGTTTGCTCAGTCAATTGCTCAAAGATCCAAAAATCGACTGTGTTAGGGCAAAAGTCAATTGTAACCTACAAACAGTCAAACTTCAAGATTTTTTGTCAAAATTCTCATTTTGAAGGATATTTCATCATTTGATCAAGGGTTGATCATGATTCACCAAGGATTGCTCAAAATTCATCAAGATTCAAAAGTTGCTAAATTAGGGTTTTGTAGGAAAAGTCAACTCAAATTTGACCAAGCATAACTTTCTCATACTTTATGAGAAATGACCCATCCAAATCTCATTTTGAAGAGGATGAAATTACATACAATCCATCTTCATACCCCAAGATCAAAAAGTTCACTCACAAGAAGTTATGAATTTGGACATTATAGGTCATTTTTGAAAATCAACAAAAACACCTTTTGTGCCAAAGCTTATAACTTGAGCATGGAATATCAAAATGAGATGATACCAAAAGGGTTGGTTAGAGTACATCTCAAGCTTTCTAAAAAGTCCAAGAACACTTCCAAAATTTCAAAATTGAAGAAGTTATGCATTGTTGAAATTAGACTTTTTTGCAAAATTGCCAAAAGTCAACTATCCCTAAAACTTCAAATTTTGTCAAATGAGCCCATTCGTTTCCACTTGATTTGAGTTTTCATTGTAGCCCACGTGCCCTATCCTCAGCCATGTGCCTATATCTCATTTTTATCAATTAATTTGATTTTTATTTGAATTTATACATTTTAAATCAAATAAAATCATATAAAATCCAAGGCATTGATAATTCATGATTCTTTGGTTGCTTTAGGCTTTGAATACAGCTCTTATGTGAATCAAATTCGAATCAAGGCTTGTACGCACTAAAAGATCCAAATCAAATCAAATTTGGAAGGTTTTAATGGTGGAATCAAATCCAATTCATGTGCATTGATATGGAGAGATTTGGACCATGATTCTTACCCTAATGCAGTACACATTACATAAGGAAGCTAAACACACGAAAATAAAGGTTGGCAAGTGTTGGAAGAGGCAGAACAAAAGTGAGAAAAATCACAAAAAAGTTGGAGATCAAAATCCAGGTTAGAGGCAGTTTCAGGAGGCGAGACGTATCCCAATCGATTCCTGGCCATTCACACAAGCCATCCCAACCAAAACCAAGCATTTTCAAACTCCCTAACACACTGTAAGTCGCATGCTATGCAACCCTATTCTTGGGTTCGATTTGAATTATCCTGGTACCTATTGAACAAACCAATGGCATATTCATGATCACAATAACATTTTCAAACTTTTTGCATCATTTAATTTCATTCATATGACCTGTTTTGCAAAAACGCCATGGCTAGGGTTTTGTTTCTGTTTTTAGGGACTTTTGTTTCAGGTAAAATTGAGACACAAGAAGAACATGGTTTTGATCAGGAGGCCATGACGAACTAAACCATGTTCTTGGAATTTATTTAGATGACCTGGAGAGGATTTTAGGATAGGGCTGTGCTTTTAGCTGCGGATTCAAATCCGCAGGTATTTTTGTTACAGTTTTAAGGACAGAGATGATGAGGTGTCCCCCGTCCATTGGCTATTTCAAATGTTGGCGCCCTTTTTTTATTTTCTGACCAATTGATTTCGTTTTATTATTATTATTCTTTTGCATTATTATAACAAACAAGGCAATGTGGCGTAGTGGCAAGCGTGTGATATATTCTCCTTCAGGACCTGGGTTCGAATCCCAGGTCCCCCACTTTCTCAATAATTTTAGTTTTCAGGTATTCTAATACATGCGCCTATCTGCAGCCTACCATGCTCCCTCATCCATCTAAGCGCCAGATGGCCAAGAGCCAGATCTGGTGGCCAATAACTGGAGATCCACCAAGAGCCAAGTCCATGCACCCACACTGGATCACAAAAAGTCAAAAGGGCCAGCTTCTAATGGGCCAAGGAATTGCTTTCCATACCACCTAAAATCAGGCCTAACTCCTCTCTTTTTATTCATTTTGTTATTTTATTTAATTGTTTATTTCATTTATTTAATTTTCTAACCAATCACAAAATTTTGTTTTTATTGAATAAAATCACAAAAAATATTTTTATTTCAATCAAATTTTAAACTTTTATTTTTCTTAATAAATTTATTAATTGATTAGGTTTTTAATTAGAAAAACTTTAATTTATTTTGTAAATAATTTTAATTAATTAGATTTAATTAGATATTAACCACTAATTTAATCATTTTTAATTTCTTTCCTAAATAATCAAAACTCCAAAAATAATTTTTTTTTCATTTAATTAATTTATTAATTTAATTTAGGCATTTAATTTAGGTTTAATTTCTTTCTTAATTTAAAAACAACAAAACCAAAAAAGACTTGTTTTTTAACCAAAAGGGTCAAAACCCTAAAATTCGCATTCGATTCAATTTCCTGCGCGCGTTATTTATTTTTATCTAATAATGTACTTGCTTCCAGATTGTAATAGTTAAATAGGATGTTTAATTATTTTTATCGCTTTATTTTACTTTTCAAAGGGTTTGTCTTTGGCGATGTAAATACCCGACGCCTTGTAATTTAAATTTCGCATTTTATTTCCGCAAATTATAATTGCTAGATGTTTGATAATATGGTTTGCATGACAAGACTGAATGTTAATCTTAAAATCAAATTAGATCACCCTTAACATGTATAAAGATAAAAGTAATTTGAAAACAACACACTCGCACATGCGCACTCCTAGGGTACACCCCCGCTTGTTTGCCTTCATACACGGTCATTGAGTATAGGTCGTTTTAGAGGTTGTCCTCTTGTCTAAAAGATCATAGTCGCCTCGAAATGGTTGCCTCGTTGTTACCTCAAACAAATGATTTAAGACATTAGGGTTACCGCTAAGGCGTACTAACATTGCTTTAGTGACCGTATGTCCCTCATTCGAATTGACCCTCAAACTCCAACGACGGTGCTACCTACTCACTAATAGCAGGATATTGTTGTCTAAAGGAAATTAGTATAGAACAATTCCTTTTTCAAGTAGGTAGATGGTTCTTAGATACTTGCTCTTTCAAAAAAAAAAACTAAAACTTTTCACACTTACACTTTTCGAACAAAGTTTTCAAAACACTTCATTAAACTCTTGAGGACAGAAGCAAGAGTTAAATCAAAGTTTCAAACAAAAAAAAACTTTTTCAAACCCACAAGCACAAAGAAAACAATTTTGAAAACAATTGAGCAAGTACCTAAGAGCCCGTGGATAACCACTGATAGAAAGGGTGCTAACACCTTCCCTTTCTATAATCTACCCCCTGAACCCAAGAAACATCTCAAAAAAGGAATTTTTCTGTTCTTTTTTTCCTTTCCTTATTGGATAAATTAAAAGTCGGTGGCGACTCTTGCTTACCGCGACATTTTGCAAAAACAAACGCAAAACGCAAACCAGCATTTCAAAAAACAATCAGTTCTTCCCACCGTATCACACCGTCCTTCTTAGGCACGGGAAAAATGTTGGCCACCCATTAAGGATAAGAAGTAACAGCCAAAAATCCAGCATTGAACTGTTTCATAACTTCTGCTTTGATCTTCTCTGACATGTCAGGTCTCATGCGGCGGACCTTTTGCTTCACCGGTGGACAGTCTTCTCTTGTGGGTAGACGATGTACCACAATATCTGTATCAAGTCCCGGCATGTCTTCGTATGACCAGGCAAAGATCTCAACATAATCATGCAATAGCTGAATTAGGCGTTCCTTGACACTCAGCTCTAGATTAGCACCCACTTTGATTTCCTTTTTATCTTCCTCAGTACCCAAGTTGATTGTATCCAACAACTCCTCATGAGGATGAATTGCTCTTTCCTCTTGCTGTAATAGTCTTACCAATTCCCCTGGCACTTCACAATCTTCCTCACCTTCTTATTTGGCTTGGTTTATCAGATCTTCAGAGTCACTGAAGGCTATAGGAGTATCGTTACCCATGGGATCCGGAATGGAAGGGTACCTGCATTTGTGAGTGTGGGTGTGTGTAAGGGTATAGCCATCTTAAAACAATAAAATGTAAAAGAAAGACAATAAGCATACAAAGTTTATATATGAAAAAGCATCCATGATTCATTGAATGACATATGTAGATGAAATAAAAACCCTTACAAATAGACCATTGTGTCTCGGGTAAGACACAAGGTTTTTAAAGTACGAATTGTTTGTGAATTATTACAGTCCAACAGAAATGTAAAAGATAAATTACTGAGATATGAAAGTTATCGGAACGAAGTCTCTGGCTTCCTAGTTGCACAGTCCTCCGCTGACAGTAGGAAATATCCAATCTTCCAGGTTGCCATCCTCTTCATTGTCTTCTACCGCATTGATGCTTTGGTTGCTAATCTTTATCGGTGACCCCCTAGCACGGGCACGGCGCACGACCTTCTGACCTGTCAAAGTAAACCCCAAGCCAAACTTGTCTGATTTGTAAGGAATGTCCGGAAGCTGACCCCAGATTGTACATCCCCCTTCTTCCACTACTGCCCTTGCATCCTTTAGAGATGACATCCGAGGCGGAGGTCTTGTGATCTTAGGAGTCGAGGATACTGCCTTGGTCGCTGCTACTTCTGGAGAGACTTCTTCAAAATGTTGGAAAGGGGTCTCAATGAACTCGTCATCTAACTCCACATAACGGAAGGAATTCAGATGACTAATCATATACTCCTCCTCCCCATAGACAGTTATGATCTTCCCTTGGACGGGGTACTTTAGCATTTGATGCAAGGTGGAGGTGACAGCACCGGCGTTGTGGATCCAGGGGCGTCCCAACAAACAGGAATAAGAAGGACGGATGTCCATCACGTAGAAGGTTAAGTTGAACACCTGAGTTCCCACCTTGATTGGGATATCCACCTCCCCATGGACCATCCTCTTAGAACCATCAAAAGCTCGCACCACTATGTTGCTAGGTTTTAAGATCAGCCCCTTGCAATCCAATCTATCAAGGGCTTTCTTCGGTAAGACGTTCAGAGATGACCCAGTATCAACCAAGACATGAGCTAGGGTTGTTCCTCTGCACTCCACTGAGACATGTAATGCATCGTTGTGTTTTCTCCCTCGGGGTGTCAAGTCAGCATCGGAGAAACCCAAGCCATTATCAGCTGTTAAACTAGCCACATAGTCCTGGAACTGGTCAGCAGACGTCTCTTGCGGCACGTGAGCTATCTTCAGAAATTTCACCAAAGCTTTGGCATGTGCTTCAGAGCACAGCAGCAGGGCTAACATAGATATCTTGGAAGGGGTCTGCCCCAGTTGTTCAACCACATCATAATCACTCTTCTTTATGATCCTCAAGATTTCTTCCATCTCCTTCTTGGATGTTTCAGGAATAGCTAGTGATTGAGCCTTCGTCTGGACAGGCTCCTCTAGAACGTTCTTTCCTTTATTCTCGGCAGTGGAAATAGGGATAGGAATTGTATTGTCTTTGTCGGTGGGTACGCTTGCAGGTACAATCACTGGTGTAGAGGTGATCTTCGGAACGGCCACGGGTCCAAAGACTGCTGTTGGAGGAGCAATCTCTGGAGAGAAAATCCTACCACTGCGGGTGATCTTGCTAGTTCCAACAATATTGCTAATGTCAGAACTGTCCTCTTCGGAGCTTTCTTCTTCGGAAGTTAGTTCAATCTGTTTAATACCATGGTAGTAGATTTCTCCACCATAATTCCATGGTACTATTTTATCTGATTTGTATGGGGCTGGCCCGGGCATTGTAATCTTTAGCGGAGCAGTCTTTGGAGCAGGTGTAATCCTAAAGGGTCTTTTAGGGGCCCTGGAAGGATTGGCATATATGGTTATTATTGAAACTTCTTTCAATGGAGTGGGTGAAACAGGAGCATTCTCAAAAAAAAATTCTTGGTTATCCATTAGTCGTTGGATACCTTTCTTCAATAGAGGGCAGTCAAATGATGAGGACAGGCAGACATGGCAATCTTTGTCACAACCTGGGAAAATACCAGCTTTTAACAAATTCAACTTGATAATCGGGAGTGGAGTTAATAGTTTATCCACGGTAGCAACAAACAGATCTTCTTCAATAGCGTTGGCATTGTGACCATGCCTCGTGTGATCGGTGGGAATAGAACTGACTGTTTTGAAATGCTGGTTCGCAAAATGTCGCGGTAAGCAAGAGTCGCCACCGTCTTTTATGTTCTCCAACAAGGAAAGGACAAAAGCACAGCAAAATTCCTTTTCGAGATGTTTCTCGGTTCAGGAGGTAGATTATAGAAAGGGAAGGTGTTAGCACCCTTTCTATCTGTGGTTATCCACGGGCTCTTAGGTACTTACTCACTATGTTTTCAAAATGTTTGCTTTTCTTGTGTTTGTGGGTTTTGAAAAAAGTTTGTTTGAAAACTTCGTTTAAATCTTCTATCAGTCCTCAAGAGTGTATGAAGTATTTGTTTGAAAACTTTTGTTTGAAAGTGTAAGTGCGAAAAGTTGTTTTTTGTTTTTTTGAAAGAGCAAGTACCCAGGAGAAATCTACCTACTCTAAGGAATTAAGCTGTGTAAATGTCCTTTAGACGGTACTATCCCACTATTGAGAAGTAGGTAGCACCGTCGTTGGAGTTATTCGGGTCAATTCGATTATAGGGACATGTGTGGTCACCAAAGCAATAGTAGGACACCTTAGCGGTAACCCTAATGTCCTAGATCCTTTCTTTTATCCGAGGTAACCATTTCGAGGCAACTGGATCTTTAGACAGGAGGGCGACCTCTAAAACACCCTATACTCAATGACCACGTCGAGGCAACCAAGTGAGGCGTACCCTATGAGTGGCATGTGCGAGTGTGTCAGGATTCAGTTTATATTATCTTTGCACATGTATCATTGTGAGCTACGGGTTAATTTTATTTGTCAGGCAAATCTTGTCATGCATAATTAACAGTTAATAATTGCGGAAAATAAATTACAGAAAGTGAATCTACGCTATTACAAGGCGTCGGGTATTTACATCGCCAAAAACATAACCCTTGAAAAGATAAATGCGGGAAATTAAAGAAAGCGATAAAAGTCCTAATTAACTATTACATCCTCGGAGCAGATACATAAATATGATCAAAAATAATAATGCGCGAAAAGAAATTAAATCGGGGACGTCCTTAGGGTTTTGACCCTTCTTGAGAAAAGAATGAACTATTGGTCCTTTTTGCAATTAAAATTTTAAACCTAAAACTAATTAATTAAAAGAAAAAGTATTTTTTATGTTTTTAAAAAATAAAAAGGATTAAAATTGTCAAAAGAAAAACCCTAATTCTAGGTTAATTTTATTTATTGTGAAAAAAAGTCAAATTTAACCTAATTAAACTAAATTAATTTATGTTAGTATTTATTTACAAAATAATAATTAATAGTGAAATTAGTAAATAATAATAATAATAAAAATAATTTACATTTTTAGTTTTCTGAATTTTATTATGAAAAAAAAAGGTTAATTATATTAATTAAATAATAATAATAATAATTAAAAAAGATAATAAAAGGGAAAGAAAATAAAAAAGAATAGTAAACCAGGGGGGTGATGGCCCATTAAGGAGGTGTAGAAGTAACTTTCAGGCCCATCAAGCTCTTCAGTCCATTGACTTTTCCTGATTGTCCATGATACGCCTTGACTTAGAGTATGGTGGTCATCCGTTTATGACCTTCTGATTTGTGCATATGGCCACTTGGCGCCTGATTGTTTGAGGTGTATGGTGGAATACTCTTGAATGCCAGCACATGAATATGCTAAGAAAAATAATAGAAACATTTTGGGTGGACCTGGGATTCGAACCCAGGTCCCAATGATCAATACACTAATGCCTTGGCCATCTGAGCTGCACGTTTTAGTCATTAATAATATATGAAGCAATTATTATATTAGGTAATTAAATCATACGCTGCACAAAAGCAAAAACACGCGCGCGTTTTAAATGATCCAACCATGACTCAACACGTCACCGTCTTCTTCCTCGTGCCTGCAAAATAAAGGTAAGATAGCGGGGGTTTTTAACCCCCACAATTTGACATGAGGAAAAATAGCGAATAGCCCTACAGGCTATATAAATATTTCGCGATGGTAGGGTTAAATTCGTCTGGTTCTCAGGATTACAACCATATGCATTAGAGGTCTCAATTTTTCCTGGTTACTGAATCCCCAAATTCAAGGTTTATGAACCCTAAAATTTGTCAATGGAAATTTTCAATTCTGCACATTATAATCCAATTAGCTTATGCCATTAGTTTCCTGTGAGTTCTAGCAATTCAAAACACACAAAAAATCACGTTAATGATGCATGAATAATGAGTTGTAATTCTGGAAAAAAATGTGCAAACCGTGTGACTGTGAACGATGATTCCTTGAGCCTTAGCGCGTGGTTTTGATTGCAAAACATTCCTCACACCTCTAGCAACGTGTTTGAATCCTCAAATTGCTTTGAATTGGCCTGGAACCTGGAAAACAGTTTTCACTTTTTCTTGAATTTTCTCAATGTTGTTATGGCTTTGTATGCAGCAATTTCACGTCCAATGCATTAGGGTTAACTTGTGTATTTATAGAGGAAGAGAATTAGGTTAAATCTTGGCCAAGAAATCCATGGAATTGATGTTTGTATATTTGATTGAAAATCAAATATTTTTGAATCTTTTTGATTGGAAAAACTTTCCAAACTTGGAGACACTTGTCCCTTTGATTAGCACACGAATTGCCAGCATATCTTGAGCTTGTTTGCTTCACAAAAGATTGAAAAAACCATATCTTTAAATTTCCTACATTTTAAATTAATTAAATGAATTAAAATCAATTAAAAATCCAATTAATTAATAAAAAATAAGAAAATAAATTCAAATAATCTCAATGGGTCGTGCATAAGTCATGGATAAAGTTTCAAGAAGAAATTTGAGGCCCATTAGCAAAAACAAGGTGTTTTGAGCAAAGTTGACTTTTGCAAATTCACAAAAATTTCCCAACTTCTCCAATGCATATCTTGCTCAATTTTGATCATATGAACATGTTCTTGGACATTTTAGAAAGGCTTGAAGTCCTCTAACTGATGCCTTTGGTCCCATTTCATTTGGATGTACCAATCTCAAGTTATGGTCTTTGACTTAAAGTGCATTTTTGTTGACTTTTGAAATTGACCTATAATGTAGAAATTGATAACTTTTTATGAGAGAATTTCTTGGACTTGGAATGTGAAGATGAGTTGTACGAAATGTCATCCACTTAAAAATGAGCATTTGATTGGATTTTTCTGATGAACCATGAAAAAGTTATGCCTTGGTCAAGATACAGTTGACTTTTCTACTGTCCAAAAATAGTAACTTTTGCATCCTTGATGATTTTTTGAGTCATGCTTGTGGAATCATGATCAAGACTTGATCAAATGATGATTGTGAGCTCAAAATAAGATGTTGACCAAAAATTCTGACTTTTGACTGTAAAATGACCATTTTACCCCTGCAGTTGACTATAGAGCAAATGAAGCTTTTGACTGTGCAATCCTTGAGTAGTCTTGAAACTTGACATGTAGATGCTTGAGGATGCATATAGGACTATGGGACTTGATTGAGCCATTGAAAACCTCAAATTCATTGAAGGAACCAAAACCCTAATTTTGACTGGCTTAGAAGGCATTTGGACTATGCAATCTTTGAGCAAATCTTGAACCATCTGAAGATGATCCTTGACAAACCTTGAAGAATATGGGAGGGCAAATTTTGGGGTACAACAATTGCCCCTGTTCAATCTTCTTAGACCTGAGGATGTAGATTGGCTTGCGTGCCTTTCGTGATCCGAAGGTGGAAGATGATTGAACACTAGAGTGCCCAGAAATTTGCACTCGCATAGTATGGTATCAGCAATGTGATGGGGGAATGGGCTTACAGATGCCATTTGGAGAGATGATGAATATGAGGATGGGCTTATAGATGCCATCTGGAGATGTGACAGAATCTTGTCGGGAATGGGCTTACAGATGCCATTTGGAAATGTAATGGATAGTTGTGGAGATGGGCTTAAAGATGCCATCCAGGGGTGTCGATCGCGTAAGAGATTCCTTAGTGAGAACTTGTGTACCTGAGAAAGAAAGATAATTTCCTGGCCTGTTACAGGTGTTGATCTTCAAACTCTTCATGTAGATAACTTTCCTGGCTAGATACAGGTATAGATCCACAATCAATCGCTCACAGATATGCCCTGGCTAGATACAGGTATCGAATCTGGAACTTCAAAAGGTTGGTAGAGATAGTTTTCCTAGCTAGATACAGGTGTAGACCTCTAATCAGTCGCTCATAGACATGCCCTGGCTAGATACAGGTATCGAATCTGGAACTTCATAAGGTTGATCGAGATAGCTTTCCTGGCTGGATACAGGCGTAGACCTCTAATCAGTTGCTCACAGATATGCCCTGGCTAGATACAGGTGTTGATCCGGAACTTAAGAAAGGTTGATGAAGGAATCTGAGACGATTGTTACTCCAAATAGACGATTAAGGAATCTGGGACGATTACTACCTCAACAGGATGGTGAAGGAATCTGGGACGATTACTACCTCAGCAGGATGATGAAGGAATCTGGGACGATTACTACCTCAGTAGGATGATGAAGGAATCTTAGACGATTACTACCTCAGTAGGATGATGAAGGAATTTGGGACGATTACTACCTCAGCAGGATGATGAAGGAATCTGGGATGATTACTACCTCAGCAGGAGGATGAAGGAATCTTGGACGATTACTACCTCAGCAGGATGATGAAGGAATCTTGAATGATTACTACCTCAGCAGGATGATGAAGGAATCTGGGACGATTACTACCTCAGCAGGATGATGAAGGAATCTGGGACGATTACTACCTCAGCAGGGTGATGAAGGAATCTAGGACGATTACTACCTCAGCAGGATGATGGAGGAATCTGGGACGATTACTACCTCAGCAGGATGATGAAGGAATCTGGGACGATTTCTACCTCAGCAGGGTGATGAAGGAATCTAGGACGATTACTACCTCAACGGGATGATGAAGGAATCTTGGATGATTACTACCTCAGCAGGGTGATGAAGGAATCTAGGATGATTACTACCTCAACGGGATGATGAAGGAATCTTGGACAACTTCTACCTCAACGGGATGATGAAGGAATTTGATGACTTCTACCTCAACGGGATGATGAAGAAATCTGATGACTTCTACCTCAACGGGACGATGAAGGAATCTAATGACTTCTACCTCAACGGGATGATGAAGGAATCTGATGACTTCTACCTCAACGGAATGATGAAGGAATCCTGACGACTGCTACTCCAAAAGGAATGATGAAGGAATCCTGACGACTGCTACTCCAAAAGGAATGATGAAGGAATCCTGACGACTGCTACTCCAAAAGGAATGATGAAGGAATCCTGACGACTGCTACTCCAAAAGGAATAATGAAGGAATCCTGACGACTGCTACTCTAAAAGGTAATGACTTTTATCTGTTGATCGTTCTTTCCTGAAAAGGTAAAGAGTTAGTTGTATGCAATGTCATGATGTATGAAATGCATGATGTCATGATGTTCTAAAAAATAAATGAGATTGGGTGATATGATGCGTATATGCATGTATCATGATGTATGACAATGTGATGTTTATGAATGTTTCTTTGTCTGGGATAATAAATCCTTGACAAATGCCGGGAAGTTCGTTGAATCCTGGGCTGATGTTGAAGCGTAGAGCTCTTCATTTCCGCTGGGGATGATGAACGAAGATGATTGCAAGAATAAGCCTGTAGGAGAAGATGACTCTGTTAAGGAATAAACCTGGTGATAATACTCTGCGGGGAATTACTCTGTGGGAAGAGATGCTTTGCTGAGGTTTTAACGATAACTTCGCTGGGGATTCCGTTGATAAGCTCTGTTGGGGATCTTGATGAACTCCGCTGGGAATAGGAAGAACTTCGCTGAAGACGATCTTTCCGTTGTAATTTGCTGAGGATAACCCAGTTAGGCTCTGGTGGGAAATAACCTTTAGATATGGCTGAGGAGATGCATTTGTACTCTGCAGGGGACAAGCTTCCGGAATCTGCTGGGGAGATGGTTCAACTCTTCTGGGGAAACTTTTGAGGACAGGGCTCCACTGGGAAATGGCTCAACTGGGGGTATCTTGTATTCCACCGGGGAACAATCTTATATTTCCGTCGAGGAATATTAAGACTGCTGGGGATGCTTGCTGAGGAATATCTGTATACTCTGCTGGAGAATATTGAGATCTTCTGGGGATACCAAACTTCCTTTGGGCTGACAGTAGCCTAACTCTGCTTGGGGAGAGTGTTGCTGACTTGCTGGGGATACTGTGCCTTTTTAGGGCTGATGGAAGATCCACTCTGCTTGGGGAGAGAGTATGGCTGACTCTTGTCTTACTCTACGGGGAGCGAAGGTATCTTGGTCATATGCTTCAGCTGAATGTACCTTGTACCTGGAGGACAGAGCAACTTGTACAGTTCGGACCATGCTTTAATGCCCCAGCTTCTGTGGGAGAAGGTACCCGTGGAGGTGTTTGACAACTATCGATTGACAAATCTTCTTCTGGTAGGCAAGTGACGAGATGACGGGACATAGTCGTACGCTTTGATCCCTAATTTTTGCCTGGACCGCCCTTTCGGGTTTTCAGTCCACCGGGATACCCTTTTTTGCCCAAGCCGCCTTTTCAGGTTTTCGACTTGCCGGGTGTACAAATTTTTCATTTTCATCCCTTATTTTTGCCCGAACCCTTTTGGTTCGCCGGGAAGCCCTTATTTTTGCCTAGGCCAGTCGACCTAGCGGGTCTTTGATTATGCGTAGTATTTTTTCGACTATGTCCACGCTCTCAGAATGTAGGGAGTTGTCACTGTCAGTAGTGTTGTGTCGCCATGCTACCAGAAGATGTTTGATCGTACCAGATTTGTCGCTGGAATTCATGTCTAATGCCCCAAGTGATTCAGACGAA
The DNA here is from genome assembly GCA_948472305.1 of Vicia faba. NCBI lineage: Eukaryota > Viridiplantae > Streptophyta > Magnoliopsida > Fabales > Fabaceae > Vicia > Vicia faba. The sequence goes on from OX451741.1 coordinate 253,226,696, forward strand.
GATCTGCCCCTGGCTTTTTGGCATTTGAGAGATTCTCTGAATCTTGACTTAACTGCCCCAGATGATGGACAATGATCATGTCCGCCCCTTGGTTGGAAGTGTTTTTCCATTTGAGGTGACCTTTTTGTTGAGAAGATTTTTGTTCACAAGATATTCATCGTGCGAATTTCTCTGCTGTTTGAACAAATAGCCATATGCAAACAATGTTATTCTAAGAATGCAAAGCTTATGTCTGTCTTGAAGTTTTTTGTAAATGCAGTTTTTAATAAAACAAGCGAATTTTTGTAAAATGTGACGTCAACTCAGGATTTTACAGTAAGCCCTACAGGAGTCAGGATACCTTTGGTAACAGTATGCTTTCGAACTAACCCATGATTCAGCTAGGACTTTTAAGGGTTATAACGTGGCCTGGTTCACGGTTTAAGGAACAAAGGATAAAGGCTCAAACTTTATTTGTACCCACCCGTTCTTCGTGATGTTCTTCGATCCTAAACTCAGCTAATCGTGCATTAGATCTTGCTTGAGTCTTTGCTCTGATATTCTAGTGATGGTTCGGATACTGACAGTTTATTTTGAATAGGCAGTCATTTCTTTTTGTTGAGGATTTGTAGGACCTCTTTCTTTTTGATTTTATTATCCCTGTCTTTTTTCCTGAACTGTTTCTTTTGTGATTACAGTCAGCGGGATGCCCCAGTTTTGTAAGTCTCCTTCATAGGTTTTGACTTAATGGGCTTTGATTTCTGAGAGATAATGATTGCTTGTCTTTACGATTATAGGGAACCATCACTGTCTTTTGTTTTGGAAGGACTCCTTGGATGCCATTCATTGTGCACCTGGATCAACTGAGAGAACTACCCTGCCCCAGGTTATGATTAAGGGTTTTAATTTTCGAAAAGAAAAACTCCGACTTCTTTAGCTCAGAGGGGTTGACGAGGGATTATCTTCCTTATAACTCCACTGTTTAGGATTTCAAACAATGCCTGTACCTCATCAGCGGGGTCTATTCAAAAGCATACTGTAAAGATCGTGGTATCGTTTTTGTCATCCTCCCTCAAAAGGTTTAGAATTCTTTAATCGAGAGTTGAACATCACAAAAAAATGAAAGCAATTTGAATATAGTGAATACGAATATATTGATTCAGAACAGACATATGCGATGCATTAATGAAATAACAGAGTTTGCTATGACAATAGTTGTTTGAATAAGCAAAGAAAAATACAACTTGAAAATTCAAATGAACAAAAGACATTCCCAATGGCTTGGTGTAGGATCATTGATCAAACTTGATCTCCTTGGCATCAATCAAGTCTTGGATCTTGTTCTTCAAACTCCAACAATCGTTGGTGTCATGTCCAGGACTATCAGAATGGTGGGCACACCTCACGCTCGGGTTATACTTGGAAGAGGAAGTATCAGGATTTTGAGGAGGATCCTTTAGTGTGATCAGCTTCACCTTCAGCAATTGTTGTAACGCTTGAGACAAAGGCATGTTGATGTCAGTATACTTCCTATCTTGATATCTTACCCTACGCCTATTGTTGTACCCCAAAATTTGCCCTCGCTCTTTTCCACAAGAAATCTCAGCTTCAGACATTTCCTGACTTTTCAAACTGGCTCAAGAATCGGACAAATGGACTTTTCTTGACAGTCAAGCAAAATTAGGGTTTTTACTGATTTTCAGAACTCTGGATTATTTCATACAGTTGGCTTAGGGTTTTGGTTGATTTTGGCTCAGTTTTGATCAGGCGAGCGTTATTTGGCATTTAATCAGGAGTTAGGGTTTTACGGGCATATTCTCAGAAGAATTTAAATTCCACAAGCACTCTGCAGTTTATTCCGAGATTCGGGTTAAAATTCGCGTTATCTTGATTTAATCAGTTAGAGGAGGCAATTGGTTTGAATTCACCAGTCAAAAGATATGTGCAGTATTGGATTTACAGTGCTTATGGAAAATCAGTAAAGAAGGAATGCGTTTGATCAGTCTATTTGGGTTAACTACTGCTTTATTTTGGATATTGGAAGAGACAGGTTTAATTGATCAATATTGATTTTATTTAAGTTATTTATTATTCTAAAAATTGAATGATTGAAATTTATTTTTCAATTGTTTTAATTCAAAGAATTTTAAATAAATAAATAAACAATAAAGAAAATTAGAACTAATTGGATAATTTAGATTTTATTGATATTTGAATTATTTGTACAAATTGTTGTTTATAATTTAAATTACAAACAATAATATACATTAATTTAAATATTAAATAAAATAAAATTCTATCCTATTTCTAATTCTTCATTCTTCACTCCGTTGCTCCATTTTTATCTGCAAAAAGAAAAGAGAAAGTCAGAAGGCAGTTAAATTAAAAGAGACAGATAAAATTTGCTCATCATTAGGGGCCACTGACTGGGATCAGTTGACCCTCTCTGCAAATCACGGGATTTCCCCCGGTTCACAAAGAGGGAAGATTTTTTATTCATAAATGCAAATGTCAAATGCATAAGTTCCAAAATTCAAGCTGCATAGAATCTCAACTTCAAATTCAAACTAAACTGAAAAATCCAATGCCCACTTCCTATCAAATGCCAAAGATATCAAAGAAAATCAAGGAAGTACAATTTGCTGTCACAAGTACTCAAAAGCTGTCAAAGAAGATTTTGGAAAAGATATCAATAAAAGCATACAAGCTGTCAAAAGAGATAAAGAGGATGCAGTCAAGTAGTGTGTTATGCAAACTTGAATCTTAAATCATCATTTCCCATAGGCCCCTTCAGAACAAAGTACAACATAAATCATATAATAATATATTAACTGTACTTTGGAGAGAAAAAAGGGAGATAAAGCAGCAATAGGCAGGTTTAGGCTGGAAAATAAGACAACACAAAGATAGAGAACACAGTTCAGCAGGCAGTTCAGAGAGGAAGAAAAAGATACAAAGCAAGCTTTACCAAAAAAACCTGCCTACTGTCCAGAATCACTAAAACCATCAAACCTGAACAACCATCAAACACAACCTCAAACCTTGTTAAGTCCAACAACATAACACAATGGCATAACCATCAAACCTCATCAACCCTGCCTCAACCTTCAAACATTCAAAAACCTGATAAACAAAGCACCAAAACCTGCTAATGCCTTAACCTGCCTGTCATAAAACATACAAATTCAAACCTGAAGCAAGAACCTAAAAACCTGCATCAGTAAAGCACAAACCCATAAACAAAACATACAAACCCATCCAAGCTGATAAACCAAATTCAAAAAACTACCAACACCCTGTCTTAACCTCAAAACCTGCTAATGCCCTGAACTTGCCTAACCACACAAAACTGATAAACCAGCACCCTGTTCAAATACCCAAATTTTGGCCTAAAACACCAAAAAATCCTCAACATACAAATCTGCCTCAGTGAACCATTACAAATGCATAACATCAAACCTGAAGCATGAACCTTCCATAACCAAACCCAAACACCAAGCCTCAAAGTTTCTTCCCTCATCATAGGCGATAAACGATTCAAAGGCACCCAAATACATAGCATCCAACATAAACAGGCATCCAGAAGTGCACGTACAAGGCCCTCAGACCTCTGGGATCATCACAGGGCAACAAGAGAAGAAGAGAGAAAGCGTCAAGGGCATACTCAGAAGCATGTTCAGGGCAACATAGGCAACAACATAGGCAAATCGTTCAAGAAGGCAAACTCAACAAATATTCAAAGGTAACCTAGGCCCTCAGTACAAGCATCACTGGGCATCTCAAAGCATCATAGGCAACAGTGTTCAAGAAGAAGAAGAAAGAATCACGGTCAATAAATCAGAAGGGCAACATAAACAAATACACAGTGGCACAGAAGAAGGGATAAAGAAGTGAATTAAAAAGAAGGTTTTCAGTACAACTCATCATCAAACCCTAAAACGGTAACAAAATACAAAAGTACCAAATTTTCCCAAGCAAGCTTCCAGCTTCATCACCGAATCTTCGCCATCAAAGCCTCCTGAGCATCCTCCTTCTCTTCCTTCCCTCCATCCAGGTAGTTTTCCCTCTTCTCTTGATTATACCATATGCCTCAAGACACAACAATAAATTGGAGTAGAAATCAATAATCAAAAAGTCACAAATACGCAAAATCGTAAAAAACCTAACGAAATTAGAAGGCTGTTGGTACCTTAGATCAAATGCCCTAAACACCGCCGTTAGAGGGAGGAAGGTAGGATGATGCTGGTGGCTCTGTGGTGGACGATTGCACTCAGGAACGGAGAAGAACGATGGAACTCAGTGAACTCCGCCGCTGCTTCGCCTAAACCTATTTCTTTCCTCAACTGAACGAAAACCTCCAACCCTAATTTGTTTTCAACCTGGGCCTTGCCCACTCTGCGCCCAAGCCCATTACTCTAAATCTGGTTTAACCAAACATTTTTTACTACACACTAATCTTTTTTTGTTATTTATATTACATAAACTTTTTTTTTTCTTTTCAAAATCATTTTAGTAGACAAAATATATTTCGTACATTCTTTAATATATTTAAAACACTTTTTATATACATGTTTAATTCAATTAACTTGAAAACATTTTTAATACACATTAAATATATTTTCTTTTTAGCATACATAATTTATTTCTTGATATATAATTGAAATATACCTTGTACATATTTTCTTTTTTTTTCTTAAAATATTTTTGCACATAAAAATACATTTCCACATCATACAATTAAAAAATTGAAAATACTTCTTTTTATTCTTTTTAATTAACATACATATTTATACATAATAGAAATACATTTTTCTCTAATATTAAAATTCACAAACATTCAATTAAATTACATTTGTACATAACACATGGAAATATACCCTTTTTCTCAAAATATCATTTTTACAATTTAATTAAAATTTGAACATACCATTTAAGTTAAAACATTGTTTCTTTTTATACATATTAAAAGCATATAAATCAAAGATCCATTTAAAACATTTCTCTAGGTCAAAAACCCTAATACGCTTCAATTTCACATTATCGCACTTGTAAATAATTACACATACTCATATACATCTCACACTTACACTTACACCAAAGCATTCACATTGCCCTATACACATTTTTATCTTATATTTGTACATTCGATATTCACATTTTGATCGCACATTCGATTTGGTTGTAACTTATTGGATACTATAAGTCTCATCCCCTTTTGTACATTTATACCCCCACTCCCGGACACTATTTTGTAATAGCGTAGATTTTACATTTCCGCAATTTACAGTTTTCCAATTATACCATGGTTAGACCTAGGGTTTGCATGTATATAAAATCAAACGCTAGATAACCTAATACAAGACAAATACATGTAATCAATACACAATCACACTTGCACCCTCTAGGGTAATCCCACATGTTGCCTTCCAAAGTGGGCCATGCTTGCGCGTCGAGTATCTTTGGCAAAACAAAATCAAATGATCATAAGTCTCAAAATGTTGCCTAAACGGAACGATCATAGTCCCTTCAAAGCAAATTGCCAAAGACACTTGGCATCATTGCATTCATGGTCCATACGATGACCCGCGCCCGTCCCGAATAAACTTCCTAAACGCAAGATTGTCTACCAATTTCAATGGTGGAACAAAATTGTTAAAAGGGGTTAAAACATAACAAAAGCCTTTGAGTACAATAGGGTAGACAAAACTCTTAGTTACTTGAGATCAATCTGCAAAAAACACTTGCCTTCTTTTCAAAAACCACAATCCGCAACACTTTCAAACAAATTCTCAAAAACATTTGAAAATATCTTTTCGAAAAGATTCACACTTTTGTAAAACACTCAATCACGAGTCAAATACATTAGTTGCCTAAAACAAGGCATCTTTTTCCAAAACATTTTCAAAAAGCACCCACACACACACACCATTTTCAAAGCAATCGAAAAACAAGGCAAGTGATCTAAAAAACCAAGTAACTAAGAGCCCATGGATAACCATGGATGAAAAGGGTGCTAATACCTTCCCTTTTCATAATCTACCCCCCGAACCCACGAAATATCTCAAAAGGTTTTTGCTGTGCTTTTTTAACCTTTCCTTTAGGATAAAATAAAAAGTCGGTGGCGACTCTTGCTCAACCGCACAAGTGCGAATACGAACGCAAAACACAAGTCAGTTCTCCCACCGTATCACAGAACTGGCGACTCTGCTGGGGATAATTAAAAGTGGGGTTACCTTAGGGTTTAGATCACCTTTACTTTCAATTGATTGCTTTGATTGCTTTACATTTGTGGGCTTTGTATCGGAGTTTTATAGATCCTAACCCGGATCTGGGGAAACCCTTTTAGGTAGCATAATCTGTGAGGGACCTGTCCGGCGTATACCGACATGGGTGAAGCAGTGGCTACGTTGGTGTGGCGTCTTGGTCTGTACCGATATCCCTCGTGTTCAGACGGGGAGAATATGGGTCTTCCAAGGAGTCATTAAGCACCAACCGACCTTAGAACCCTAATTGACCAACTTGGCCATTAGAACAGTAGCAGTATGCTACACTCATTGAGGCTAAACTCTCGAGATGGTTCCGGCCGCGAGAAAAGGTTGCGATGCTGGAGTTATGACCGATTGAGGGTAGCCAATGATATGAGATTCTCTAGAACCCGGTTACTTTTGATAGGGCAGGTTTTAACCAACAAACTGAAAGAGGGTAGTACCTGAACCTCATGCAAGCCTAAACCTAAGGACTTGTTTGCTTTGTGTGAATATGTTTGCCTGTATATACACTTGCCTGCTTTTCGCATACATGGACATAACATCATGACATCATACCATAGCATTTTCAATAACCATTTCAAGGATCTCGAGGGTTCTGTTGATGCAGGATTACGTTGAGCCAGACGTCTATCAAGGGGCAAGAGGTTTCTCCTCTAACCAATCCAGTCAAAGTTTAAGTGCAATAACTTGAATCAGTGGCTATGACCCACTCGACATGGTGAGCTTGATTCTCGTGGAAAGACATCCACCGATACAAGGCTCTCCAATCAAAAGATCAAGTGCAACAACTTGAATCAGTGGCTATGACCCACTCGACATGGTGAGCTTGATTCTCGTGGAAGGACGTCCACCGGTGCAGAGATCTCCAATCCAAGAGCAAAGTTCAACCTCTAACATTTTCTTATGTTTACCCCAAGAGACCCTTGAAAGCATGCATCCACATATCATGCATTTCATTTTGACAATCTTTCCTTTTTCAGGTTTCCTTACTCTCCTGCTGTTTATTTCAGCAAGAGATGGCTCTAGAACGGTCTGTCAAAGACATCCAAGACCAGACTGCTCAGCTACAGGAGATGTTCCTGAACTTGTCTCTGGGGCAAGAAGAGATGAAAGCTCTCCTCACCAAGGGCTTGGGGAATTCCAACAATGCCAGGAGTGATCAGATTGCGGAGCTGCAGTTTGATCTAACAACATTGAGGACTCAAATGATGGGACAGTTGGTGGGCCAGATGGCTCTCATCCAAGACCTATCTCAAAGACAAGAGGAACTCAGAGTTCTTGTCCGCCAACTGCTTCCAAACAACCAACTGGGGCAAACATCTGAGGCCGAAGAGCAAGTCACCGCTCAGCCTCCATCCACTCAAGAAGACAAGGGGAAAGCTCCTTTGCTAGCTTCAGGATCACAAACCCATCAACAACCTCGCCAGCGTCAACGGGACAATCGGCGTAAGCAAGAAAAGTCGGGAAGACAGTTCACGGAGACTGAAATACCTTCATTCTTCATACTGAAGCGCCTGTTGGAGGTCAATTTGCTCACCGTAAAGGACCCTCCTCAGAAGCTCAATATCTCCTCTCCTCACTTTAATCCCGACGCATTCTGTGTTTACCACTCCTACAGCCTGGGACACAGTACCAACGACTGTTGGGCCTTGAAGAACAAGATTCAAGATCTGATCGACATTGGGGTGTTGGAATTCATGCCAGACGGTGAGATGAAGATCTTCCGTTAAAGGATTCTCCGCTTGAAGTGACGAAGCTCAAACTGAAAGACCTTTGCTTCTTTTTGAATGTTCAAAGTTGTAATTTCTTTTACTGTCAAACAATTATCTGTTGATGTTAAAACTCTGTTTTCATTAATGCATTGCATATGTTTGTCTTGAATTCATCCATTCGTTTCACTACTCTTATGCTTTTCTTTATGATATTTGACTCCTGATAAAAAGCTGTAAGCCTTTAGAGGGAGGATGACGAAACAATACCATAATCTTATACAGTATGCTTTTGAACAGACCGTGCTGATGATGTATAGGCATTTCTTTCAATTCCCAAACACTGGAGTTATAAGGAAGTTAATCCCTAGTCAACCCCTTCGAGCCAAAGAAGTAGGAGTTTCCTGTTCTAAACAATCAAAACCTTTGATATAAACCCGGGGCAGGGTAGTATCTCAGTTAATTCAAAAGAAAATGCGCATTGAAGTCGCAAACTCTCAGTTCGTAACACAACGAACGACGTCAAAAAGAGAAAGCATTCCTTTGGAATCAAAAGACAAGGGTGGTTCCCTATCATATAGACAGTCAATCTCTCAAAAGAGAAAAGCCCACCAAGCCAAAACCTATAAAGGAGGCTTAAGAAAGCTGGGGCATCCCGCTGACAGTAATCCCGAAAACGGTAACAGTCAGGCAAAAGTTAGGGATAACAAATCAAAATCAAAATAGTGAGGTCATTACAAAATCCTCAACAACATGAAAAGTGTTGAAAAAGAAAAAGGAGATGATGACTGTCTCCCAAAATTCAATTAGTGAACCATCGCCCAAAAGTCGTTCTAAACTCAAAATAGAGTGTGACGCATAATTAACTGAGCTTAGGTTGGAGAACATCACGAAGAGCGGGTGGGTACAAATATACTTTGAGCCTTTATCCTTTGTTTCTTAAACCGTGAACCAGGCCACGTTACAACCCTTCAAAAGTCCTAATTAAAGCATGGGTTAGTTCGAAAGCGTACTGTTACAAAAGGTATCCTGACTCCTGTAAGGCTTACTCTAAATCTTGTGTTGATTTGTCTTATAAAAAGTTTTCTGCTAAAAACGTGTTTTGCAAAACTTCGAGACAAACATAAACTTTGCATTATTCGAATATCACTGTCTGCATTTGACCTTTTTGTTTGACAGCGAAGAAATTCATACAGCAAATGTTCGGAGGAACGAAAACTCTCTCAGTAAGTCAGAATCACTTCAAGAGGATGACACTTCCATCAAATCCCCTTATCAACAAGGGGCATGACATGTCACAATTCAATTAACCTGGGGCAGTCCAGTCAAGGTCCAACAGATCTTTCAAAGTTCAGTTAACCTGGGGCAGTCCAGTCAAGCTTTCAAGAAATCTCTCAATATGCAGAGTAATCTGATTCAAGATTCCTTCATCACCACTTGGGGCATTCGAATGTCAAAAGTGTTCAACAAATCAATCATTACATTTCCAGACTCGATTCCTGTATCTAGCCAGGGCATGTCTGAAGAGTTTGAAGATTCGGTTCCTGTATCCAGCCAGGGCATATCTATCAACTATCACCTTTCCAGACTCGATTCCTGTATCTAGCCAGGGCATGTCTGAAGAGTTTGAAGATTCGACTCCTGTATCCTGCCAGGGCATATCTATCAACTATCACCTTTCCAGATTCGACTCCTGTATCCAGCCAGGGCATATCTGTTGACCACATTTCCGGACTCGACTCCTGTATCTAGCCAGGGCACGTCTGAAGAGTTCGAAGATTCGACTCCTGTATCCTGCCAGGGCATATCTATCAACTATCACCTTTCCAGATTCGACTCCTGTATCCAGCCAGGGCATATCTGTTGACCATATTTCCAGACTCGACTCCTGTATCTAGCCAGGGCACGTCTGAAGAGTTCAAGGATTCAATTCCTGTATCCAGCCAGGGCATATCTTTTGACGACTATTTCCAGATTCGACTCCTGTATCCGGCCAGGGCATATCTGTTGACCACCTTTCCAGATTCGATTCCTGTATCCAGCCAGGGCATGTCTGAAGAATTCCAGATCAACACCTCTAACAACCCAGGAAATATCTGTGAACGACCGATTGTAGACCAACACCTGTAATAAGCCAGGAATTTATCTACATCACCACTTGGGGCATTCGAATGTCAAAAGTGTTCAAAACCCGATGCAGTTTTACACAAGCTCATCATCAGGAAGCCCTACACCGGTTCCTCTTCAAGATTTCTGAAACAAGTTTACGGATTCTTCCCAACAACGGATGTTAATCTACCAACTTGTTCAGACTCTTCTCAACCGTTGAAATCAGTTTACGGACGCTTCCCAACAACGGACGCGGCTCTATTGCTGATTCAACTTCAAGATTTCTGAAAATAGTTCACGGGTTCTCCAAGTAAACGGATGTTAACCTATCACTTGTTCAGATTCTTCTCAAGACTTCTGAAAACAGTTCATGGATTCTTCCCAAGTAACGGATGTTAATCTATCAGCTTGTTCAGATGCAACCTTTGAAATTAGTTTACGGACGCTTCCCAACAACGGACGCGGCTCTATTGCTGATTCAACTTCAAGATTTCTGAAAATAGTTCACGGGTTCTCCAAGTAAACGGATGTTAACCTATCGCTTGTTCAGACTCTTCTCAAGCTAACAACCACGGAAGATCGCGCTCGCCAAAATTCTCCCTATCCCCAACAGAGTTCATCAAATTCCCCAGCGGAGCCAGGCCATTGAACCTTCTCCCCACAGAGTTTTGGAAAGGGCAAATCTTGAGTTCCCCAGTGAAGTCGTCAGAGTTACTTCCCATTAAGCTGAAGATTCTCAATCTGGCCTCCCCAGCATGAGCCTACTAGTTTGGAACCCCCCAGTAGAGGTCACCAGGATTTCTCTTCCCCAGCGACAGCCAAGGATTTATTTTCCCCGGCAGCAGTCGAGACGCTTTTGTCTTCAGCCATTTCGGATTCATGTATCCTTGGCAAGATTAGCTCATCAGCTTACATGAGCATTCATCGCATTCATTCATAAATATTGATGTCACGTACATTGCATCATGCATCATAACATTACATACAACTAACCCTTTGCCTTTTCAGGTAAGATCAGTCGACAGACACAGATCAACTCCCCAGATTCATCCAGAAATAGTTCAGATGCGACCCAGACACGGCGACATTCTGATACTTATTCCAGATTCATTCAGACGCATCAGCAGAAACCCTACACCGGTTCCTCTTCAACTTCAAGACTTCTGACAACAGTTTACGGATTCTTCCCTACAACGGATGTCAATCTACCAACTTGTTCAGACTCTGCTCAAATTCTGAAAATAGTTTACGGATTCTTCCCAACAACGGATGTCAATCTACCAACTGATTCAGACTCTTCTCAATTTTTGAAAATAGTTTACGGACTCTTCCCAACAACGGATGTTGCTCTATCGCTTATTCAATCTCAACTCCTGAAGTAGTTTACAGATTCTCCAGACATGGACGTCAATCTGTTGCTTGTTCAGACTCCTAATTCAGAGATGTTCCAAAACAGGGATGCCTTTCTGACACTTATCCACTCACTTTTGACATACAGTTCAACATGTCCAGATGGCATCTATAAGCCCATCCTCCTACCAGCAGTCGCCGAATGGCATCTTTAAGCCCATTCTCAGATGGCATCTCTAAGCCCATCCCCCGACAAAATTCTACCGCACCAGATGGCATCTTTAAGCCCATCACCAAATGGCATCTTTAAGCCCATTCACCTCCACCATCAGATCGATGAGCGCAAATTTTCTGGGCACATTAGTGTCCAATCTCCTTTTACCTTCAAGTCGCGAAAGGCAAACTTGCCAATCTAACTCTTCAGGTCAAAGAAGATTGAACAGGGGCAACTGTTGTACCCCAAAATTTGCCCTCGCGCTTTTCCACAAGAAATCTCAACTTCAGACATTTCCTGACTTTTCAAACTGGCTCAAGAATCGGACAAATGGACTTTTCTTGACAGTCAAGCAAAATTAGGGTTTTTACTGATTTTCAGAACTCTGGATTGTTTCATACAGTTGGCTTAGGGTTTTGGTTGATTTTGGCTCAGTTTTGATCAGGCGAGCGTTATTTGGCATTTAATCAGGAGTTAGGGTTTTACGGGCATATTCTCAGAAGAATTTAAATTCCACAAGCACTCTGCAGTTTATTCCGAGATTCGGGTTAAAATTCGCGTTATCTTGATTTAATCAATTAGAGGAGGCAATTGGTTTGAATTCACCAGTCAAAAGATATGTGCAGTATTGGATTTACAGTGCTTATGGAAAATCAGTAAAGAAGGAATGCGTTTGATCAGTCTATTTGGGTTAACTACTGCTTTATTTTGGATATTGGAAGAGACAGGTTTAATTGATCAATATTGATTTTATTTAAGTTATTTATTATTCTAAAAATTGAATGATTGAAATTTATTTTTCAATTGTTTTAATTCAAAGAATTTTAAATAAATAAATAAACAATAAAGAAAATTAGAACTAATTGGATAATTTAGATTTTATTGATATTTGAATTATTTGTACAAATTGTTGTTTATAATTTAAATTACAAACAATAATATACATTAATTTAAATATTAAATAAAATAAAATTCTATCCTATTTCTAATTCTTCATTCTTCACTCCGTTGCTCCATTTTTATCTGCAAAAAGAAAAGAGAAAGTCAGAAGGCAGTTAAATTAAAAGAGACAGATAAAATTTGCTCATCATTAGGGGCCACTGACTGGGATCAGTTGACCCTCTCTGCAAATCACGGGATTTCCCCCGGTTCACAAAGAGGGAAGATTTTTTATTCATAAATGCAAATGTCAAATGCATAAGTTCCAAAATTCAAGCTGCATAGAATCTCAACTTCAAATTCAAACTAAACTGAAAAATCCAATGCCCACTTCCTATCAAATGCCAAAGATATCAAAGAAAATCAAGGAAGTACAATTTGCTGTCACAAGTACTCAAAAGCTGTCAAAGAAGATTTTGGAAAAGATATCAATAAAAGCATACAAGCTGTCAAAAGAGATAAAGAGGATGCAGTCAAGTAGTGTGTTATGCAAACTTGAATCTTAAATCATCATTTCCCATAGGCCCCTTCAGAACAAAGTACAACATAAATCATATAATAATATATTAACTGTACTTTGGAGAGAAAAAAGGGAGATAAAGCAGCAATAGGCAGGTTTAGGCTGGAAAATAAGACAACACAAAGATAGAGAACACAGTTCAGCAGGCAGTTCAGAGAGGAAGAAAAAGATACAAAGCAAGCTTTACCAAAAAAACCTGCCTACTGTCCAGAATCACTAAAACCATCAAACCTGAACAACCATCAAACACAACCTCAAACCTTGTTAAGTCCAACAACATAACACAATGGCATAACCATCAAACCTCATCAACCCTGCCTCAACCTTCAAACATTCAAAAACCTGATAAACAAAGCACCAAAACCTGCTAATGCCTTAACCTGCCTGTCATAAAACATACAAATTCAAACCTGAAGCAAGAACCTAAAAACCTGCATCAGTAAAGCACAAACCCATAAACAAAACATACAAACCCATCCAAGCTGATAAACCAAATTCAAAAAACTACCAACACCCTGTCTTAACCTCAAAACCTGCTAATGCCCTGAACTTGCCTAACCACACAAAACTGATAAACCAGCACCCTGTTCAAATACCCAAATTTTGGCCTAAAACACCAAAAAATCCTCAACATACAAATCTGCCTCAGTGAACCATTACAAATGCATAACATCAAACCTGAAGCATGAACCTTCCATAACCAAACCCAAACACCAAGCCTCAAAGTTTCTTCCCTCATCATAGGCGATAAACGATTCAAAGGCACCCAAATACATAGCATCCAACATAAACAGGCATCCAGAAGTGCACGTACAAGGCCCTCAGACCTCTGGGATCATCACAGGGCAACAAGAGAAGAAGAGAGAAAGCGTCAAGGGCATACTCAGAAGCATGTTCAGGGCAACATAGGCAACAACATAGGCAAATCGTTCAAGAAGGCAAACTCAACAAATATTCAAAGGTAACCTAGGCCCTCAGTACAAGCATCACTGGGCATCTCAAAGCATCATAGGCAACAGTGTTCAAGAAGAAGAAGAAAGAATCACGGTCAATAAATCAGAAGGGCAACATAAACAAATACACAGTGGCACAGAAGAAGGGATAAAGAAGTGAATTAAAAAGAAGGTTTTCAGTACAACTCATCATCAAACCCTAAAACGGTAACAAAATACAAAAGTACCAAATTTTCCCAAGCAAGCTTCCAGCTTCATCACCGAATCTTCGCCATCAAAGCCTCCTGAGCATCCTCCTTCTCTTCCTTCCCTCCATCCAGGTAGTTTTCCCTCTTCTCTTGATTATACCATATGCCTCAAGACACAACAATAAATTGGAGTAGAAATCAATAATCAAAAAGTCACAAATACGCAAAATCGTAAAAAACCTAACGAAATTAGAAGGCTGTTGGTACCTTAGATCAAATGCCCTAAACACCGCCGTTAGAGGGAGGAAGGTAGGATGATGCTGGTGGCTCTGTGGTGGACGATTGCACTCAGGAACGGAGAAGAACGATGGAACTCAGTGAACTCCGCCGCTGCTTCGCCTAAACCTATTTCTTTCCTCAACTGAACGAAAACCTCCAACCCTAATTTGTTTTCAACCTGGGCCTTGCCCACTCTGCGCCCAAGCCCATTACTCTAAATCTGGTTTAACCAAACATTTTTTACTACACACTAATCTTTTTTTGTTATTTATATTACATAAACTTTTTTTTTTCTTTTCAAAATCATTTTAGTAGACAAAATATATTTCGTACATTCTTTAATATATTTAAAACACTTTTTATATACATGTTTAATTCAATTAACTTGAAAACATTTTTAATACACATTAAATATATTTTCTTTTTAGCATACATAATTTATTTCTTGATATATAATTGAAATATACCTTGTACATATTTTCTTTTTTTTTCTTAAAATATTTTTGCACATAAAAATACATTTCCACATCATACAATTAAAAAATTGAAAATACTTCTTTTTATTCTTTTTAATTAACATACATATTTATACATAATAGAAATACATTTTTCTCTAATATTAAAATTCACAAACATTCAATTAAATTACATTTGTACATAACACATGGAAATATACCCTTTTTCTCAAAATATCATTTTTACAATTTAATTAAAATTTGAACATACCATTTAAGTTAAAACATTGTTTCTTTTTATACATATTAAAAGCATATAAATCAAAGATCCATTTAAAACATTTCTCTAGGTCAAAAACCCTAATACGCTTCAATTTCACATTATCGCACTTGTAAATAATTACACATACTCATATACATCTCACACTTACACTTACACCAAAGCATTCACATTGCCCTATACACATTTTTATCTTATATTTGTACATTCGATATTCACATTTTGATCGCACATTCGATTTGGTTGTAACTTATTGGATACTATAAGTCTCATCCCCTTTTGTACATTTATACCCCCACTCCCGGACACTATTTTGTAATAGCGTAGATTTTACATTTCCGCAATTTACAGTTTTCCAATTATACCATGGTTAGACCTAGGGTTTGCATGTATATAAAATCAAACGCTAGATAACCTAATACAAGACAAATACATGTAATCAATACACAATCACACTTGCACCCTCTAGGGTAATCCCACATGTTGCCTTCCAAAGTGGGCCATGCTTGCGCGTCAAGTATCTTTGGCAAAACAAAATCAAATGATCATAAGTCTCAAAATGTTGCCTAAACGGAACGATCATAGTCCCTTCAAAGCAAATTGCCAAAGACACTTGGCATCATTGCATTCATGGTCCATACGATGACCCGCGCCCGTCCCGAATAAACTTCCTAAACGCAAGATTGTCTACCAATTTCAATGGTGGAACAAAATTGTTAAAAGGGGTTAAAACATAACAAAAGCCTTTGAGTACAATAGGGTAGACAAAACTCTTAGTTACTTGAGATCAATCTGCAAAAAACACTTGCCTTCTTTTCAAAAACCACAATCCACAACACTTTCAAACAAATTCTCAAAAACATTTGAAAATATCTTTTCGAAAAGATTCACACTTTTGTAAAACACTCAATCACGAGTCAAATACTTTAGTTGCCTAAAACAAGGCATCTTTTTCCAAAACATTTTCAAAAAGCACCCACACACACACCATTTTCAAAGCAATCGAAAAACAAGGCAAGTGATCTAAAAAACCAAGTAACTAAGAGCCCATGGATAACCATGGATGAAAAGGGTGCTAATACCTTCCCTCTTCATAATCTACCCCCCGAACCCACGAAATATCTCAAAAGGTTTTTGCTGTGCTTTTTTAACCTTTCCTTTAGGATAAAATAAAAAGTCGGTGGCGACTCTTGCTCAACCGCACAAGTGCGAATACGAACGCAAAACACAAGTCAGTTCTCCTACCGTATCACACCTATTGCTCTGTCTTTGCTGAACAGGCGAGGGATCGGAGATCTGGGTTGCCCCTATATGTTGATCACGACGACTCTTTTTACCAGACACAACATTGGATTCTTTCTTCCCATTGTAGGGCTTTTTCTGGGCATCGGAAGGTGTGGCTTCTTGAATCTTCCCGCTTTTGATGCCAGCTTCAATTCTTTCACCAGTCAAGATAAGGTCTGTAAACCCGGCTGCAGAATTCCCAATCAAATGGTTGAAGAACGGACCAGACAGGGTCCCCAAGAACATATCCACGAGTTCACGGTCAGTCAAGGGTGGCTGCACCCTTCCAGCAAGGTCTCTCAACTTTTGAGCATACTCTTTAAAGCCTTCATCTGTACCCATAGACATCCCCTGAAGCTGAGTGCGCGTGGGAGCGAGGTCGGCATTATACTGGTATTACTTGTAAAAGGCAGCAGCAAGGTCCTCCCAGTTGCGGATGTTGGCTCCTTCCAACTGATAGAACCACTCGAGTTGAGTCCCTGACAGACTGTCCTGAAAGAAGTGAATCCACAAATTCTTGTCTGCCTTGTAGGGCTGGATCTTCCTTATGTATGAACGAAGGTGCAACTTAGGACAGGAAGCTCCGTCATATTTGGCAAAGGCAGGTGCCTTGAATTTATAGGGAATCACCACCCCAGAGGACAGACCTAGATCTTCGAAGTCCAGACCGGGCACCTTCTGTATCTCCATAGCGCTTAATCGGTCTTCCAGCTGTTTGTACTTATCCTCAGCAGGAGGGTACTATTCATCATTATAATTTGTCTCGTTGTCGGAGACCACGGGACTAGGGACTCTTCTCTCTTGGGGACTATTGTAACACCCTCTAAAACCCCGAATAAAATTTCGCAATTAATTAAAATCATATTTACAGAGTACATGTATTGATGAGGATGTCACAATTCTTTTTTTTTTAAAAACAAGTTCATGTCATGCATAACATAGAAGCAACTCATACATGTTTACACAGCGGAATAATTTAATTAACAAAACCAATGTTATAATATTTTTAAAATCATCAGGGATTAACACCTGGAAAATATCAACATCATATTATAACAAACATAAGGAAATAAACGAGTCTGACTAAAACAGCTCGACAAACAAACGTTCCCGGAGTTACAACTACCAGAGCATGACCCAGACAATACTTAAACGGAAATAAACTAGAAACAACAAGCCTTCGCCAAGCACCTGAACGAAGCTCCTCAATCTGAAATATTCAACAGTAAGGGTGAGCATCTCAATTATACATTTGATTATACGTTCATAACAATCAATTCAGAAAACCATAAGCATCACCCCAAACAGTTAGCATGTTTCATAGTTTATAAAAACCTTTACAATTCATATATTCATAATATATTACTTTTCATATTTGTAATTAACATCAAACATCGTTAACAATTTAGCAACCATACATGCATACAATCAATTAAATACAACATTGGAAAATCATCCATTCATGTTATATTCAATGTAATGCAACACACCCATGCATGTGGTACCACTTTACCGCCCCATTAAATCTCGGGTCACGGATAACTCACCGTTCCATTATATCGCGGACACGGCTACCACCTCAACGTTCCATTAAATCGCGGACACGTATATTGGCCACCATGTTAATTCCACACAATGGGAATTAACAAATGCAACATGATATGTAAAGTATGTAACACTCAGCATACTATTAACATCAATCAACATATCATGCAACATCAACAACATCAATCATAACAGGATATGGATAGCATGTAATCACTCAGCATACTATTTAAACTTCAATCATATCAAGTTATATCATAATTCATGCTTGATAACATTATCTAAAAGCATGACAATAAAATCCACAATAAAGCACAGAAAACAAAATTCAGAAAATCAACACAGCAGCATCAACACGGGTGCCCGTGTAAATCAACATTGCCCGTGTTGAAATGTGCCCAGAAAACACATTTTTTTCTCATTATAGGGGATCAACACGGGTGCCCGTGTAAATCAACACGGCCCGTGTTGAAATGTGTCTGGAAAACACATTTTTTGGCAACACAGTGAATCAACACGGGTGCCCGTGTGAAACAACACGGCCCGTGTTGATGAGCGCGGGTCAGATTTTTCCTGAACCTGCAGCAGCTCAGAACAGCAGCCAAACGCGAAAAATGCCAGCCAAAACACGCATTTCGGTACCTAACGACATCGATTTTGTATAACTCAAAACAACACATCAATTTCCTAATTACTAACAATCATCATAGTAACCTTAAAAGTGATTATTCGTCCTCTTGGGAAATCTGATAACATTGAGGTTATCCCTATAACTTCTAAGGTAAACTCACGATCATATAAACATACTCCAAATCCAACATTTGGAACCTAAAATCGTTAATTGATTTCATAAAATTGGGAACCTAAACCTTCTCTAACAAGGTTCAATCCTAAGGGTATCGATCCCTAAGAACATCTAACAATTGGGGTTTCTCCCTACGATTATCCAAATCAACCGTACCTAAACCCATAAGCAAAAGTAAATCGAGTAGTAGCCCCCCTTACCTTATCAATTTGCAGCTTTGAACTCTTTAAGTGATGTTCTTCGTTCTTCGTACCTTCAGAGCTCAGCTTCCCAAATATCCCAAATTCTGTGTTATCGTGAATAATGAGAAAAATAGCTTAAGTTCCAAAACATAACTTTATTTCTCTTGCACCCCCACTCTTTACTAACAACATCCAAGCCCAATAACTTAAAAGAAACCCATATTTCTTATTTCTTTTATTTTCTTCCAATATTCCAAAATAAATAATTCCTTTTTATTTTATTAATTCTAATAAAATAATTTTCCAATTAAATAAATCAAATAATTGAAACTGGGGTGTTACAACTCTCCCCCACTAAAAGAGTTTTCGTCCTCGAAAACATACCTTAGACGAACAGTTCCGGATAAGCCTCTCTCATCTGGCTCTCCAGCTCCCAAGTGATATTTCCATCTGCTGGACCTCCCCAAGCAACCTTCACTAATGCTATCTCTTTACCTCTTAACTGTTTCACTTCCCAATCTTCTATCCTCATAGGCAATGTTTCTACTGTCAGGTTATCTCTCACCTGTACATCATCTATTTGGATTACATGAGATGGGTCTGGAATGTATCTCCTCAACTGAGAAACATGAAAAACATCGTGCAAATTCGCAAGTCTCGGAGGTAAAGCAATACGATAAGCAACTTCTCCAACTCTTTCCGTAATCTGAAATGGACCAATAAAACGCGGAGTCAACTTCTTAGATTTCAACGCTCGACCAATACCCGTCATCGGAGTAACTCTCATAAACACATGATCTTCAGCACTGAATTCTAAATTCTTTCTCCTCTTATCATGATAACTTTTCTGACGACTCTGAGAAGCTCTCATCTTCTCTTGAATCAATTTGATCTTTTCCGTAGTCTGCTGAACAATCTCTGGCCCAATTATTGAACTCTCTCCAGATTCATACCAACACAAAGGCATTCTACACCGTCTACCATACAATGCCTCAAACGGAGCCATACCAATACTCGAATGGTAACTATTGTTATAAGTAAATTCAATCAATGGCAAATAGCTATCCCAAGCTCCACCCTTCTCTAAAACACAAGCACGCAATAAATCTTCTAACGATTGAATCGTCCTCTCCGTCTGTCCATCAGTCTGAGGATGATAAGCTGAACTCAACCTCAATTTAGTACCCAAAGCCTTCTGCAATCCTTCCCAAAATTTCGAAGTGAACCTCGGATCTCTATCTGACACAATACTAGAAGGAACTCCATGCAAACTCACTATTTTCTCAATATATAACTGTGCCAATCTCTCCATTGAGTAATCCATTCGCACCGGTATGAAATGAGCAGACTTAGTCAGTCTATCCACCACAACCCATATCGCTTCATAATTCTTAGGAGTCCTCGGCAACCCGGATACAAAATCCATAGAAATATTATCCCACTTCCATTCTGGAATAAACATCGGCTGCATAACTCCAGACGGCTTCTGATGCTCAATCTTCGATTTCTGACAGATTAAACATGCATACACAAATTCAGCTATTTCCTTTTTCATTCTCGGCCACCAAAACAATTTCTTCAAATCATGATACATTTTCGTGGCACCCGGATGAATACTCATCCCACTGCGATGTCCTTCCTCTAATATACTCTTCTTGACTTCTGCGACATCAGGAACACAAACTCTATCGCCAAATCTCATAACATCATTCTCATCAATTCTAAACTCACCACCTTGATCTTGGTTGATCAATGTCAATTTATCAACTAAATTAACATCGGATTTCTGCCCGATCCTGATCTCTTCTAGAATACCACTAGTAAGTTTCAACATACCCAGACGAACACACTTCGGAGTACTTTCACAATTTAAACTCAAATCTCGGAATTGTTCAATTAAATCCAATTCACGAACCATCATCATAGACATGTGTAAGGATTTCCTGCTCAAAGCATCTGCAACCACATTTGCCTTACCAGGATGGTAATTCAAACCAAAATCATAATCTTTGAGAAATTCCAACCACCTTCTTTGCCTCATATTGAGCTCTTTCTGATCGAAAAGATACTTCAAACTCTTATGATCACTATACACTTCAAATCTCGAACCGTACAGATAATGTCTCCACAATTTCAAGACAAACACAACTGCTGCCAACTCTAAGTCATGAGTAGGATAGTTCCTTTCATGAACCTTCAACTATCTCGAAGCATACGCAACCACCTGTTGATTCTGCATTAAAACACCACCTAAACCCAACAGAGATGCATCACAATAAACCACAAAAGATTCCACCGGATTCGGCAAAATCAGAATAGGAGCACTAGTCAATCTCCGCTTCAATTCTTGGAAACCTTTCTCACAATCAGAATCCCAAATAAACGCTTTTCCTTTACGAGTCAACTTCGTCAACGACAATGCTAACTTTGAGAATCCTTCGATAAACTTTCTGTAATAACCCGCAAGACCAAGAAAACTTCTGATTTCAGAAACAGTCTTCGGCGCTTCCCACTGAGATACTGCTTCTACTTATGTAGGATCCACTACAATACCATTCTTAGAAATCACATGTCCAAGAAAACTAACTTCATTCAGCCAGAACTCACATTTGGACAACTTTGCATACAACTTCTTATCTTTCAACAACTCTAACACAATTCTGAGATGTTCCGCATGTTCTTCGTCATTCTTGGAATAAATCAGAATGTCATCAATAAAAACCACCACAAACTTATCCAGATACGGATGAAAAATCCTGTTCATATATTCCATGAAAACACCAGGTGCATTAGTAACTCCGAACGGCATAACTGAATATTCATAATGCCCATACCTCGTTCGAAAAGCAGTCTTTTGAATATCTTCCGCTTTCACACGAATCTGATGATATCCAGATCTCAAGTCAATCTTACTGAATACACTGGCTCCAATTAGCTGATCCATTAAATCATCAATCCTCGGTAATGGATACTGGTTCTTAATGGTTACCTTGTTCAATTGCCTGTAACCAACACACAGTCTCATAGAACCTTCTTTCTTCTTAACCAACAATACCGGAGCACCCCAAGGCGAGACACTTGGACGAATAAACTTCTTCTCCAGTAAATCTTCCAACTGACTCTTCAATTCAGCCAACTCAGACGCAGACATACGATATGGCGCCATCGACACCGGTCTCGTACCAGGAATCAAATCTATAGAGAATTCCACTTCTCTCTCAGGAGGCAACTCACCAACATCATCCGGAAAGACTTCTGGAAAATCACACACCACTGGCAATTCGCCACTCCTGACCTTTCCTGTTGCATCTAACGAAGCAAGTAACATAAACACCTTAGCACCGTCTTCCATTGCTTCTTGTACCTGCCTAGCAGTCATAGTCAAATTCTCGACGCCAACTGCCTCTGGGAAAATCACCGTCTTAGCAAAACAGTTCAGATGAACCCGGTTGACTTCCAACCAGTTCATCCCAAGGATAATATCAATTTGTTCAAGCGGTAGGCACACTAAATCCATACCGAAACCTCTACCAAAAATTTCAATAGGACAATTCCTACATACAAGTGAAGTTGTCACTGAACCCGATGCAGGAGTATCAACAACCATGCTACCTCGCATACCAGATATGTGCAGTTTCAACCTCTCGGCACAATCCAAAGAAATGAAAGAATGAGTTGCACCAGTATCAATAATTGCAACTAAAGGTGTGCCATGAATAAAACACGTACCTTTAATCAATCGATCCTCTGGAGTAGTCTCAGATCCAGACAAAGCGAACACTCTTCCACCTGACTGATCCTTCTTAGGCTTAGGACACTGCGGACGAATGTGACCTTCTTCGCCACAATTGTAACAAGTAACAGACTTCCCTTTGCAATCAATAGACAAATGACCAGCCTTTCCACATTTATAGCACTTCTTCTCATCGCTCTTGCAATCTCGAATATGATGACCCAACTCACCACACCTGTAGCATCTGATAGGAGCCTTAGAATCTCCCCCACTAGGCCTTTTCCAACCACCTGATTTCTGGTTATCTCTACTATATGGCTTGCCACGGTCCATATGTTGCTTTCCTCTTTTATCAACAGCCCCACGAGAGTGAGACGACCTATTCTTGGTAATATCTTCTTCCAAGATTCGGCTACAATCCACCAGATCAGAAAATCTACGAATACGCTGGTACCTGATTCCCTGCTTAATCTCATCTCGGAGACCATTCTCAAATTTGATACATTTAGAGAATTCTCCAGCCTCATCATTGTTATAGTGTGCATAATACTTTGCCAGCTCAGTGAACTTAGTAGCATACTCACTAACAGTCAGATTGCCCTGCTTAAGCTCCAAAAACTCAATTTCCTTTCTTCCCCGAACATCTTCAGGAAAGTACCTCCTCAGAAAAGCCCTTCTGAAGTTAGCCCAAGTCAGTGCCTCTCCATCCTGAACCATTTCAGTCCTGGTGGCAACCCACCAGTCGTCGGCCTCTTCTGCCAACATATGCGTACCATATCTGACTTTCAGATCTTCCGCACAATCAATCACACGGAAAATCCTTTCGATTTCCTTCAGCCACTTCTGAGCACCTTCAGGGTCATGTGTACCTTTGAACAACGGAGGATTGTTCCTTTGGAAGTTCCCCAATTGCCTATCAGCACCAATCACGCCTCCATTTGGATTTCCAGCAAGTACACCAGCTAACATCCCCAAAGCCTCAGCGAGTGCAGCATCATTTCGTCCGTTACCTCTTCCAGCCATATTCCTGAGAATTAAAACATACCCTTCATCAGAATACAGTATCGACAGTGTTACCTTGCACTAGTCGCATACAAAAGGAATGACTGACTCAAGACTCTGGTCGCAACGACCGACTATGCTCTGATACCACTATTGTAACACCCTCTAAAACCCCGAATAAAATTTCGCAATTAATTAAAATCATATTTACAGAGTACATGTATTAACGAGGATGTCACAATTCTTTTTTTTTTAAAACAAGTTCCTGTCATGCATAACATAGAAGCAACTCATACATGTTTACACAGCGGAATAATTTAATTAACAAAACCAATGTTATAATATTTTTAAAATCATCAGGGATTAACACCTGGAAAATATCAACATCATATTATAACAAACATAAGGAAATAAACGAGTCTGACTAAAACAGCTCGACAAACAAACGTTCCCGGAGTTACAACTACCAGAGCATGACCTGGACAATACTTAAACGGAAATAAACTAGAAACAACAAGCCTTCGCCAAGCACCTAAACGAAGCTCCTCAATCTGAAATATTCAATAGTAAGGGTGAGCATCTCAATTATACATTTGATTATACGTTCATAACAATCAATTCAGAAAACCATAAGCATCACCCCAAACAGTTAGCATGTTTCATAGTTTATAAAAACCTTTACAATTCATATATTCATAATATATTACTTTTCATATTTGTAATTAACATCAAACATCGTTAACAATTTAGCAACCATACATGCATACAATCAATTAAATACAACATTGGAAAATCATCCATTCATGTTATATTCAATGTAATGCAACACACCCATGCATGTGGTACCACTTTACCACCCCATTAAATCTCGGGTCACGGATAACTCACCGTTCCATTATATCGCGGACACGGCTACCACCTCAACGTTCCATTAAATCGCGGACACGTATATTGGCCACCATGTTAATTCCACACAATGGGAATTAACAAATGCAGCATGATATGTAAAGTATGTAACACTCAGCATACTATTAACATCAATCAACATATCATGCAACATCAACAACATCAATCATAACAGGATATGGATAGCATGTAATCACTCAGCATACTATTTAAACTTCAATCATATCAAGTTATATCATAATTCATGCTTGATAACATTATCTAAAAGCATGACAATAAAATCCACAATAAAGCACAGAAAACAAAATTCAGAAAATCAACACAGCAGCATCAACACGGGTGCCCGTGTAAATCAACATTGCCCGTGTTGAAATGTGCCCAGAAAACACATTTTTTTCTCATTACAGGGGATCAACACGGGTGCCCGTGTAAATCAACACGGCCCGTGTTGAAATGTGTCTGGAAAACACATTTTTTGGCAACACAGTGAATCAACACGGGTGCCCGTGTGAAACAACACGGCCCGTGTTGATGAGCGCGGGTCAGATTTTTCCTGAACCTGCAGCAGCTCAGAACAGCAGCCAAACGCGAAAAATGCCAGCCAAAACGCGCATTTCGGTACCTAACGACATCGATTTTGTATAACTCAAAACAACACATCAATTTCCTAATTACCAATAATCATCATAGTAACCTTAAAAGTGATTATTCGTCCTCTTGGGAAATCTGATAACATTGAGGTTATCCCTATAACTTCTAAGGTAAACTCACGATCATATAAACATACTCCAAATCCAACATTTGGAACCTAAAATCGTTAATTGATTTCATAAAATTGGGAACCTAAACCTTCTCTAACAAGGTTCAATCCTAAGGGTATCGATCCCTAAGAACATCTAACAATTGGGGTTTCTCCCTACGATTATCCAAATCAACCGTACCTAAACCCATAAGCAAAAGTAAATCGAGTAGTAGCCCCCCTTACCTTATCAATTTGCAGCTTTGAACTCTTTAAGCGATGTTCTTCGTTCTTCGTACCTTCAGAGCTCAGCTTCCCAAATATCCCAAATTCTGTGTTATCGTGAATAATGAGAAAAATAGCTTAAGTTCCAAAACATAACTTTATTTCTCTTGCACCCCCACTCTTTACTAACAACATCCAAGCCCAATAACTTAAAAGAAACCCATATTTCTTATTTCTTTTATTTTCTTCCAATATTCCAAAATAAATAATTCCTTTTTATTTTATTAATTCTAATAAAATAATTTTCCAATTAAATAAATCAAATAATTGAAACTGGGGTGTTACAACTATCCTTGCCTACAGATGAGGTAGTCAGCTCAACCTCATTCTGTAATCCATTCCCAGATCTGCGTCTAGTGTTGAACAAAACAATCCTCTTCTTCTTCTTCTTCTTCCTCTCTTTCAGAATCAGAGTCTTCAAATCCTGTTGACCCTGGGCTAGGCTCATAACCAACTCTTGGAACTGGGCATTCTGGGCCTGGAGGGCCTTGATAGCTTGTTCAGCGGAAGGTTCGGTAGACATGATGATTGCTGAAATAAACAGCGAAGAAGATAAGTGACCTGTAAAAAGTGTACCTGTAATGCAATGATATGTATGATATGTATGATATGCATGCAATGTTTTCAAGGATCTCGCGGGGTAAACCAAGAAACTTGTTAGAATTTGAATTTGGGTAGCTTGATTGAAGGAACTTCATGTTGCTGAGAGTCCTTCTTCAAGAGTCAAAGCTCACCATATCGAGTGGGTCATAGCCCCTGACTCAAGTTACCATGTTTTGATCTCCGAACACCTTGGCTAGAGGAAAATAAATCCCCTTTGCCCCTTGCTAGACATTTTGATTCATCATGACCTGCATCACAGACCCTTGAGATCCTTGAAATGGGTTAGCCCTTATGCAGGATGTATGCAATGGTATGATGGTATGATGTTATGCTATGCGTGGAGTGATGTAAGTAAACCCTATTATAAGCCCAGATTAAGGACTATAAACAAAACCTGCAAGGAACTCATGTTGTCAGATAACAAGAATGTGCAAGTAGTTCAAGTTTGAAGGCACACAAGTCACACAAAAGAGCCCTTAGATTTCAGGCCGGCATGAAGTTTAGGTACTACCCTCTTTCAGTTTCAGTTGGTTAAGACCTGTCCTAGAAAATAGTAATCGGGTTCTAGAGGATCTCAATATCACTGACTACCCTCAATCGGTCATAACTCCAGCTTCACAATCTTTTCTTGCGGCCGGAACCATCGCGAGAGTTTAGCCTCAATGAGTGTAGCATACTGCTACTGTTCTATGGCCAAGTTGGGTCAATTTAAGGTTCTAAGGTCGGTTGGTGCTTAATGACTCTTCAGAAGACCCATATTCTCCTCGTTCCAACACAAGGGATATCGGTACAGACCAAGGTGTCACACCAACGTAGCTACTGCTTCACCCGTGTCGGTCTACGCCGGACAGGTCCCTCACAGTTTATTGCTACCTAAAGGGTATTCCCCAAATCCGGGTTAGGATCTATGAAACTCCGATGCAAGCCCACAATATTAAAGAAAACAAGGCATACAATTGAAAACATAGAATGATCTAATCCTAAGGTACACCTCACTTATAATAAAGTCGCCAGCAGAGTCGCCAGTTCTGTGATTGATGGGAATAGAATTAACTGTTTTGAAATGATGGTTCGCAAAATGTCGCGGTAAGCAAGAGTCGCCACCGTCTTTTATGTTCTCCAACAAGGAAAGGACAAAAGCACAGCAAAATTCCTTTTCGAGATGTTTCTCGGTTCGGGAGGTAGATTATAGAAAGGGAAGGTGTTAGCACCCTTTCTATCTGTGGTTATCCACGGGCTCTTAGGTACTTACTCACTATGTTTTCAAAATGTTTGCTTTTCTTGTGTTTGTGGGTTTTGAAAAAAGTTTGTTTGAAAACTTCGTTTAACTCTTGTATCAGTCCTCAAGAGTGTATGAAGTATTTGTTTGAAAACTTTTGTTTGAAAGTGTAAGTGCGAAAAGTTGTTTTTTGTTTTCTTGAAAGAGCAAGTACCCAGGAGAAATCTACCTACTCTAAGGAATTAAGTTGTGTAAATGTCCTTTAGACGGTACTATCCCACTATTGAGAAGTAGGTAGCATCGTCGTTGGAGTTATTCGGGTCAATTCGATTATAGGGACATGTGTGGTCACCAAAGCAATAGTAGGACACCTTAGCGGTAACCCTAATGTCCTAGATCCTTTCTTTTATCCGAGGCAACCGTTTCGAGGCAACTGGATCTTTAGACAGGAGGGCGACCTCTAAAACACCCTATACTCAATGACCACGTCGAGGCAACCAAGTGAGGCGTACCCTAGGAGTGGCATGTGCGAGTGTGTCAGGATTCCGTTTATATTATCTTTGCACATGTATCATTGTGAGCTATGGGTTAATTTTATTTGTCAGGCAAATCTTATCATGCATAATTAACAATTAATAATTGCGGAAAATAAATTGCGGAAAGTGAATCAACGCTATTACAAGGCGTCGGGTATTTACATCGCCAAAAACATAACCCATGAAAAGATAAATGCGGGAAATTAAAGAAAGCGATAAAAGTCCTAATTAACTATTACATCCTCGGAGCAGATACATAAATATGATCAAAAATAATAATGCGCGAAAAGAAATTAAATCGGGGACGTCCTTAGGGTTTTGACCCTTCTTGAGAAAAGAATGAACTATTGGTCCTTTTTGCAATTAAAATTTTAAACCTAAAACTAATTAATTAAAAGAAAAAGTATTTTTTTTATGTTTTTAAAAAATAAAAAGGATTAAAATTGTCAAAAGAAAAACCCTAATTCTAGGTTAATTTTATTTATTGTGAAAAAAAGTCAAATTTAACCTAATTAAACTAAATTAATTTATGTTAGTATTTATTTACAAAATAATAATTAATAGTGAAATTAGTAAATAATAATAATAATAAAAATAATTTACATTTTTAGTTTTCTGAATTTTATTATGAAAAAAAAAGGTTAATTATATTAATTAAATAATAATAATAATAATAATTAAAAAAGATAATAAAAGGGAAAGAAAATAAAAAAGAATAGTAAACCAGGGGGGTGATGGCCCATTAAGGAGGCGTAGAAGCAACTTTCAGGCCCATCAAGCTCTTCAGTCCATTGACTTTTCCTGATTGTCCATGATACGCCTTGACTTGGAGTATGATGGTCATCCGCTTATGACCTTCTGATTTGTGCATATGGCCACTTGGCGCCTGATTGTTTGAGGTGTATGGTGGAATACTCTTGAATGCCTGCACATGAATATGCTAAGAGAAATAATAGAAACATTTTGGGTGGACCTGGGATTCGAACCCAGGTTCCAATGATCAATACACTAATGCCTTGGCCATCTGAGCTGCACGTTTTAGTCATTAATAATATATGAAGCAATTATTATATTAGGTAATTAAATCATACGCTGCACAAAAGCAAAAACACGCGCGCGTTTTAAATGATCCAACCATGACTCAACACGTCACCGTCTTCTTCCTCGTGCCTGCAAAATAAAGGTAAGATAGCGGGGGTTTTTAACCCCCACAATTTGACATGAGGAAAAATAGAGAATAGCCCTACAGGCTATATAAATATTTCGCAATGGTAGGGTTAAATTCGTCTGGTTCTCAGGATTACAACCATATGCATTAGAGGTCTCAATTTCGCCTGGTTACTGAATCCCCAAATTCAAGGTTTATGAACCCTAAAATTTGTCAATGGCAATTTTCAATTCTGCGCATTATAATCCAATTAGCTTATACCATTAGTTTCCCGTGAGTTCTAGCAATGCAAAACACACAAAAAATCACGTTAATGATGCATGAATAATGAGTTGTAATTCTGAAAAAAATGTGCAAACTGTGTGACTGTGAACGATGATTCCTTGAGCCTTAGCGCGTGGTTTTGATTGCAAAACGTTCCTCACACCTCCAGCAACGTGTTTGAATCCTCAAATTGCTTTGAATTGGCCTGGAACCTAGAAAACAGTTTTCACTTTTTCTTGAATTTTCTCAATGTTGTTATGGCTTTGTATGCAGCAATTTCACGTCCAATGCATTAGGGTTGACTTGTGTATTTATAGAGGAAGAGAATTAGGTTAAATCTTGGCCAAGAAATCCATGGAATTGATGTTTGTATATTTGATTGAAAATCAAATATTTTTGAATCTTTTTTATTGGAAAAACTTGCCAAACTTGGAGATACTTGTCCCTTTTATTTGCACACGAATTGCCAGCATATCTTGAGCTTGTTTGCTTCACAAAAGATTGAAAAAACCATATCTTTGAATTTCCTACATTTTAAATTAATTAAATGAATTAAAATCAATTAAAAATACAATTAATTAATAAAAAATAATAAAATAAATTAAAATAATCTCAATGGGTCGTGCATAAGTCATGGATAAAGTTTCAAGAAGAAATTTGAGGCCCATTAGCAAAAACAAGGTGTTTTGAGCAAAGTTGACTTTTGCAAATTCACAAAAATTTCCCAACTTCTCCAATGCATATCTTGCTCAATTTTGATCATATGAACATATTCTTGGACATTTTGGAAAGGTCTTGAAGTCCTCTAACCGATTCCTTTGGTCCCATGTCATTTGGATTTACCAATCTCAAGTTATGGTCTTTGACTTAAAGTGCATTTTTGTTGACTTTTGAAATTGACCTATAATGTAGAAATTGATAACTTTTTATGAGAGCATTTCTTGGACTTGGAATGTGAAGATGAGTTGTAGGAAATGTCATCCCCTTCAAAATTAGAATTGGATGGGATTTTTCTGATGAACCATGAAAAAGTTATGCCTTGGTCAAGATACAGTTGACTTTTCTACTGTCCAAAAATAGTAACTTTTGCATCCTTGATGATTTTTTGAGCCATGCTTGTGGAATCATGATCAAGACTTGATCAAATGATGATTGTGAGCTCAAAATAAGATGTTGACCAAAAATTCTGACTTTTGACTGTAAAATGACCATTTTACCCCTGCAGTTGACTGTAGAGCAAATGAAGCTTTTGACTGTGCAATCCTTGAGTAGTCTTGCAACTTGACATGTAGATGCTTGAGGATGCATATAGGCCTATGGGACTTGATTGAGCCATTGAAAACCTCAAATTCATTGAAGGAACCAAAACCCTAATTTTGACTGGCTTAGGAGGCATTTGGACTGTGCAATCTTTGAGCAAATCTTGAACCATCTGAAGATGATCCTTGACAAACCTTGAAGAATATGGGAGGGCAAATTTTGGGGTACAACACCTCGGCATTGGGGCGGAAATAACATTCAGTTTCTCAGGCGCTTCAAACTCAACTTCTTTCACGTCTATCAGATCTTGAATCTTGTTCTTCAGAGCCCAACAGTTGTTGGTGTCGTGCCTTGGACTTTCAGAATGGTACGCACATCTGGCGTTGGGATGGTAATATGGAGACGTAGTATTGGGATTTTTTGGGGCCTCTTTCAAAGTGGCCAGCTTTAACTTCAGGAGATGTGGTAGAACTTGGGTTGGAGTCATGTTAATCTTGGTAAATTGCCGAACTGGCCTTTCTACCCTTTGCTGATTGTTTCTTGGATGGTCTGATGCAGGCTTTGGAATCAAAATGACCCCCACTGTTGGTCGTCGTTTAGTTCTTCCCTGATTCCTCTGTGAATAGACAGCAGATACTTCTTTCCTTCCAGTGAAGGGATTTTTTACAGCTGTTGAGGCAGACACGTCCTTTTGAATTTTCCCACTTCTTATACCAGCCTCCACTCTTTCGCCGGTTAAGATTAATTCAGTAAATCCTGCAGAAGAACTTCCAATCAGGTGATTGAAGAAAGGGCCTGATAGAGTTCCCAGGAACATGTCCACCAACTCCCTCTCAGATAGAGGAGGTTTCACCCTTCCGGCTAGGTCTCTCCACTTTTGCGTGTAACCTTTAAAGCCCTCATTAGAAACCATGGCCATACTCTGTAGCTTAGTACGGGTTGGAGCCAAGTCGGTGTTGTATTGATACTGTTTATAGAAGGCTGCTGCAAAGTCTTCCCAATTATGAACATCTGCCCTCTCCAGCTGGTAGAACCAATTAAGTTGCGTTCCTGATAAGCTGTCTTGGAAAAAGTGGACCCACAAGTCTTTGTCAGCAGAATATGGTTGCATCTTCTTGACATACAATCTGAGGTTCATTTTAGGGCAAGACACCCCATCATACTTGAAAAATAGTGGCACTTTAAACTTTGGCGGGATTACAATTCCTGACACCAACCTTAGCTCCTCAAAATTTATCCCTGGTACTCTCTGGATTTCCATAGCACTTAGTCGCTCTTCAAGGTGTTTGTACTTGTCATCAACCGGAGGGTATTTTTGTTCAGAGTAGTCCTCTTCTTCCTCTTCTTCTTCTTTAGAATCTGATGGTACTGCCGTTCCTTTTCCTTTTCTTCCCCCCTCATTAGATGTTGTTAGAAAATATAAGGTCCGTCTGGCTTGTCCCTGAAATCTTCTGGCCATGATTACCACACCAGCTGGCTTCTTCTTCTTTTTATCTTTTTCTTTTTCTAGCAAAGTCTTCAGCTCCTCTTGCCCCTTGGCTAAGGTCATGAGTAACTGTTGAAATTATGAGTTTTGAGCTTGTAAATCTTTGACAGTTTGTTCTAGATCCATCGTACTGAAATAAACAATAGAGAGATGAGGAAACTTGTTGCAAAGACCTGTTTATGCTTATGATGAATGATATGTATTCATGCAATGCTTTCAAGGTTTTAGAAATTCAAATTTGTTTTAAACAAAAAAGAAACACACGTCATATTAATAAGATAGAATTGTGATTACATCAATGCCCCTTGGGAAAAATAATACAAGATTCTAAGGTAAAAAGACATTGTGCATCCTCTTTGGTGCAATGTAGGTATTGAGAGTCTACTCTTCGTGAAGTAGCCGAGTGAGTTCCAAAACCTTCTTCTCGCTTGCGTAGAATTGGGCTTCAAAAGTATCGCGCTCTCCCTTGAGCTGTATCCAACTCCTTTGTAGATCTTCGAGTGATGTTGGCATGTCAGGATGTAGGAGAGTGTATGGAACTTTTCCTTCCTTAACAGGCTCTATAATCACTGGGAGAATGGAAGGATAAGGCATCATAAGACTTTGAGCGCGGGTTCGTACCCAATTGAGGTAAGGCTCAAGAGGGATGGAATTCTTGTGTCCCAAAGTCTTGATGTCTACCTTGTTTGGCATCCTCCAAGCTCGGATGAATCTCTGACGAAGTCCTTGGTCGTCGTTGTCGTAGTCGAAAACCAGACCTTGAATCAGCATATCATGTGGGCCATCCCTTCGGGCATAACCAAACTGTCTTAGAGATAATCAAGGGTTGTAGGTGATGCCTCCCCTAATGCCAAGTAGAGGGACATTAGGGAATTCCCCACAACAGTCAACAATAATAACATTCTCTTTGGATCGAGAACACCAATGAATATCTGAATGGTTAAGTGTCATTAACCTTTTTGACCACCTCAAACCTTGCTCATTCTTCAAGACTGATTAGGGAAGATGAGAAATAAAACATCTTGCCAGGAGAGGAGTAAAACACATAAGAACACCTCTTTTCCTCATTGTACGAGTGTGAAAAGAGTGGAGGATATCCCCAAGCAATGTAGGTACCGGGTTGTCAGACATGAAGATTTTGAC
Source organism: Vicia faba (assembly GCA_948472305.1). NCBI lineage: Eukaryota > Viridiplantae > Streptophyta > Magnoliopsida > Fabales > Fabaceae > Vicia > Vicia faba. The sequence goes on from OX451741.1 coordinate 253,260,100, forward strand.
AGCGCTTACATCTATGAGTTGGTCAGGATTAGGGAACAAGACCATCCCATAGATGAGAAGAGCTACAATCTCCTCAAAAGCTTGCAAGTCTAGAGAATTCCAACAGCTTTGGGCCTTCTCAAACAGAAACTTTGACAAGAAGCCTTTGACACCACTTCTAGTTTCCCAATGAGTTGTGACATCAGATGAGTGCAAGTGCAGGGCTTGAGCAATCTCTTCTGGCTTTGGATCTCTTTCCATACCGTTAAAGGGTAGTTGATTGAGAATAGGAATCCTCAGAATTTGAGAGAATTCTTCTAAAGTAGGCACAAGTTGATAGTCAGGAAATGTGAAGCAATGGTGCAAAGGGTCAAAGAAATGGAAGAGAACTTTCATCATATCCTCCTCAGTGTTGGAAGTGACCAAGTTGAGTAGACGACAATGTCTCTCAGTGAATGGAGAATTCTCAGGAATCCTTGAAGCTAGATCCTTGAGTTGTGGAGGAATTCTTACAAGGTTGATTTGGATAGTTTTCTGCGAAGTGAATCCATAACCTATAAAACAAGAATAAAGATAAATCTCCAAAATCCTTGAAATGGTTAGTGAATGCATATGATGTTCATGATGTTATGCACAAGTATATATGTACAAACAAATCACACAAATTCCTAGTTTAGGCTTGCATGGGGTTTATAGGTAAGTACCCTCTTGAAGTTTAGTTGGCTCAACCTGTCCTAGAAATAGTAACCGGGTTCTAAGGAGCTCAATATCACTGGATTGTTTCCTTGTTCATTGTTTCAGTTCAAGCCTCTTTACTGGCGACTGAAATATTCCAAGAAACCAACCCTCAATGAGTGTAGTATCGAGTATCTACCAACTTAGGACTACACCAAAGTCGGTCATCTCACTACATCCTAAAAGGCCAAGTTGGTCAAGTAAAGGTTCTAGAAGTTCATTAGTGCTTCATGACATCACTCAGCGGCCCCGTATTCTCTTTGATTGACTCAAAGGCTACCGGTACCCACAAATATGTCGCACTAATATAGCTATTGCTTAGACCATGTCGGTATACCCCGCACAATTTCCACAACGTATTGCTATTTACCTATAATGTTTCCCAAATCCGGGTGGAGGATTCAAACCCAAACAAAGAACCATAATTGTAAAGCAAACAAGTCAAACAATTGCAAGCAAATAAAGGTGATCTAAACCCTAAGGTAACCCCACTTTTAGAATTTCCCCCAGCAGAGTCGCCAGTTCTGTGATGCGGTGGGAGAACTGACTTGAGGTTTTGCGTTTGTGTTCACAAATGTCGCGGTTAGCAAGAGTCGCCACCGACTTTTCTTTTATCCAAAAGGAAAGGTAAAAAAGCACAGGAAAGACCTTTGAGATGTTTTTTTGAGTTCGGGGGGTAGATTATGAAAAGGGAAGGTGTTAGCACCCTTTTCATCCATGGTTTTCCATGGGCTCTTAGTTACTTGTTTAGATCACTTGCTTTGCTTTGTTTTGTTTGAAATGGTGCTTGGTGTGGTTTTGAAAGTATTTTGAAAAGAGGCCACTCGTTTAGGAAATCTTTGTAATGATTCTCGTTCGTAAGAATGTATACAAAGATGTTTGTCTTTTGAAAATGTTTTCAATGTTTTGTAAGATGTTTTGAAATGTGTGTGTGTTTGCTTTTGAAAATAGCAAGGATTGTTTTGAAATGGGACAAGTAACTATAAGCTATCTACCTACTCAAATGTCTTTCTTGTGCATTTTTATTCCTTTGATATTGTTGACTTACCATTGATTTGGTAAGCAACCCTATCTTTGGATGTAAACGGGATGGGTGTGGGTCATCGTATGACCATGATAACAATATTGCCAAGTATCTTAGAAATTTGGAGGGACCAAGATCATCTTTGTTTAGGTAACCTTTTGATAGCGTCATCGAGGGACTATGATCTTATGTTTGTTTTGTTTTGCCAAGATACTTCGCGTGCGTAACATGGCCATTTTTATTTAGGCAACCAAGTGGGAGAAACCCTAAGGGTGCTTGTGTGCAAAGTGTGTCATTTTTCATACTTTTGTCTTGCATTAGGTTTTTTCTATTTTGCTTTGATTTTTTTCTTGTCATGCAAATCCTAGATTACTAAGCATGGTATAAAAGCAATAAATTGCGTAAAATAAACTAAGCTATTACAACAATCATTATGGGAGGGGGGATACAAGTTTTGAATGGGGATTTTGCACAAATATAAACCTAAATATATTATTACAACCGAATCAAATATTGCGCAAATTAAATAAATGTACAAGTATTTAAAATGCAATTCAAATGTATTTATGTAAAAAAAAAGTTTTGGTATTGTTTTTTGTATGAGAAAAATAATTAATTTAAACCCTAAAAAGGAAAAAAATAATATTATTATTTTTGGAAAGGGGTGAAACCCTAATTTTTAACTAAAAGAAAATAATGCTTTATATTTTTATTTTGTCCATTTTTGTATAAAAAAAATAATAAATAATATTATATATAAATACTAAAAAATTAAGTATGTATAAAAAATAAATATTTATGTGTATAAATAATATAATAAAAATAATAAGTATTTTTTTATTATTTACAAGTTATTTTAGGAAAATGAGTTCTATTCTATTAAATCAACTATTTTTTTTATGTAAAAAATAATAAAAAATAAAATAAAATTGCAAAAAATAAAGAAAATATTTTTAGGATTTTTATCATTTAGAAAAAATAAATAAAAGCTATAAATATAAAAATATGAATAAAAATGCAAAAATATAAGAAATAAGTCAGGGGGTGTAGTAGTAATTCAGGAAGTGCAAAAAGCAAAAACAAAAAGCCCAAATGCCAAAAAGCCCAAGACACTCATCCCTGTCCTCCAGCCAGTCCTTACGCGCGCGTTTTCCTTCAAACCTGCAACTTGCTCATGCTTGCACAAAAACAAAAACTTATAACATGAAACTTGTGGCATTTAATCTCACGATTCCAACCATATAAAATTTGTAACCTAACTCTCAAAGATCGGAGAGAATTTTGGCAGCCCTAATTCGTGACCTAATTTTTTCATGAACTTCAAGCTTCAAATTCTCTTAGCATAGTTAATATAAATAGAAAGTATGCATATGTACAGCTTCACCATGATATGGACTACATTTTTATTTACAAATCGTGGCTTGAGGATGCCTATTCAGAGAGATAGAGTTTTGAAAAATACCTCCTTCAGTTGGATTTGGATAGAGCAATACAGGGACTTTGATGGAGGCCTGAGGATTGTGTGAGCTTCCTTCAAGCTATTCCAATGCCTAGCTTGCTTTGTGGATAGCTAGAACTCTTTGCACAAGTCAAGTTGCAAGCTTCCAAAGTAAAAATGGAAATGGCTGAAACAGGGCTTACAGAAGCAGGGTAAGGGCTTGGCTTGCTTTGGTTTGATATATAGAAGGTGTTTGAAGTGTTAAAATACAAAACGCACGAGCTTAAAATGTATTGGCTATGGTTTTGCAGAAATCTGTATGTTTGGACAGAAAATTGGAATTTTTGTGTTTTGGAGAGTTTCAGATGTGAAGCAATCGTCCTCTAGTTTGTAACAAGTTTGTAAATATGTATAGAAAGGATCCAAGTCCACTCTTCACTAGCTGTGTAAGCCTTTCACCTTTTGGCAACTTTTCTTGTATTTGAAGAAAAGTGAAGTGACCATACTAACAGGTCTGTCCTTGCTTGCTTGAAGCCTGGAATGAACTTGTACCAACTACTTGAGTGTTGTGTAATTTGCTTGCATCAAAGAGACAGGTCCAAGGCTCAAGATTGATAAAGTTACAAAAGCTTCTCTTTATGAAAATGGCATTGTGCACTTTTGGCCAAAAATGGAAATGTAACTTGTACAAAGCCTCAAAAGTAAAGATAAAGCCTTTATCTTCTGAGTTTGCATTTAATTATGGAGTGTAGAATGAGTTTAGGACCTGTAAAGCAAGATTCAAACATCAAAGATCTGATTTGCAACTTGATACTTTGTGAAAATGGCATGAACAAAAGTGACAAAATGCCAACTTCTCCTCTTCGATTATCTCTAACCAAAAATGATCTTGGAGAGTTCTTGGACATTTTGGAAAGCTTGAAATGTGATCTATAATGCATCTTTGAAATTAATTTTGAGATACCTCTTTAAACTAGGTGAAAAATGTCCATGAAGTTGGGTCAAAAAACTGCCTAAATTAGGGCAAATTTTCACTAAGTTATTTAGTTCATGGACCTATATTCACAAATTCATAACTTGAGATCCAAGCATCTTTTTGGAAAAGTTTATGAAGCAAAGTTGTAGATTTCATGGAGGACTACAACTTTCATGTTGAAAGTTTTCTTTGAATCAAAATTAATCATAGTGAAAAAATGGTGAAAAGCTGGGGAAAAATAAGAAAATTTCCATACTTAGAAAAATTCTAAGTTATGAAATTTTTCAAATTCAAAACCCTAATTTTCAAAATTGGTTTTCTTGGTCAATAAGTTTCATATTTTTACATATCTTGATGAGTTATGACCCTTGGCACTTGATTTTGACCAAAAAGTCAAAGTTTGACTTTTCAGTGTATAGTTGACTTTTGATCAGTTGACTGCAAAATTTATCTGTCAATCCAATGAACTTGAGATCTTTTGAACCATGTAATTAGGTCAAGATGATGCCATTGAACCCTTGAAATCATTATTGAACTCAATTGGTCATTGGCTAGGTTAAAAATCAGAAATTGCCCTTTCTCAGTCAAAACCCTAATTTTGATCATTTTACCCTTTTGATGATTTGATCAAATTTCTTGAGGAGTTGTGATCCAAACTTGATCAACTGGTACATATGAGTCTAAAATGTTGATGTGGATAAAAAATTATGAAGTTTGACTGTAAATTGGCCATGGTTGACTTTTTCCCCAATACAGCTGATTTTTAGGTCAATTGTCCAATTGACTGATCAAAAATGTGGTTCAAGGCTTGAAACTTAACATGAGCAATCTTAGGGGTCCAAGATGATGTATGAAAGTCACATGAAGTATTGGTGGTCCAAAAATCCTTGTGCAAACTCAAACCCTAATTTTGGGTTATCAGTGCAAGATGAGATGTCCTGAGCTGAGCAAACCCTAATCTTATCTTGAGTCCAAGAAGTCTTGTGAGAAAAATCTTGATAAATGAGAGGGCAAACTTTGGGGTACAACAACAAGCAAATCCAAGGTGTATCGGGCAAGGCACCGGGCCGTAAAGTTTCAAACTGTCTATTATAACTCTTAAAACAAAAGTTAATTACTGTGGAATAAAAGAAATAGGTATGGAGTCCTTCGCCGTCCAGTTGTTTAGTCCACCATTGGTTGTAGGATAAATCCAGCTGTCGATGTCTGAATCCTCTTCACTGTCTTCAATTGCATTAACTCCCCGATTGCTGATGTGTAGAGGAGGTCTTCCAATCCGTGGGCGTCTAACAGCCCTTTGAGCTCCTGTAGTAAAGCCCAAACCAAATTTGTCAGTTTTGTGAGTGAAATCAGGGAGCTGATCCCAATTGGTATACCCACCTTCTTCAATAACAGCCCTGGCGTCCTTGAGAGAAGCCATCTTCAATGGAGTTTTGTTGGTAGCAACTTCAGTTGATACCGAGAACTGAGGGACCTCTTCAAAATTTTGACAAGGCGTTTCTATGAATTCCCCGTCCATCTCCACGTAGCGGAAAGAATTGAGATGACTCACCATATACTCCTCTTCACCTTGTACCGTGATAATCTTCCCCTTCACCGGATATTTCAGCATTTGATGGAGCGTGGAAGTCACTGCCCCCAGCCTTATGAATCCAAGGGCGACCCAACAAACAAGAATATGATGGTCGGATATCCATCACATAGAAGGTGGATGCAAAAGTCTGAGAGCCGACTTTAACAGGGATGTCCACCTCCCCGTGCGCCATCCTCTTTGACTCTTCGAAAGCCCTAACCACAATATTTCTTAGCTTTAGAATCAAACCTTCACAGTCCAGACGGTCTAATGCTTTCTTTGGCAAAACATTCAATGAGGACCCGATATCTACCAGTACATGGGCCATAGTGATGCCCCTGCACTCGATCGAGATGTGCAAAGCATCATTATGATTTCTCCCCTTAGCAGTCAGATCTGCATCTGAGAAACCCAACCCATTGTCGGCAGTCAGGCTAGCTACACAATCTTTGAATTGATCGGCTGAAGTTTCCTGCGGCACATGCGCATTTTTTAGGAATGCGATTAAAGCCTTTGCATGGGATTCAGAACACAACAACAAGGACAACGTGGAGATTTTTGACGGGGTATGACCCAAATTCTCGACTATGTTGTAGTCGCTCTTCTTAATAATCTTCAAAATTTCCTCTATTTCTTGTTTAGAGGTTTCTACGATGATCTTCTTAGGCACCTCCGTCCGGGCAGGCTCACCTGTGCTTTCTTTGCCCCGAGTCCCAGACGACTCGGCGACAGGGGTGATAACTGGAATAGGAACTGGGATAGTAGTTGTTGTACCCCAAAATTTTCCCTCCCATATTTCTCAAAACATTTCAAGAAAGATCCCCAAGTTGCTCAAGGTAGTCCAAGGGTTGGCCAGACAAGCTCTCTCTTAAGGCAGTCTACCTTAAATTAGGGTTTCATGTTGCATCAAGATACTTGAGTCAAAGGGACCCAAAATGCTCAACATTGTCCTAATATTTCCTCAAGATCATCCATGTCAAGTTTCAAGCCTTGCAAAGGAAGTTTGCTCAGTCAATTGCTCAAAGGCCTGAAAATCGACCGTGCTAGGGCAAAAGTCAACTGTGGCCCACATACAGTCAAACTTCAAGATTTTTGGTCAACATCCTCATTTTGAAGTATATTTCATCATTTGATCAAGGGTTGATCATGATTCATCAAGGATTGCTCATAATTCATCAAGACTCAAAAGTTGCTAAATTAGGGTTTTGTAGGAAAAGTCAACTCAACTTTGACCAAGCATAACTTTCTCATACTTTATGATAAATGACCCATCCAAAGCTCATTTTAAATAGGATGAAATTACCTATAATCCATATTCATCTCCCAAGTTCAAAATATGCACTCACAAGAAGTTATGAATTTGGACATTATA